>CM028760.1:5356916-6041414 GCA_016801395.1 Leptodermis oblonga | reverse complement strand
TGCAAAGAGTGAAGATTATCACAAAAAATTTACATCAGCAACATGTGTTCCTCAACGATTCCTTGTTCACAATTTAACTCAGATTCTGAAACTTGCTTCATCTTTTAAAGCAAACAAGTATAGTTAAACAACAGCCAGTAAACAGATTTCTTAAATACTTCAGTTTGCGTCTATGATAAACATCAGATGAATAGAAACAGAACTGAGTTGCTCTACATGGGTAGACTATAAGGATCGAAGATAAATTACGGGTTCTTCCCAGAATATGAGAACAGTTCACCTAGAGAAGGTGTCGGAGCTAACAAAATGTATTGTGTTAAACACAAAGTAATACTTTGCAATCTATCCACAAATTTCAAACATGTCATCAAGTCATTTATTTCACTGATAAAATCTTTGCTTTTGGAACCATCTTCTTAAACAAAGAAATAATAGGAAGAAGAGATAGCTCCATTAACCATTAGGCCACCGTAAGGAAAAAGAAAAAAAAAAACAGCAGCAGCTATCAACATTGGTAGGTATAGCATGTCTCTTAAATTGTGGAAATAAACCTCATATATTTCAAATAAATTTACAATTCAACAATTATTGCGGCTCATCAATGATATCATGGGTTCAGCTATCCATGTTAATGATACACAGTCAAGAAGATCATAGCTTGGTCCCCAGAACAAAAATGAAAAGAAAAAAAAAAAAAAGCCCATTAAAAATTTGCTCTCTTAATATCATCCTACATGTGCCACGTTAAAGTCCTACCTAATTTATTAGCTACATAACACTTATTTAAAGCTTGATTTGACATTGATAATAACCAGGTAAAACAAATATATCTATCTTTTTAAATTTCAAATGAACAAGTCTAAACTCTAAAGCTTTGAAGTAATTGTCATGCCCTACATTCACGGTCAAAAAAAAAAAAAAAAAAAAAATGGTGAATGGGGACAAAAATATACGTGTACAGATTGATCACACACACACACACACATCATTTGCTAAATCAACTCAAAAACAAAGTAAACGCAAAGCCATAGTCAACCAGTGATCAACACAATTAGAAGGAAATCATTAAAGGCATTGAAAAATATACATACATATATATATATATATATATATATTATATAATCCAGTCCATCATGTGGCTGTGCTGAAATGTGCCACTCTGAATTGAATACAATAGTTAATACAGTTAGGTAACAATGCCTCGCAAATTTCAATGTATTCATACTCCCATCAGCGTCTTGATTTTGCTTTATCTCCATTAAAAAAAGGCAAAAACCCCACAAAAGTCAGCAAATTCAGATCAAATATGTCAGCCTTCATCTCAACAATTACTTTTTAAACATCCTAAATCTAATTCTAATCAACCGCAGAAAAAAAAAAAAAACACCATTTTCTTAGATGTGCTGGGAGTGGGGAATATGCAATTTCCCATTACAAATTTGACTGTAAGCAAAAATTCCACATGGATTCATACCAGAAGCAAAGCAGCAGCTTCCCATTTCACACTTGAAGAAGAAGCAAAAGGACTGACTAATAATAATAATAATTTTCAAAGATTTTAATATCACTAAAAGTACAGTAAGCCTCAAAACAGCTGTTTACCAACTTGTAAAAGACAAGATGGGTCAACCCCCCTTCAGTTCTTGTTCTTCTTCTTCTGCTGCTGCATTAAATATATACATATAACCAGTCCAGTGACCCTTCAATACCTCTATTTTACTATTATAAACTCAACAGAAAATATTGAATTTTCTAATAAATTTGGTACTTTCAACGACTGAAATTATCAATTTGCCCCCCAAACTACAACCATCTTCCATTGATATTTATTATTCGTACTTTAGCCACCAAGAACAAATGGAAATTAAACACCTGTCCCCAACACAACAAATTGAAGTTCATTTCAGCAAAAAGATGGCGACAAATCAAGATCGATCACAGCGAGAGGGGCATTTTGGTCAGTAGCGAAATTCCAAATTCCAGTTCTATCCTCTTCATTTTTGAAATTTTATTTTATCAATCAATGTAGTATTGTGTTTCTGTGTACAGTGCAACTGAACCCATGAAAAAAATTTAATAATAAAAAAGAGAATTAAAAAAAATGGAAAAATAAAACCAACCACAAAAATAAAAGGTAAAAAAGCAAAAAACTCAATCCTGGCGGACATTAAGGCAAAAAGTGGACTTACAAGGATTCTGGCAGCGAGGGAATGGGAGGGCCCGCGGGTGGAGAGGGAGTTGAGGGCGACCTCGGCGGCGGCGTGCTCAGCTTGACGGAGGGTGGTGTAGTAATGGGGGCTGTCGAAGGACTCGCCGTTGAAGTTGACGACGGCCTTGAAGCGGGGAGCGTGGTCGGGACCTTCCCTTATGCAGGTGTAGGAAGGGAGATTAAAGCAGCTCCTCTGCGCCAGCTCCTGTAGCTGGTTCTTATACATAGCTCCACGAATAGTTTTTTTCTCTCTGTCTCTCTGGGGCTCAAATCAAGGAAAAGGGTTATGGAGAACTCGGAGAAAAGGAAGAAGAACCTATATCTATGGCTATGTGAAGAAGCAATGTCTGTGTGTGAGAGGGAAGGGAAGAAGATTTGGAATTGATTTGATTTTAATTTTTGGTTTTGGGGAGAAGAGAAAGGAGGTGGGCTTGGCTGTGGTCAGTGGAAATTAATGTGGGAAATTAATGCGTATGGGGGGGGGGGGGAGGGTCGGTATATGGGGGTTTCCATTTCCATTTCCATTTCCATTTCCATTTCCACTCCCAGTTCCAGAGAGAGAAAGGGGTTTTTTAGAGTCAACTGAACGTTGTTTTTGCTGCATATGCATGGGAATCGGATTATTATTGCCAGTAGGAATTTGGCATTCCCTTTTTCTTTCTGTGTTCCTCTTTGCTTTACCCTAGATTTTCTCAATCTTTTCTTTCTAACTTTCTTTTTTTCTTCCATTTATTGGCAATCCCAATAAATAGGCATTTTTCTCCGTTTATATGAAATGAAAAATTGAGTTAATATAATTATTTATGAGTCACGAGTTACAATTTTTATTTTAAGAGTAAAAGTTTCGATATTTATTAAGATGGACAGTATTATTACTGTTGCCCAGAGAGTAGTAGTTAGGCTGGTCATAAATGGTAAGTACCCATACATCATACGCACATGCCCATTATTGATTTTTAATCAATGGGAAGGAAGAAATCTTCGCTCAGTCTCTGTACAGTGGGTGCGGGAATAAATAACTTCCCTCTCCTTCCCTGTTTTTTCAAATTTTAATTTTACTTCAAAAAAATTGCACAAATTTTCGACAAAAAAACTACCGAGCCGCCGTTCAGGAAACATTATTAATACAATTGCATATGAATTGAGAAGCCGTCTCTCACCCCACAACTAGTAAAAAGGTAATAATGTCCAAAACCCATTACTCTCCTAGTGCTTTTGACTAAAGGGAAAGATGATATGACTTTTTTTTCTTTTTTCTTTTTCTTTTTTTTTAAAGTCCACAAAATACTACATCCTTTCAACCGCGTTCTTCCAAGGCTTTCAAAAGGGCACAGTTTGAATAACAAATATATATTTATTAGTGGGGAACAAACTCATTCTACTCTCCGAAATTGATGAAGTTGACCCTTTAAAAAACCATTAATCAAAAGTAAACCCCCCCCCCCCCCCAACAATATTAAAAAAGTACCTCCGCCTTCCCTCGACCATTTGTAACACACCTTTTTTCCTTCTTCACCACAACTTCAAAAGTTGAAACCCAGTTCCTTTTCTAATTACAGCACCAAAAACTGTCTTATTCAACCAAAAAACCTAGCAGAAGTAGAGCTGCTTCAAGGCTTTCGTGCTCATTCCAAAAATGATACAGACAATTTTACTGAATTATGATCGGCTAATAACCTACACAACATATTGAAAACTAATACAAATCAAAAGTATCTAGTCTGTCGAAAAAGAATGCCTACAATAATTGGCATACAAAATGCCCAGTTCAAAAGGATAGATAGTATGGCACCCCTACAAGTACAGAGCCCTTCAAAAATCAGGCAGGCAGATATTTAGAAGGCAGAAAAAAAAAAGAGTACCTATTCATTACTAGAGGAGATTCACCATGAAAATGGGCTCGCCCCCAAGAGGAAAATCTCATTCTCAACGTCTTTTACCCATTGACAAACCCGGTTGCACGCTTTTATTGCTAGAGCCTGCAACTCAGCAGTTTTGCAGGAATCACCATCCATTCAATTTACGGACCAACATATGAAAGTAAAATGGCAAAAATCTACATAATCTGACCTTGTCTGCAAGGGGATCAAATGCCGCATAGAGTTCAAAATCTTGAGTAAGCCAACAAAGCAGAACTGTCATGTTAAAAGCATGTGTTATTAACTGGAAATTTTAAAATATAGAAATTAGTTAACAGAAACATTATATAAAACAAAACCATACTAAATTCAACAGATGTAAAAGAAGATAATTACAAAGCATTCAGAAATAAGTGCCTAAGTGTCAACATCTAACCACGTAAGATGCAAATAAAATAAAGACTAACAGTGCCCCAAGTTATTAAAGTTCAATGCAGTCTAATGAAATACCAGTGCCAGCATATAAACACTGGAAAAGTACATTAGATGGAAAATAACAAAGTCAACTATAATGAACCAGACTGCCTCTAAATCCCAGATGGATCACGAGTATAATTAAGTGTTTATAAATCTGAAGATACAATAGCTTACTAAATCAGAACAATCTGGTACAAGTATTAAGATGCTGGAAATGTAATTTCATAGTTTACTATCATGGACTTTTTGTATGAAGGATACAGTCAATTAATTGTGCATAAATATGCTTTATGATGTCATCAATATACTGAACAAGTAGTTTCTATAAACTTATAAATTAGAGGCAGGTACAGCAACCCTACTTTTTGCAGATACTAATGTTCCCAAGTTTTTGCTAGTTTTAGTATCTAACTATGCTGACTCTGCAATTGATCCAGATGCCAAATGTTGTAAAAGGAAGCTGAACCTTTTACATGAAAAAAGAGTAATAACAAACTAAACTATCCACAAAGAATGTCAAACCACAGAAGCAATTGAGAAAGAGGAAGCGCGCAATAGCTTCATACCATAGTTTTCATCCCTTCTAAATTGTGTTTTGTGTGGTCCAGTTCCATTCTCATGCATGGATGCGTAAACCTTCTGATAAGCTCTATATAATCTGAGGGAAAACAGAATTGTGAGACTACTACAGTATTAAAGGTTATATGGATCTAGATTTACAAGCTTTGTCCTAAAAGCTGCAACAACATTGTGTATTTCACCTCTTCTGTTGTCGCATGGTATTAATGGGTGATGAGAATTCAGATGTCACATATTGGTCAAGATAAATACTGCGGTATATAAAATGCCAGAGTCCAGCAGGACCGCCAACACCACTAAAAGTGTCCCTTAAACGCTCTGTGGATTCAGTTGCAAGCCTTGGTTGACTATTGTGAGAGGAAACAATTCCAGAGCGAGAAGCAGAGTCAATAGACAAATCCTCAACATGCATGCCACCTTCCAACAAGGATTTCTGAACTTCGACAAGTACATTTGACTTCAAAAGTACAGTCTCGATACGGATCCTATTTAATGCATTAGAAAAAAAATAAAATGAAATAAAGTTCAAAGGAGATAATCATTGAAGACATGGAGATATAAGGCAAAAGTGACAAGCCAAAAAAATACTGCTAGGTTCTAGAGCTTATCAGAAAACACAATAGTTAGCTAAGTACAGATGGGCACCTGCAATCTTTCAGATGGTAAAATGCATCTGAACTTGTGGTGAGCAATACCAAATATGTGTCAAGCTGCAAAGGACATATCTTTCCCTCGTCAATTTAACAAAAAATGAGTGAGCAAGAGTTGCTTCTTCAGAATTAAATTTTAATCACGAAATAGAAATGATGAATTAGGTAGTGAAGCAATTAGTTGTAGACCGACTTACATCAAAATAATGAACGTATGCATACAGAAAGGCCATGGGATTGTATCTTGGAAGGCAAATTGGTGAGAAACATTCAGATGTCCTACACAGAAACAATGACATTTAAAACTATAATCATTTTTACCAAAAGTAGAATTGTCATAAAACCAAGATTCCTTCTGTCAGCAATTAAGCCTCAAGACATCGGTTCTTGATAGCAATTTTCTACTGTGTGTATAAAGCAATATCATGACTATTCTTCCAACTTCGACTACCATGTCCAACCACTGGACAAGCAACATCAAAGAGAATCACAAAAATAGATAAAAGTATCGGTACCATTTAAAAAAACCCTGAACAGGCAATTCAGAGCTCCTTCAAGAGGCGGAGAGGAGTGTGACTTCACAGTAACATGTGTTTGGTGCTTTGTGGAGAGTATAAGAAGAGGAAGGGGGGAAGTAATTGGCATTGCTTATTTTCTTTTAAGCGTAACAGCAATCTCATACATAATTACTCAAATATTCCCTAATATCTTTCAAACAAATTATGGACATGTCTCCTTGACCTGACACATACTACAAACCATTAAGTAGTCTTGTGAATCAAGTAACCACAAATTAACACACAATTCAAAAGTTTTTCCACAACACACTCGGAAAAACCGAGATTCATGAGCATCACAGGAACATGTAGCTGCACTCAAAAGAACTAGGTGCAGACTGTTTGCTTTTTGATATATAAATATAAACCACAATAATACTAGTTCACTTCATGCATTATAGAAACCAAATACTAGTTCACCTTATTTGGTATGCTTAATAGTTTTGTTTCTGTTCCACAGAAGAGTGCAAAATACAAGGTGAAATTGTATCTTTTCAACCGGCTTCAAAATGTATGAGCAGAAAAAGTAGTAATTGACAGGACATACCGAAATGATTCCGATGACACAACAAAGTTAGAGAGAAGAAGCATATCATCAGGATGGAGAGATGCTTTTTGTGCACCAACAAGAGAGATAACCTGCATTTACTTCCAATTACAAGATGCAAATAGTAAAATAATATGCACTCCTAGCTTTCTATTAAAAGCACTTTTAGAGAAAGCTATAAGGACCTTGTTTCTACACATTAAAATTGCAAACAAGACACCTGAATCCGCAACATCCTGCAAGATTGCACCGGCAGCTTGTCTTGTGGCATAGGCAAGGGGAAGACACGTATATGCATGGAGAAAGGTAGCTGGATTCCTAGAAATTATGATAGCAAGTTTCAACATAAGGGAAACCAACATATGGGGTGAAACATTTAAAATCAGAAAAATAATGCTATTAACAGATTGAGGGTGATTTGGGAAAACGAAAAAGAAGGAATGGCGATAAAATCCATAAGCTCTTCTCCACTAGTCTGTAAACATTGCATCAGATGTTTAAAAGATCATTCCAAAGAGTTGCATAAATTTTTCAAACACAGAACTCTGTTTTCTGGGTTTCACAATAACATTTTCAGTCTTAAATAACACACTAGAAGTGATTAAAGAAACAGTGCATTTTTCTTTCCATTTGCCGAGAGAGAGCAATACAATAAAGGTTCATGATCTTCACATATTAAACAAGTATAGTTCCCAAGAAAAACTTTACAAAATTATGCTTAGAATTACAGTAGCAGCGAATAGATAATAGAGTTGCATACCAACTGAAAGAATGGATGAGAGAAGAGAAGACAACATCTGTTCCTCCAAGTAACGGTGTCATATCAAATTTCGAGTTCCTCTCAAAACATTTATTTACAGACTTTGTAAGAATAAGTATCATCTGCAATCAAGTGAAGTACTCAATAAATCAGTCAATCAAAAGGGACTTTCACCACCTTTCTTTCCCAAAATCATATGAAAATAGGAATGGACCGCATTAAAACATTCAGACCAAAGAAGTAATCTCCTAAAGGAGTATACCTCAAAGAAAAAGTTCAACAGTCCTACAATTCTTACCTGACCATAAAGAAGCTCCAGTTGACCCTTGAGTGATTCATATGGTTCCTCTGTACAGCTTATGCAAACTAAGTAAATTGGTCCTTTAACAAGAAAAATAACCTGAAACACAAAAATGAAAGTTTTAAAACCAAAAAAGGTGCATAACACCCATTCCTACCACATTTCAGTAAAATATGAAAGGTCAATCTGCCACTGTTTTGTGCGAAAAAACAAGGTTACTAGGTCAGCCACAATAGGTGCATAACTTCAATATTTCCAATAATTTAAAAACCATCTTCAAGAATAACATATAATTCGGAATAAGATGGAAAAAAATCAAAGAGGGTTGAAAGAAAATATGCAATTAAATTCCTCTCCCTTAATATTGGATTGAATAAATGTACACTGGGGATACTGCAGGGAACAACATCTTATAGCCTCAACCAGATCAGGTGATATCAAGAAATGGTGACTCCTATAGGCATGAATTGTAATTTCTATGATAATAAAATGACCATGGGGAGGATATTCTAAAATTCCTTTCCATGGCAATGTAATTGAATAATAGAACACGAAGCAGCATTCAGGGCTTTTACTTTTAGTTTCTATACTAAGAAAGTCTCCAGAAAGAGAGTGCTGATAACTACTTTTATACTTCTTACACAAAATAAGAGAAAACAAAAGGAACTCATCCAGCAGTCCTTGATTATTAAGTGTTGAAAGTTAAAGGATAAGGATTGGTTCCTGATTAGTTGCTAATTACAATAATTACCTTATTTGATTAGTAAGGAAGGTAGAATCAATCTTAATTATGGTAGCCCTTATTGATAGGAGTTACTATAGTTGAGAAGGGTCTGTTATGGTAGGAAACTAGAATAGGTTCTCTATTTAATCTAGTCCCCTCCTAGTTGAACGTAAGAAATAAAAAGATCAGTTTTCTCCCCTTCTAAAGTTCTACATGGCATCAAAGCCAGGGTTCAGACATGAACTTTAAGGCAGCCATGGTGGGTTCATCAGCAGCCACTTCCGGAGCCACTAGTAGCGCAACATCCACAGCCGCATGGCCTGTGAGTGGATCTGTTTCACAGACGGGTTCAGACAATACCCTACAGATCACTCCTCACAAACTGAATGGGAAGAATTACTTAGAATGGCCCCAAACAGTCCGTCTGGCAATTGACGGCAAAGGGAAACTTGGCTACCTGAATGAGGAGATCCAACCGCTGAGTTCATCGGATCCAAAGTTTCAACAGTGGAGATCTGAAAATTCCATGGTCACATCATGGCTGATCAACTCCATGGATCCCTTGATCGGAAAGGCCTTCATCTTTCTGCCAACTGCACATGACGTCTGGGAGGCAATCAGAGAAACCTACTCATACTTGGACAACCACTCTCAGTTGTTTGAACTGAATTCTAAAGTTTGGAAATTGCAGCAAGGCGATCATGATGTAACCAGTTACTACAATGAGATGATAACTCTGTGGCAGGAGCTAGATCTCTGAAGAAGAGACATGGGAAAGTCGGAATGATAGTGCCAGATACAAGAAAAAGATAGAGAGAGGAAGAGTCTTTGTTTTCCTGGCTGGTCTGAATCAAAACCTCGATGAGGTTAGAGGCAGAATTCTGGGAAAAACCCTCTACCCTCAGTCCGAGAAGTTTGTTCAGAGGTGCGTAGAGGAGGCTAGAAAATTGTTGATGTTGAGGCATAGCCATGAACCAAAAACTGAAGGAGAAAGACAAGGCAAGCAAAGGCCTTGGTGTGATTATTGCGAAAGGGCATGGCATACTCGTGACACTTGCTGGAAATTACATGGAAAACCAGCAACAGGGAATTCCAAGAAGAAACTGGGAGGTCCAAAACTTGGGGGAGATCCGCAAGCACTTGTTATTGGCGCCTCAGATTCTGGCCAGCAGATTCACGAGTCTTCCCCCTTCACTAAGGAGCAGATGGAACATCTTCAAAAGTTATTTCAGTCCCAATCTATGGGAAACAACTCAGCCTCAGCTTCCTTAGCACAGTCAGGTACAGTCCTTGTTGGTACAATTGCTTGTACCAAATCTAATGACTACTGGATATTAGATTCAGGAGCCACAGACAACATGACTGGGTCTTCAAAATATTTTTCTTCTTATACACCTGTTGCAGGTAATGTCAAAGTAAAAATTGCTGATAGTTCGTTTGCTACTGTAGCCGGCAAAGGGCCTATACCCATGTCTTCCAACCTGACTCTGAAAGATGTTCTTCATATCCCCTCTCTCTTATAATTTGGTATCTATCAGCATATTCACACATGACCACCATTGCACGGCTAATTTTTGCTCCTCTCGTTGTGTTTTTCAGGATTTAACCTCAGGGGAGATGATTGGGGATGCTGAACAGGCTGGTGGCTTATATCTCCTAAACACAAGACCTATGGGTATGCTAGATAGGAGAACATGTGTTGCTTCAACTTCAGTTTCTGAAAATAATGAAATTATGCTTTGGCATTATAGGTTAGGGCACACTAGTTTCAGCTATTTAAAGCTACTGTTTCCTAAGTTGTTTATGAATAAACAATTTTCACTCCTGAAATGTGAGTCTTGTGAATTGGCAAAGCATCATCATGCTACATTTTCATCCCAATCATACAAACCATCTGCACCATTTTCTATGATTCACAGTGATGTTTGGGGACCCTCTAGAGTATTCACCCTATCCGGGAAACGTTGGTTTGTCACTTTCATTGATGACCATACTAGAGTATCTTGGGTGTTCTTATTGAAAGACAAATATGATGTTGCACCAGTGTTTAAACACTTTTATGCCATAATCCTAACTCAATTTCAAATTCCCATAAAGATTTTTAGAAGTGACAATGGGAAAGAATTCTTTAATCATGTGTTAGGGCAGTTCTTCTCTACCAATGGCATTGTGCATCAAAGTTCTTGTAGTTATACATCTCAACAAAATGGGGTAGCAGAACGGAAGAACCACCATCTTCTTGAAACAGCTCGGGCCTTAATTCTTACAACTAAGGTCCCAAAATTTTTGTGGGGGAAAGCTGTATTAACTGCAGCATATCTAACAAATAGGTTGCCTACTCGTACCTTAAAATTCAGTAATCTCATTCAACAGCTCAATACACTATTCCCCAACTCTCGGTTAACCACCGATCTCCCTTTAAAAATCTTTGGCTGTGTTGCTTTTGTCCACAACTTCCATCCCCACAAATCCAAACTTAACCCTCAGGCACACCGTTGTATATTTGTGGGATACTCAGCCTATCAAAAGGGATACAAATGCTATGACCCTACTTCTAAGAAAATGTATGTGTCTATGGATGTTACCTTTCTTGAAGGTACATCTTCCCACAGTCCCCCTGATCTTCAGGGGGAGAATCAAAGTGAAGATGAGGTTTTCTAGCCACCAAAAATTCTGATCCCTGAACCAACCACTGTCACACAGCCTGAAAGCTTTGAACCTGAACGACAAAAAATGCCATCCCAGCAACACCAGTTAAAGGTAGAACTACCAACAACTGATCAGAATACAAAGGTCTGGTCTACTCCAGGAGAAAGAGCACCAATCCTCATCATCATCAATCATCTCCGCCAAGGTTGGATCCTGAACTCCAAGGTCATGATATTGACTCACAAAGTCCTGCAACTACTCCTTCAGAAAATTCAGGTTCTTCTAGTGTGTACATTCCTAACACTATTCATGAGGCCCTACATGATAAAAATTGGAGGGAAGCTGTGTTCGAAGAGATGAGTGCTTTGGAAAAGAATTACACTTAGGAGACAGTGGACCTACCCCATGGGAAGAAGCCAGTTGGATGCAAGTGGGTATTCACTGTAAAATACCACTTGGATGGATCCTTAGAAAGATACAAGGCTCGCCTTGTAGCAAAAGGATTTACTCAAACTTATGGAGTGGACTATTTTGAAACTTTCTCACCAATAGCTAAGGTAAACTCGGGTATTACTATCTGTGGCTGCTAATCTTGATTGGCCATTGTTCCAGCTAGATGTCAAAAACGCTCTCCTAAATGATGATTTGCAAGAAGAGGTGTATATGGAATCACCACCTGGGTTCGTTGAGAAGTTTGGGAAGAAGGTGTGCAGGCTGAAAATGTCCATTTATGGACTGAAACAATCCACCCGAGCTTGGTTCGACAGATTCACCAAATTTGTTAAAGGTCAAGGATATAAACAGGGGCACTCAGATGATATCTTGTTTACAAAACATTCCAAAGGGAGAGTTTTAGTCTTGATTGTTTATGTGGATGACATAATCTTGACTGGTGACGATTTTGAAGAAATGGGGAGACTAAAGCAGAATCTGGCAACAGAATTTGAGATCAAAGATCTGGGACAATTGAAATACTTCCTTGGAATGGAAGTTGCTAGGTCCAAGAAAGGTATCACAGTATCTCAAAGAAAATACATTCTAGATCTCTTGAAAGAAACTAGAATGAGTGGCTGCAAACCTTCAGGCACTCCATTTGATGTGAGCATCAAACTAGGAGATATCAAGGATGGAGTTTCCACTGAGAAGGGAAGATATCAAAGGTTGGTGGGAAAATTAAAGTGGTAGCAACTAGTAGTGCAGAAGCTGAATTTCGGGCAATGAGCCATGGAATTAAAGAAGTTTTATGGCTCAAGATGTTGATGCAAGACCTGAACAGACCTGTTTTTCTACCTATTAAGTTGTATTGTGATAACCAGGCGGCTATTAGCATTGCTCAGAATCCTGTTCAACATGAGAGGACCAAGCATGTTGAAATTGATCAGCATTTCATAAGGGAGAAGCTAGAGAAGGGAATAATTTGCACCCCGTTTGTACCTTCAGCTCAACAAGTGGCAGATGTTCTAACCAAGGGGCTACTACGACTACCATTTGATCGTCATATAAGCAAGTTGGGCGTGTTAGACATTTTTGCTCCAACTTGAGGGGGAGTGTTGAAAGTTAAAGGATAAGGATTGATTCCTAATTAGTTGCTAATTACAATAATTACCTTATTTGATTAGTAAGGAAGGTAGAATCAATCTTAATTATGGTAGCCCTGATTGATAGGAGTTACTATAGTTGAGAAGGGTCTGTTATGGTAGGAAACTAGAATCAATCTCCTCCTAGTTGAACGTAAGAAATAAAAAGATCAGTTTTCTCCCCTTCTAAAGTTCTACATTAAGGAACCATGAAAGTGCATTTACATGGACAGTTTTTTGATGAAAACTTCAAGCAGGAAAAAGGGAAAAAAAGAAAGGATTCTGTTCTGGCAAAAACACTCTTCCAACAAAAGTGGAACCTATAATATGTTTAGGGTTCAGAAATCATAAGCACATACAAACTAAATGACCATGCTTACACTGTGCATGTATGCGTTCCATTCTATCTCGAACAATTTTTTATTTCATTTGAGAAGAGAGGGGGGGAGGGGGGCTGGGGTGGGGGTGTGTTCCTATTCGTGTTTTATTCACTTCACCGATCACTCTAAATCAAGGACATCTCTATAAATTTTCAATGCAGACATAATGAATCATGATGGAAAAGGACACTTCCATCAAACAATCTAGAGAAAGCTTGTACATGTTCCACCTACATAGAAAAATAAAGGCAAAAAGTCCTCTTCCAAATCAAGAGTACTAAATTCAACATGAAAACCTACAGCAAGTCTAGTAAGCATGAAATAGACTGACCTGATGCCTTCCAGCTCTAACCAAGTTGACACGATCTCCCCTAGAAAGAGGTCAATGCATCAAAAGAAGATACTTCTCTCTCTGACATTATTATGGATCCTAAAAGAGCTAGAATGCATAAAATGTAGAAGGAGCATACAAGAGAAAAATAAACAGGTGTAGTTATAAAGGTACCCATTCTCCACAAAGGAAATGATGGCCTGCAAAGTTGCAGAGAACCCCGCTAGTTTGTGCTCATCTCCATATCTACAAAAGATAAAATAAAATACTGTCTCTAGAAATTGATTGACTATCTGTAATTGCAAATCAAGAATGACTATTCCAGAAACCGATGTTTGCTGAGGATAAGAATAAATACTGCTTGTAAGATGAAAAATATTTTGATAGTAATTATAGACCTTGAATAGATGGGTTTTCCAGAGTGACTCAAAATGAAAAAATGCTTCTTCCTTTTTCTCCATGAAATAGATGCATCATCCTGCACTTCATTGATTTACCAAATAGAGATCACAAAATTGCTAATAAAGGTATCCCAAATAAACGTACACTACAACAAACAATTATATTAAGTAAGACATATAACTCAAAAAGAAATCTACAAGAATCAAAGAGAAATTTGTGCCTACCAAGCACAGAAAGTATAGCAACTAAGAGCAAATGTGCAGAAAATGAACTCTAAATAGTGCCAAGAAGAAAAGCAGACAAAACCCATCACCCTGTTCAACACTTCAATCACCGTCAAACCCAGATCCCAAATACAATGTCAAACTAAATGTAGTTACTGAAACGATTTTACTGTTCACCCCTGTTGACACATCCAAAAGGGGTCATTTATCAGTTGTTTAAGCTCCTTTTACACCATCAAGACAAGTCATGCCTTGCAGTGAAATTTGTATATTTAGATTTTTGATCAAGCAAATGGCATAGACATATTGGAATCAAAAGATAATCCGTATATCTTTTCTTTTCAATCTTAAGTTTTCAGGATTAAAGTTCATCCAATACTCCAAGGCCAAAGTTTCCAAATATATAAAATTCACTCCTAGGTATTCAAAATCACTCATCCTACCCATTGTATGTCCGTATAAATGTCATTTTAAGTTGATTTCTTTGCAATTATCGGATAGAAAATAAAGATGTGTCAACTATCAGTTTGCATACGATGATAACAGCCAAAAAATGGGGAGAAAAATGAACATGCCGGTATATCACTTCAAAACACATTTCGTGAAACCATAATTTGCATGAGCCAATTCGCTTGAGAATTGAGGCATGATAATCAGCTGGAATACAACTACTAAACAAAAACAAAAAAAAAAAGGACCTCGTCGCTGTGGCGTTTTCCGGGAGTCCAGGGAACATGAGAATCAGAAGCAGCTACGGAATCACCCCGACTGCGAACCTCCACAATCTCGTCGTCATGATCATCATCGTTAGCATCCTCAATCCCACTAGTGGCACTACTCCCTCTACCGCCATCATAACCACTACTACTTGGACTCGCCGGCGCCTCCACTTCCTCCACCTCCGATGCATTAGTCCACACCCTCGACGAGCTCGCCTTCAAACTCTCCTCATCCTCCACCTCAATATCCCCTGAAGGTAGCTCCTCGGTCACATTTACTGATCCATTCTCCAATTCCACTCGAGAATCCTCATCACTGACCTCCGCCGCCGACAACTCCGGCACTGCCTCGGGCTCCGGTTCCATCAAGGAATCGGTCTGGAACAGTGAGATTGAGGCTAACTGATTCTCGATTGCATCGAGGGACCGATCAATTGAGGTAGGATTGCGGTTAGGGTTTATCTGATCTTCGCCGGAGGATGGAGAAGACGGAGAGGAGTCGGAATTAGAGGGCATAATTGGAAGGGGGCAATTATATAAAAGTGAAAAAAATTACAAATTAGGAAATCTCCAGGCTAGGACGAAAAGGGAAGGTGGATGGGAGCTACTAGTCTTTGGGCAAGAATTAAGAAATGAATGAATGCTAAAACGGGAAACGGAGGGATCGGAACGACGCCGGTTTGACCAGTAGGTTTGGGTCGGGAAATGGGAACGGAACGGGACGGGAGAGCCAAGGTTAGGTGGCGGTGGGGAAGACGACACGCTGGCCTGGCTGGCTCGTTGTTTTTGGGTCTTTCTGGGCCGCTTCGGTTTTCTTGGATCTTGGGCTCATGGACCACAGCGTTAGTAGACTTAAGATCTGAACAGTAAATTTAATATATTATAATTATTTTTTATTATTTTTTATATAATTTTTATTATTTAACTATACATTTTTATATTTTTTATATTATTTTCCAAAATGATAAAGCAGAACGAGCCCTTATTTTTGTTGACAAAATTGTTCATGGCCCTTTTTTCTTTTAATTTTTTGGAAGTCAAGTTTTTCAAACTCTACCTATGTGAAAGTAGAACCTTTGAATGATTTATCGTACGTCACAATCATTTTGGTGGTGATTGTTTATTTTATTTTATGTTCCATAAGAAGAATAAATTTGTATGAATGTGTACTTTTTTTTTATTTTATGGATATCAATATAGAACATCTAAAACAGTTACTTACACGTAATCTTTTTCATTCATCTTCCTACTTTATAAATGTGAGTTCATTGACGAAGTCACATACTAGTCCGGTGGGTCAATTGTTCCACCTCACATTTTAAAAATACAATTTGTGCTATGTAAAACTTAGAAGAATAGTTAATTTTGCTCCAACCAATTAAGAAAAATAGGGACAAAAGTAAAGATATATTTAATTAGTATTTGACTAGGAAATTTTTGAACATTTTCCCCCACCACGCAGTATAAATCTGGTTCTTTCACCGTGTGAGTTAATGTGAACCACACAATATTATATTAGTAACTGAATCAGGAGTACAAAATTTAAAATTTGTACTAAAAATACTTTTGAAAATGGTATATTCTAATGAAACAAATGGCATATTCTTTTGTATTATCTTTTTTTTTTTTTTCCTTCATATTCTTTCAATATTAAATGCACATCACTTTAAACGCGTTTTTGTACCACTGGCTCGTTAGCACTTTTATTTTTTGTTTGTTTTCTATATTATATTTTATATATTGTTACTAATTTTTTTTTATTATTCTAAGTACACATTTTTATATTTTAAATTAAAATAAGAAACAAACATCAGTTGAACATTCATAAGCAAGGGGTTGGGCCCTTTTACGAGCTCATTTAATTTGTGAACTTCAATTGGGCCAGGCCTATGCAAAGCTTCTATTTGCACTTAAATTGGGCTTGGGCTCTAATATTTGCAAGCCGTTGGCTCTACAAAAATATCATATGCCCATATTATTATTACGAGAAAATACTATTGTTCTTTCACAGAATCATTGATTCACTAATAATGGAGGAGCAGTTGTATACATAATTATCCGTGAATGAATGATTTCGTAAAAGATACTAACGTCCGACCCATAAATTATTCGCCATTTTATTTTTCTGAAAAAAGGCAAATCATATAATTGTGATCTTAATTAGAACCCACATGCTTGCATGCAATTATATGACAATACTATTACTGTTTTAGTACAAGAGTAATGTAACTATGTAATAGATGGATGCAGAGTCTTGATAATTATGAATCAATAAATGAATCATGATCTCATGAACGCTAGCTGCTGATGAACTTTGATGGAGATATTCTAACAAATGACCGAGAATTACCACGTATATATAAAGAGTCTTATTTCTAATACAGTTTTGAATGTTGTCGCGATTGATTGGCGTTGTTATTACTTAGATAGATATTTGGTTATCATGGGAGGGATCGCTACGTCATCACTCATCAGATCGATCTGCTTCAATCACTGTTTCTGCAACAAAAAAAAAAAATTAGAATATTAATTAAGAAGCATTGTTGAGGAAGTTTTATTGAAACAAAAAAAATGCAGCCTTTGGATTGAACCAAAGGACGTGATTTCTTGCTGCGTTATCCCTTATCCGTTCGTCTCTGTCTCTACAAAACGGATATGAACCAGCAAGCACAATCCAACATTGATGTTTCGAGTACCGAAACATTCAATCGTTGAATTTGATCTATATGATTGCGCATCTAATGCCAGATTCGATGACTGGTTTCTTTGTTAACTGGATATATAACTTGTTGAGGAAATATATGCATAAAATCGCCCCACAGAAGGCTTTCAAGAACAAAATGAAAAGAATCATAACATAAAGGCAAATGGATATTGTTAACTGTGGATGATCTTTCCTCCATCGTGTTGAACATTGTTTTTTTCTTTATCTTCTCTTGACGGGCATCATGTGGGTGTGGCTAAGCTACCAATGTCAAGTTACCACCCAAAACCTAACCAAAAGCTTTGTAGAGGATACATATACCACCCACTACGTTTCATATAAATAGTCGTGTTTTGAATTATATATTATAATACGAAAAACAGTTGTGATACTGAAGTCATAGGATGAAATGAATATGAGATGAAACGATGTACTTGTCCAAGGAAGCCGTATATTTTTACCAAGAGATCCCCTCCTTCTGGTATATAAATACTCAATTTTTGTACTCCAAAATGCTCAACCCGCGTTATGTGAGGCAATATTATTATCTAATGGGATCGTTGTTCCGAAAGGAAAAAAGAAAAAGAGAGAGAGAGAGAGAGAGAGAGAGAGTACATGAACAAACAGTGAAACTATTAAATTCAAAGTTAATCTAAAGGCTTTTAATTAGTTGGATCGATTCAACGGCTGTTTTAGGGTTTTAATTATTAGAGCGGATTAAGTATCTTATATATTTATACATGTATGATGCATACAAATACAAAAAATAAAGTGAGAAAAAGTGATAGATTGGAAGGGGCAATATGAATTAATATTGCAAGTTGCAACACAAAAAGTATACCACTTTTTTGCAAATTGTTGGTTTCAAATATAAATATGATCTGTGCTGCTGCTTTTCTCTCCAAGTTAGATCTCACATATTAATATAAAAAACCATGATCTGGCAATAAATATATATTTATATATATATATATATATGTGAAAATTATAGTCTCGTTAAATAACTTTTTAGTGTCTGAATTTGACCGTAAATGAATTACTAATACACTAATGTATGCAATTATATTATTCAAATTCAATCCAATGCCTGAATGATTATTTTAATGGGATTATAGTTCCCACCCTTAATATATAAGGTTAAATTACCAAAGAAATAGTGAAATTTATTCATATTATCAAGTAAATTTTGAGGTTTGGAAAATTACTCAATGAACTTTGAGGTTTGTCAGACACTACCAAATCTACTATGACTGTATGAAATATGAAAAGATAAAATAAGATCCACTGGGAAACTTTTCAAATTTCAGGGTAGATTTTGCTAATTTACCCTTATGTGTGTGTGATGAAAAAGGAAATCAAAATATCAATTTATTAGCTTTTTAGATTTTACTATTTCCTCGGTTCTATTAAAGGAATCTACTCTGAAAATATTTTTTGTTTTAACGGAAAAATCCACTTTTAAAATTTAATACATTAATAAACAAATGGTGTTAAAATTTATTTTAGGTATTGTACATATTAACATAAAAAGTTATACATTTATAAAACTGTACTCTTTTGGCGAAAAAATAAATTATATTATAGATGATGGGTTGTGAATCTTGTGATTTTAAAATCAATTGAAAGGCAAACTAAAACATATGTACCGGTAATTTCCAACCAAAAGTTTTGGCCAAGAAATTAACATACTTATGGAAAATTTAGGGCTTATCATAAACATGTTGAATTAACAAAGCAGCTAGTTAGTTATGGATCCGAACATTAGAAGAGAAGAAAACGCAACATAATACATAATAAATGATATATTTTCAACAATCGACAATTCACTTCGCGCTACAGCCTTTATAAGTAAAATCGATACTAACACCAAAAAACTCACAACTTCAATATTGCACGGGGGTAGCTAGCTACTATTTCACTTTCACATATTCAGGACCATTTCGTTAGCTAGAGAGAGAGAGAGAGAGAGAGAGAGAGAATTAATAAATTTAAAAAAAATTCAGCTTAATTTGTCAGAATTAAAAAGAAAACAAAATTTAAAAAGTAAAGAAAAACATCAACGTCGGCATACACATGCCGTATCAACGTCTCCATAAAGCAAGAAAACGACCCGACGAACCCCATTTTTATTTTGTTTCAGCAAACCAATAATTCATTCGTAACTTGCAACTTCCAACTTCTGACGGAAAACCACTGCCAGTCAATCCTCATTCATCGACGTGACGACCCTAACCCAACCCAACTCTCCATTTTTTTTTCCTTTTTTTTTTTTTTTTTTTAGGCAAAAACCCAATCCAACTCAACTCGTATTAGGGCATCCGTAATGATTCTACCTCTAAATGAGGTATTTTATTGTCACATCATCTACCACTTCACCTAATACTTTTAACCCTATTTCTCTCTAATAATTTTATCCAAAAAAAATTATTTTATTACCACATCATATACCATTATTAATTATCATATACCCACAAAAAGTATAAAAAAAAAAGAAAAAGTGACCCACAAGAGCTTCTCTACATGGGTAGAGAAACCTCTACCCAGGTAGAGAATCTCTACCTTCTACCCCGTTTCCCCAAAAAGTAAGCATCTATCCAACCATTAAGGATGCCCTTAATAAGCAGCTCACAGGTCCACCACCCACAACTGCCTCTATCCTACTTTGGCGTACATAAGGGATACAATTTCTGACACGATATAATATAAATATATTTGAATTAAATATGAAGAAAAAAAATGGCATTTTAGTTCATTAAGTTTCGACATGTGGAAGTTTTAGTCATTTTTGTTTGTCTGTGGTGATTTCGGTCTCTTTTGTTTGTCACTGTGGCATTTTTAGTTCTATTTACCTGTAATTGAAGACTGAACAGGTTGTTTGGGGCATTTTTACGAAATTTATAAATTTTAGGTTAAAATATGAACTGTAAAACTAAAAAACTAAACTTTTGAGTATAAAAAATGCACATGGAAAAAGGCAGTTATATAAAAAAAAATTTGTAAGTATAAGTTATCAAAAGTGCAATTTTTAAATTTTACAATTCATGTCATAACTTAAAATTTATAAATTTTGTAAAAATGCCCCAAGTGGCCTGTTCAACCTTCAATCACAGGTAAAGGAGACTAAATTTGCTACAGTGACAAACAAAAAGGATCAAAATCACCATAGACAAACAAAAGAGAATAAAATTGCCACAGAGCTAAATGTAAGGGACTAAAAATACCATTTTTTTCATAAAAGATGTCAATAGGAATTAAGGTAAATTATGGGTTGAGAATATCAACACAAATAATTTACCGAATAAATTTAGGGTTTACAATGTTGACATGTGAACACAACAATCAGAACTTGTGAACACGAATACGACAAATAATTTCTAATACAATATAATATATTAAAGTTGATAGTAAGGACAAAAGTAATTAAATGAATAAAATTATAGTTGAGAAATATCGATGAAGGAATTAGCTAACTCAATCACAGACAAAACCCTACACACATATCCACTAGTAAGTACTTTTTTGTTATTTTTAGCTAGCATTCTACCTATTACAATGTTCTTATTTTTCCATTGCATATTGGGAGACAAGGGAAGAAATTGAGGTGTTGTACGTAGATAGAAATTCAACTTATAAGTCCCCGTTTTATGACTCTTCTTTTCTTTTCTTTTTTTAAAATTTATTTAGAAGCTGACCCGCTTTCTGAGACCACTAATTAAGTCTCACCAAGGAAAAAAGTAGTTGTCATATTTATCTTCCATGATTTGGAAAAATTGCAGTTTCGGTCCTTCAATTATACTTTCGTTACATTTTCAGTACCTCAATTATTAAAAATCGCACTTTTAGTCCCCTAACTATCACTCTTTCGCCAGTTTGGTCCCTCTTACCTGCAAGCTACTGGTTGACTAATAAAGTCAACGGTAATTTGGACCATTTTGAAATTTTCATAAAATATTTGAACCAAATCGTAATAACTCAAAATATTTTTAAAAAATAAACTGAAAGTAAGATTTTTCTTCAAACAAAGAACAAAGGCATGGGCTAGCAACAGGTATGATTTGGTACTAAAAAAGTTTTGAGTTATTATGATTTGATCCAAATATTTTATATATTTTTTATTTTGACCCAAAATAACCGGCAACCTGATAGCTTGCCGGAAAGAGTAACCAAACCAGCGAAAGAGTGATAGTTAAGGGACTGAAAGTGCGAGTTTTAATAATTGAAGGATTAAAAGTATAACGAGAGTATAATTGAGGGACTAAAATTATAATTTTCCCTTCATGATTTATTATATATGTGAATTTAAAGGAGGAGAGGTATCGGGGTTCGTGGGAATAATTCCTGTGGATGTGGATAGATGTGTAATTATGTCGCCATTGTCAGCTCATCCGTTGTACAGTAATTTTGTAAGGTGTAACCAATAAGGTTTTCGACGTGTCCCAAAAATAAAAAAAAGTCACTGTCCTACAAAAGTAATAAATCTGATAGGACGTTAATGTTGTGTTCTATCCTGCTGCCATTTTCTTTAACTTTTGGCTCTAGTGGTGGTAGATAATGGAACCTTGGGTAGGGTCTGTCTCTCTTAAATCTTTTATGACTTTAGGTCTGTTTTTTTACCGAATATTTGAGTTTTAATTTTTAGAAAATAATTTTTTAATGTAAAAAATATATTAAAAATATAAAAAAAATATAATTAAATAGTAAAAAGTTATATTAAAAATGATGAAAATTGATTATAATATATTAAATTTATATCTGATTTCAAAATTCTCCTCAATTTTTAGGCGAAAGAAAAACCCTCCCAAAAGGAAATGTATAAATGTGTCAATTCACACAAATTTAGGCTCATTTTACTTTGTTACCATTTCAAAAAAAATATTACTTTTTTCTCAAAATAAAATCTCAATCCAAACTAATTTATAGTTTGAAAAAGTATTTGAAAAAGTAATGACACTCAATTACTCGTCACAACAAATACATTATAACTTTTCAAAATAAATGGTGTGACATTCATTCATTAACTACATATTTATGAAATAATTACTAATATCATATTATTAACCAATGATTGCATGTGACGCCGTTTGTTATACAAACTGTGATGAATTCGTTGAAATGTGCATATTATTCAATTAAAGTTCATCTTAAGCATGCATGGCGTTGGGCTACCCTTGCATACTTAGTGATTTTAATTTTCACTTTCAACTGAAAAAACCCCCAAAACCCTAGTTCAATTGAAACAAAAGGGTTTTGGTTCATCAACCAAAAAGAGGGGAAAAAGGTCGATGGAGAGCAAATTCGAACATAGCATCATAGGACTCCCCAAGTAGTGAACATAGCACGTGAATGAATGGCCAACGAAAGGGATAGATGGGATGTAAAACATGTGATCGGATGGTCTCAATTTGATGTTTTTAGCACATCTCCTCTTCACAAATACTTTCTACACATAGTTCAACTAACCAATTATTGTTCTTGTATGTTTATTTTAGTTCGGTTTTAATGTTGTGTATTGTAAATGGATGGATAAGAACGAATACGAATGCTCACGATTAAGATTGGATATGATTCAGTAATAAATGAAAACGATTAAGATTATAAGTAAGTTCGATTTTTATTATTCACCTTAAATCCCCTTTGGGGTGTAAGTTATGAGTTCGAAACCCAGAGCTGCATTTATGGAATTGTCAGTTACAAAAAATGTGCAGAGTATTTACCGGTTTAAAAAGCCCCGATCATGGCTTGTTGTTTGTCGGGAGTCATATCCTGCATTGTGTGAGACACAATATATATAGTTATTGATTCAATAATAATAATAAATGACCTTGTTTGAGGCATAGAAAAATTACTAATGTTCCAACGAGGTTTTCTAATATTATTGATACCTCACCCTACTTGAGTTAATATGAACAATATTTTCTTATGATTTGGTCAAATTATCATGTGGTTTTTATTTGTCAACAAAATAAGCGTAAACTTCATTATCACCGTAACATTAATTATTTGTTTTAGTCGTGTCGATATATTCTACTCGTGAATCTGTAAAAACAAAAGTCTATCTTGTATTCTATTCGTGTCATTTTTCATGTCATATCAAAAATGAACATAAAGGGTTTAAGGTCCTTAACAATATTCTAATATTTCAGAGGACATTGTTAATTATTCTACACGGTTTCTAGTTTATATGTGTTCTTGCGCCAATGACTCCAAGTCGCCATCACGTACAATTATGAGCAAAATAAAATAAAACAAACTTTAAATTGGATGCCAAAAGTCAATAGTTTTCCTTGTCAATTGGTCCATGAAAGAAAAAAATGAAAAAGAAAAAAAAAAGTTTTTACTCTCTATAAGAATGCATGTTGCATGATCATACACGGTTAAGACTATAGTCCCTTCACGAGAGCATTCATTCGGTGGATAATCATTTATGCAGTGAGATATGCATCATAGATCATCAACCACTGAAGGAATGGTCATGTGAAAAGGTTATAGTATTTCTCAGTCATACATACTAGTTTTTTTTTTTTTTAACAATCAGCTATTATAATGTCAAATCTGTTACATTGAATGGCAAACTTAAATATCGACTATCAATCTCTAAGTGACCCGTATTGTGTAACAACAGTTTTGACACTCACCCGTTCCTATCTAAATTAATACTAGTTGGTACATCTAATTTATAGGATAACTTGTTGCACCACATGGATGGCTCTTTTATTAATGGATATGGTTCCATTATTAGTGAGATTAGATTCTGCGACATATAATTATAGTTAAAGCTAAGATGTCGAATAAATTAATAAACAAACTGGGCACAATAATAGTTAATTATATTTATTATTATTATTATTATTATTATTATTATTATGGACGCAGCATTAATCTACTTTAATGATACACTTTGTTTAATTAATAACGACACTCACACTTTGATTCCTCCAACCCAAACCAGTGATTAACTTTTTTTGATTCTCTAAGTTATGCCCATGTGTCCTGTTTAATTTATGCCGGAAGTTATGATTTAATTCTTACTAATTATATGTCAAAATTTTTTATTATAAATTATTAGGTTTAATTTCATTTTATTTTCGTGTGTCGTGGAAATACTTTTCGTTACGCTTTCTTAATTTTCAAAATACATTATTGGTTAAATTTGAAAATGCATTTGATGTTTTACTAGATTTCAAAGATATTTTGAAATTTACTCTACATTATTTGCCATTATTACTATATATGTATAGCAAAATGGCATTATTTTTCTTATTTTACTAATATCAATCATACTTTTAGAGGGACAAAATATTAATGAATTCACGATAGATAGTAATAATGAAATAAGTGAATAATGTATTTTAAAAATTGAGAGGTAAAAGTGCAAACTATCCAAAATACAAATGACAAAAAGTAATTACGTCAAATTATTTTAATTATCATGCTAATTACATTTACCTCCATTGATTTTTTGCCGCATACAAATTCCTCCATAAGTTTTATGACAATTACAAATACCCTCTCGTATGTTCAAAATTTTCTAATATAACAAATAAGTCCACAAAATTCAAGTTCTCTTTTTAACCGAAGATTGATATATCTGTAATTATCAAAAGATTGTTTAGTACAATAGATGTATCTATAAAAATAATACATACCAAAGACATTCAAGATAAAATTATGGAACCATCCCCCTCCCCCTTTTATAGACTTACAAGTTAGCTACAGCCACCCACTAATACCTCATGATGAACCATCTTACGTGATACAGTCGTTGCACTCTCGTATTTATGACAAAATCATGAGAAAAGAAAAAAAAAACTACGTATAATTGTCAGAATATACAAGAAAATGCTTGTAATTTCACAAAAATGTAGGGAGATCAATGTAATTCACCCATACCTACACATTATTATGTTCTATGAATAGTATAATCATTTGTACACATCAAGATGTCAATCTCAACAACATAATAATGCAATGTTGATATTATATATATTAAGAAATAAAAAATAAAATAAAAAAGATATCCAATGAGTTGATTGAAAAGTGCATAGTATATAAGTATTCCCATAGAATTCAAATAATTGGCCACAAAATTGACACACTTTTAGGGGTTACACAAAAAAGGAATAGATTATAGATAGAGGATGGCTATACTAATCTGGCCAACCATGTTTCTGGCTTCTCTCACAACTTGGCCCCAAAAAGTTTTTTTTAAAATTAATAATAATAATAATAATAATAATAATAATGCATTGCAGATGTCCACATTTAGTAGTAACATCTGAAAAAGATGGTGATAGAGTCTCCACAGAATATTTTAATAATTGGAGTTCATGTTCAACTATAAAGATATAACAAAGAGCCAAAAAATAAATAATAAATAAATTTTAAAAAAATCTCCCATTGAAGGAAGGAACCATCCCATTCCCACCACACACAAGTAGTGCATAACGCAGAAAGTCGGTTCCAAAATATTGAAATCTGCCAAGGTTGTAGAATGGTAATTCGGTTCGTAGATGAGTTAACAGATCATTTTTAACGTTAAAAGTTAATTTTGTATATCGTATCACAAACTATCGTCGTAACTTTTTACAAGTGACAGTTTCGAAATGGGTATAAATTGACGAATTTCTTTTAACGTGTTAAGTTCACTATCGTCTCGAAATTTATCAGGGTAAATTGTCCAATGTGTGGTACATTTTGGTCCACCTGGCTTTCAGTTCATAACGTACGTGCCCATAATCTGTAGCCATGCAGTGCCATACATATCCTAGAAACAGAGTATTTAAATCATTAGGATGAACTTCAGAAGAAGAGGGGAGGGTAATTCAGATAAGGTTTGGATAATGTACCAAAAAATAAATATTCTGGCCTTGTTAGTTGTGCAAATACTTAGAATTTGGTTGGGTGCTTTTAAAAGCTAGGTTCAATTACAAAAGGAGTCGGGACCACAATTTAATTGAATTAAAAAAAAAAACTAAAATAAAATAAGAAGGGAATAAAGATTTGTGATTGATTATTAAAAAATTGGCATGAGCAAAAGGGATGCCTAGCCGCCCTAGAAAATTGAAAATTGTTAATTGAGCATAGAGATCTGGAACTTGTTAAGGAATGATCTTTCTGTAATTGGTGATTCATGCAATACTCTAATCAAAGAGACTCCCCCCAATATACTTAACAAACCATGCATAGCAAGGGAATGAGTTTGTGCCCCAGCATTTAGTCTGTAGGGCTGGCTACCTAGATGTCGGAGGTTTGATTCCTACCTCTGAAATCCCCACTTCGCTTTCAAAAAAAAAAAAAAAAAAACATAGCAAGGGATTAAAAAAAGTAGTGTAATGGTTAAAATGTTGAGGATTTTAAGTGAAAGAAGATAAGAGTTGGACTTTGTTAGATTTTTTTTTTTTTTTTTTTGAAAAGAACAATAATTTGATGTTGATTTTATTATCGGGACAATAATTCATTCGTTTGAGTAAATTTATATTCAATTTTATGTAAATTTGGTCGAAAATAAGTGATTTAGCACTATTT
The DNA here is from genome assembly GCA_016801395.1 of Leptodermis oblonga. Lineage (NCBI taxonomy): Eukaryota > Viridiplantae > Streptophyta > Magnoliopsida > Gentianales > Rubiaceae > Leptodermis > Leptodermis oblonga. Next base: position 6,014,240 of record CM028760.1, on the reverse strand, counting down.
TGCTCTGAATATAACATTGACCTAATATTCAATCTCTCGATATGATAAAGTAATAATTAAAATATATGATGCTCACTTAAAGAGATAAAACGTATGAATTTGTACTCCTTTCCCTACACATAAAAATTAATGTTTTAAGTTGTGTTTTATAATTAAAAAGTAGTTGTATTATCATCTTTAATGAGACATAGATAGCTATAGTTAAAAAACTAAACATTGACTTTGATTAGAACCTATGTCGATTCTTTTTTCTAATAAAAAAAAGTGATATTATAATCCAATTATGAAATTATTGTGTCATTTAACTTTAATAATGCATTTTGTGTTATTAAACCAAGCAACGAGAAATTACAGATCACCTTATGGGCCTGTTTTTTTTGTTCTGTTTTGAAAACGGTTTTAGTTTCAACAGTAAATTTAATATATTTTAATCATATTTCATCATTTTCAATACAACTTTTTACTATTCAGCATCTACTTTTTACATTTTCAATACACTTTTTACATTATAAAACTATTTTATAAAACTTGTTTTCAAAACCGTTTTCAAAACGATGAAAAATAACATGCCCTATCACATTTTGAAACTTCCTAGAGCTCCCGGACACACCAAGTACGTTCAAATTTTCAATATTAAAAATAAAATTAAAAAAGCCTCGGCGTACTTGACGGAGCCGGTGGTTGAGAATACACACAAACACGGATTTTTTAAGGTATTGGCAAAGTGCTACCCAAACGTTGAACTGATCTGTATTACGTTTGTTGTAAGCTGGATTCACATGCTGCCCAGAAAAACATCGTTGGCTAAATGTCTATTCATTTCCTTCCATGAGAAAAGAAACACATGAATAGAAGTAGTTCAAAATTTCTCACACGAGATAAAAATTTAACATTTTTACAGGCCTATATAAGTGATCTGCTGATCCAAAATACGAGGCGATTCCATCCAAAAGTTTACCCAATTCCAAAATCTATAATGGAACTTTCGATGTGGCCAGTGCCCAGACGAAATTGCCACGAAACAAGCAGGAAGCTCAACAACAAGTGTATCATTCTGGTGTGGTATGGGATTCACAAACAAAAAGCCATAAAAGAGAGAGAGAAAAAGAATCAAATTCCAAACTAGAGTTTTCTAACACACCCAGATACAAACAAAAAGAAATCAAATACAGATGGCAGAGTTTAGCAATCCCAAAAAAATGTAATCTTTAATGAACATTAGTAATTGTGGTACAGCTAGAGCATAATAATTTGACATAAAAGCAAACCAAATAATTTCGTCCCTTTTCTTCTTCTTCTTCTTCAACAAACAAAAGTGCAGAATCGAAAATCAACATTTCTTGATTTATCACTCAAAATAGCTGAAAAAAAAAAGTTACATTTCACTAAATAATAGTAGCAATCCGAAATTTCTCTTCGTATTTCCAGTCATCAATAAAAAAACGAGACCGATAATCCTCAAAAATTATATAATAATAATAAAGTTATCGAGAAATGATGAAGAAAAGAGAGAGCGCATAGAAATAGGGAAAATTTTGGGCAAGTATTAACTATAATAGCGAGAATGTAGATATTCAATCTTCGAACCCAGTCTTTTCCCAAATTGCGTTCCTAACCCTACTAAGATCTCTCCCTTTCAAAGTCCTCCCTACTCCTTCGTGCACCGAAAATGAGGCGATTCTGGTCCTCGCCAACTGCTTCGCCAAAAATTCATGCGGCGGGATCCGGTTTCCCCCGCCGTCTTCCCCCTCGCCGTCCTCAAAATCCTCGTCGTCGTCGCTCCCCCTCCGCCGATTGTCCCGGTACTCGCTCTTCAGTATCTTCGACCAGTCGGGAACGTTCACCGGCAACGACGCCGCGGTCCCGCCCACGCCACCGCCGCCGACTCGGTCAATCCTCGCCGACGCCTTCCTCGTGGACGACACGCGCGGACCGACTGCCGGTTTGCGAAACTCAGGGGACGCCGAGCGGGCGCTGCCCCAGACATCCGACTCGTCTAGCTCGAAGATGGCGTCGGAGTTCATCCCGGATGGCGCGTCGAGGAACCGATGGTTCGCTCTGGCGAAGTAACTTTTCGAAGCCGCCATTGTCAACCAAAAATCTAATAAAATACGGTCAAATTTACAAGGGATTTGTTAGGTTTTTCTCTCTCTATACTAAAAGGAATGAATTTTTCGATTTCTCCCTTATTTTTTCTGGGTTCTTCAATCTAAGAACTGGGTTGTGGGTTAGAGCGTGAAGGGATTGATCTGCCTTTTATAAAGCTTGTTAATGGATAAGGTCCCTCCGTCTTTTTCTCTCTCACACACTACACTGACACACACACACACACTTTAACACAACTGTCTTCTATCTTATTTCGTCTTTACTTCCTCTGCACCTTCGATCACTTTAAATTACCCTATTGCCCCCCTCTCCCCTTCCCTTGGTGTTAAGAAAAATTGCCGCGTCATAGGGGTGATAACAATCCGAGTCGAGACGAGTTTTAACGTGTTTATTTATTGTTCATTTATTTATCGAATTTAAAATCTTGTTCATGTTCGTTTATTTATTAATCGAGCCGAGCCGAGCTTTGATGTGTTCATTTATTATTCATTTATTTATCGAGTTTAAAATCTGTTCGTGTATTTATAATCGAGCCGAGCCGAGCCGAGCTTGATCATGTTCGTTCTCAGCCCTAAGTGTCATGCTCATCTATTTATAAGGAATTTTCCTCCCAAATCTTCTCTCATTTCTGATGTGGAATTGGGTGAAATTCACCTCAAAATTGTGAAATAAAATAAATTTGACCTTGTGAAGAGTCGAACCCTAATTCCTTTTTGCTTCTCCTTTTGATGTCTTACCACTGCACCAAATTTATTTTCATGTTATATGTATGAATGATAAATTATATATGTATTATTAAAAATTGTTTTTTCTTATCGAGCTGTTCACTAACGTAATCGAGCCGAGCTCCCTTTTGTTCATTTATTGTTCATTTATTAATCGAGCCTAAAATTTTGTTTGTGTTCGTTTATTAATAAATAAATGATCTCGAACCGAGCTTTTAACGAGTCAATCCCGAACTTGTTTGTGAACGTTCGTGTTCGTTCTCAGCCCTGACGCGTCATCTTTTACATTTGTCAATCTATAAAATAGTGTACTTTTTAGTCCTTTGTATTTAGACTCGTTACAACTAAAAATATTTGTGATTTGAATCGTTAAACATAAGGATGGTCACGGTCCCAAAATAACCCGTTATTGATTCCAACAAAATAAATGGAACTGGAATATATTAAAAAATTCTAGGATAGTTCTAGACTACTTCATTTTAAAACTGGAATTGTGGTCACTCTGCTTACAATTCATATGATGTTTCTAGTTCATTTGAACATATTTGTGAATACTTTGTAAAATATTTGGCGCGTGTAGAATGTATCTCAAAAACATGTTTTAAGATGCATTTTTAATTTTATAATACTTTTTCGTTATTCTCAATAAGATTTTTTATATTTTCAACACATTTTTTTACATTTTTAATAAATTTTTTAATATTATAAAATTAAAATGATTCTCAAAACATGATTTTGAGAATTATACTACACATGGCCCTAATTGTTACTTGTTATAATCCATTAAAATATCTTAGAGCAAATTACATTTGCTGTCCTTAAATTTTTGTTACAAATTATAAATACTCGCTCGAGTTTTTGAAGTTATAACCACAGAAGGTCATAATTAATTCCTAATTTGTTCAATATTTTTTAAGTTATCAAATAAGTCCAGAAAAGGACAAAACCCAAACAGTAATTTTTGAATATGTATATATGAAGTTTAGTCTATGATGTATCATGATTTTGTTTCGAAAACACATGCGTCGCATATAGATTGCGATGTATCGTGTATATAACATGTAACATGTCACGTGTACTATTGATGTATTATGCTTATAAGTTTAGATGTTGAAATTTCATTAATCACTCTGATGTACTGCATGTAGGTGTTGATGTATCGCTGTTATGTTAAAACAACAAATATCGTATGTAATGAATAAAGCATGCATATTTAGTTTAACATCTACTTTGTCGCATATTAATAAAACCATACGTATCAATTTTAGTTTTGAAATATCAACCGCATGTACGATATTGATCAGACAAGAGACTCACTCCCCACCAAAATGAATTTCATTTATTGGCCTCAGGTGAGGGTATTTGTAAGTTCAGCACTCGAGGGAGAGAAATGTAATTATCAAATAACTCGAGAGAGATTTAGCAATTTAACCAAAACTTGAGAAAGGGAAATGTAATTCGCCCATTATCTTAATACGACACTTATAAATCAAGATTTACAATCAAAATGCGTCCGACTTGAGAATTTACAATCGGAATTTATTTATTTCTATTAAATTTTATTTTAATTGATTGCAAAATTTGATAGTAGTATTTTTGACCTTAGTATCTTTTATTTATTTATTTATTTTGCATAAAGTGATTTATTGGCCTGAAAAGTTTATATAATAGAAGAAATAAATCAAAACTATCAAATATTCCAGACTTGATAGACAATATGTCAAAAACTAAAGAAAGTAAAAAAATATATATATATTACGAAACCAAACATAAATGCTCTTTTCGTATTTCCGTGTCCAACTCTTTTAGTGGAACAGAAATGGTCCATAGTTTGCAGTATCGTGATACGTATCGTAGGATTGTACAATACTACGATCCAAAAATACCAAATCGTCCTACTTCCGATTCTATCCGATATTATGAAAATTTGTTAAAACGATTCAAATAAGAGTAGCTTTTATAAATTATGAGTAATTTTACACTTACATATTTTGTGTAGAATCTTATGATCCTATCGATACCGATCCTTTACGCAAATCGATTCTACGTAGGATTGCGATTTTGTAAACTATGAGAAAGAGTACCAAATACCAAATTTCCATTTGCCTTCCTCCTCTCTACATTTGTTGACACTCTCAGCTCGAAATGACTCATTTGACCAATTTAGAGGCAGCCGAACAGTATATTCGGATATTTTCAAAATAGGTCCTCATTTCGGCCGCTACAAAAGCATAATTCCATGCCTATTCTGGCCGAGAAAACGGCGCCGTTTCGAAAGATATTTATAGTTCGTTTAATTCCAATATGGATAGAAAAATTGAGTGGCCAACTTTAAGAATAGCTTCCGTCAAAACAAGTTTGATATAGACAAAACTTCATATTTTGGTTTATTACATATTTATACATCACATTTTAACTATTTTAGTATCTATCTCTTTTAAATTATTGCTTCTTTTTTTCCTTTTTTTTTTTAAATCCTTAGAAGTTACATTGTGAGTATTTCAGTTCCTCTGGTGTCTAAAATAAGGTACCAAAATAAATTATTCTAAATAGTAAAGGACTAAAAAATAATTTAAAAATAAAAAAGACTAAAATGTTCACCGTATAAATGTTAGAAATGAACATGTCAATTTGAAAAGTTAAGAACTCAAAAAATTAAAAGAAAATATGTAATAGACCAAGATTGAAGTATTTTAATTTCGAAACTATAACACTTGAACAACATTTATTAATAAGTTTCATGAAATAAGGCTTGGGAAAATAAAACACTCTCATTCAAAAAAGAAAAAGTTTACCAAACATATCTTGGAGGTTTTTCAAAATTTTCTTATCAAACATAGTCTTTACAAATAATTTTGTTTCCATAACACAAATTTTAACCATATGTTTTTCAAAACTTTCATTAGAACGTACTCCCTTCGTTTAATTATAAGAGTCCGGTTTCTAATACTTAAAATAGTATTACAAACTGAACTCTTCTAATGGAACGGAATAAGTAATAACTAAGAGGTTGTGAGATGATTTACTAGGACTAAAAGTAACAATTTAGTACTCATTCCGTCTCATTTAAATATTCTATTTTAAATTTATTTACATTAGATACCCTTACTAATATAACAATGTGTGGTTCACAATTAACTCTTACTTCTAAAGTAAGGATATAAATAAAAAATATAATGGTAAATTACTAATTTTAGTTGTTGTACCCACAGTTCATGATAAGTTGTACACATTTCAAAGTTGACTATTTGAGTGCGACGGAGGAAGTAACAAATTAGTACTTAAGAAACAATATTACTCAACTTGATTAATTAATTAAAGCAAAGGCTTCAATAATTAAAAGTATGATTATCTTAATCTTTATCTGTAATGTTGTTCACATATCTAAATCTCTATCCTACTTTCCTCTCCTGTCAAAGGAAATTTTAGTTTTTGTTTTTAAGTGTACTTCACAGTTCCAATTATCTTATACTCCTCCGTCCCACTCAAAGAGTCTACTTTCAAAACAAAATCTTGTCCCATTTAAAGAGTCCACTTTAAATTTATTTACATTACACAACCTTACTAATATAACAATGTATGGTTCACAATTAACTCTTATTTCTAAAGTAAGGATATAAGTGAAAAATATGGTGGTAAATTACTTATTTTATGTATTGTACTTCACAATCCATAATAAGTTACACACATTTCAAAGTGGACTCTTTGAGTGAGACGGAGAAAGTAGAAGAAAAGCCTAATCTATTTTAAGGATGCGTTTCATTAAAATAGTCCATTTTGTATTACTGTTTTTCGAATAAAATAAAAAATATTTATTTTGAATTATAACATTTAAACTGTTTATACAAAAAACAAAACAAATAAAGTTTAAACTACGAAACGAATTACGTGTAGTATAAAAATTATGAAACAAACCATATGTAGCTTGTAAGTTTTATAATCAATATTTTATTAGAAGAGTTGTGTTTTGAGATTTTTATGATTGATGACAGACCTTTTATATATATATATATATATATATATATTCACTCGTCAGTGAATGTTTGTGAGCATTTATTATAATTTTTATCAGAAGAATCTAGTTTGTATAATGTACAATATTTTTTATGAATTGTAAACTTTTTCTCACATGTGTACTTACTTTTTATATAAGGGTTAGTTGTGAAATATATATAATTTAATTATTAAATATATATAAATAAAAAAATACTCTTCTATTAAATATCTCTTTTATTTAATTTATAAATTGCATAAATCTCATGCACTTGCAAATTCCTTCCACGGTGCTAAGTTATGATGTGTACAAACTTTTTGACGGCAATGGCCACCTTGGCTGCAAGCCTAAACCCTAAAACCCTAAACCCAATGGCCACCTGTCTCGCTAGGTGGAGGATAACAACAAAAGGAGGAAACCGGGGGCATTTCGGGGATTTCATTTCGTCTCTAAACCTTTTTTTATATTTTTTATAAAAACTTGTCGTGACCAAATACTTAAGAAGGAGTATGGGAGGGGCCGGTTCACCTGGTTCAGGTCCCCCCGATTTTGATTATTTGAGACCTCGAGAATTCACCACGTGTACACTCCTAAGAGATTGGTGACACGTGTCCCTTAGCAAATACAAACAGTGGTGGGGCTTGACGGCACGTGAATTTGGGCCCCGCTGGGAGGGAAGGCAGTGGCACTTGGATCTTAGCGCAAAGCTTTTGCCAGCTGGATTAGGAAGGGGGTGGGGCCCAGGCTTTCTGTCTTCTCAAATGCGACAAACGAAAATTTCTCTTTAATTTATCGTATCGCGGGGGAATACATTTCGTCTCTTTTTTGTCTTCTTGCGATGATTCATAGCATATTATTTTATTTTATTTTTTATGCTGGGAGTGGGAAGAAGAAAAAACTATTTCATATTAGCGTTTCATTCAAATTTTTAGTGCGCGACACCATCAAAATTAAAATAAATAAATATGACCCTCTACAATAGGGAAAATCACACATTTTGCCACACTATAATTACTGTTTTAGTCTATTTTTTATGTTTCGTTGTACTTTTGGTTCATCTTTTTTCATATTTTGACGTAGTTAGATTTTATGACTTGTTGTAGCCAATTTCGTATGTCATATTGAGCAAAATATAATTTTAAAATTTACATAACCACCCATAACATTACTTACAAAACCAGCTACAAAAGGTTATGAGGATTAAAAGTGCCAAAATATTAAATAAGAGGGACCAAAAACTCAATGACGCTTAGAAAATTGACCAAAAGTATAACGAGAGTATAAAATATGAACCAAAAATGTAATTTTTCCTTGACAAGTAATTTAGACTTATACCGTTAAATAATACATATTGTATAATGTCAATTTATATAACGAGTGAAAGGAATAATTCTTATAAAGGAAAAGGAATAAACCAAACTGAAATTCGGTTCGGGCGTTAGATTGCGTGGCTTTGTAAATGGTAATGGGTTCCGTTGAATTTTGAACGGAATATCATGCTTTACTTGTGATAACGATAACTAAACGCTACTGAAAGTGAACTTTTCCCACAATCCTATCTAGATACCTAATTACTCTTATTTTTTTTCCCACGAAGATTGAACATAATTAAGGGTATGTTCTTTTTTATCGTTTTGAAAACGATTTCGAAAACAAGTTTTGAAAATTAGTTTTATAATGTAAAAAGTATATTAAAAATGTAAAAAGTAGATGCTGAATAGTAAAACGTTGTATTGAAAATGATGAAATATGATTAAAATATATTAAATTTACTGTTAAAACTAAAACTATTTTCAAAATAGAACAAAAAGAACAAGCCCTAAAGCCCCTCTTTGTTAAATGAGACTATGAAGATATATCACTATATTATCGGTACACGAGTAATTTATTTATTGAATATGAAATAATACACATGGATTGAAAATACATATGATATTATCACTTGTTAAATGTCTATAATATTCCTAATGTATTTCAAAATGTGTTTTACACGAAATGTATGATATTATATGGACAACTTTTTTTATAATTTAAAATGTTTCATTAGAGAATTTAAAATAGTTTTCTTTCTATACATTTTTTTAATTTAAAATTTGTCTCCATAAATAAATGGACATTTTTTCCTATATAAATAAATGGATATTCCTTTATTTTCAAACGAAAATTAGTCTGTCGCACTCGCGAGGAAGTGGAAAATTCAAAATCAAATTCATACTTCATTACTAGATTTATCCAAACTAATGATAGTTTTTTTATTTTACTAGTTAAATCTATATAAATTATTACTTGTTTATATATATATATTTTATAGGGGAAAATATAATCCCTTCAAATAATGGTTCAGGACATTAAATTTGGATTATACAATTAAGAATGCAATTACATACTTAATTTATAACTTTATACAAAAGCCAATTTCAATGACTTAATGGTTCATTTGAAATGACTATAATATCACCCTATGTATAGGTTGGTCACACTACATGTATAAAATACAAGTAACTGATGAGAAAATACTAATTTTCAACGATACAGTCAGCAATTTTTGGTTGTCAACTTTTTAGATTAACACGCTTTTACTAGGAATAAATAAAAATGAAATTGAATTTCCTCAACAACAATAATGATAGCGTATGCAAATTTCCGTACGCTATGTCGATCATACTTGGCGTGTGCGTTTTCTAGTTTATAGTTATACTACTGGGGATGAAATTGGTCCTTTCTTTTCTAGGGTTTTAAAAAATTATTTCGTGAGCTTTCATCATTTTAGTATAATGAACGATCAAAATTAAGATGAATAAATATCAGTTTCTTTCTTTTTTATTACTTTAGTAAGAAATTTACGCTTTTACATTTTATATATTGTTAACTTATGCAACAAATGTATGAAATAATTTTTCTTTTATTTATCGCTGCTGAATAGTAAAAAATTGTATTGAAAATGATAAAAAATGATTAAAATATATTAAATTTACTGTTGAAACCAAAACAATTTTCAAAATCAAAACCAAAAGAACAGGCCCAAAACTGGTATGTTTGTGTTTTTTTTTTATTTTAAACCTCAAAACTGGTAGTTATGATATTAATTATTCCGTTAATGATTCTTTTGATAGTTTTACCAAATGTTAATTTAATAATTTGAACAAATATCGGAATAAATGCAAATGTCTTTTTTTTTTTTTTTCAACCACTTTTGCTATTCCAAAGATAAGAACCGTAACCAATGAAAATCGAATTCCAATATTTCAGAGAGTCACGACTTGAGCTACAAGGACATCAATTTGGTACAATTCAAAAGTTAGCATTCTCCCACAAGTTTCAGGCATTGCCAAAAATGACATCTCTGATTTTATATTGCAGATAATAATGTCATTGATTGACGATGGTGCCACATTGGTTTCTTCTTCAAACTTAAAATTGGGACGAGCCAGTACTCCAGCGGTTGTGACGCATATTGAGCTGCCAAGAGGTCGAAGTTTGATTCCTACCCCTGTCAGTTAGGGGTGAGCAAAATAATCAAAAAACCGTCCGAACCGTTGATCCAAATCCGATCCGAAATTTTGGATTTTTTTTTTTTTTGGGATAATGTTCGGTTTCTGAATTTTTTTTGGGATAATCCGAAACCGATAGGAAACAAAAATTCACAAAAAAAGAAGAAAAAGCTAAAATGAAATTTAAAAAAAAAAAAACCAAAGAGAACCACGGATTTCGGATAAAAACCGATCCGAAACCGCGCCATTGGATTTAAATCCGAAACCGATCCGAAACTTCGGATTCAGATCAGTTTGGAGCGGCTCCTTTTGCTCACCCCTACTGTCAGTTCTCTCTATAAAAGAGTATTGAATTAAGAGGGAAAAAAAAAAACTTTCAAATTGGGTAAAGGTTTTTTTTTTAATTTATTTTTTTCTCCCTCTGAACACCTTCACTATTGGGAGAAAGGGATCGGAAACAAGTTTGATCTTCCAACATCTTACACGAGTTCTATTCGCATCAATGGTGAACCATTGGATGCTACCCGTAAAATTAGTTTTTCTCTCCTTCCCCTTCCCCAAGTTATGTATGGCAATAAAGAGTCCAACCAAACAAAACTATCACAAAGGTTGTAGAGTGCATTTTACAAAGCTGGATTAGTAAGTAGGGCTTAAAATAGTTGAAATCCATGGCCTTTTTTTGGGCATAGTGTAAAGATTCAACAAGTTAATTGTACTCTATAGAGGCCCAACTATTAATTTTTTTTAGCCATTATTCTACCACTAGTAAAAGGTTTTTGTTTAAAAATGGACAACAGTGGAGAAATGAGTGGAGGCTTGGTACTGTGTCAGTTATACCTTATGTGTTCATTTTAAAAGTAAAAAATTTGAATGTTACTAGCTGGAAATTCAGATATGGCCCTCTTCTCCCCTAACTAAAAAAAAAAAAAAAGAGAAAAAGAAAGAAATTAAATTGTTACTACTGAATTAGACTTGGACTTCTCACATATGAGCTTTTACAGGGCCCATTTGAAATAATTGGGCTGATCTAATGACACCAAGGACAGAAGGCCCAAGCCCATCAAAAGTGCTAATATCGTAATTTACACAAGCAAAAACCCTAGATTTATTAACCTCAATTACTATCTCCCTGCCTCCATTGCGTTCCTTCCTTCCCGACAGAAAAACCCTAGCGTAGCTCCTTCAGTTCCAAACCCTAACAATGCCGCCAAAGTTCGATCCCTCGCAGGTCGTTGAAGTCTTCGTCCGGGTTACCGGCGGTGAGGTCGGAGCTGCGAGTTCTCTCGCTCCCAAAATTGGTCCGCTCGGTCTCTCCCCCAAGAAAATCGGAGAAGACATCGCTAAAGAGACGGCTAAAGACTGGAAGGGTCTCCGCGTCACCGTCAAGCTTACAGTGCAAAATCGTCAAGCTAAGGTCGCCGTTGTCCCATCCGCGGCGGCGCTGGTCATCAAGGCCTTGAAAGAACCTGAACGGGACCGGAAGAAGACGAAGAATATCAAGCACAATGGGAACATTTCTCTAGATGACGTAATCGAGATCGCGAAGATCATGAAGCCAAGGTCAATGGCGAAGGATCTATCTGGGACTGTGAAGGAGATACTGGGAACATGCGTCTCCGTGGGATGCACTGTGGACGGGAAGGATCCGAAGGATTTGCAACAGGAGATTGCTGATGGTGATGTGGAAATCCCTCAGGATTGAAAGATTCGATTTCAAATTATCAATTTTTGAGGTGTTTTCATCTAATGTTTTATGTAGTGCTTTAAATTGTCAAGGATATCTTCAGTGGGATTTTTGGTGGGGTTAAAGCGTGAAAGGGATAGAACCATCAGGGTTTAAAAAATGAGAATATTTAAATTGTAGTTTACTTTTAAGTATTCATATATTTCTTAGTTGAGATTTTCTTGCAAGATTCATGCTGCAGTTTATTTATTTTTATTTTCCTTGCAAATTTTAGCTTAATGCTGCGGATTTTGTGTCAATTGATAGTTATCTCAGAATAGTGTTGCGAGTTGGTCATCTTTTATTGCCAATTACGTATGGGGAGGTATTAGTTTTTTTGTAAATTCAGTTAAGTAGGGTAGCTGTTTATGATTACATATACTGTTTCTAACCCAATGCGCTATTTCTCCTTCCCTTAACTGGATTGTTTTATATGATTGTGATGTTAGTATGAATGTTGTTATGGATGCTGGGTTAAAATTAGGTGGCTGGATTTATTTGATTGGTGACAAAAAACTGGTTAGGTGGTGCATAAACGCTTTGGTAGTTGAGTACTGCATATTTGTGATTGCTGTTGTAAAATGGCTAGATTTTTTATAGATGGAGTTAATATAATTTGATGACAACTTCACGAGAATATGTGCAAGTCTAGTTGCTGATTTCGGAAGGGACATGAGGTTATATGTTGTTATTTTCCTTCAGGTTTTCAGCTGAGTTCAATAATATCATATATATATAACGTAAAATGACTATGCTTGTTGTGTTTCGAATTTCTGTGGACTGTTGAAGGCTTTGTGGGATCTTCTATGTTTATGTTTCGAATCTTGTACAATTGTATCCTGATCATTATCAGTAAGTCAAGTGGAAACTGTGATGTTAAATAGAATTTGAAGGTGCACTTTTGGTTTCTGGTATCAGAAAATTGATCACTTTGTGAAAGATGGAATGATGTTCATTTTGCCGTTTAATTTTAACTTCTGTTGATTTTCAATTGTTTCTTGTGTTTTTAAGTTCAGAAGTTTATTTGATATAAACTTGGGAGTTCCATTATCTGGATTTTGACTAAAGTAATGTTCAGTTGTTTTCTTTTTTGCAGCTCTGCATGATACCATTTTGTTGGTTTTTGTGTTAATTGTTGTATCCTACTCTAGTAACTGGCAAGATGTTTCCTAGTTTTATCCAATGCTGTTAACATCTAGTACATTTCTGGCAATTGCTAAGTGTGTCTGCGAAAAACCTTTCACGTTCTACATCTTTGAGAGAGGAAATCTTGGATTTTTTAGCATATTGTCGTCTCCCTAGTTGTGATAAACTTCAATTCTTGTGTTCTTTTCCCTTTCTATGCAACATCTTTTCATAGCAATAACAATTTGTAGTCACTGAATGTACTTTAGAACTAATTCTTTTTATACTGTGAATTACTCCAACAGTATTTGCTCCTCTGAAAATTTCACCTCTTGTGATAAGAAGTTATGACTTAGTATTCTCTCTCTGGTTCCATTCATCTAATCTCTTTAATAAGCTTCTGGTGCTTGGCATTTGCACTTTTGTCATTATGACTTTGATTCCATTTTCCCCGAATCTCTCTCTCTATATTTCCTCTTACTCACCTTTTGTGGTTCCATAACTTAAAAAGTTTAGAGCATTGTGAATTGATCTTTTGTGTTTTTAATGGAGTAAAGATTTTCTAGGATGTTTGGTATACTGATAATTTTATCTTATTATTGAAGTCATGTTGAGTAGCATGGGGTTTATTTTCTTGGCTGTGTGCGAAACTATGCTGCTTGCTCCCTTTATGTGATATTGGGATTAGGAACGTTGTCATTATTGATCATAATAGATTCTGACTTGCGGGGTGGATTTGGTGATAGAAGTGCCAAGGATTTAGATGTCCTGAGCAGAGGGTTACGAACGAACTTCGTTACACTTTGTAAATACCCATTTTAGTATGATAAAAATAGAACCTTTTAATGGAATGAAGTAACTACATGGTTAGTGGTACAAATGCTTTCATGTACATAGATGTGATGTGATGTGATGAGATGGTTAGTGGTACAAATGCTCTTATGTGCATAGATAGATGTGATGAGATGGGAGGCTTTATTTATCGGATGGTTAGATCACTTGTGCTATTCCATGTGTCCAATTTCTGTGCTGCGAGCATATAAAATCAAAGGGTAAAAGAGTTGAGGTTAAACTTTTTTGACTCTTTACTCATGGCACACAGTTACACCGGAAGTAGAGTAACATAGTCATTTACTGGTTTGTTTAGTGCACAGGTTTTGATTTTGATTCTGATTCTGATTCACCTCCCCTTGGCCTTGGGCACAGCATAAACAATTAGTATTATCAGATCCAAAGGGTTAAAGACTTGATAAGAGGAGGAAATCTGAAATTTTGTGAATATAAAAATGGGCGGCCGTTGCCAATTTGCCAGGTTGGGCTTTACTGTAAATTAACATTTGCTGACCATAGTCCATAGCAGCTCTAACCTAATCTAAGTAGTATAGTATATCAGAGGTGAGCTGCCATTGGCTTCTGAGTTTTAATAAAAGTCTTTTAAGTTAAAAATACACTTATTTATAAAAAAAAAAAAAAGGGCAAAACTTTTCCCACTTAGCATTACTAATGCTATTAAATAAAACTTCACTATTAATACAAAGTTATAAAATGACACTTATTTGAGGCCAAAAAAAGGGAAAAAAAAAATGAAAAAGGTTTTGAACATTGTTATTAAACTCTTGAAAAATTTTGTATATTTTTATAACCACATTCTTTTAATAGAGGAGAGGGAGATATTTTTTCTATTTGTGTCATACCGTGAAAAAGACAAATTTAGTGAACCGTATACGTCATTATCATCTTAATAAATAGTATTGTCATTTTTTATTTTTCTTTTCTAGAATTTTAAGGTAATTAGTGTTTCTGTGTTTTTCTTCCCTAACAAAGCGGGAAGAAGATTTGACTAGACTCAGTCCACTTCCTTTTCTTCTCCACCGTCTGTTCTCAGAACCTTCCATGTTTTTTGTTTCCTTCTTCCTCCTTCATTAATGGCTTCCTCCCCACGTGGACGCCCTTAGCCACGCAAATCTTTGATATTTTCCTTCTTCTCCGCACTCTGTTTTTCCCCTATAAAAACCCCTTTCTCAAATCATTGGATTTCTCATCACCAAAAGAGTGTGACTCAAAAAGAGCATAATATAACTATCTCATCTCAGCTGCTGCTCTCTCTTTCTCGTCTCTGGTTTATTAAAGGAGGAGGAGAAAGAGAGAATTCCCAGTTGGCGTTTGTTTTTCGTTTCCTCTGTTCTCTCTCTCTCTCTCTCTCTCTCTCTCTCTCTCTCGTTTGCTATACTCTGTTTTTAAAAATAAAATTTTAATGCCGGTTTCTAAATTCATTCCTAGCCGGAAAATGGCTAAGCGAATCATACAAGTGAAGTCGTTGATAGAGGTTGCGCCGTCGCCTGTCGTCCGCCCCGTCAAGCCTTCTCATTGCCCCCGGCTCGAGACCATCAGGGAAGACGACGGAGCTGAAGGCCGCGATGATAACGATCATGGTTCTTGAAGAAGAAAATGCTTGCAAGTTTCCTTCGTTTTCGTTTTTCGATGTCGGTGTAGGGGGGGAGGGGGTAGTGTAGGTATAGAGGGTGCCGGAATCCATGGAGGTGGTAGTGAAGCTAGAAGAAGAATAAGAAGATAGGGAAAAAAAATATATATGCAATGTGGTGACTTTGTTATTATGCCGCCCAAATTTGAGTCGATCGAGATGTTTGTTAGAGGTTTTAGTACGTATGTATGTATGTAAATAAAAACTCTTTCCAATCCGATTGATCACATTATTTATCGTAATATTTCATATTATTGTATCGATGATGGTGGTTACGGTAACCACCATTATCATTTTTCGCATGTACTTTACTTTATACAAACTATTTTATTTCGCCTTGTGTTCTGGTGAAAGAAAAGAGTGTAATCGAAGGTTCTGGATCAGCTCTCTCATCATAAAGAAAGAAGTTAAAATGAGTACTCGGAATCTAAGAGCGATAATAGCATGATCAATTGCACATTCAAGCCAGTCCCTACTTACTCTTTACGCCTAATCTCAATTCATTCAACAATCCTACTAAAATTCCCAGAACCAATAGAAGAATCAACATTTTCAACACTAATATTATTATCCCAAAACTCACCCAAAGATGTCTTCTTCTTCTTCTTCTTCTTCTGCTATTTTATTTGCACCATTTTTTTCCTACTCTTGTCATTGTTCTCCTCCTCAGGCATCTTGCATCTGCAAATAGGGCAAGTCCTAAGCCATTTCTCAATGGAAAAAAAAAAAAAAAAAGGGATGAGGAAAAAAAGAGAAGAAAGGGAGGAAGGTGTTTACACGCTCTGTTCTCCAGTTCCAAGGCAAAATCGTAACAGTTGAGGCCTCACTCTTTTTATCCCACCACCCCGGGATAAAACGTAACACAATCCGCTTGGCCCCGACGACACATTGAATCGGTCCAGGACCGATACTGTCCAGATAGTCTTCCCCTGAGATAAAACTAAAATTTAAAAATGGAATGTGGGGATGCGCTTTCAAAAGAGGTAATTCAAGGATTCAACTTACAGTGTGACGACCCTCGTCCAATAAGCTCAATTTCGCATGCTCGGGAGCAAGGTCTTATATCCTTTAAATGCTGCAGCAGAGTTGACAATTTCTTTTTCTGAACTTTATAGCAGAATGCACCCTCCATAATCATCCTCTCCAACGCTGCCACGTGCTCTAAAAAATATTTCACTAATGCTAGCTCATCTGCTTTATCCTCTTCAAAATTGCTTATTTGAACTTCTCTGAGATTTTCAGCAAAACATTTAGGCTCAGGCTCATAGGTATACTCTCCCAAATCACACCCCTGCAACACAAAGAATTTTGTAAGAATGAAATGCAAGTAGTTTTGTCCACCTATGCATGTTTTGTCAATTTTGTTTGATGAAACAAAAGTTCGTTTCATGAGTTGTATCTCGTGACTTACAAACACAACAACCAGATATAAACCATCGAAGATTCATATTGTTTCAAAAGTAAAGCATACCATTTTCCAGTTAAGCTTTGTCAGATTGGGTGCTTTTCCAAGAAGAATCCATTCAAATCCCCTGTTTGTATATATCTCCAGAGAA
This sequence comes from Leptodermis oblonga, assembly GCA_016801395.1. Taxonomy (NCBI): domain Eukaryota; kingdom Viridiplantae; phylum Streptophyta; class Magnoliopsida; order Gentianales; family Rubiaceae; genus Leptodermis; species Leptodermis oblonga. Next base: position 5,997,038 of record CM028760.1, on the reverse strand, counting down.
GCCAAATTCGGAAATGCACACAAGGAATCTGCAGTTAAGCTAAAATCCTGCATAATCATAAATAAGGAAAATGCATTAAAATTACAAACACTAATCTAATATATATATATATATTTGAAATTTGAAAGTTGGATTTGAAATTTTACCTCGCCAATGAGCACCACCAACTTCAGCTCCCTGACTTTGTTTACCTTACTAAAAAGCTGAGCAAACCAGAGACTTGGAGACTCAAATAATTCTGATTTAATATGTAAATCTGCTGATTCCAAGCATTCAAAGTTGCCTAAATTCACTCGTGTTCTGGTGACACGAGGGCTATCAACCTTGAATGTGAAATCTCGGAGATGCGGAGTATCAATGTCGATCCCGCTCATTCTTTTAGGCAAGCGATTCCAAATGATCAACAGAATTCTCAGATTCAGCAATGATATTACCAGCACACATTTCCTTTTATTCGGGAATCTAATTCCTTGTAAACTCAAATCCTCAAGCTGAGGGAAGCCACCTTCACAGAAACTCAAATTTTCAGAATGAAAAAGGACAGCCAACGCTTCCAATGCGAGTACCTTGAGATTTGGAAACCTGAAAGTTTCAGGAATGTGGAGGACCATAATATAACCACTCAGCTTCAAGACGACTAAAGTTTCAAACCGCCGGAGATTCAGTGGGCTTCTGGGCAAATTGGGATTGGACGGTCCTTTAATCTGAAGCAATTTGAGGTTTCGAACGAGCAGAGAACGCAGCCATAACTCCATCACATGAGCTTCAGGCAACCTCTCGCAACTCAACCGAAACTCATTTAGACAGGACGTCATGCATAGCATCAACCACGTGGAGACGAAATGGATGAAATCTGCATTGGGATTGAGTGAAGCCCGAGTTGAATCTTGAAGATCAATCTTTGGGACACCAAGAAACATGCACCTCCACCGTTTTGACAACACAGAGGTCCTGGCAGCATTCTTTGTGGGCATTAATGAAAGAATGTGACAGAGGATGCCGTCTGGGAAAGAGCTTAGTCGATCTTCATCTTCATATTCGTCTGAATTTGCTGCAACTTTCTTGGGCCTTTTGGGATTGGCGTTCATGGCTGACAAGAACAAATGAAGAAAGAGAACCAGAATCAATTCCAGTTTAAAGGGCATTTCGGTAATTTTACAAACAAATAATATAAATATTTAAAATGAGTATTTAAAACCAACTTTAACTAGGCTTTCACGGCGTTCTCGTAATAAACTTAAGTTTTAAAACTCGATTTTGAAAATAAATTTTAAATGTGAAAAATATATTATAAATATAAAATTATGTAGCTCAAAAGTAAAAAGTGTAATGACAAAATTATTATAACTTTATTTAAATTTTCAAAAACATGTATGTTAAAAAATACGGTAACTAACGTAACCTGTTTTGTTTTGATTTCTTTTTAAGAAAATATTCAGTTTTTTTTCTCTCTTAAAGAAGTCATATGCAAAGACTCCTTTTTTTTTTTTTTAATTTAATTTAATTCAAACTTTAAAATTATCTCTAATTCCTTTTACATCATTTCAAAATACAATACAATTATTACATTTTTATTCTATTTTCTTACACTTCCCCCAAAAATATTTCTTTTAAAACGAAAAGATAAAATCTCAGATTTTAAGTTACAATCCAACATATCTTATAATTTTTTTAGGGGATGCTAAATGCAGAACAAAAAAAATGCTAAAAGAAAAATATTTTGCATTTCTTTAAAAAACTTATCCCCTCATAAAAATCTTTCACCCCTATTTTTTGTCCTCATTTCACACATTTGCAAATCCCCACCCACCACCGAATTTTACTTTTTTTAAAAAGAAAAACTTAATAATGGTCAGGTGGGGGGGACCACCGCCGGAAGTGAAACCCCTCGGAGGTGCCGAAAAGTCAGGGTTAGGTGTCAAACCCCGATTTTCTGGCAGCTATGCTAGTTTTTTTTATAAAAAATATATATATAAAAGATTAATGCTTGTGCCGGAACATGGTGTTTGGCACCTAACGTCGAAAGTTTTGTTTGGGAGTGTGACACTTTTGGTCCCTAATGTATTAACTTTGACACTTTTGGTTCCTAAAGTTTTGTTTTATTGACACTTTTGGTCCATTTAGCTGTTATTAACTGCTTTATAGGTAATTTATTGTCTAAAATATTGGGTTGAATAAAAAATTTTGAAAAATTCACCACTTAATAAAACAAAAAAATAATGAGTATTTTCTAGAATGAAACTGCTGCTATCTCTCGATAATGGAATTTAGTATACTAATTTTATAGCTATAGCTATAAAATGCTTTGATGTTATGTGAGAATAGGGAAACCAATACCAAAGTTCTGTCGGGATTTTTTTTATAAATTTTTTATCAAAGTTGGCATAATTGGTTGGTGAATAACTTTGGAGTTCTGTGAGGGGCTAGAAAATAAAGTGACATATTAACTAAAATATCTTTTTAGCAAAGAAAAATTGCAAGCACTTCAAAAATTATACTGTTAGAATAAAAAAAAAATTCCCAACAGAATCAGATTGATTATCATTGCATTCACAAGCACTCTTAAAACTTATGCCAACTTTAATAAAGAAAATTTCGACTGAATTTTGGTACTGGTTTCCCTATTCCCACATAACATCAAAACATTTTATAGCTATAACTACAGTACTAGTATGCTAAATTCCATTATCCAGAGACAACAACAGTTTCATTATAGAAAATACTCGTTATTTTCCGATTTTAATAAGTGGTGAATTTTTTCAAATTTTTCATTGAGCCCTATATTTTAGACAATTTATAGTTTGACCCCAAATTATCTATAGAACAAATAATAGCATGTAAATGGACCAAAAGTGTCACTGGAACAAAATTTTAGGGACCAAAAGTGTCAAAATTCATACATCAGGGACTAAAAGTATCACACCTCCAAATATTAGGGACCAAAGTGTCATTCTTCCCTAATGACTTGTTCCGGCACAAGGGATGCCAAAAAAATGGAAGTTGCCTATTCCAATTTTTTCGGCCGCTACAAATAATATGATGTAACACCACCCAAATCTGGCTAAGCAAAGATACCGTAAGCGATCTACGACTACAACTGAAGGAAAGAAGGCTTAGACTTGCTGAGCTGAACCTGATTCTAAACATTTTTTTATTTTTATTTTTATGGGATGGGGCGGCTTGCCTACATAGAAGCTTAAGCTAAACTGAGACCAGATAAAGCTCCATCTAGTTCTATAAGTTGTCAGTATCCTGGTGTGATAATGTCTGACCGGCATGCTGAGCCCTTCACAGCATAAGACTCACAATCCATTTATCCAAATTGCACGCTATGGCTAAGCGACTCTCATTTTAAACTTAGAGCGAGACTACAAAAATGGATATAAAATCGGGATAGCTAAACCCTATATATTCACCCTTACTAGTGCCCGTAGAAAGGAAGGGATTGGATAAAAGAGGACACATCATTGCACTCATACACTCTTCATTTTTTCTCGAGGGCCTTTCCTACAGCAGCAAGGAGATTACTTAGCGCATTGACTAATTCAATTTAGCTAGTCTAATGGCACAATAAAAAAGAAATTTTCTAGAATTTAAGCCAAGTAAGTAAAAAGGCCCTTTTGCCCAAGGCAGGTCGAGGTGTGATTTGCCCTGGGGTGTCAATACCCTTTGGTGAATCACCCTATTCTTGATCCCTTTCTGTACCCAACATAAGATAGAGGTGCAAGAAATCGATAAGTGATAGTTGCAGATGAGATGGTGCAAGAGATGAGAAGGTAGAGCGGGCAAGCCATCTGTTCTCGTTCTGCTTTGAATTAGCTACTTTCAGGGGGAGTGGGGATTTTCGACCTTCTGCCTCTACTATCTAACTAGCCAGATCTGGCTGCGTTTAACCAGCCAGATCTGGCTACATCTGGTCAGGTGAGGGTGGCGGAAAGGGTCTGTCACCCACACCGGACCAACACGAACCATATAAAAAAAAAATTAAAAATTACCTCAGTCCGATGGTGCTTCGGCAGTGTTCCGGCGCGGCGGTCCGATCAAAACAGTGGATGTGAGTAAAAGGAAATTGGGTAAAATAATTAATGCGAGGGGACATTTAAGGAAGAAATGCAGATCATCTTCTAAACAAATTTTTTGTTCTGCGTCTATTCCCCAATTTTTTTTTATCTTTTAGTTTATCTTCAGATTACAGTCAAATTACAATGCATCTGCAGTTTGACTGCCAAGAAGCTCTGCCATTTGGCAGAAGGAAGGAAGCTTCAACTCCTTTTTAGTTTTTGTTCATTTATTACTTCTTCTTCATTTTTAATCTTCTGAAGAAAATGTTATTATTGGATGGATGGATCAATAATATAACTGGAATCATATCACATGGCACTTCACCAATTGATACATTGATCATTAACCTAGTTCGATTTATCACTTACGCCTTATTTGGTTTTAAGGTTTGGTTAAAATTTTGTTTTGCATTGTAATTTAAAAATAGTGAAATTGTATTGGTAATGTAAAAAAAATTAATTTAAAAATAAAAATAAATTTACGAAAAATGATGAAAAATTATTATAAAAGGTATTAAATTAAATTCAAACTATGGTTTGAACATAATTGCTAGGGCTGTTCAAAAGGGGAAATCCGACCCGACCCGACCCGAACCGCCCGATCCGATCCGAACGGATCGGATCGATTCGGATCAGTTCGGATCGGATCAGTCTGATCCGAACTGATCCGTTTTTTTTTTTTCTACTTTTGGGTTCTCAGAGCCATTTCTTCTAATTCCCTCACTCAATTACCTGTATACTTGCCGCCCGAGAAAACAAACGTCACGTGAGTAGAGCTTGAGGCCACCGAGACCTTGACGAAGACAATGGCGGCAGCAGCTTCAAGGACTTTGTCTTTAGAAAAAGGAAAAAATGAAGAAGTAAAGAATGAAAAGAACAAACCAGTCGAAAGGAGGGAAAGAAGAATGACGACTGACGAGGCTAGGGATGGAGAAAAATTCCATCGAATTCCAATCCAGAAGAAAAGCCACAGAGGGGAGGAAAAGAGGAATGATGAGGCTGGGATGAAAAGAGTTGCTGGGAATTCCAATCAAGAAGAAAAGCCACGGAGAATCGAGATTGTGAGTAAAGAGAGGCTATTTTTTTTTTTTTTCAAGTTTCGGATCAAATCGGATCAAAACCGATCCGATCCGAAACCCGTTCTAATCAGCTTGTGATCCGATCCGACCCGACCCGATCCGAAATTTTTGGATTGGGTCGGATCGGATCAGTCGATCCGAGCCGACTTTCGGATCAGGCTGAACAGCCCTAATAATTGCCAAATAGGGTCTAGGCCGGCCCAAAGGTCTGGGCAGTCTGGGCGACCGTCTAGGCCAAAAATTTTAGGTGATCCAATTTTATATTAATACAGTGCTATCATGTGATAGAATTTTATGCTCATAAAAAATTGAATTAGGGCTGCATTTATTTTTATTTGAATGAGACTCATGTAAGGATTGGTCTTTATTTTTATTATTTTTCCTTTTTTCAACTCGGCCCACATTATAAAAATTTATCATTTAAAAATAAAAGTTTCTCATTTCTCACATTATAATTATATTTGAGAGCCCATGGCTATATTAATACAACAATAATTTTTGCTTATAATTATTCGAATATGCATGAATGTGTCTTTGTTCTTTTAGTTCTAACTCCATATTATAAAAATTAATTACTTATATTTTTTTGTATTGAAATTTATTGAATTACACCCTGTAATTTTATTTAGGAGCCCAAACATGATATTAATACGCCATAATATAGTAGTTAATTTTAGATCATAAAAATTTTAAATGAAGTATTTTGAATGGAGCTCATGTAAGAAGGGGGAAAAAAAAAAATTTCCCTTCTATTTTTCTAGCTTAAGGCTCAGAGTATAAAAATTTACATTATAATTTTATTTGGGGCCTAGCATTTCTGGCCTCCAAATGCTTAGGAAATTAGGACCGACCCTGAACAAGGCCTTATATATTCCCCCACCGTTCTACTTAAAAATTTTATTTTGAAAAATGTATAATTTATTATGTATTGTGAAGTAATTTGGCACAATCTAAAATTAGTAATTTGACACCATATATTTCACTTATACCATCATTTTATAAATAGTATCAATTATAAACCACACTGATACAACCGCACCATCATCACTACCATGTTTGACTCGGTGTCCCATTGATTTAGTCAAGGATGGATTAATCCGTTAGGATAGCCAAGATTTATCGGCTGAACTGCTAAGACTTTTTCTTCCTGTAAGTGTGCTGCTGAATGCACGTAGGATCTGTTGCAAAGCTCTAGTAGTATAACTATGCATGAGCTGCAGCATTGTTTTTCATTGAGAAATAAACAAAACAGTACCTTTTCCTTCCCATTCCTTTAGCTCTTCCTCTGTCGCTGCTCTTATCACACACATTATTGTATAACTAAGGGCATGTAATTTAAACAAATTCAAATTATACTCTCTCAATCATCGACTCAAGAACATCAGAGAATACGCTGGAGAAAAAGGGCAGGATGATATCAATTATTTCAGTGTTCGGGGTGGGGTTTAGTAGGTATAGAAGATGTGATATTGGCAAAGGGATAGTTTGGTGGTGCCGGGATAGTTTGCATAGGGAAAAATATGCAATGTGGTGACTTTCTTACAATTTGTAAAATGCCGATCTGGATAGTAGGATCATACGATTCTACAATCTCAAAATATCAAATCGATCATAATTCCAATTTTATATGATCCTAAACCTTTTTTTTTTTTTTTGTGGCTAAATCTCAAATAAGAGTAGTTTTTATAATATATCAATAATTTAAGCATATACATTTTGTATAAGATTTTACGATCCGATCCTGCATCCAAATCGATGCCACGTGAGATCCTGACTTTTCAAGCAATGAATTGACGCCCTAATTTGAGTCGATCGAGATGTTTGTTAGAGATTAGTATGTAAGTAAGTAAATAAATACTCTTTCCAATCCAATTGATCACATTATCTAACCTTGCCTTCTCCTTTTACGTTTTCTTTTATTCTTTTACTTCCCACCTCCAAACTAATGTATCTCTTATCATTATAGGGATGATTATAATATATACTTCATTTGTTTTAGTAAATTATTGTTTGTTGGAAATTTCTAAAATTAAAATAAATTTAGAGATAACTTTCAATACCAAAAAGTAACAAAACAGGGTCCGAAATATTCGAATGAAAAAGAAAAATATATCTAGTTGTCTCTTCTATGTTTCGACAACTTTTTGATACTAAAAGAGTTATCGAGAAACGAGCTAGTGTCCCAACGGTTATGATACATAGTGGGTCATCTAGAGGTCGGGGGTTCGATGTAATAGTTAATAGGACGATGAAATATAATGATACATTCAAAAAAAAAAAAAAAGGAAAAAAAAGGGCAAAGGCGGAAGGAACCCAATAAAATTTTCTTTTTTGTTTTTTAAATGGTTCGACAGTCGACACTATCTTAAACATTAGAAATTATTTTTAACTTCGAAAAGGTCTCAAAGGAATGTTTTGGTATTGTTAAGCTTAACTTTAGAAAGTTACGTTTCATCTAATCTTAAATCATATTAGTTATGTATATTTTGCATACCAAAGAAAACTGATAAAGTTTTAAGAAAAATATTTATACACAATTTGAGACTCCACTTCTTTGGACAAGTGCAACAATCCTTTATGTATTAATTAGTCTTTGTTTTAGTAGTTTTTTGTACTTTCTTTGTACCCCCTATGATAAAATACCCAACAATGTTTGAAGTTATATCTTATTTTCTTAGATAGTGTTTGGATAAATTCTATGATAATTTTGTTTTTGTTTTGTAGTAAGTTTCACCACAATGGTAACTATGGAATCAAACTCATTATGATGTGTCCCAAAAGTGACACATTTGCAAGTGAATTTTAACATATGTGTTCATTTTTTGAGTATCCAATAAGTTAGGAGCATTAATATGCCAAGTTAAGTTACAATTGTAATTATTTCTTTTATATCAATAAAATAGTTATTACTTCCCCCTCTTACTCAAATAATTCACTTTAAAAAATATGCAAATGATAATAGATGATAAGATACAACACTTAAAATAAGTAATTTATAACATATTTTTCACTTATATTCTTATTTTATAAGTAAGGGTTAATTTTAAACAACATATTATAATATTAGTAAAAGTATGTAATGTAAACAAATTTAAAGTAGAACTTTTTTTTTTTTTTTGCAAGTTGACTCTTTAAATGGAATGAAAGGAGTATTTTTTATTTAGAAAAAAATATGTTTAAAACATACATCAAATGTGTTTTTCAGTATATTCATGATAAACCAACAGATAAATGAATATTAATTTTTGGATAATATTCTTCGTTAAATATATATTAAAAATAAATAAATAGAACTATGCATTTGTATTGCACATGAAATTGAAATGCAAAGCCGGTGGCCATAAAATAAAATTGGTGGAAGAATTCGCAAAGCTCTGGCGCAGAAATAAGGGAGATATTTTACTAAGGGCCTGTTTGGTATCGTAATTCAAGTCGTGTTTTGAAATTACTTTTGATTTTATAATATTAAAAGTGTGTTGAGAATATAAAAAAGTGTGTTGAAAATGTAAAAAAATTTATTAAAAATGTAAAAAAGTTTATTGAGAATGATAAAAAATTATTATAAAACAAAAGTGATTTCAAAACACGTTTTGAAAACATGATACCAAACAGGCCCTAAACTGTTTAGGCACAAAACAGGGGCAAAAAGGGCAAAAAAAAAATTTGGACCATTTCTCGATTTGTGCGTGTCATCCTTGCGCAGGGGCCATGCTAATCTTCTCTGTATCGTTCCAATTTTATCGGATGTCCCCGAAGGGACGAGCAATTGTTCTAAGTTAAAGATACTTATACCAAGCGCCATCCTCTTGTAATGTCGATGTGGGATTATTTCTTCGAGGCCTTTGCCACTTGTCAGAGCCGCATTTAATTATGGGCTCAACTGAGTTGAGTAGTCAATCAATGGGCCTAATAATATAGGACAGCCTACACGAAAATAAGACAGATAAAGTTACGTCACCATCTCACTTTCTGATTTAATTTTGTTTTTTTTTTTGAACGTTTGGTTTCTTCAGTTTTTTTTTTTTTTTCTTAATAAAGTTTTTCCTCTTTTACCTATTCACGTCTAATGATTCGAAGGCACACTTAGCGAATTTAAATTCTGAAATATTGCATTTATATTAGGACGATAAATATTTTGTATTTTTAAGAGATGAAGTATAGACTTTAACATATGAAATATTGCGTGTTCGTTAAAACAAATATTGTATTTGTTCAAAATATGCATTCCCTTTTTAAGTGTTAAAATATGGAATTTAGTTTATTAAATGTCACACTTATATTAAACAACAAATATTCAAAACATGCCTACCAAATTTAATTGATAAAGTATCAGTTCAATGGCAAAGATAGGCCTCAATGAAGTAGGCTAAGCCACTGCAAAAAGAAAAAAAAAGTTATTAATAGGTATTTTATATTTTAATTTAAAAAATTATATAAGTATTTGACTCTTATAAAAAAAAATTTATTATTGTTGACCCCTTCAAATTTGGAAGCCAAATTCTGGCACTAGACTCTATTCTCTTAGTACTATGGATAGGAAATTTTTTGACTAGGGAAAAATTTTGTTTTAGAGGAAATTTTTTTGAGAATTTGTGTAGGAAAGAGAAGAAAAAATGTAATGATTATGTTTTTTTTTAATTTATGTGAGTGAGGATTTAGAGGAAATTTTTTAATTTAAATTGTGAATTTTATAAAAATGATGTTGTTTCTTTGTGTAATATTTTTGAGAAAAGAGTGATACTTTTCCTGATTATGTTCGGAAAAGAACATAGCCTAAATATCACAGATTATGTTCAAGCAATAGGTCAGAAATGATGCTCTAATTGAGGTTCCATCATTTCAATCACATTTGGAAACATGCCATTTTGCTTCTTCCGAATGAAATTTCTTGATTTAAACGTTTTTTTTTTCCTTTCCTTTTTTTAAATTTTATTTTTTATTTTTATTTTTACCCTTACATCTCCAAGAATCGAACTTATGACCTCGGGATTACAAGGATTTTTCCCTTTCCTATTTATAAGACTTTCTACTTGAATCATTGTGTGTTTCACCCCATTTCCTATTGAACTTTTCACATACATATAAGATTGTTGAAAAATAAGGGCTTTTTTTTTTTTTTTTTTTTAGAGATACGTTGAAAAATAAGCTGATTAAAATAGAAACTGTAATACATTCAATGGACATAGAGAATTTTGTATCATATTGTTTTCCGTGGCTATGGAAGTAAGGCTTGTTACGTATCAATCTTTTATTATAATTTTGGGTAAATGATTTCATTGGTCCTTTAATTTGCACCTCCAGTTTAATTTGGTTCCTCGTCTTAAAAATAGTTCATTTTCGTCCCCCAAATTGCATTTTCGTTTTTAAATGGTCCTTTGGTAAAATTCCGGCTAACTTTTGAAACTGTCTGGCATTCACGTGTGTTGCACATGAGATATGCCAGGGGCTAGAGATGGCCATGGTTCTAGTTCGAACCGGAACCAGACCGCCGGTTTTGGAACCAGAACCGGAATCGTGGCCCCCGGTTCCAGAACCGGAACCGCCTATGGCGGTTAAGGTTCCGGTTCCTCTTGTCTGAGAACCGGGAACCGGCGGGTCGGAACTGCCGGTTCCAACCCTCAGGTTCTAATATGAGAACTATAAAAATAATAATTTTTACATTCCTCTTGCCAGATTCGAACACACAACGCTTTGTTAAAATTGAAAGGTTTTAAGCAAAGTTGATTAACCACTTCAACTATTTGCTTTTTTAAAATTTATTTCTTATAATTATAATTATATTATATGTTTAACATATAATATATAAAAACTATTTTTAAATATATATTATAATAATATACAAACTAATAGTATACTTTATATATATATTATTAATATAATATAAATAAGCATTAAATTAAATTAAAATTAATTAATTATTAAATTAAATTATATCCAACCGCTACTTTCGCAAATGATGAAGATGAATTATATTAAATATTCAAGATTTATTTATTTTGTAAAAGTTTCAATGCTTCAAAGTTCAAATTCTGATTTCTCACTATTTATAACAAGGCATCACTCTCTTGATTTTTTTAAAATAATATATTGAGGTATTATTCATCTGTATATATATTTTTTCACAATTTATTTTTGTATCTGTTATTATATAAATCATTTAATTGTTTAAATGTATGTACCGTCGCTACATATTTTATTTTATTTTTGTAATTTAAATTATTTATAAATAATTGAGTTATTAATTGAGTCAAAATAAAATAACATTTATAAGTTAAAATTTTTAAATAAACGAAAAAAATTGTTAAATAAATGAAGAGATTGGAATCGGAACGGAAACCTTGACAGAACCGGAACCATGACAGATTAGAAATGGAACTGTGACAGAACCGGAATTGAAACCGGAACCGGCGGTTCTAGAACCGGCACGGAACCGTCCCCCCAAGGTTCCGGTTCCAGTTCTACTGATTTATGAACCGTAACCGGCGGTTCTGAAACCGTGGCCATCCCTACCAGGGGCGAAGCCACCAATTAAGCTGGTGACGAAAGACCAACTTGCCCCACCAGCACTCTTAAAATTTTATTTATTTTTTACTATGTAAAATTGAAAAAATTTGTATTTTGCCTCACCAAAAATTAAAATAATATGGGTTAATATTTATAATAAATAATTTTGTCTCACCAGACCTTCGAGATCTTCGAGATATGCTGAAGGGCATCTTTGAAAAGAAAAAAATGGTTACAACCCCTCTTTCATGTGACCAAAACGAAAATGCAACTTGAGGGACGAAATTGAATTTTTTTATGATGGGAGACCAAATTGAACTGGAGAAGGGACCAACGAAAAAATTTACCCTATAATTTTTCACTTTACATTTCAATAAACGGGCAAGAATTCATGTAAATCACATTGTGATTTCCACGCAAAAGTATTAGCTCAAGTCATCACAAAAGATAAATGAAAACCCAAGTCTATGCGGGCCACTAGCCGCCTTAGTTAAGTAGCCCATGATCCCAAAGCTGCATTTGTTCTGAGGCCCGGCTACTCCACGTCGGATAGATTAGGGGTAGCAAGACCTCCCATGTCGTTAACAAAGCAATGAAATGATTTTGTCTTATTAACCCCATATTGATGAAACTGCTCGGATTAGTAGAGACGCCGGCCCCCCGCCACATCAGCGGAAGGAAAGTATTACTCTGCACTCTGCTGGGCATATAATGTAACCACCCTCTGATACTTCGTTGTGACAAATATTCTCAGAAGATGAGAATCAAATCAGAAATTCTCTTATGCCGGAATTACATACCAATCTAGCAGGCTGAATGCTAAATCGTAATCGATTGCCCCAAGAACGAATCGCCAAAAAGTAGCTTCATCCCGGAGTTCTTGGTGCAGGTCTCTACGCACTTGGTGCCACTGCGCCTGATCTGCATCGTGTACGAAATAGGCAATTACCTTAAAACCACAATGTCCATCGGGCACTACATTAACGTGCCCACTAATGTATTCGAAAACGAACTGCTTCAGAAATACGGGAAGGTCGTAAGGCCACTCAGAAGCGTGGGGCCTCACAACCCTTCGTCTTCTCTGCCCGCATGTGAATCGGCGACTTGCGAGTGTAAAGCATATTAAATTCAGTATGTATATATGTATTTAACAACAATGACATGTTAAAATTAAATACATATATACGTACTTCGTTGTAGCGTATTCCTTTCGGCATGCTTGAATCCTGATAGATCTCGTTGGGTTGAATTGTGTCTGGGACGTCCCCTATGTGGCCTACTAACCGGCTCCGCTAAATCAACAATTTCCGGATAAAACGTCGAATGCACAACACCCATGACCCTGTATATTTCAGCGCTCGGACGCGACATGACATCCACAAACATTTCATGCAGTCGCCCTTCAGCGGTTTGCCTCTCCTCCTGAGTTTCTGGAATATCAGTATCTCCTAAATGCAGCGTCTTCCAGAAGGCGTCTACGTCGATAGGATCAATTGGTTGGTACGCGCGTACCAAATGTTGCATCTCACATGCACATGACAGACCGCAACTTGTTCGAAGTTTGCAACCACAAAGCACACCATCGTCCCCGATAAGGGCAACTCTTTTGTATATTTGTCCTTCACCATTGTAATACCTGCGAACGACATTCTGTCGTTCAAACGACTATACAGTAGGTAGTCGCTCTTCCGGTATGTTTTGCTGCGCGAAGCTTCCATTTTAGTCCGAATTTTATCGAGGTGCAACCCTATCATAATATGAATGTCGTGAAAAATACGAATTTTATCGAGGTGCAACCACAAAGCACACCATCGTCCCCGATAAGGCCAACTCTTTTTGTATATTTGTCCTTCACCATTGTAATACCTGCGAACGACATTCTGTCGTTCAAACGACTATACAGTAGGTAGTCGCTCTTCCGGTATGTTTTGCTGCGCGAAACTTCCATTTTAGTCCGAATTTTATCGAGGTGCAACCCTATCATAATATGAATGTCGTGAAAAATACTTGGGAACGCCTTTCTATCCGTACCAATAGCCTTCTTCCCCCGGAAAATACCGCCGGCGGTATTTCTTTTGGGAAATACCGCCGGACAACGACGGTATTTCCGGCGAAAATACCGCCGGTGAACGGCGGTATTTCCCAGGGAATTTCGGACGGGGAGACAGTCTTCCCGTCCGAAATGTTGCAAAATCGGCAAAAAACGTCCGGATAATCGCAGATCCGGGAAAAAAATCTCCCCGAATGAATTTTTTTCCCGAAAATTAAAATGAAGGGGTATATAGATAATTTATGCAAACTACTATAAAGTAAAAAAATAAATACATTGTTACTCACAATGTAATATGGATTGTACTCGGGTATACCGGCCATATTTAAATAAACGTGTCAGTGATAAAATGGAAAATAAGTGTTTCTGCAGTTTAATGTAAATGGAAAACAACTAACTCTGAAGGTTGAAAAAATATAATGAACTTGACACCTTACTTATAGGTGAAAAAATGGAAAAAAAAATAATTTTTAATCATAAAGGGCATTTTAGACTTTTTACAGGGAAATGTTACTGCGTTTAGTAAAACCGTTACTGCGTTTAGTATGCCTCTAAAATAAAATTGGTGGAAGAATTCGCAAAGCTCTGGCGCAGAAATAAGGGAGATATTTTACTAAGGGCCTGTTTGGTATCGTGATTCAAATCGTGTTTTGAAACCATTTTTGATTTTATAATATTAAAAGTGTGTTGAAAATGTAAAAAGGTTTATTGAGAATGATAAAAAACTATCATAAAATAAAAGTAATTTCAAAACACGTTTTAAAAACATGATATCAAACAGGCCCTAAACTGTGTAGGCACGAAACAGGGGCAAAAAGGGCAAAAAAAATTTGGACCATTTCTCGATTTGTGCGTGTCATCCTTGCGCAGGGGCCATGCTAATCTTCTCTGTATCGTTCCAATTTTATCGGATGTCCCCGAAGGGACGAGCTGTTGTCCTGAGTTAAAGATACTTATACCAAGCGCCCTCCTCTTGTAATGTCGATGTGGGATTATTTCTTCGAGGCCTTTGCCACTTGTCAGCACCGCATTTAATTATGGGCTCAACTGAGTTGAGTAGTCAATCAATGGGCCTAATAATATAGGACAGCCTACACGAAAATAAGACAGATAAAGTTACGTCACCATCTCACTTTCTGATTTAAATTTTTTTTTTTGAACGTTTGGTTTCTTCAGTTTTTTTTTTTTTTTTTCTTAATAAAGTTTTTCCTCTTTTACCTATTCACCTCTAATGATTCGAAGGCACACTTAGCGAATTTAAATTCTGAAATATTGCATTTATATTAGGACGATAAATATTTTGTATTTTTAAGAGATGAAGTATAGACTTTAACATATGAAATATTGCGTGTTCGTTAAAACAAATATTGTATTTGTTCAAAATATGCGTTCTCTTTTTAGGTGTTAAAATATGAAATTTAGTTTATTAAATGTCACACTTATATTAAACAACAAATATTCAAAACATGCCTACCAAATTTAATTGATAAAGTATCAGTTCAGTGGCAAAGATAGGCCTCAATGAAGTAGGCTAGGCCACTGCAAAAAGAAAAAAAAAATTATTAATAGGTATTTTATATTTTAATTTAAAAAATTATATAAATATTTGACCCTTATAAAAAAAATTTTATTATTGTTGACCCCTTCAAATTTGGAAGCCAAATTCTGGCACTAAGGCTCTGTTCTCTTAATACTATGGATAGGAAATTTTTTGATTAGAGAAGAATTTTATTTTGGAGAAAATTTCTTTTGAGAATTTGTGTAGGAAAGAGAAGAAAAAATGTAATGATTATGTTTTTTTTGAATTTATGTGAGTAAGAATTTAGAGGAAATTTTTAAATTTGAATTATGAATTTTATAAAAATAAGGCCTGTTCTTTTTGTTTCGTTTTGAAAACGGTTTTGGTTTCAACAGTAAATTTAATATATTTTAATCATATTTCATCATTTTCAATACAACTTTTTACTATTCACCATTTACTTTTTACATTATAAAACTATTTTCCAAAACTTGTTTTCAAAATCGTTTTCAAAACGCCCAAAAAGAACATGCCCATTGTTTCTTTGTGTAATATTTTTGAGAAAAGAGTGATACTTTTCCTGATTATGTTCGGAAAAGAACAGAGCCTAGTATCACAGATTATGTTCAAGCAGTAGGTCAGAAATGATGCTCTAATTGAGGTTCCATCATTTCAATCACATTTGGAAACATGCCATTTTGCTTCTTCCGAATGAATTTTCTTGATTTAAACGTTTTTTTTTTCCTTTCCTTTTTTTAAATTTTATTTTTTATTTTTATTTTTACCCTTACATCTCCAAGAATCGAACCTATGAACTCGGGATTATAAGGATTTTTCCCTTTCCTATTTATAAGACTTTCTACTTGAATCATTGTGTGTTTCACCCCATTTCCTATTGAACTTTTCACATACATATAAGATTGTTGAAAAATAAGGGCCTCTTTTTTTTTTTTTTTTTTTTTTAGAGATACGTTGAAAAATAAGCTGATTAACATAGAAACTGTAATGCATTCAATGGACAGAGAGAATTTTGTATCATATTGTTTTCCGTGGCTATGGAAGTAAGGCTCGTTACGTATCAATCTTTTATTATAATTTTGGGTAAATGATTTCATTGGTCCTTTAAGTTGCACCTCCAGTTTAATTTGGTTCCTCGTCTTAAAAATAGTTCATTTTCGTCCCCCAAATTGCATTTTCGTTTTTAAATGGTCCTTTGGTAAAATTCCGGCTAACTTTTGAAACTGTCTGGCATTCACGTGTGTTGCACATGAGATATGCCAGGGGCTAGAGATGGCCACGGTTCTAGTTCGAACCAGACCGCCGATTTTGGAACCAGAATTGGAACCGTGGCCCCCGGTTCTAGAACCGGAACCGGACCCGCCTATGGCGGTTAAGGTTCCGGTTCCTCTTGTCTAAAAACCGGGAACAGGCGGGTCGGAACCGCCGATTCCAACCCTCAGGTTCTAATATGAGAACTATAAAAATAATAATTTTTACATTCCTCTTGTCAGATTCGAACACACAACCCTTTGTTAAAATTGAAAGGTTTTAAGCAAAGTTGATTAACCACTTCAACTATTTGCTTTTTTAAAATTTATTTCTTATAATTATAATTATAATTATATTATATGTTTAACATATAATATATAAAAACTATTTTTAAATATATATTATAATAATATACAAACTAATAGTATACTTTTTATATATATTATTAATATAATATAAATCAGCATTAAATTAAATTAAAATTAATTAATTATTAAATTAAATTAGATCCAACCGCTACTTTCGCAAATGATGAAGATGAATTATATTAAATATTCAAGATGTATTTATTTTGTAAAAGTTTTAATGCTTCAAAGTTCAAATTCTGATTTCTCACTATTTATAACAAGGTATCACTCTCTTGATTTTTTTAAAATAATATATTGAGGTATTATTCATCTGTATATATATATATATATTTTCACAATTTATTTTTGTATCTGTTATTATATAAATTATTTAATTGTTTAAATGTATGTACCGTCGCTACAGATTTTATTTTATTTTTGTAATTTTAATTATTTATAAATAATTGAGTTATTAATTGAGTCAAAATAAAATAACATTTATAAGTTAAAATTTTTAAATAAACGAAAAAAATTGTTAAATAAATGGAAGAGATTGGAATCGGAACGGAAACCTTGACAGAACCGGAACCATGACAGATTAGAAATGGAACCGTGACAGAACCAGAATTGAAACCGGAACCGGCGGTTCTAGAACCGGCACGGAACCGTCCCCCCAAGGTTCGGTTCCGGTTCCACTGATTTATGAACCGTAACCGGCGATTTTGGAACCGTAACCAGCGGTTCCGGAACCGTGGCCATCCCTACCAGGGGCGAAGCCACCAATTAAGCTGGTGACGAAAGACCAACTTGCCCCACCAGCACTCTTAAAATTTTATTTATTTTTTACTATGTAAAATTGAAAAAATTTGTATTTTGTCTCACCAAAAATTAAAATATTATGGGTTAATATTTATAATAAATAATTTTGTCTCACCAGACCTTCAAGATCTTCGAGATCTGGCTCCGCCACTGAGATATGCTGAAGGGCATCTTTGAAAAGAAAAAAATGGTTACAACCCCTCTTTCATGTGACCAAAACGAAAATGCAACTTGAGGGACGAAATTGAATTTTTTTATGATGGGAGACCAAATTGAACTGGAGAAGGGACCAACGAAATAATTTACCCTATAATTTTTCACTTTACATTTCAATAAACGGGCAAGAATTCATGTAAATCACATTGTGATTTCCACGCAAAAGTATTAGCTCAAGCCATCACAAAAGATAAATGAAAACCCAAGTCTATGCGGGCCACTAGCCGGCTTAGTTAAGTAGCCCATGATCCCATCTATGTAAGCTGAAATTTCTGCCTCTTTTGGGCATGTCCAGCCTTTTACAAAGATGTACAAATTTGTTTTAATTCAAGAACATGTTATATTTATTTTTAATTTTTTTTTATTGCTATAGTTATTTGTAATTCATAATTATAATTAAAAGAGTAAGATACAAACAAAAAATTATATAAATAGATTGTGTACTTTAAATTTTTTATTTTAAAGTAAATACAAAATTAAATTAAATGTGGTCAACATATAATTATTTTCTTAATACCGATAGAACTTATATTTATTCACCCCCCAAATAATCATTGAAAAGTACTTTACTATTGGGATTGGACTCCAACGTAAAATTGTGTATATTTTTCTATTTAGTTTTTATGCTATGGCTTAATTTATCTTTCGTTAATGATTAATTGTTGATCTTACTTAACACGTCTAAATTTAACATCGTGGAAGTTTTTCAACGTGTTTGATTTATCTTCCTATTGTTTTATAAATAAAAAAAAACATTTGAAATATAATACTTCATTCGTTCATTTTAGAAAAGTTTACTTTTTCTTTTTATATAAAAGTTAAATTTTAAAATTGTACTATACATTTTTTTATTAGTATAATTATGTGTGATATACAATTAATTAAAACTTGTTTTGTTGTAATTGTCGATTAAGATGTTAGGAGACATAATGAACATTTCTTAGAATATAAAAGATAGATGGAACTAAAAGGGGTCGTAACGAATTGTACTTCAATAATACAAAATGCAAAGCAAAATATGGATTGTATCACATAATATAATATTGCCCCATATCTCTATCTGGCACTAAAGAAAGAAATTCAGGATCACAATTCACAGGTAGGGAATGACATGTTGCCCTATATCTGTGTGTCACTTATGCTTTACTAACATATTTTTTATATTTTCAAAACATATTTTTATAGTTTTGAATATTTTTTTATTATTTTTTTTAATCATTCATAATACATATTTTGCTTTCAATTACACATTTTTCAGATTTAAAATTCATTTTTAAAACCAAAATTTAAAAATATGTTGTGAAAACCCATCAAAAGAAGCATCTAGAGAAGTCACAAGTTGCAGCATGAAGTGTAAATAATTTCGGAGAGATGCATAAGGGCCTGTTCTTTTGTGGGTTTGAGACCCAGTTCTGAGTTTTTAGGTAAAGACCGAATGGGTTGAGACCCAAAACAAAGAAACATCGTTCTCAGACCCGGGTCTGAGCACACAAATTCCACCACCACCCGGTCCGCCCTGCCGCCGCGTCTCCGCCGTCGCCGCCACCACCGGAGAAGTCAAAAACCTAAATCCCCAAAATCAACTTCTTCTTCTTCTTTTTTTTTCTGTTTCAATCAAACCCAAATGATTATGAAGTTTTAATTGGAGGAGGAGGAAGTGAAATCAGTAAAGGAAGAAGAAATCAGTGAAAGGAAGAAGAAATGGACGAAGAATTGCTGGACTTCGATCGACTTCGAATGGGATCTTCGTTGCAGCAGATGGTCGTTCATCGATTTCAGATTCGATCTTCGACTTCGACGTCGAAGAATTGAGGTCGTTGCAGCAGAGGAGCGTTCATCGATTTCAGATTCGATCTTCGACTTCGACGTCAAAGAACTGAGGTCGTTGCAGCAGAGGAGCGTTCATCGATTTCAGATTCGATCTTCGACTTCGACGTCGAAGAACTGAAGTCGTTGCAGCAGAGGAGCGTTCATCGATTTCAGATTCGATCTTCGACTTCGACGTCGAAGAACTGAAGTCGTTGCAACAGAGGAGCGTTCATCGATTTCAGATTCGATCTTCGACTTCGACTTCGACGTCGAAGAACTGAAGTCGTTGCAGCAGAGGAGCGTTCATCGATTTCAGATTCGATCTTCGACTTCGACGTCGAAGAATTGAGGTCGTTGCAGCGTCGATCTTCAAAACCCAAAAAATTGGAAGAAGAAGAAGGATGAGGAGAAGAAGAAGACGCGAGAAGGAGAAGAAGAAGAAGAAGAAGAAGAAGAAGGAGGAGAAAACCAAGAAGAAGAAGAGGAGGCCAGATTTCAGCGGCGGGAGGAGGAGGAGCGCGGCGGCGGGAGGAGGAGGGCGGCGGCGGCAGTGGGAATTGGGTTTGTGAACTGGGGTTGAGAATTGGGTAAAGAACATGGGGTTGGGTTAGATTTTTGGGTTGAGACCCAAAAAAAAGCTAGACCCGGGTCTCAACCCGGGGTAAAGAACAGGCCCTACTCCATTCAATGAATCTATTTTGAAAAATATACAATTTATTACGAATTATGAGGTATAATATATAAAATGAGTAGTTTGACAACATATTTTATACTTATATCCTTACGTTATAAGTAAGGGTTAATCGTGAACCACATATTATTATATTAGTAAGGTATGTAATGTAAACAAATTCAAAATTAACTATATAAAGTTAAATAAGACAAATGTTTTTTTTTAATTTTATTTTTAATGAGACTTTTTAAGGGCCTGTTCTTTACGTTTTGGTTTTGGTTTCAACAGTAAATTTAATATATTATAATTAGCTTTTATCATTTTCAATACAACTTTTTATTATTTAGTTATATATTTTTTTATTTTTAATATACTTTTTACATTATAAAACTATTTTTCAAAAATCATAACTCAAATCTTTATTAAAGAAATAAGACAGAACAAACTATATGCTGATTATTCTCGAACATTTCTAATTTTTAATTTTCTTATCTAGGAGGCTCCCGATTATTCTCGAACAATCTTCGGGATTATTTTCAATTTTAATTTTTTTATATCGACGTACCAACTTTGCCCTCGGGCGAAATTCCTATCCATTTTCCATCAGAGAGAAAAGCCAAAAGAAGTCCAATTTTGGTTCTTCCATAGTCAATCAGCAATTCCCATGCTGACACGTGGTTCACCCATAGCCATGAACACAATGTTCATGAATTCTATTTTCCAACGTTAAAAATTTGGAAAACATTTTTTTCGAGAATTGTACTGCAAGCTGACGTCACTTCTCCCAACATTTCAATAATTTGTTTGACAAAAGTTTTTAATTCTTTTTGTTAAACCACTCAATTAGTTTTTTTTTTTTAATGTTCTTGTCCTTTCATTTCATCACTAAATTTTGAAAACAGTTTCTAAATTGTTTTAAATTAAAATATGGATAATATTCGAATTATATTTTATTAGAGTGAACAGACGTACATAGTAAAAATTTTGAGTACACTTTTATTTCTAATTATTTTCACTCTCCCACTCTTTTCTCTTTTTATTAAACAATTAAAAGATAAAATATTTGTCCACTTTCACAATGTATAACTTATTATGGATATTTACTTTTTATGTATAGGCTAATTATGCATAACACGTAATTAAACTAGTAATGATACGAGGAGTAAAAAAATTGAAAGTGAACTTTTATATTGAAACAAAAAAATATTTTTTAAAATAGACGTTTCTAATAAAACAGAGGGAGCAAAATATATTGTCTCATAAATTAGTCTAAAATAGTTTCAAAATTACCTAAATTTGAGTTTATAATTCGTTTTAAAACGAAAAACAAAACAAAACTTTTTAACTTAAAATATTTTTATTACTCCCTCCGTCCAACTCAAAGAGTTCACTTTGAAATGTGTATAATTTATTATGAATTGTGGGTACAATACCTAAAATAAGTAATTTATCACTATATTTTTCTCTTATATCTTTATTTTTGAAGTAAGGGTTAATTATGAACTACACGTTATATTATTAGTAAGAGTATATAATGTAAATAAATTTAAAATAAATTCTTTAAACAAGACAAAAAAAATTTTAAATGTACTCTTCAAGTGAGACGGAATAAGTATATACTTTGCAAAAAAATAAAAACACGCATTTTTATTACATTGGGTCACTGACAAGTAACAACATCTACAGATTCCGAAGTAGACTTGAGGAAAATGGATGAGAAACGGTACAAATCACCACGTGTCAGAAGATAAATGGATAAGAACCACCGTCATGACAGGTGGCCTTGCGACAGTGGGTGGTCGGTTAAGGTGGCTGAGGGACCCATGGTCGGCTGATTACGTTGTCGATTAAGGAATTTTTTAAACATGAAAAAAACTCTTTCGTTTATTTAATTTTTGAGTAATGATAATCTTAATAACAAATTATAGTAACTTTTTGATAACAACTCATATGTCATGCATTCATTGGTTATATTTTTATTAATATCAAATAATTGGCCAATAAATACATGCTACATGAGTTGCATGTATTTATTGGCCATGAAAGAGTTGCTATAAAAGAGTTGTTATGATTTGTTGTTGAGTATATCATTACTCTTAATTTTATTGATTTGACAATTGGGATTAAAACATACTTAATGACCTTAATCTCAATGTTTAATTAATTCCCTTGATTAGGACTTCATTATCAACCACATTAAACTTGATGATAAATTATTATAGAAAAAGGAAAACAGAAAATTAGAATGAAAAATGAACTTTACATGTATTTTTTTTTTTAATTAAGAGGAGTTGATGTGTGGCTCCCTAATTATTATATGGAAAATTAAAGATAAATATAAGTACAGAAGTTTATGTAGTCACATCATTATTAGATTAATGAAATAGTTTAATGCATTAATTTAGCACCGAGTGCTTGGGATGAATTATTGTATGGTGCGAATATACTCTCTATCAAGAATAACCATTTCAGCATTTTTATTTTTATTTTTTCAAAATTTTCTGCTCAAAAAACTTCGGAAAACCCTAATCCCTAGTCACCTTCACATGCCTTCAGCAAAACCCGCAGTTAGCTGAGATCCTCTGTATCGGGTTTTTTGTATATATAAAGGGTAAAAATATAATTTTATTTAGGATGTGAGAGAGGACAATGTCCTACCCAATATGGGAGATTGGAGCTCTATGTAGTGCGGAAACCAAAAAATAATTAAGAAGTGCAACATACGAACAATTTTTTTCTTGATAGTTAATAGAAAAAATATATTTTTCTTAAAAGTCGAAATAAACTAGCATTAACAATTAATTATGAGGTAAAAGTACAATTTCTCTACAGAACTGTTTAAACCTACGCAATGACATAGTTATGTATAGAGGTGACAATTTGTGTCTTATATGGGTTATTGGGTTAGGGTTGACGGGTTGCCTTGTCAACACTCTTTCAACCCTAACCTTATCCATTGAAACCGACAGTTCACCCGTCACCGAAGTTCAACCCCAACTCATTTACACCGTTGTTAAATTTCTGTCGTGTTTTTACATTGTACCATAAATTTTCATCCATATTAATGCATCGTAAACGATTGTTTATTGAATGAATCGTTCTGTAATGAAACTGCATTATAATCTTTCACTATGACATGCACAATAACAGTGGGAAAAGAGATAGAAAGGAAGAGAGACAAAAGAACAGCAAAAATTCGTTGAAGAAAAATGATTGGAATTGTATTTTTGAAAAAGGCAAGAAGAAAAAGGCCGGGAACGATGGAGCAGACAAATAATAGGACACGATGATTAAGAGAATGGCTAAGGCATGCTTGGAAATGAAAGGCACCCAATTTGCAGATTCCAAAATTCCAGCTACGTCCGATCATTCTTTCTATCTAACCCTCACATGTTTTTCTCCACTGGAAAACAACCCTTCCTGATCTGTACATGTTCCCGACCTAGGGCTAATTGGTAATTACACTTTACCCCCTCAACTTTCGCTATAATTACTAAATTAACCCTATTATTATTTTTTATTTCAAAAAATTACAAAATACCTCTTTATCGTTGAAAATTCTATGGGAAAAAAAAGAAAAGAAAAACAAACTTGGTCTGTTTTGTACCTTTTACGGCTCACATGATTCGTTTTGTTATTTCGCATTTCAAACATTTCGTTGTGTAGTATGAACAATTCAGAATAAGGTGTATTTTGTAATTTTTGAAACTGCAGCGTTGATTTTTTAAATATATTCAATTTAAGGGGGTAATGTAATTTGCCGTTGTGATTCAGGGAAAATTATTAGATGCATCAGCTGTATTCTTAAAAATAGTACATCAAATTTATCATAAATTGACAACTAAGATTTCTATTCATTCTTGGTCCTCCTACATGTACATCGATTTTCCCCTTAAATAAAACTCTTTTCCCTTCATGTATGTGGCTACATCATCTTACGTATTACAGTTAATACACTGAATAATCTCTCTTGATTTAGATACCAAAAACATACAAAAAAGTAAAAAAAAGAAAGAAAAAGATTCTGCAGGTTCTTCCGAATAATCAATAATCATTTGTTTAGTTAGAGAGTATTAGAGCACTACCCAAATAATTATTAACATTATATAAAATCACGAGTTTAATTAATTATATATTTGGGCTTTGTTTTTCGCTTTTAGGTGTAAATCCAGATAAATTCATCTGGCAAGCTGCCATATAAATTAGCCTGTCATGCTGTCATCAATTAAACTAGCAGACAAATTATTAAGCCTTCCAATAATTAGTTAATTCATTAAACATTAGACCAAAGTTTAATTTGTATACTTAATTATGCATTTGTGGCGCACACTTATTCTTTAGGGATAAGCCAGGTTAATTATATTAATTATCCCACCACACCCCCCCCCCCCCCCCCCCATGATAACATATTATATTCTTCTAATTAATTAATTAATTAATTAAACTCCGGTGGTTAATTATGGGTTTGTCTGGAATCAACTTTGACTAGCTAATTTTTTGGCAATCAGGTTGCGTTAGGTTCGATTCAGCCTTTTCATATCATGTGAAAAATTGTCCTAAATTATACTCCTTCCGACTCAAAACACTGTCTATAACTTTAAAATGACTTGAATGCAGAGCCAACTATTTTTAACTTGTATCAATGCGTTGATTAAAACATGCTCATTAAGCTTTTTTTTTTTTTTTTTTTTGTAAAAATTATTAATAACCGTGTAAAAAATCAAAATAATATTAGATTTGAAACTAAGCACACCCCAATGGACCAATATTTATAAATAAAATTTGACTGTACCGCTATGCCGTGCTAATTACCATCGCAACATTAATTTATTCCCTATGTTATAAGATGAGTTTACTTTGACCAATATATAATTTATTATAAATATTAAGGCACAATATTTAAATTAACTAATTTGACAAGTTTTATTCTATTTATATATTTACTTATTAAGTATTGAATAATTGTGAAAATAATTAGTTAATAATAATAGTAAAACTCATTAGAAATATATAATAGTTTTGTGAAGTGAGATGTATAAAATAATTAGTGGTTGAAGTTGAAGATGAGGAATTAGTACACAAAATTAAACACCATTCCCACTAATTAATGATGCTAACGATACACTTAATTATTGTTTTTTGTTTAAATTCGACACTATCATATATGAGGTAAGGGTTGTGTAGAGAGTAAAAATGAAATTAGATAATCTCCTATAAGATTAGGCCAATATATCACGACTGTTGAGATATTAGGTCGTTATAAACTTAATCGAAGGATTGAAAAAAAAAAAAAAAAAAAAACGACGTAAGAAACGTAGTGGTAGACGATAGAGCCGTTGGAAAGGAAATGAGGTGCTGATGTTGGCAGGTGGGGACCACGACAAGCGAAGAATTTCTGTGTATATTTTTGTTTTGGGCGGCGAAAATGTTCAATTTTTCAAGTAAATAATAATTCCATGCACCCTTAATCATTAACGTCTCTCTTTCCCCTTTCGCCTTTCCCCTTCGCGTTTCCCATAAATACCTCCAAACCAAAGCCACTTTCCTCACTCTGCCCTCACCCCACTCTCACTACTTTCTCTCTCACACACTCAGTAGCAAATTCCAGCTCAATTCAATTTCGATCTCCGATGACGAAGGATGTCGAAGCCGTGACGACGGAGGCCGGCGAGTTCTCCACCAAGGACTACCACGACCCTCCCCCGTCTCCTTTTTTCGACTTGGATGAGCTCACCAAATGGTCCTTGTACAGAGCTGTCATCGCTGAGTTCGTCGCTACCCTTCTCTTCCTTTACGTCACCGTTTTGACCGTCATTGGCTACAGCCACCAGACTGACCCCGCCGATCACGGCGACCAGTGCGGCGGCGTCGGCATCCTCGGCATCGCCTGGGCCTTCGGCGGCATGATTTTCATCCTTGTTTACTGCACCGCCGGTATTTCCGGTAAGTGTTTATTTAACCTTCGTAATTGAGCTTAATTTTGTGATTCCTGTCGGCGAATTTTTAATTTTGGGCGTTTTGGTTGGGGATAATAATAGGAGGACACATCAATCCGGCGGTGACATTCGGGCTGTTTTTGGCGAGAAAAGTGTCGCTGATCAGGGCGTTCTTGTACATGGTGGCGCAGTGCTTGGGAGCAATCTGCGGTGTTGGGTTAGTGAAGGGTTTCCAGAAGTCTTTCTACCACAGGTACAAAGGCGGAGCCAACATGGTGAACGATGGCTACTCCACCGGCGTCGGACTGGCTGCTGAGATCATCGGAACCTTCGTTTTGGTCTACACCGTCTTCTCAGCCACTGACCCCAAAAGAAATGCCAGAGACTCTCATGTCCCTGTATGCACTCTTATCTCTATCCCTCTCTACTTTAATGCCAATACTTTCTTGTACTTACTAGTACTCACTTCACTAATAGTAATAGTAATACTTTAGCATCATAATACTATACTTTTTGCACTTGTTAGTACTCACTTCACTGGTAATAATAGTGATATTTTGAATGTATGTTTTTTCTCACCATTTTTTCTTAGTAATATTTGTCACGTATCAAAAGAGTTTAATAATATAACTGTTTTTAAATAAATAATATACTACGAAGAATAACATGGTTTTTTTTTTTTTTTCTTTCAATAATGGAGGTTGATTAATTTTGTGGTGTAGAATTGATTTGTTTTGGGCTGGTCAACTGGGTAGGTAACTTATCACAGTCATAAGAAGAAAGTTAGAAAATTGATTAATTAGCTTAATAATGTTGAGGAAAACAATAATAATAATTCTCCATGGAAATATAAATATAGGTGTTGGCCCCACTTCCAATTGGATTTGCTGTGTTCATGGTTCACCTTGCAACGATCCCCATCACCGGAACCGGCATCAACCCTGCTCGGAGCTTTGGAGCTGCCGTCATCTATGGAGTCGACAAGGCCTGGGATGACCAATGGATTTTCTGGGTTGGACCCTTCATCGGAGCTGCCATAGCTTCATTCTACCACCAGTACATTCTGAGAGCTGGAGCCATTAAAGCTTTGGGATCCTTCAGGAGCAATGCCTAAAATGATGGAGAGGATCTCGATGGATGGGGATATGGTTTTCAATTGTAAATAATTATCGTTGGAAAAGGGCGTTTGTTTCTGCTGCCTTTTTCTACCGATAATCCCACTTTTTTATTTTTTAAGCTTTTCCATTTCTGAGTGTGCTCTGTGCTGTCATGTTTATCTTCATCTTCTTCATCAGGGTTTTTGTTATTATTTCTTTTTTCCTTTTCTCAATGTAAGAAGTTGTATTCAACCGAGTTCTTTTACTGTGTTAGCAGTAAATTTCTTTTGTTTTATGTGATGGATCCCTCCTCTGAGTTCGTTCCTCTTGTTCTTCCCTGTATTATTGTTGGTTGATTGATGTTTCTGTCTCTTATTGAATTCCAAAGGACAACGAAAGGGTGTTTGTGTTTCTTTATTTATAATATCATTTGCCTATTGTTCCTCTCGATTATATGTGTTTCACGCAAAATTTGTATGAAATCTATTCAAGTATAAGATTGTAAAAAAAATATTCAAGATGATAAATTTTTTATTTATTCATACTGAAAAAGTATTAAAACATACTCTTTTTTTTTTTTTTTTTGGTCCCTCAAGAATTGATGATTGAGTTGGAATCAATTCTTGATTAGTTTGGGATTATCTCTTCTCTAGTGACTAATTGCCTGTCTTAAATAAAGAACCATGGAGGTGATGCAAATTAAAGCAACTAAAAAGAGAAATTTTAGTTTATGTAATCATAATCATCCAAAAGACTTGGGTATAGTATAAACTTATATAGCCTTAAATAACACTATTTTTATAATGTACCACTACTTATCGAATTCAAAATATAACATTAAACATAATCCCTTTTTATCAATACAAAATCATGAATATGTGTGAAGTATTTCACATCAGAATAATATAAAATAATGAATAAGTAAGTTAGGTCTTACGACGTGATTTGTTGTATTTTCTCCTCTGTGTAAGATTTACTAACACAATTACACTAAAATCTTCAATGAAAAAGAAAACCTAGCAAATAATGAGATTAATTTTCAATAATCCCATCAAACCTATAGGTAGCTGGGTGGTTGGGACTTTGGGTTGGGTAACATTTCATCATTCATTGACAGCGAAAATAGATAAAAGTATTCATGAATCTCAAAGACTTGGAACTCAGCATCTCATCCACAACTTTATTTTAAACATTATATTCCATCATCACTCACTTGTCACGGCCAAATATTGCAAAAAAAAAGAAGGCTGTGACCTCGTTAGAATAAGAGGCAATTGTTTTGTATATTTCGGTATGAGTTGGCTTTTTTTGTAGGCATCCATTTTGGATGTGTCTAATGATACTTTGGATTCGTTACCAAAAATCATTAAAAAATATATATATATATTGAATTGAGTAGCTTCTAGCTAAGGATGGATATAGATAATAAAATTGTGAACAAGTTAGGTCAGTTGAGCTCATTGTGTTGGTGGCTTTCTTAATTTTTTTCCTTTAATGCGACGCTTAGAATCACATAATTACATGGGGTTGTTGAAGAAGGGAAAAGATGACTATCTGTCCTTGCTTGTGTGCTTGGCTAGTGGCTCTTGTATTTGCGAATGAGTGTCACTGCACATTAAAGCTCCTTGAGTGGCTAGTGGCACTTTAAAGGTCCTTGAAGATTCAATCACAAGGTCTTCCTGACCCAATGCTCATAAGGTCATGAATGTGAACTGAAGCTAAGCTTGTAGGTTCGCTTGTTTTCTTACTTAGAGTTAGGCTTTCTTTCTATACTTATAAGATAGTTTGACTTTTGACACTAATATTTTCAAAATATTTTTTTTTATGTTCCTTATGAATTGCCATAATTGTTGTTAAAATGGATATTTGAGATAAGGGAAAGCATTAGAGGTAACGATGTCAATTTTTGTGAACAAATAATAATTTATAAGTAAAACATGTAGTATTTGGAAAATTGAAAGTGGTGTACCCAGTTTTTTCCTTCGGCCCAACCTGAGATCCAATTGTTAGGCTTACGATCCAACCCAAATTGTCTTATCCTCAAATGATCATTTCTTCCTGGATGAAAGGGAGAGACAGACGCAAAAAATCAATGGACAATCTCATGCTTCGCCTTGTCGGGTGACATGCAAGAATCAATGGTTCGAACGACGTATTCTTACCTCTATAAAATAGTAACTTCATCTCCATAAGAAATTGACCACTCTTTTTAATAAATTCTCTTTAGTCATACTACTTGCTCTCTTTGTATAAATAATAACTTTGACATCGGAGATTAATCGGAGACAACCCCGATAGTAAAGGTATTGAAGATGACGAAATCGAAACAATTTTGACCCGAATTCCTTCACCAGCAAAGTATATTCCATCAGAACAGAACATTATATAAGTCAAACTATCTTATAAAGACAACAACGAACACAATGTAATTAAGCATTAAAATTAAGATGTTAATATTATTATACTTCCACGGTCAATATTTAATGGGTTGAGCTAATCCACCTAACCTTGTCCCTTTCGTAGCTTATCATGATTTCAATATTGAACTGAAATCCAAACAAAATGTACACATCACAGCCATCTCCACGTAAGCCATCAATTTTCCATTAATTTCCTTATTACATACGCGGTCGGTTTGTTTTAATTATATTTAATAATGCAATTAGACAATTCATGTAGTACTAATATGAGTTTAAATTAAAGGCGTCATGGAAATTAATTAGGACATATAATAAAAATATGTCCTAATTTTTCTTTTTTTTTTAAAAAATAATGCTTTGTTTAAGGTTTTTTAAATAAATTTTTTGAACAAAATTTGGGGCCCCAATTTTCGAAAGAACTCACAAATCAATCGAATATTTTTTGTATCTGGCTTGACTCACAATTTTCAAAACATACGTACAGTTTTTAAGTGTTGAAATATTAAATTTAGTCTCCAAAATTATTCGTTGTGTGTATGTTAAAACAATAAGTATGTTGTGTTTTTAAAATACGAGAGCCGTTTTTAGGTATTGAAATATTGAGTTTAGCCTAACAATTTAGTAACTATGTTAAAACAACAAGTATCTTGTGTTTACTTAAAACATATGTATGATTTTTAACTGCTGAAATATTAAATTTTAATTTATAAAGTATCACGTATATCAAGTTTAGATATTGATGCATCGGTTCAGTAGAATACAAATAGTAGAGATAATAGGGTAGTGAAAATTACCAGGAGCAATAGGAAATCATAGGGAAATAAGAAGTGTCATGTTTAAAATGAAAAATAAAGAGTAAATTATAGAAAATACAAATAGACATCTACTGAAATTGTTTGTAACAGTTTACTCATCATCAGTCCCAAGGAGTATAATATTTTGGGGTTTGTTTTGAAAAAAGAAGAAAAAGAAAATTAGGGCTGTCAATGAGATTGGGCCTACAATTTCCTTGAGTCATATTGTGTGTAAACGGGCCTTTTCTATTTATTGGGCCGGTTGTTACTTGGGTGCCATTATAGGCCTTCTGACGATTTGGGCTTCATGAAAGTCCATCTTTATTTTAGACATTCATTTCAGGCCCATATTTTTCAAAGATGGGCCTATTTTTAATATTTAAAAATGTGGCTAACTGCGGAGTGGCCTGTCGCTATCAGGAGTAGAAATAATTTCGGTCCGATGGTTCTTGTGACCATCATGGACGCCCCGCGCGACCATATTAGTATTAGGAAAGTAAAACGACCCGTCATGATTGGATAATTCGTGCCGTGTTTGAGTTGGATGGGTGTTGTGTCGATACTCTTCATCTTAACATTATTCGTATTATGATAATCTGTCTCAATTCATTTATCTTACAAACTCGTCAATGCTCAATCGTTATGCGCATTGCGAAAAGTGTATTAGAAACAGAAGAAAAAATTACTATTGCGTTATGAGTTGTTTTGGAAACATATTTTTGGAAGAGAATCTTTCATCGTAAAAAGTGTAATGAAATTGTGTAGTTAAATAGTAATAAATTGTATTGTAAATGTGATATAATATATTAAATTATTCGTAGAAACAAAAACAAAAACAGTGAAAACGAACGTGGTCTTATTTGCCATCATCATCTCCATTCATTGCTTGGTATTTCATTGCGCTTGAGACGTCTCCATTCATGCCATTAACTTCACTGAATTATACACATATAGAACACGTTGAGAGACGTGATCTAAGTAAAAGCAGTGAACTCAGAAATGAGATGTTTTGGCATGCGCTGGTGCCCTTCCTCATTATGTTCTCTGAAAAAGACACCCAAATTCATTCATACTATTAGTATATTAATCAATTAATTAAAAAAGGACACACAAGAATAATGTAGTTTTTAGTAGCTTTGCTGCCCCTTTAAGCTAAGCAAACCCAACCCTTTTTAATTGATTGTCTTTTTTCTTTCCTTCTTTTTTTATTTCATTTTTTCACAAACAAGAAAAGTAGAACTGACAATTCATGTCGTGTTTAAGTTAACAAGTTTATGTATCGATGCTCTCCAATTCTGACTTATCAATTGTGTTGTATTATAAATTACTCGGGTTCATGTTCACGTGTCACCCGTTTCATAATTCAGGTCAATCTTACCTCATTTATATCATGTCAAATTTTAATCGTGCCAAGAATTGCTAGCTCTAAATAAAAGTAAAGGAAAACAATGAGTCCGCCATGATGTCCATCGACATGATGGATTAAGTATTCAGTATCGCAGTTAATGACATTTGTCACTACATAATTCCCAGTGATCAAAAACGTATTATTTTATCTAGGAAATGTAGAGACCCCATGCAATGTAGTAGTAGTATTAGTAATCAATGCACTCGAGTAGAAACATAATTCTCAGAGCCACACCAAAGGAATCAGTTATCATTCTCCTTAATCAATGTTCCCATTTGGATCCAACAAGGCCTCTCATTATATAACCCGATTACTCGTATTCGTAACTAACTCTGTACCTATTTTGTGCCACTATTAAAACAGATATTGTTTTTGATTGAAACGTGAAAAAAAACGACGTTGTTTAATAGCTAGGGAGAAGGTTAGAAAATCATTTACTTTGTATGATGTACTCAAAGGAAAGGAGGCAAAAATGGCATGAAGAGTAGAAGCAATATTTTATCAAACATAGAGAGCTATCATTTAGTTTCCTACTTTTTTTTCTGCTGTTTCTGCAATAAATTCATCTCCAAGCAAGTACCACCACAAAACGTCCTATAAAAAGCCTTACCAACGCACCCTCCACCATGAGATATCACAAACTTGAGTTCCTCTGC
This sequence comes from Leptodermis oblonga, assembly GCA_016801395.1. Classification (NCBI taxonomy): domain Eukaryota; kingdom Viridiplantae; phylum Streptophyta; class Magnoliopsida; order Gentianales; family Rubiaceae; genus Leptodermis; species Leptodermis oblonga. The sequence continues at coordinate 5,964,381 of CM028760.1, read as the reverse complement.
AATTGAAGATAACCACAACATGACTACAATAGCTTCTTTGCTTCTGTTTGTCATTCTTTCTTCGTCTACCATTGCCAGAGCTCAAGAGGAAAGAGCACCACACGGGCTCGCGAATGAGAGCCCTATCACTTTCTCGCCAGATGCCTATGGATTCTTCAATCCAGATGCGCAGCCGCTGAGTAGCAGAGGGCCTTGTCCTCCATCAGACTGCACGACATTGCCTGAAGCTGCTACGGTGCAGTCAACTCCAGCGCACGAAAGCAGATCAGCAACGCCTGAAGCAGGTAGAAAAAGACTGGGAGCTGGTAGCATTGCTAGCATTCCGACTGCCTTGGTGTTTGCTCTCATCCTAGGATTGGGTGTTTTCTATGTGGTGATGACACGGCAAACCAATGCAGCTCGAGCTAAAGCTGCACGAGAGCTTCAGCCGAATGTTTGATTGCATGTTCTCTTCAATCACTTTGGTAGGCAGGAATACTGCTATTAGATAGTCTTTCCAACAACCATGTTACATCCATGGTTTTCTTCAAGTCTATTTATGTAACAGACATGTATTACGATATTTCTAGCATTTTAGAATACAGTCGATTATATATATGAATATAAGAATTCTCACCTGAACACACAACACCATGCTGTTATCTTTAATGTATAAAAACTGCACAAACATATTGGTGGTCTAACTACTCTTCACATACCTACATTACAACTTCAAAGAATGCATGCCAACATTCAACCATTGCAAACTCTGGAACCAATAGTACTCGGTTATAACGGCAGTCAAGAAAAATGTAAGAAATACCTGTTTCTCGATAACAGTTTGGCATATTACATTTCTATGTACACAAGTCCCAGTCATTACAAGGTAATCATGTTCCAAGCCAAGAGACAAACTTTTATCTCGTTAGGAACAGTGAGTTCTAATATCTAAACTTTTAAGTAACATAAGGGCAATGGTATTTCATAACAAATTGCAGTTGAAAAGTGAAATCCATCCAATGGAGAAGTAGAGCTCCATCAGAATAAACATTAGCTCCACTCAAGTCAAAACAGTTTGCAACCTAAAACGCCAAAATACTACGTAAAGAATAAAGGTGGAAGGGGCTAATCAAAGACCAAAGTTGACAAATAGGAAATGCCGCAAATAAAGATGTAATCAATATGGCAATGCCATGTACACAGTACTTCTACAAGAAGCAGAGGAAACAGATCTGGTCTCAGAATCTCACCAAAAGTGAGTATCTGTTATACAAAGCTATAAAGCTACAAGTTTAGTCCCCAACATTAAGGGAACTGTAAAATCAAACTCATGGCGAGTGCTCATTACCAACTCAAAAAACAGATGGTAACTGATGTAACTCTACCATCCACGTGAGCTAAGGGATTGAACCATCGGTCGAAATGTCCGATCCACAGCTTTGTTCCACACATGAGCAAAATCCAGCCCTGGTTGCTTCTCATAAATCGGCTCTTTTAACTGGAACAATTTAAAATGGAGTTTAATCAACATGTACATACAAATGAACTCTTCAGATTCAATAAAAAGCTTGCATACAACTGGTTTGAACTGCATCGACAGTCAGGAAACATGAAGTAATAACTAGCAACTTTCCCCCTTGAGAGGATGTAGCAACAAGCCATTGTTCTGATCATAGAATTTGAACATTAAGATTCAGGAACACATTTTAACCAAGATACAGAAAATAATTCGTCTTCTGCAAGAAATAATCCAATTATATGGCGTAAAGATCATATTTTTAGCCATAAATTATGTTCCCAAATGCCAAATTTTTTAACCCCTTTACTTAAATAATACACAAGACAAAATTTAGGGTTTCAGAAAACTCAATCAGGGAAAATGTCCAATCAATTAAAAGGATACAAAGAAGCCAGCCACCCAATGAATCAAGAACCATGACATTAGGGTTTCAAAACACCCAAAAAAATAAAAATAAATGCTCAACTGAATTTGAAGATTTACCTGAGACTGAGGACAGAATTTCGATCGAGTCTCAGCGATTGATGCGTGGATTCTTTTACGCTGATCAAATACGATAAATCCGGTGGCTGCCGTCCCTAATGCAAACCCAAGTAGCCGCTCCTGCGCAGAATAAACAAAATCCCATGAATTTTTTCAAAACCCAGAGGGGAAAAAAATGTTAAAAATGAAAAAAACAGAAGACGAGGAAGCTGACCTGAGCAAGAACACTGATCATGGCTTGTGTTCAAGACTTGAAGAAAAGAATTGAGTTCGATGAGAAAATGGAGAAAAGCCAAAACTGGAAAATGTTACCTCTACAGCTACTGACCCGACCAGTAGAAATCTCTCTCATTTTCTCTTTTTTGTTTTTATAGTATTAATATAAATTTTATCTTCATTCAAATAAAAAATGAGTAATTTTATTTTTCCTCCTTTATATGTTATTAAATAATTTTCATAATGTTAAATTTAAAGATATATTTTTATAAATTTTAGTAGTTTTCACGTTTTACAATTATTTATTCATAATTTCATTTTTTTTAAAAAAATAATTCATTTTCAAACAATTTTTTTAATCATATATAATTAGTTGATTATCTAAAACATCTATATATGTACTACCCACAAATAAATTAATTCAGTGCTAAGAATCAGTCAAATAAATAAGTATAAAAAACTAAAAAAATATAATTTTAAATTTAGAAAAATGGAAAAATGATTAGATATTACTTTTAGCCCCCCATAAGAACATTGGATATTAGACTTTTTTTTCTCATGAATTTTCAAATGCATCTTTTACCATCTACATTGTCGTTATTTCAAAAAAATTAATATTATTATCCTTAAAATGCATATTAAACGTGCGTATAATAATGTTAGATGCATTGGTCAATACGAGTTGCTATGAAAAGTTGTGATTAATATTATTTGCTAGTGTGAGATATCATGAAATAATGAAATGACAAGACAGTTTGGATGGCAAAAAATATATTTTGAAAATGAGGTAAAAATTAAATAATTTAAAAAATTTCAGGGAGGCAAACTGCAATTAATCCAAATTTTAGAGAATCATCAGCATTCAACAGCCCAATTTGCCATCTCCTGCATCTTTGAAGCAGAGAAGTTCCTAATCCTGATAATTCTATGTCTCAACAAAGAATCAAAGAATAGAAATTTGAAAGCGAGTTGGCGGCAAATTGGACGACGAATTGGGATTAGATTGCGAGCTTTTTTGAAATCAATCATGGCAGTTTATAGAATCAAAAGCTTTCTGATGCATCATGATCTGCAAACTGGTGATACGCCCAGAAGCAGGAAGACAAAATGAAAAACGCCGGAAATTTTTTTATTTTGATGTTTTGATATGTTTCTTTGAATTGATATGAAATTCTGTGAAATTGGTGTTCGTTTTAACAATTTTAGTCCGAGAAAAGGATTTGGGAGGTCATCATCGGAAAGGACAAGCTAAGCTATGGTGAAATCAACCATGAAAGTGACTGTTTCGACTCTGATGATGATGTGAAAAAGGTGAGACATTCTTGTGTTTCTTTTGGCAGCATTGGCCTAGTAATATCCGACCCTCTTCCTGAAATTCACTTTAAGGCCTGCATGATCATGTGCAGCAGCTTTTTAGTTCTTGAATTTGTAAATGCAATGACTACAAATTCCCCCAAATTCAAGTCTTCTGCACAGAAGGGCTCTCTCACGAACTCCACAAGAACACCTGTAAGTCAAGAGAAGTCTGTTTATTCATGTTTTTTCTTGAGCTCTAAGCTAATTGCATGCATTACGCTGGCCATCAAACACCTGTTCTGAAATCCTCGTATCAAAATTCTGTGTTTTGGGACTATCCTGCATTTTCTACGGGAATTTTTTTATTGTTTTCTGCAAAATGGACTTTTTCCTCTAATCTTGTCGTTTATTGAGAAAAAGATGGTTGATCTCTAGATTGACAGTTTCTTTCTTCCTTGTGCAAGAAAGTTTTCTAGCTAGCTGGAATCCTCTTCCTCTTGGAGTTCCCGGGAAGTTTTGGAAACATTTTCTTGGATTTTCTGGGTTGAAAGATTGCTTCAAGGTAGGTTGATTAACAAAGAAGGATCACTAGTCTACATCTCAAACCAATAAACAAATGAATGGTTGAAATTTACTTCAGTAGAATAAGAAAACCTGAATACAGCTCACCCAATATTCCATGAAGGGAAAAATATTGTTATGCAAGTCAGACTTTTTATTCGCGAAAACAAAAACAAAAAAAGAGAAGTTTGTCTAGAATTTAGAACAAAAACCTAAGCCAGGTGCATTTTTGTTTTGTTTTGTCCTGTGTGGTAGCTTTCTGGAGTCCGGGATCTTATCAGTGGAAGAAACTTGGCTAGTAGCCGAGGATTGGGAATCAGAAGTTTGAATAAGGAGAGACCAAAATTTGAGGAATGTTATCAATTTGGAAAGTTGGAAGGTATCTGTCTTACTGTATCATTGACCATTCAACATAATCAGGCTTTTCCATGTCCTGTTTTCTTGAAGTATTAGAAGCATAGCTGTGCAAATCCTCTTACTCAGCATTTTGTCTTTTTGAGTTCAACTTGCTTCAGAAGAAATATCTGATTAAATTTTTTTTATACAAAAATTTAAATGAAGTGCTGCATTATCATATTCTGGGTCATTCCTTGGCCCTATTGTGTTCATTTTACTTGTGTGTCCTACAATTTGGTCGTATCATATTCGTTGGTTGGGTGCTTTCCGCAATCTCTTCTTCACTGGGTAAAGGTTTTGCTTCTTTATCACTTTGACTCACTGCTATTGGCCATGTTTTCTGCAATTCGTAAGTTGTTTACAGTAACTTAGTGGTTGTGTGCTCTTCATGATGCTTTTACTGATTTATTGTGCTTCTTATGTTTCCAACTTGTTCACCAAGTAGTGACTAGTGAATCCATTTCCAATTGAAATTTGGTTTGAACTTGAATGTGTTTTTCTTTTTAATGTTCAGTCAGGATATTATTATTTACTTGTATACAGTTTTCCTGCTCCTCAATAGCACACTTATATGCTTTTAACATGTCCAATAATGAAACTTGGAAGATGATGTCCATTTCAGAGACAAAATTGGTCATTAACAGCTGAAAGGTTGAAACTATTGCCCCAGTTTCAAGTTTCTTCAGTCCATAATAATTATTTGTGATGATCATGTCCCCGTAGAACTTCTGTGTCAAGGTCTTGAGTTTTACTATTGGAATGACATTAAGTAAGTGCAGCAGAACACAAAGGGAGTATCTGCGGAACCAGATGAAGAAAAGTGAATAAAACTTGCGTTGCGTGGATAACTGGTGAGCACGTGACCTTGCAAGATTTGAGATGTGAAATCACTTTTGATGTCATTTGCCATTCCTTTATTAGATTGTGGAGAAAAATGCCTTTGTGGGGAGTTAAAGATAGTTGGAATTCTACTACAACATTAGTCAAACCTGTTGAAGAAGTGCATACCCATAAAACAAACAAACAGAGGTTACTGGCCATCTTTGGTGGTGCTGGTGTTGCTTTGGTTGTCGTCATCATTATTGTCGCTGCAGGCTTCTTCTGGAAACGCTTCAAAAGAACAAGGACCAGGACATTTGATGCAGAATCCTCTTTTATATTAACTTCTGGTAATACAAATAGTGTATTGAGTTGTGCATTTCCCCATACTTTCCTAGTAGCGAAGGAAAAGGGCAGAGCTTTTTCGTATTAATGGTGGGGCAGATCCTTAAGCTTGGGTGGGATATCCTGCCTTATAGGAGAACTGCGATTCTTGCTCAAAGAGATATCCTGCCTTCACGAACAAAATTATAATTCCTGAGTGATTATAATTAGCTAGGAAATCTGTTAGGGTAATAGATAAGAATGATGGATCTCATGGTATTATACAGTTCATGGCATTTCTAGCATGAAATTGATGTTGTGTTTTGGTGCACTTTCTTGTGTCATTCTTTGTGGCAGCTGATAGGCAGAGAGCTGTGTCTACAACTGCTGTCAGTTTCTCTACTTTGGGTGCTAATAAATTGCTACAATTAAGACTATTGGATTTGGAGCAAGCTACCGGAAATTTCAGTGAGAGTAATATCATTGGAGAAGGTGCATTTGGTAAAGTTTACAAAGGACTACTAGCAGATGGAACCATTGTTTCCATCAAACGTCGTGTTCATCTCCCAATTCAGTCCCTTAGTTACATGGTAAAGCTCTCTTCTCTAACTGCTTTTCTATGAAATTCTTTAGAACATGTCTAAAAGCACTTAATAAATTAATCTATTGGGGCAAAGCCATTTGCTTTAGCTTCTATAGGTTTTCATCATCTATTTAATGAATTGTTTTCATGTTAATATTGTCTTCTTATTGAAACTGGGTATAGGATAAATGAAATTTATCTTCAGTTAGTCCTTTCTGGACATTGTAATGTTCCTTTTAGCTCTATTTTTCCTCAACATCTTGAGAATATGCTGACTGAATTATGTCATTCTCAGGTGGACTACTTTGCCCTTATAAATCACAAGCATCTTGTCAAGCTGGTTGGATTTTGTCAAGACAACCATCAGCAGTTTCTTGTTTACGATTATCTTCTGAACCAAGATGCGGGTAATCATTTATACGGTGTGTCTCTCTGTCTCTCCCTATCGCTCTAAGTGTGTATGCATGTGTATCTAGTCACTTGTTTTGCCTAGACTCCAAGCTATCTAAGTGCAGGTATCCCTTTCAGATAATAAAGGTATGCCGACTAGAAAACTGTACATGCATCAAAGGTTATCAATTGCTATAGGGGCGGCAAAAGGTTTATAAACTTTCTCCCTTCACTATGTCTTCTTGAATATGAATCAGATTTCTGACCAATTTCAGTTCTAATCTTTAAACAGGCCTTGAGCATCTTCACAGCTTTCAGCCTCCTATACTACATAAGCATTTCAGAACGAGAAATGTTCTGGTTGATGAAAACTTTACTGCCAAGGTCTCTGATTTTGGGATTTTCGGATTGCTGGTGGATGAATGTTATGCATTTCCATCAAGGGAAAGTGATTGCTTTCTCGATCCAGGGTGAGTATTCTCTATCTACATGCACAGTAATTTTTTGTGTTGGAAGATATTGTGATGATTTGCCCCTTACTTGGCTGTTAGTATTTCCTTGGCTAGATGTGTGCCTTACGCTTGGATCATTTGCTGATTATGTATAACTGAAGTTTTGTAGTGCTATAAAGTATATCATAATTTGTATTTTTGAACAACCAATAGCATCTGATTGCATAGTCTTTTCCTTTTCCAGGGCAACAATATGTTTCACTGTTTTTAATTATACACCCTTTTGAAAGCAACAATATGCTGATACCACCACTGCACTACTGAACTGGAATTGAGTCCCTGAATGTCAGTTGCCCATATAGATAGCACAAGCTGGCCATACCTTCAATGCATTTTGTTATTTATTTTAACTCTTTCAAGTATTCAAATTTGATTTTTTTACTTCCTTCTTTCACCTTTCTCCTGTGAAGGTTAAAGTCTTACAAGGACTTTTCGAAGAGAAGTGATGTGTACAGCTTTGGAGTCTTTTTGCTGGAGATGATTAGCGGCCGTAAAGCCATCGCCAAGAATCAATCAAATGATGAGCAAGAGAGCCTGGTTTCTCAGGTAAATAAGAGCAGCTGTGCCTGAACCATTTCTTCCCCCATCATCTGTTGAGTTATTCTGGAACTGAATGTTGCACGCCTCGATATGTTGTTTTTGTCAGTTTTTGAAGGCCAAGAATGCCAGGCATTTGGAGGAAGATTTTGTGGACAAGAAACTAAAAGAGTACAGCTCAACTCAGGCCATGAAACAGCTCTTAGAGTTAGCACTGCTATGCTTAGATAGTAGCTTCACTAGAAGACCATCAATGAAGAATGTTGTTAGTCAGTTAGAAATGATTCATAGGACAATTACAAAAGATTCTTCTGAATACCAGGAGATTGCAACTGTTACTCTAGGGAGTGTACTCTTCCAAACCCCCATCAAGTGATTATCATTGTCTTTTCTCTTCATTTTTTTTTTTTTTTTTTCAAATCTTAAAGAGGCATATGGGGAGGAGATGAATCATAGTATAGATTCCCTCCATGCTGCTTCTGCTTGTAAAGAGAGTGGGGATGAATAATTTGCGATCAGATCTGTGCTTATAATGGTGTACCTATAACGTGTCACTATCAAAACGATGTTATTTTGACTCTAAATGATATCGTTTTAATAGTGACACGTGATAGGTACATTATTATGAGACAAAGGTGATCTCATGACATGAAAATCACCCATATTTTGAAGGTCCCAAAACTTGTAATTAAGTCCACCATTCCCTTTAGGACCTTATAATCAAGAGATTATCATTGTCATTATCTCCACATTAGTGGCTAATTATGACATAATTGAGGTGATCATATCATGATCATCAAATAAATATAAATCTAATAATAGTTATTTTATTTATATGACACATTTTCACCTTATTTTCGGAAGGAGAATGTCCCTCGCAAATTTCAAATCATGTTTCTTAGCTTGGATTACTCAATGTCGCTTTGGCGAAACTTATTGCTTAAACTTGGCGAGATTTTTTACATTCGCCTTTGATTTCTTGTAATTTTTCCTACCATTCGTATCTAATAAAAGTATAACTGCGTTCATTTTTATTTTTTAATAAAAAAATACTCAAAAGCATTCTTTTTGGGAACAAATGTTCTCTGTTAATTATGTTATTCAAATCATTGTATGAGATAAAAACTTTATTGGGTGCAATATCAAAACCAAGAATTTATAATATTATTTTTAATATAATTTCTTACCCTAGAAATAGAATTTTTTGACATTAATTTTTTTTTCTTCAAAAATAAGTGAAAACCAAGAAAAGATGACAATACTAAAACGGTGTCGTTTTACAATAGTTGACAAACTTTGTTTGATTCTGCCGTCGCAAAACCCCATTCCCTCGTCGTCTCCGACATTTGAGAGTGAGAGTGACGACTGACGAGTCTACTCTTTATCGTTTTCACCGATCCGTCAACTCAGTCCCGCCGGTAAACTAACCATGCCGATTCGACTCATTTTGCTTCTCTCGCTAGCCTCTCTTCTCCTGTTTTCAGTCTTCGTAACTCCAGCACTGTCTGAAACCCCCGCTTCCTCCTCTGCCGCCGACGACGAAGACCTTAGCTTCCTCGAAGACGAAGATGATGCCGTATTGAAGCAGCCCTCTAAGCACAGTTTCGGCGACGACGACGACGTCGACGTCGACTTCTCTGACCAGGAAGATAGCTACGACGACTTCGAGGTCCCGTCTAATTTTGGCGATGAGGAGAATGAAGATGAGCTAGGGGTTGATCCTAGTGTGGACGAGAAAGATGTTGTCGTGTTGAAGGAGAGGAACTTTAGTGACTTCATTGAGAACAATAAGTATGTGATGGTGGAATTCTACGCCCCGTGGTGTGGGCATTGCAAGTCATTGGCGCCGGAATATGCCGCTGCTGCTACGGAGCTGAAGGCGGGAGTGGAGAATGAGAAAGTGGCGCTTGCGAAGGTGGATGCTACTGAAGAGCGTGAGCTGGCGGAGGAGTATGAAGTGCAGGGATTTCCCACTGTGCTATTTTTCATTGATGGGGAGCATACACCCTATTCTGGCCAACGATCCAAGTAAAAAACATCATATCCCTCTTTTTCATGCTTAGATTCAAATGAGTTATAATGAATTATTATACAATGAATTATTCAGATCTTAAGATTCGTTTGATTGAAGTTGTAAACTATGATTGTTGACGTGATCCTGGGTTAGTTAGCTAGAAGACAATGTGGTTCAGTTTGGGGTATTGTTTTGTTTGCTGTTGTGGAGATATTGATAGGGAAATATTTTGCAGAGATGCCATAGTGACTTGGATCAAGAAGAAGATTGGACCAGGAGTGGTAAATGTTACGACTGTGGATGATGCAGAGCGCATATTAACCTCTGAAGACAAAGTTATTCTGGGCTTCCTGAAATCATTAGTGGTACTCACAAATTCTCTCCTTTTTCTATATTCGGTTTTTAGGAAGAAATGTTACATCTTTTTTATTTATCCTATCTCTAAAATCGTGATCTGCACCTGTGTTCGTCATGGTCCACGCCATCTACTTTCACAACAGATTCTATCCCTGTTAGAATAGTTATAGTTGAAGGGAATAACTTTCAGTTTTGAGTCTTTTGAGAATTAAGTTGCTAGTCTTTTTCTGTGTAGCAGACTTGATAAAACCTAGTTTTGAGGGAAACATGAGCTTCCCTAAAGATGAATCATTTCCTGTATTAGTTTCATATTATCAGTTTGACATTTTTCTTGAAATAATTTAATACTTTTCGGTGCTTGAGTTCTTGTATTTCGTAAGGGGTTTGACATTGACTCTACTGATATCCTGCTTGGAAGTTGAAATGTAGTACTCTATGTTTATCTCATTAGTACCACTTTTTTGAGACTTTGTTGTTTCCCATCAAAACAATTGCAGGGTTCTGAGAGTGACGAGCTCGCTGCTGCTTCAAAACTTGATGATGATGTTAACTTCTATCAGACTACAAATCCTGATGTAGCTAAGCTTTTCCATATAGAACCCAATGCTAAACGCCCTGCTTTGGTGTTGCTGAAGAAGGTGGCCGAGAAAGTGACTCCATTTGGTTCGTTGTTTCTATTGTATTGTTATTTATGATAATCATATCAGCAAAACTCAACTCTTTAGTCCTTGACATAAATTTCCCTGTTCTTACAGATGGTGAGTTTACGAAGTCTGCAATAATTGAGTTTCTCTCAGCCAACAAGCTTCCTTTAGTGACTACTTTTACCAGAGAGAGTGCACCTCTGATTTTTGAGAGTTCAATAAAGAAACAGGTAACTTTATCATGTAGGTGATGTGGCTAGTAGATATTAATTATTATTTTTCTGAGTTTTCTTTCTTAACTTCCCTTGTATTCCATCCTCAGCTGTTGCTTTTCGCTAAATCAAGTGATTCAGAAAAGTTCATCCCAATTTTTCAAGAAGCAGCAAAGCTTTTCAAGGGAAAGGTACTGAATTACCCTAAACCCTTCTTTTGCTCAAGTATTAGTAATAAACATAAACTGGATTAATCTAAAAGTGTACCTTGACTTGAAATGGCTTTGCTTGTCATTTAAACAACTTGCAAGGACAGAATAGATAGCCCAAATTGGGCTTTATTCTTCAACAAAAAATTTTTACACTATTGTTTTCTGGTTTAGTGAATGTGAATAAAGAAAAGGAAAAAGGAAGAACAAAAATTCTATCATGTAACTGTATATGGAAATATTTCGGAAAAATGTATGTACAAAACAGCTATAAGATCAGAACGGTTTGGTGTGTCGGGCAACTAAATATGAACATGAACAAAAATGAAGGTAGCGGAGATGAGAATTTTGAGATGGATGTGTAGGCATACTAGGTTAGATAGAATAAATAATGCAAGTACTAGAAAAAAAGTAGGAGGAGCTGTAATAGATGGAAAAAATGAGAGAAACACGACTGAAGAGATAAGTTGCCAGGGTCCAAATTTGTGAGTACAATTTCTCTGGCTGTTGCCAGGGTTCTTTTTCTCCTGAAGAGATAAGTTCCTGGATTCATTTGCTGATACTAATCATTTCTTATGTTTGGATTTAGCTTATCTTTGTTCATGTGGAAATGGACAATGAAGATACTGGAAAGCCTGTGGCCGAATATTTTGGTGTGGATGGGGATGGTCCAAAGGTAGCACTTCTTGAGAATGGCCATTTACTCTTTTTACCAGATGTCTTTGTTGTTTGTTGAATGATAAATGATTTGGTAATCATGTGGTTCTTTTGGTTATTCAAGGTCATTGGATTTGTTGGAAGTGATGATGCCAAGAAGTACGTTCTTGATAAGGAATTTACACTTGAGAATATCAAGGTTCAATTCTCTAAATTCTTTCATCTTCTCCAACTTCTCTCTCTCTCTCTCTCTCTCTCTGTAATTATGTATGTATCAAGTGTAAAAAATAAATTAGTGACTGTAAAGGGGGGGGGGGGGGGGGGGGTTTGGTTATTACATTACTTTTAGTTTTCTGTTCTATTTATTTTGCATCTGTAATAGTGGTGTTTTTATGTTGTATTAAGCATCTCAATTTCCTGTTCTTTCTTTCCTTAGGCATTTGCGGCAGACTTTGTAGGCGACAAGTTAAAACCATTTTATAAGTCAGATCCAATTCCTGAGAGTGTAAGTGCCATTAGCTTTTCTACTCATTTGATTGTTGCCTGAGAGTTTACCAATTTAATTATCCTTTAATGTGTTGCGATCAATAGAATGATGGGGATGTCAAAATAGTTGTTGGAAATAACTTTGAAGAGATTGTTTTGGACGATTCGAAAGATGTTCTTCTAGAGGTAAACAGTCTTAACTGATACATGCCTTACTTTTTTATCATTCACTGTCATAATTAGAGTTATTTCCTTTGCCTCCTAACATTTGCTTTTGGGGGACACTTTCTACAGGTTTATGCACCATGGTGTGGGCATTGTCAAGCCCTGGAGCCAACCTATAACAAACTTGCCAAGCACCTTCGCGGCATTGAATCTCTTGTGATTGCGAAAATGGATGGAACTACAAATGAACATCCTCAAGCCAGGGTAAGCTCAGAGTTATGTGCAAGGGGCATACAATTCTTGTGTGGTTAACATGACATGATCTGGGATTTGTTCGAAGCTTTTCTTTAAACTTTCTTTAAAATTTTTGGACCAAAAAAGATGTTCTTCTAATGCAGGTTGAGGGATTCCCAACAATTCTCTTCTTCCCAGCAGGAAATAAAACCTCTGATCCTGTAAGTTTTGAATTTTAGAAAATTGAATCTTGTTGCTTTGGGGCTAAAAGAAAAGCAATGACTCCCGTGTGATGATTGCAGATTCCGGTTGAATCCGACCGGACTGTGGTGGCGCTGTACAAGTTCCTGAAGCAACATGCATCCATTCCCTTCAAGCTTGAGAAACCAACTTTTACTCCAACATCCGCAGGTTCTTCTGATGCTACAGAAAGGGCCAAGAGCTCCACTGCTGATGAAAAAGATGAGCTATGATGCCTGTTACGGAAAGCCGACGACATCTGCGCAGGTTACCACCCCCAATTAATTTATAACGGAACTAAAAATAATCAAAACTGAAGAAGATGGAAGAGAAAAATGAGGCTAACTGCATAAAGCAAAAATTGCTTGTAACATGTTGAGTTGACACTAGTTAAAACCTTAGTTCTTGTGTGGAGTCCACTTAAAGAAAAGTTGAAAGGCAAATATGGTATAGGTGGAGGTTGACTAGGATTAGCATTTAGCAGCAGTTTCCTTCTTACCTCAGCCATGAGTTGTGCCACTAAACTAGCAGTGTTGTATGCTACAGCCAGTGATAAGTCTTTGTTTTTATTTTTATTTTTAATTTATATATCTTAATAGGTTTTTGGCTTTCAAATTTTAAAATATTTGTGAACTCATTGTATTTGTTTTTTTTTTTTTTTGGAAAAACTATAGTCTCCTTAAGGGCCATTCATTCAGTCTTTGGATTTGGCTTTAGATGCATTACCAATGCAATTACATTCAAACAAATACATGATTAATGGTGTCTTTTTTTTTTCCCTTTTTTTTTGGTTGAAGGATATTGAATGGTTTCTTTAACGAGATTGTAGTTTTGTTATTTTTTTGTAACGTATCATTGTTTAGTATAATTGTTTTTAGTTTTGGAGAAAATTGTCAAAGAAAAAGACAATCCCGTTTTATATAAAAAGATACGTTTTGGAATTATAACTTGTGACTCAAAATAGTTGTATTGCTTAATTCTTAATAAGACAGAGGAAGAATGAGCTAGTGCCCAATCAGTTGTGACATATAGCGGGTCATCCAATTGTTGGGGGTTTGATTCTTACCTCTGTCAGCCTTTGATTTAATAGATCAGGGAATATAATGAAACAAAAGGCTAGAGAAATTAGAAGAGTCGAGTTTTGATTTTTTCACTTCTCATACCTTTACTACTAAAAAATTATGTGTGGTTCATAATTAATCCGTCTTTAAAAAGTAAAGACATTAGTAAAAAAAATGATGACTTATTACTAATTTTAAGTGTAATAAATTTTAAATGATGGAGGAGGTGATGTCACTACCTAATTCGATGGCAACAGTCAGTTTACTACTACATTATATAGATCATTTTCCATATCAAATTTATCTGGTGATTAATGGGAAGAAGATTAGGCCGAGCCAGGTTACTTAAGCTTTTTTTTTTTTTTTTTTCTTTTTTTTGAATAATACTAGCGTGCCCGACTCAATATCCATTTTGGGTTTGGCCCAATAAATTTAAGGCCCATAGATATCATAAAGTGAATGACAGTATAAGTGTTTGGATGACGATCCACGAAGATGGAAGTTTAGAAAGATACTTAAAGAAAAATTAAAGTTTAATCACTCATGGAAGGCGCTCATCCAACGAGTATCATTTACAAGCAATAATGATGGTAACTGTTTTGCTGTCATTACTGAAGTAATGGTTGGGCCACAGTAACAAAGAGTTAAAAGTCTTGTAGCAGTTACACAAGTATTAAAATTCGATAGTAATTACACTAATCCTATTATAATTTGCTAGATTGTGTTTCATCAAATACTTATCCCTCATTTTGAAGCCCAACTAAACTATATATATTTTTAATTGATATCAAGTTAAAAATTTTGAAATTTATAAAGGACTAAATTTAAGGTTTTAAATAAATAAAAAGAAGTCATCATATGATATTTAAAGTGGAGATTTAACCGACAGTTTCATATTGGACCTTCCTTTCTCTGTTGTAATATTAGGAGATCTCATTTTAAAGTTTCATTCATTGCGTTTACTTTGAGTTGATTGAGATTTCCAGAATCTTCAACTTAACTTCAACACTCCTCCAATCTAGCCTTCCTTTCTTCCATTTCCATCTCCAATTCCAATATCCCATCCACCACGTTCCCTCCATTGTCAACTCCTTTATCTTCTCTCAATTCCCTCTCAGATCTCAGATCGATCGACTCAGGACCCAGAAAAAACCAACCAAAATGTCGGCAGCATCATTTCACATTCTCGCCTTCACTCTGCTGTTCTCATTGCTCAATGCCCCACTAGCTTTCTCCGCAGATCCCAATTCGCCGGTTCCCGCTCCCGAACCCGCCGCCGACCACCCTTCTCCGCCTAAGCCCAATGAACCGTCTCCCTCTCCGTCGCCATCGATTCACTCTCACTCTCCTCCCGCCCCTCCTACAGATTCCCCTGCACCCGCTCCCGGAACCAATGGGACGTCTCCTCAGAAACCTCAGACGCCAGCGCCTACCCCTGGGCCTCAGGCTGAGAGCGATGTGAGCCACGCGGATGCATCCGACGAGAAGGATGACAACGGCGGAGGAATGAGCGGAGGGCAGAAGGCTGGGGTCGCCGTAGGAGTAATTGCCGGTGTTTTCATCGTTGGTGCCGGAGCAATCGTTTACAAGAAGAGGCAGTCGAATATCCAGCGAGCCCAGTTCGGGTACGACGCTCGGAGGGAGATTCTCTAAACTCTTTTTTGTTTTTTTTGTAGAAGTAAAAGGGAAATCGATACAACACCATATTTTAGATACATTGATTCAGTCTATATTGTTCAAATCTGTGGTGGTGGTGGTGGTACTATTATTGATATAATCATACATAGATTTATGGAACACCATTGTTGATTTAGATCGGATGAAGATGAGGATTGGTTTCATTCTTTGTGATTTCCATTAATATTAGTAATAACTTTGTTGTTTTGTACTATTATTATTATTATTCTGGGATATAATAGTTTCACAAAAATGGCTGTTCTGTTATTGTGCTGGCTTGCAATATGCAAAGAGAGTTTTGTGCTGTGCCTTTATTTGTCGTTTGAGCCTGTTCTTTTTTGTTGGTTTTAGTTTTAGTTTTAGTTTGAAAAGAAATAGTTTTATAATTATAAAAAGTGTATTGAAAATGTAAAAAATTATAATTAAATAGTAAAAAATATTATTAAAAATAATAAAAACTGATTATAATATATAAAATTTACTGTTGAGAACCGACCTTAAATCTTTGGTTTACTAGTGAGCTGAGTCGAGTTAAAGTGGTAAACTTTTACTTTGATGTAATAGAGATATCAAAGAATTTTATATCACGTTAAAGACTAGTATAATTTCGTTAAGGGATCATGTAAAGAAACCTTAAAATAATTATACTACGATGACTTTTATGTAACATGAAACGAAATGATTTCTAAGGATGGTACATTGTTCTGTTCTTATGAATTCTGGCCAACTGATAAAATAGTTATAAGGTGTGAGAATCGAACTTTTGGAAAGCAAAACAAAAGAGAGATTTTTAAAAGTACATAAAGATGATTTAGTTCATTGTAAGATTTATTTTGTTCACTTTTTCTTTTTTCAATTTTTAGAGATTTATAATTTCATTAAATTAATTACTTTGTTTCGTCCATTTAAACAAAAGAGTCTTTTGTTTAAAGTTTGTATAGCTCGCAATTCATAAATAGTTGTATCTTGATAATTTTTATTAGAAGCGTAACATTTGTGTTTTTTGTTTTCACTCTTTATGTTATGTTAAAAGAGTTCACTTTGTTATAATACGGATAAGAACATCGTTGTGGTGGTGGGCTGGCAATTGAATGGGCGGGCGGTGGTGGCTCTGTTAGTCCCATAATTCCATTCTATTTTGGTCACATGACAACCACACTTTAGGTGCATTTTACAAATTACATTTCTGTTGTTTGTCCGTTGGCGAATCAAATACATACTACAATTTTTCTACTGTTTTATTGATCTCTGCTGTGGTCACCACTTGTGACTTTACCCCATCAATTTTCCACCAACCAATTCATAGTACTTGTACAATTATTATTGTATATGTAAATTCTTTTAATTTTTTAATGAAATTTTATTTCAAAATATAATTATTATAGTTATCTTTTACATTTTTTTTTCAAATTTGTCTTCTCAATAAAGCATTTAATTGTTTATATTAATTGCGTATATGATATGCTATTAATGAAGGGTTTAATAGTTATATTGAAACACTTCTTAATACGTGTAAAAAGTTAGAATAGCGTACATTGTGAAACGATGGAATATTGTATTGAGTTTTCATTTTTGGTGTGGTAAAAATGGCACCAAGAAATGTATTACTCTCTTCGTTTTACTATACAAGTTATTTTAACTTTTTACACACATTAAGAATAATTTTAAAATGACCTACTCAAAAATTACTAGAATGACTTGTATTTTAAAACAAAGTTGAAAAATAGAATAATTTACATTTTGAAACAGAAGGAGAAAATAATAAACTCCTTGGCCAAGCCGATACATATACGATAGGCGAAGGAAAGACCCCCCATTTCATAGCGCCTGGGGAACGCAAGTTTGATCGAGGATTGGAGAGGTGAAAGAAAAGGCTCGGGATGGATTTAGGAGTCTTTGTGCGAGCCGTATGCGGTGAGAGTTGCACGTACGGTAACGAGGGGGGTTCGCGTCTATACGTGTAGTGTGGTGCTTGGGCCTACCCACCCTATTTGTTCCATGATCTATGGGTCTACTGGAGCTACCCACTTCGATCAATTAGCCAAGATTTTGACCGGATACGAAATCACTGGTGCTCGATCTAGTGGTATTTTTATGGGGATTCTATTTATCGCTGTAGGATTCCTATTCAAGATCACTGCAGTTCCTTTTCGGGCGGCTGTAGGACGGACGGCCGCCTATAGGTGGTAGGGTAGGGGGGGGGGGGTACCGCTCAGATTGCGGCTAATCTTCCCCTATGGCCCTGGGTCTTCATTCTTGGGGAGCCATGCCAAAATGTGCTACATTCTTGGGGACCCCCGCTAAAATGTGTCGAATGTATTTACCGGTTCAAGTTCGGATCATTCGTGTACTATCGAGAGCCTCATCCCCCATTGTGCCAACTTTGAGTTCAATCAGCTAGAAGTATATTGGGTTGCGGCACTCACACCATTCACTCATATGATTTTGGCACAAGTTTTGGCCTTTTCCCTTCATTGTGCGGCACAATGGCTTAGACACCAACTTATACTTAATCATGTATCATTCACGTGCTTTGGTTTTCTTCGTGACCGTGACTTAAAGAGCACCCTCCGGAAAAGAAACTAAATTGAGCTTTAACCAACACACAAGCAACTTCAAAGTTTAAACTAACTTGTATAGTACTCCAATTTTAACTACTATATTTCAAACTAAGAAAATAGTTGCAACTTTCAATACAAAAATTTTAAAAAACTCCAAATTTATCTTTGTCATAATAAAATGAGGAAAAGATAAAAAAAAAAAAATACAAATTAAGGATAAAAATAACAATTGAGCGTTTTTCTTAATACACGTAAATTCCTCCTCGGCTACTTTCTTATTTTATTTATTTATTATTTAGAGAACAGAGGAAGCAGTACTATAATATAGTATAGTAACCGACAATTTGGGCCAGTTGTCGGCTTGGCTCTTTGGCTGTATTAAACTTTCCACCAATAAAATAAATAAAAATATCACTTTCAGTTTCTATACTATATAGCTAACATTCATAATATCACTTTCATTTCTCACAGCCAAGTGTAACTACAGATTCCGCCATTCTTGCAGGAATGGCCATATCTTAATCTTACATTACAACAACAAACAAAAAAAAAATACTGGGATTTCCCGCTTTCGTGTATAGAGAGATAGCCCTGCCTGTGACTTAAAAATTCATGTTCAACAGCAACACTACCTTTTGATTGCTCTCTTTTATTCTGTGTTACATGCTTATCTTACTCTTCTTCTGCAGGAGGGTCGACCCAGCGTCCGTGATCTTTAATCAGCTGGATCAAAGCATCTGTTGCCCCGCTCATCGCGATGCCACGCTTTACCACCGTCTGTTCAAAACCGAGATACCATTAAAATCTAGCTAGCACACGCGGTTCTTAAGCTAATGTATATGGTGTGAATGCTAAACTTCCCTAGTTCATAGGCTAATGTATCCCATTTATGATGGTTTCAAATACAATCCGAATGTAGTTCTAGAGAGTTTCAATACAATCTCTAATTTGAGAAAGGATAAGTAAATACCTTGCCAACATAAAGGTCGATCTTGCCAGGAGCACCACCGACATATCCAAAATCTGCATCAGCCATCTCTCCCGGTCCATTCACAATGCAACCCATAATTGCGATCTGCAGGATCAAATTAATAAGAACAAGTCCAACTAGTTTGGTTGAAAGAGTAGAGGAAGTCATCTATAACTATATCGAGCCACTGAATGGCTGCTAAGGGATTAGGCATTTACCGAAACACCGGGCAAGTGTGATGTCTTCTCTCTTATTTCTGCGCTTATCTCTTGAAGGTCAAATAGAGTTCGTCCACATGAGGGGCACGATACGTATTCCTGGACCATAAATTGCACATAAATAAAATTAGATGAAAATGACTATTTATCATACTGCTTTGTACTCTTGTGAATTGCCAAGACGAACTCCTTACAGTCTTTGTGTTACGCATTCTACAGCCTTGTAGCAAATTGAATGATGTATTTCTCAGAAATTCAAATTCCTGGTCAGGAGCTTCTAATAAGATCCCATCTCCAAGCCCATCTACCAAAAGGGCTCCTGCATTGCTCCCAGCTCCGATGACCAAATCATCTCTGTGAATTCCTTTGGGGAATTGGATGTGATGAATCACTGGGAAGTTCAGAGAGTTTTCAGAAAGGTACTCAAAAAGCCTGCAACATTTGAGATACATTATATTAGAGAGGTAAGGTACGGCATTGGAGGAAACTATGTGTATCTGCGCTGACAGCCGCAATGAACTTCTCACTACTAGGTGACTGTCAATGTGCACGTAATAACTTGGACTCGTAAAGACCGTGCAAACTAATAGCCAGACAGAACTTTACCTCCTAGCCGCTTGAACTCTGCCAACCTTTTCTTCAGTATGTGGTACATCATGAAGAATCATTGTAGCATCAACACTCTTTAGGATGTCCAACTCTTCTTTCGATTCATCACCACGCACAGACACAACCAAGCGGGTTCCTGAAGAATATATTGTCAGTATAGCCCAACTACTGGTACTAACTCTATCACATATACAAGCAAAGATAAGAACACTGCACCTTCTGGTAGGAGCTTGTGTGCTCCACTTGATAATTCTTGGAGAGTCACCAAAACCATGGCATAGGGTAAAGGCTTTGTTAACTGCTCTGATAAAGGTGTTATAACACCCATGCTTATGTCTATCAACCTTTTAAGAGCAAGCCTCTGTCAAGATTCAGGAAACATGATTATGTCATCCATACAAATGGAACAAGATTACGGAAAATCAAACACATTTTGAACCATGCACCCAAAACATATGCTGATGCACACATACATCCAGAAAAATCTAAGAAAATACTAGCAACAGAATGTAAAAATATACTGCCACTATGAAGATGAAAAGACGAAAGAATAGTACTCACAGCAGCTTTGTCATCAACAGGAGGGAGCTCCCTCAACAAGATTGAGTCCACAGTTGCAAGATCCTATGTCAGTATAACACTTCATTTAAGAACTCAATTTGTACAAGATCAGTTAAATTTTCATGCAATGAAGGAAGAAGGAAGTAGACCTTAAATGGCATTCCAACAACAAGTTTTGCTGCCAAAGATCGGTATAGAAGTTCAGGTGTCTGGCAGAGTCAAGAAAATCAAAATATTCAGAAGTAGTAAAACAGAGACGGTAAATAAAAGAAATAAACAGGCAACACAGAGCACAACTGCATGAAAAATGGTACTGAAATATCGAGTTAACCTTCAATTGATCCAAGGAAACAGACATGAGAACAGAACCATCACGGTGCAGGGCGCCCCTATAATCCACCTCTTCTCCCTATAGCTCACAGGTTAATTGGATATCAGTTCAAGAACAAAGAAAGACAGAGAAGGCTCACTAAAAGCATTTCCAGAAAGTTACAGCACATACCTCCTTCTGCACTGGCAATTGCCCTGTTCTGCGTTGGAAATCAAAATAGCGTCTATGCTTTTCCTCAAACGGTTCCTGATAAATGCCAACCACAAGTTGTCAATTTCTTTCACTGGTAAAGGCCTCCTCATGCTAGTAAGAGTTTCTATTATTGATTTTAGCCTACCACTCCTTGCTGGAGCTGAGCTGCTCTTGTTCCAAGGTTTGCTAACTTTATACATGGGTCTATCTCCTCTTCTGGGGGCTCAGTAAGTGAAACTCTAATTGTGTCACCCAAACCATCCTGCACAGAAAATCAACTTCAGGGTTGGTTATATCCCATGGACAATGAATAATAGTTATTCACAGAAAAGTTTCTTTCCTGCTAGAAAATCTTCCATAATCCAAAAATACTTGGAAGTCATACCATCAATAGCTAAGTTGTAATTAAATATATTTAGGTTAAGCTGGATTCTTATTATTCTCTACCACATGATCCCTTGATGAGTGAAAATTGAGATGATTAATTGACTAAAAGGTAAGAATTGAATTGAATACCTGAAGAAGTGTACCGATTCCAATTGCAGATTTCATGCGTCCATCCTCACCCTCACCAGCTTCAGTGACTCCTAAGTGTAACGGGTAATCCCATCCTAGGACATACATTTCAGCTACAAGAAGACGGTATGCCTCAACCATGATAACAGGGTTGCTTGCCTTCATTGAAAAGACAAAGTTGTGGAAGTCCAATTTCCGACAAATCCGAGCAAACTCAAATGCAGATTCAACCTGTTTCAAGGGCAGATAAGCAAATCATTGTGCCTGGAAAAACCAAGTACAAGATAGCGTGCACTTTAAATAACTGAATAACTGCTCACCATTCCTCTCGGTGAATCCCCATAATAGCTCATTATACGATCTGAAAGGCTCCCGTGGTTTGTCCCAATGCGCATTGCCCTTCCATATTTCTTACACTTTTCGACTAATGGAGTGAAGACCTGACGCAACCAAAAGTTGTTGAATAGGAACATTTCAAAAAGAAAAAATGCAGTCTAATAGCACCTCAGCTAGCAGAAAACACAGGATTTAGTAGTTTTTATTAAAGGTATAAGCAGCTGAGCAAAACAACATCTGAAGTTCAGTAGTTTTTATAAATCCAACACATATCATGTTCTTCAGCACCCCCCCACCTGGAAAAAAAAAAAAAAAAAAACCCAAAAGAAGAAACAAACTAAAGTAGGGACTGAGTTGCCTTAAATACGCAAAAACTTATTATTCTTCAGAGGGATCAAAACACTGTAAAATGTTAGCTCAAACGTAACAGGTATGTAAAGGGAGAAAATTAGTCAGGGAAAATTTTCAAACAGATGATAAATCCAAGTTTCTTCAAGCAAATTTCTGTCTCTTATTTTCATCTATATTCCAATTGGGATTTACCATTAACTCAAACAACATTATAAATATTTGGAAGTAAGATAAATGCTGCACTGAAAAAAACTTTATTAATCATAAAAAATTTTAGTGTGGTCCAACCTGCTCAATATGAGCTAGTTCTTTCTGATATTCTTCTTCTGTGTAATCTAGCGTCTCAAATTGAGCTCGTCTATCAGCTGAAAGAAACCATTCAGTCAGATTAAAGTGCCATTTCAAATTTGACCTTTAAAGAAAGAAAACTGATAGGAGAGGAGTCTAAGAAGTTACCAAAATTTCCAGGATTGACCCGAATTTTATCAAAGCAGTCAGCAACTCGCAATGCAACGGAAGGAGCAAAATGTATATCGGCCACAAGGGGGATATTATAACTGCAAATGTAGTATAATCAACTCTAGCAAATTTCATACAAATTGCAGATATACAGAATCATACATATTATCTGGGAACAGACACATACTTCTTCTGCACAAGTGTGTTCTTAATGTCAAAGCATGCATCTGCTTCTTTCTTCCCTTGTACTGTTATCCGAACTATGTCTGCTCCCTTATCTGCTATCCTCATCACCTACACAATAAGAAGTTAACCCGAGGATTAGTGAGTGAAAGAATACATCATATAACACCACGAAGCATGAGAATGATTTGAAAGAATGTTCAATTATTCCTTTTTTCTTCTTCTTCCCTTTTTTTTTTCCTTCTTTTTTTTTTTTTTTTTTCCATTTTATGGCCTAAATTTATTCCCATTAAAGCTTCCAATGCTTTAAACAGAGTTATTGCACTATGTCATGAAGTGATATTCAGAATTTCAAGGTGCATCAATGATATGAACAAGCAGTTATTCTAGACTTCACAACAAAGCTGAAAATATTAGAATAAGTAGAACCTGTTCAACTGTCCCAGCAACATCTTTAGTGTCTGTAGTAGTCATCGTCTGAATTCGGATAGGATGTTCGCTACCAAGGGCCACGTTCCCAACCATCACAGTGCGGGTTTTTCTCCTGATGGTTTTGTGTATGGATTCACAATACTTTTGTCTAGGAACTACATCAATAAAGTCATCAATTGGGTTACTTACTAAAAAATTTTTGTAAAAGAGTACAAAATCAAATCTTGATGACTAATTACAAATGCCTTCTCATTTCTCAACCAGAAAATTTTGGGTTTCATTAACTGAAACAGACAAAATGCAAACCCACACAATTGATGAAGGCCCTTTCCAGAGTTTTTCTCATGACTTTTCAGTTAAAGCAAGTAAGCTAAATAAAAATAAAGAATTACAAATCAATACCTAACAGTTGACTCCCTTCTGATGCAGGCTGAAGTTCAACAGTTTCTTGACCCGGATTCGAACTCCTGATCACAGAATACTTGGTTCTACGAAATTTAATCTTTTGCACATTAGAAACTCTAGCAAACTCCATGCTTTTGGCGAACCCCAATCCATTTTCCTTGACCTTCAGACTGGTGAAAGAAGCTGGAACAGTTCCAGTCGCCATTTTTATCCCAAATCCTCAACCTTCAAACCTCCTGCACAGAAAAATGAAACGAAAAACTCAATAACCGAACATCATTTCGTCTCACAAATGATGGGCTGCTGACTGATCATTCTGTATGCAGAGTAACATAAAAGGGATCCCTTAAAAAACCCATAAATTTCCCAAATTTGGAAAAAAAATTCCAACTACAAATCAAGCCTAAAGAAGAACCCAGCTCACAGTGGAATCGAACCGCAAAGAGAAAGTTTCCCCCCAACTTAATTTGCAGTAAAACTCAACCAAAACAAACAAGCCCAGCTGTAGCTACGGAGAAATCCAATTAAAGAAACTAACTTGAAAGTTACTCGTACTGACCTGTTGGAGTTAGGACTACAAAGAGTCTTTAATGGTGAAGGTTGAGGCAATCGAATGATTCAGTGTGATTGGAAGAATCCAGGGAAAGAAGAAAAAGACAGAATTTTTTTTGTTGGTGAGGAAAAACGGAGAAATGGGTTTCAGAAAAAATGTGGGAGATTGGATTATGCTTATATATATTATTAGCTTATCAGATGAAAACTATGGCTACCCATGCAACCCCTCGGCGGGGAAGAAGAGGACAAAGTACATTTCTACCGCATCTTTTGTTTTTCTCAATTTTGGTGGCCAGGCAAAATACCCAAAAAAAATTTATGGTAAAATATTTACTTTTTGGATCCTTGTATTATAGTTTTGATTATGTTTTGGCCCAAGATAAATAACCAAATATGACTCTAGATCCTTTGTAGATCCTTTGTATCAATTATTATCTTCTTCATCCCACTAAAATAATTCAATTTGAAATTTATATACTGCCTCTCTGTTCCATTTGAAAAGTCTATTTTGAAAAATATTTTTTGTTTTAATAAAATAATTCACTTTCAAATTTGTATTCTTATTAATATAATCACGATTGTGATCTACAATTAACACATATTTTAAAAATAAAGATATAATGAAATAAATATTGTCAAATTAGCTATTTTAGGTGTTGTACTTTGACATTCATAATAAGTTGTACATTTATTAATGTAGACTCTTCTAATAGAACGAATGAATAACCTTTTATAAACGATAAGGGATAACACTTAAAATAAATACTTTTATACAATTGTTGCCATTTATATTCTTGGTACTAGTTAATTATAAATCACAGATTATCATATTCGTAAGAATATGTAATGAAAAATATATATATTTAGATTAAATTATTTTAACGAGATAATCTTTTTAAAAACAAACTACTCTTTTAGTGCAACATAAAAAATACAGAATTTTTTTTCTAATAGAAAAAAATATAAACTCATGTATTTGGTGGTGAAATTTGGATGGTACAAGTAATATAGACCACCTCACTAATAGTAATAATAATATATAGTATAAGCCAAGGATAAAGAATTTGAAATAAAGAAAAGAATACTAATTATCCGTTTGACCATTCTGTTCCAAGTCCAACAAGGAAATTTGGACTAAAGAGCAGCGTTCAAGTTTGACACCGAAAGAAAATAATTATTATTAATTTCAAGGGGGGGGGAACCCATAATTAATCAGAAATACAAGGATTTAAATTTCAAAGCCGCCGTGAGATATTCCGTTGCGGGCGTGGGTTCGCCTCAAAACCTGAAATAACCGCGGTAAAAATTACTCCACCAAATCAAAAGAGGCGTGTTGCACGAGTGAAGTTGACGTGGCGCGTTCTCATTGGGCTGTTGTAGTACTGGAAAAAAATATAAAATAATAGAAACAGGCAGGGGCACGAGAAGCACGAACATTTTTTATTTTTCAAAATTTTGGGCTGGTACACGTGGCGTGTGATGGTGTTCTGTACTTCATATAAGTTGGCAAATTTGACTATTTTTCTTTTAAAAAACAAAGAAAACGAGGAATAATTTATGCACCAACCAACCCATATGGTTGCATGAATCTCATTATATTTGGTTATTTTTTGTACCTTCTCAAACCATTTACATGTAGTGAACTATTTGCAAAATAACGATAAATCAATACGCTACCGAGTTATTAGTTCACTTTGTTTCTATAAAAAAATTTCAAATTCATATTGAATTCTAGTGATTTGGTTGAAATTCAACTACCAAGTAATTACACGAATGTTTCAGCATTGAGTTGAGAATAGTAAAAGTGTTGAAAAAATAGCTATCATTGTTTACTCTTATTGTGACAAGTTTGATTTTGCCATAAACTAATGGTTAAGCCTTAATTGAAAATTTCTTTAGTTGAAAGAGGAGCCAAGTGACTTCAAGATTTTTTTTCATTTTAAGAAACTTAATACAACTTGAGGCAAACTTCCTCAATCTATCCAATATAAAATGTCATACTTTTGAAATAAACAATTTGTATGTACTATAACGTACAACTAGGGGTGATAACGAGCCGAGCCGAACCGAGTTTTGACGTGTTCATTTATTTATCGAGCTTAAAATCTTGTTCATGTTCGTTTATTTATTAATCGAGCCGAGCCGAGCTTTAACGTGTTCATTTATTGTTCATTTATTTATCGAGCTTAAAATCTTGTTCGTGTTTGTTTATTTATTAATCGAGCCGAGCCGAGCTTGTTCATGTTCGTTCTCAGCCCTAAGTGTCATGCTCATCTATTTATAAGGAATTTTCCTCCCAAATCTTCTTTCATTTCCGATATGGGATTAGGTGAAATTCACCTCAAAATTGTGAAATAAAATAAATTTGGATTAGGTGAAATTCACCTCAAAATTGTGAAATAAAATAAATTTGGCTTTGTGAAGATTCGAACCCTAATTCCCTTGCTTTTCTTTTTAATGTCTTACCGCTGCACCAAATTTATTTTCATGTTATATATATAAATGATAAATTATATATGTATTTTATCCTTCTTTAAAATTGTTTTTTTCTATCGAGCTGTTCACGAACGTAATCGAGTTGAGCTCTCTTTTGTTCATTTATTGTTCGTTTATTAATTGAGCCTAAAATTTTGTTCGTGTTCGTTTATTAATAAATAAACGATCTCGAACCGAGCTTTTAACGAGTCGATCCCGAACTTATTCGTGAACGTTCGTGTTCGTTCTCAGCCCTACGTACAACACAACACTTTAACTTTTTACGAACCATAAAGTATAACACATTAAGTAATTTATCATTCTTTTTTTTCCCCTTACTTTTTACAATTATCTTTACAAAATTATTAGAGTCAAGTTTAAGTTAAGACTAAACATTAAACAAGAAGGCCGCCCTAAGCCTCCTTTGACTTCATACTGACAGCGAAGCAACGTATACCAAGCAGTTACTCAATAATTAAATATACTATATATTTCAAACAAATAACAATAAAATATAACCAGCTTAGCTTAAGTTATTCTCCTTCCTTTCATTCCACTAGAAGAGTTCAGTATCACAAAAAGTGAACTCTTCTAGTGAAACGAGAGAATTTCATTAGAAGAGTTCAGTAATACAAAGCGAACTCTTTTAATGGAACGAGAGGGGCAGTATGCTCTCTCTCCTTTGGTCAAATTTTTTTCCCCTTTTAATAGAAAAAGACCCGCTACTAGTTCATCTCCAGTTGGACAACAAAGATCAATCAATAAAGCTGCAGCACTTCCCCCATTGCTGCTAATAGGATAGAATTAGAGTATATTTTTACAGAAAACCAGTTCATCCTTTCACAGATGCTAACTTTGATCAACCAAAATCTACCACTCACTCAACTTCCAG
The DNA here is from genome assembly GCA_016801395.1 of Leptodermis oblonga. Lineage (NCBI taxonomy): Eukaryota > Viridiplantae > Streptophyta > Magnoliopsida > Gentianales > Rubiaceae > Leptodermis > Leptodermis oblonga. Next base: position 5,936,764 of record CM028760.1, on the reverse strand, counting down.
CTAAAGGAAAGTAGAAACATGAAGAATTTGCCTCTACACATGGTGTTAGCAATCTGCCATGAAGCATTAGAATGTCTTCAGATGCTTTTGCTGACCGGAGATTGAAACCCTGCAAATCGTGTCGAATCAATTGGTGACCATGAGCTATTAATCGCAGAAGTAAATGCATCGTGAGGTTTGGACAATGACAGCTCCAAAATGAAAATCATCAGCAGCGTTGGTTTTTGACGAGAAAACTGCGCTGCAATGCTATTGTGCAGCTCTCATTATGAGATGTATCCTTCCTGCCCCTGAAGAAGTCTAGCTGAAGACTTAGCATCCAGGTAGAGAGAATTAACCTCTTCGAGGTCCGCCTGTCAAAGATAATAACTCTCACAAGATTACGTTCACGAAATATGGATTTGGAATTTGAAAGGAACTTCCAATCACCAGAACTATGTACAAATTCAAATTGATCCACTTCAGGTAATTATATAAAATAACCAAATAATACCTTGCATATGTTGTCACGACCATTCATCTTAGCAACAACGCTGGCAGGTGATAACAACTGAACTGCGTGCCTGAGGAAAAAGCAAATTTTGAAACTGTCTAGCACTTTGAAATAAGATACAAACCAGATCAAAGGTCTTAAATATATTTTCTCAGACCTTAAAGATGCTTGACGTCCAATCTCACCAAGGTATGCCAGACTTTCTTCATCTATACCTAGTTCCTCCACCTGTGCACGGATAGCTAATATCTGCCAATATAGTTTAACAATTAAAAACAGACTAAAAATTACCCCATTATACAAACATGCTGTGAAATAGGGCTTCAAACCTGTATCATCTCAGCTGGACCATATGTTACAGTTCGTACAATCACCAACCGATCCAGTAGATCAAGTGGTATGCCATGAGGACTGTTCATATCAGTTCCTCTGCAACAAAAATGATTTCACATTAGCAATATTAGGACATACAAATATGTTCTCTAGTCAAAAGACCAATAGTAACATCAAGTGCGTACAAGACTAGTCAAATCTACAAACGAATGAAAGATAGCAAATCATCCCAATCTCTATACAAGCAGTGGTTGCTGTGAACAGGAAAGCCCAAGTGACAGTAATAGAAAGTAGAACAGATGAATCATCGCAAACATGTATCTTTACAGAGACCCGTATTGACACAATAAAGTTAATTTGACAGCTTAGATCTCAGCTCAATGTTGCAAAGATTATTTAACATGGGCAGAAAAGTGAACTGACATTCAATGAATGTGAATAAAAGAATAACCCTGAAAGGTAAACTAGTTTAAGCTTAGGTCCTCCAGCAGCACAAAATAGAATCGATCAAAAAATGGCACCAATTCTGTTACCTGACATTACATATCCCCCTATTTGTTGCGAAAATCACTATTGGTGACAAGGAACTTTCCAGAGCACGATTCATATATGAAAAGCATTCCATATCCAACATATGGACCTGCAAATGATGCTTTGGGTGTTAAAAGAGCATAAAGAAAAACTTAAATATATTGTTTCCCTTGATGATAATAATCACCATTGGCAATATAAAGAAATATTTATCACACTTTTTAGTTAAGAGGAGAACCTCATCAATAAATAAAACCCCAGGAACAAGCTCCGCTACACCTTCATCAATATACCGGTTAACCACCTGCAGTTAACTTCTTGTGTAAGATGCAGTAGCACAAAACATAAGTGAAAATGCAGGTATTATAAGTTCATGGGGGAAAAAAAGAAACTGATAGAACCTTACAAGTAATAGGTTAAGAGTAATAGACAAGATTGAGAACTATTTGGATTGCTCTAGTGTTTTAATAATAAATCAGTATATGGCAATTTAACTGCAACTTTCAATCAAAATGTAACACCCATTTCCAGAAAGCAGCGAACAAACCAACCTCAATCCAATTGTATGAATTACCTTATTTATTTCTAGTCGTAACTTGTCAGTAATTTCTGTTTTCCTTGGTTTCATCATCTGCCCCATCAGAGACAATATGTCCTGTCCTCCTTGAGGTCTTGCATTTGCAGCATCAAGATCATGCAAAGTGACATCCTGAAAGGACAAAATTATTTCATTTGAAACATGGAAGCAACAAATGTACAAGTGAATTACTGAATATTAATGAAATGCTGGGGAATTCTGGAATTTCAAGCTTCAATCTCACCCAAAAAAGCTTGCACATTGCTCAACATGAGGGTGCTGATGTGGGAAACATGTCTTAAAAAATGGCATCTAAAGAGCACATAATTAGACTTAATGCTAGACCGACAAATTTACAAAACCTCTGCATAAAGAACCGATACACTAAGTATCAAAAATAAAATATTTGGCATGATTTTCGGCACAGTGGACAAGAAACAAACATATGGAAAAATCACATTTTGTAGCATTTCAGAGAAATGAAAATATGGGATTGACGCTAGGAAATAATTTTTCTACAAATTGGAAAACAAACTTGGTGTGCAGGGACACATCATATTGGTTGACACAAAATGTCTTAATTTCATAGAGAGCAGATTCATGATTTACAAACCTGGACTATCTCCTTCTTTTTATGAACCTCCCCTTTAGGCAATGGGACATATTCTTCTGCCTCAAGGTCAAACTCAGTAGCAAAAGCATCACTCCTGCCCACCCTTTTAACTGCTCCACTATTCGCTTCAATGTATATAACATCACCAACAGCTACCTGTGACGGGAGTTATGAGTATAGTCTTAGCAAAAGAACTATGAGAACTCAAGCAAGAAGTTCGATTTAAATGTGAAAGTTGGGCAAACAAAACATCAGCAAAAAGATGCTCAATGTATGAATATTTGTTTCACCTTTTCTTTAATAAGTGCATCATATATTGTTGGGTCCAGCTTCAACTGCTTGGTTCCCCTGACAGTTTTCAACCCAATAATTACATGACTAATGCTTTTTCCATATCCACCGGTTACACTTTCTGTCTCCTCAGGTGACAATTCTGTGACCTATAAGACAAAGTATTTTGAGATCCAAAAAAATAAAATGACCTTCGAAAACCAATGTGCCAATCATCAATAGAATTGCAACAAACTAAAAACTGAAAGTTTTGAACAGGAGAAGGGTAACTTGCCTCTCCTTCAAAAACTTCTTTATTTTCCTTTATACGGAGACCAATAGCCCGGCGGAAATTTTCCATCAAAATCTCGGTTTTCTTTACCTCAGATGAATATACTTCTGACCCCACCATCGGGCAGAATGGAACCTGCATTACTCCAAATTCAAGATCCAATCAAATACTCACTGCAGCTCACATACCGTGCACGGTATACCACAATCACCCTAACTCCTAAGATACAACACTTTGCGCCCATTACTAACTTTTAACAAGTGACTTGTGATGCATAAACTCGTCAACTTTGCAAAGCAAACAAAAAAGGTTACAATGAGATGAAAACAAGTTAAAAGTACCTTGCTCCCAAGTTCTTGGGATATGCCAAGGGCAAGAGCCGTTTTACCAGTACCAGGAGGTCCAGCAAGCAAAAGTGCCCTCCCCGCCATCTTCTTCTGGCGAATCATATCAACAACAAGGCCAGCAGCTTCCCTAGCTGACGCCTGGCCCACAAATCCAGAAGCCAAAGGCATTGCTTTCCCATTGGGCTAGAAAATTGTACACGAAAACTTTCAAACAATCACACCAAGAAATTTGAATTCAAACATGCAGCTAAAAACAAGTATATGAGTATGGAAAACCAACCTATTAACTATAGAAACCCTAAAAAAACAAATAAAAATTAAAATTTTTTTTAGGTAAAGTAGTAAAACCCTTGACCTTAAACCTTAAACCCAAAACCCAGAAAAGCAGTAAAAACTAGCTTCCAATGGGCTTGCCATAAGAACCTCGTATCGCATAAATGCAGAAAATCAACCTTTTAATTACATCCCAAGATTATGCGAAACCCAAAACCAAAAACCCTTTTTTTTAATTCTCCTTTGTCGGTATGAACACTTAAACCCTAAACCTCAACCTTGGTAGCAAAGAAAGAAGCTCTTTTTATTCGGTGCAATGAAAGCACAGTAGTAGTTCACTATACCTCAAGGCCAAGGCCTTTAATGTGAGTATGAGTTGCGATTCTTTGCTTCTTCGTAGTAGATTGAACCTCCTCTATCTTCATCTTCTTCCTGTTGTCTTTGCCTTTTCTTTCTCCCCTCCTTTTTTCCCTCTCTTTCGTGTTTTTTGATGTTTCAGTGTAAACAGGAGGCGAATTTTTCCTTTGATGAAGAGCAAATTGACACATACCTACAACTTGAAGGAGTTTATTTATAACAAGCTCCTTCAAGTTGTAGATATGTGTCAATTTGGTCCCAAGCATTATTTCTTTGGGCAAAATATAAAATAATAAAACAATAACCATTAATGTTTTGATGTACAAAATAAACCCTAAACTTTAAAAGAACACAAAACAAATCTTAAGGTTTCAAATAAAGTACAAAACTAACCCGAAAATTTCAAAATCAATAAAGAAAACACACAAAATAGACATTACAGTTTTATATATTTAGGGTTCCTTTTGTACATTTTAAAACTTCAAGGTTTCTTTTGTAATGAAACTTCCTAGGAACTTTGTATTTTGCCCTATTTCTTTATAAGTGTTACTTTCAGTTTATTTATTTATTTTTTTTGGTATCCAAGTTTCTTAGTTTGAGGAGTCTAGGATGTTATTTTTTATTTATTTATTTTAAGGATGTTAATACTTCGATTCTATTTGGTTATTCATGTTCAAAAACATGTATTTTTGGTTTTAAATAATTATTGTATATCTTGACAAGACAGAAACCATACAGTAAGCGAGCACGATACTTAATAGACCTAATGAACATACCTCGTACGCTTGTCTGTTATACGAGGTGTACCATTGTACTGAAATTTGCACTATTCGATGTTGAGAAACAAAGTAGTACAAAATGAGATCAAAGTGAAACTATAGTATACGTCATCAAAGATGGGGCTTAAAATGTGATTTGCATTTATTTTTAAAAAATTATAAATTTATTGAAAATTAAAATAATAATTAATTCCTCACATTTCAAAGGAGAAAAAATATTCCTTCACTTTTAACCTCTTTTTTTTTTTTTTTTTTTTTCCTCCTAAATAACTGATGAAATACAAGAGAAGTACAATACAACACATGATGGGAGGAAAAAGTTGGGGCCAAAAGCTAAATAACTAAACTACTGAGAACAGCATTTACAATTTGGATCACAAATAAGGCAAAAGTGTAAAATTGTTCAGGCTCAAACTGGTTGTGTTCACAAAACAGCCCTGCAATTCAAGCATCTTTGGTTAGAAAACACACAAAAATTATATGAGTGAATCCAAGCATCAGATTTAAACTGTTCTACAGTGAGTGTCATAAATTTTTTGTTCCCAGAATTTTACAACTTGAAAAGTACCATCACACAGCACTTCCATCTTCAAAGATAGAGTGTTTCTCAAGGATTGCAACAGTTTCCTCCTTGGCACTGCCAAAACAAAACCAAAAAAAATCATCAACAGAATGCGCCGAAATAGACTTCTAATGCAATGATTAGCTGTTCAAAATAAAACGTCTGCCCTCCCCTTGTCCAGTAACCTAGGAAAAACAAAACGCCGTCTCTATATTCACTTCTGATTCGCCTAGTTTTCGCTGAAAAACCCCAGTATGATGCTTATAGGCAGGCAAGGCGAAAAGAAACCATCTTCAGAGGCTTCAAGGGAGAAAAATGACTATGCAGAATGCACACACAAACACACATACATATCAAACAAGACTCTCCTTGATAAACGTATTCATCTTCAACAGCTTTATGTGCAAGGATGGATTATATAACAGTAGTGGATTGAAACTAGAAGAAAATTCCCAACCCCTGTGCAGCCAGAAAACATTAACAGAAAGTCTTGTGATCCAAAGCGCGATGAAGCTTACCTCCCAGGTCTGAGAATCTTGTACTTTCCTGGCTCAGTGAGATCCACAACTGTTGATCCTGCACGCCCTGATGGCAGAATGCCGCCATCATAAATCCGTGCACAATGCTCCCAGAGGTTCTCAAAGTCTTTGATGTCTACACTACTTGGCTGACCACTGAGGTTTGCACTAGTAAGGGCCAGTGCACTTAGAGAACCACGAGCAATGAGCCTGATAAAGTTACAGTCAGGTACTCGTACACCGATACTATCCAATCCAGGATTCAAAGACTTCTCAAGGATACTAGACTCCCCTGTGAGGTAATTGAAATTTAAGCCATAAAGAGATTCTGAAGGTCGGAAAAGTTCGATTTCAACAGTTGAAGATGATAAAAGTGCAATCAATCATCTCAAAATAGCAGGAGGGAGTAAACTGAATTGGTATAAACTGGCAAATAATGACATTTATTGAAACAAAGCATTCAACCACTAACCTCGCCTCAGTACCACAGTTACAGGACCAGGAAGTAGACAATCAAGTAAACCAGGAGGCAAATGTTCTGTGACTGCAAAGCGTTCGATGTCCTCAACTTCCCCAACACAAATTGCTAGCGGACTAGTATATTTACGACCTTTAATCTCATAAATCTGCTTAACTGCTTCAACAGAGCTGCTCAAAACCATATGTTGAAATAAGTCACCAGTTCATAGAGTCTAACAAAGAGGGTATGTAAGGGGGAACAAAAGCTATTGGGAACAGACACAAAAAACACATGCCTAAGTCAATCTAAAGTACGAAAAAGGATATTAATATACTGAATTCATATAACCAATAACCAAACAGGCAAGCATTTTGGCGCCTCAAAAAAGAGGAACACTTTCGTATTTCCTTCAATAATGGAACTCATCACAGCCAGCCTAACTCACAATTTCAATAAGACTATACCAACATGGGTTCTACACATTGGCATTCGCTTTTCGCAGTTACTTCAACAGGTTAAAATGAGGAACATCGTGATTGAATTGCTTGTAAACGTGATTCATCTCTAACATCATCAACCATAGAAGTTACAGGCGGGCAAAATGAGAAAATTTCTTCACTTGATTTGGTTAGAGCTAGATAAAGAATTCAACTTTGCCAATGCGCACATCTTTACACAGAAAAAGAAAAAAAATTAACTGATTAAATGAGTTAAGAATGCTGTAAGGGAGTTAGAAAAATACCAAGCATCACAAGCAAACCCATAAAGTGTATCAGTGGGAACAGCAATGACCTTTCCAGCTTTGATAGCTTCAACAGCTTCTTCAGCATAATCCTCTGTAGCAGGGTGCACCAGTTCCACCTTGCTCCCCGCAAACCCATCACATTTCTCCATAGTCCAAGCCATACTTCTCACTTTAGAAACCGTCCCTCCAAATTGCCTCCTCCTCTGACTCAGTATGTTCAAAAACCCAATCTTTTGCGCCACTGGAAACAGACTCTGCTTAATAATCAGAAACTTTTACAGACAAATGCATGAATCAGAAATTATTTTTTTTTGCAAGAAAGAAAGGGATCGAAGGAGAGAAGAACCTAAGGAAGAATGGAAGACGGAGCTGAAAATTGGAAGTGCTTGAGATGTTAGTCCATTGGAAGCGATAATCATTAGAGTTGCTGCAATTCTTTTCTGGGTTTCGTAAGGCAGTTAGAACTATGAGTTCGGATGGAGCAAAACAACGTAAGTATGAAGCCCTAATTGACGTTGGACTTTGTCCCAACAAATCAGGAACTGAAGTGTAGGTAATTCAGACTTCCTTCTTTTGTTTTCTAGTTAATATTGGGATGAAATTTCCCAGGAATTTATAGTGAAATAGTTTAAAATATTATGTTAATAACCTCCCTCGTTATAACTGAACTCCATCGTTATAAGAACGAACCCAAACTTTAATAACAAAAGTCGAAAATTCATGATTGACTCTTTGTATTTGTATCACGAACATGAACAAACTGTTAAACTCGATTATTTAATAACGGAATTGATATTCGCAGTAACCGTTTCGATATTTGCAGTAACATTCCCCTATAAAAAGACAAAAATACCCCTGGACAAAAAAAAATTAAAAACCACGGGCTGCAAAAAAAAAAAAATTGAAAAAGCAACTCACGAGCTCTGTTCCGTTTAATAATTCCTGCAAAGCAGAGCCGGGTGGAATCACAAAATCGGATAAAAATCGAGACGACTCGGATCGAAAAAAGGTTAGTGGCTAAAGTTAAAATGTTTTGCGGTATTATTTTAGATAGTTGGTTTGATTATTTTAGTTGTATTATGTCCGAATTTGTTAGTATTTTTGTCGAAAATGTGAATTTTTTACCGAATTGGCGAAGATCCGCATGGTGGTTACTGCAAATATCAAACTGAAGGAGGGTGAAATACCAAAATATCGTCCGGCGATATTTTGGGCCAAAAATACCGGCCGGCGATATTTTTGGCCCAAAATATCGCCGGGCGGCGGCGGTATTTTGGGCCAAAAATACCGCCGGCGGTATTTTTGGCCCAAAATATCGTCGGGCACCAGAGGGATTTTTTTTTTTTTTTAAGTGCTAGGAGTATTTTAGACTTTTCACAAGAAAATGTTACTGCAAATATCGAAACGGTTACTGCAAATATCGAAACGGTTACTGCAAATATCATGCCCCTTTAATAAACCGAACACAGTTTAAGCTTTCTAAATTTCGACTTTACTCGGCTCAATGTCGCCTTACTACTCAAACTTTACTTTTTCGATGATTGAATTTGTACAAGAACAAACGTGTATTTATACAAAGAACAAAGACCCTTTATGGCGTATAATTTATACTCTCAAAAAACAGAAGGAAAAAACAAAAATGTCTACAAAATCAGATCGCACTGAAAGTTTCTGGATTTTCTACGTGTGCTTGGTTATTATTATGGCGAGGGCCAACACGAGATGACGATGCTGATTGACTTGTTTGGGGCCATCGAAACAGGAATGGTGCATTCTGATTTGATATGGCTCTCTGTTGTTGCCTTCTCCATCTCAAGAACTCAACCAGAATTGAACTTCCACTCATTGCCACTCCAAAACCCGCAAATGTGGATAGAAGGATCGATAAAACTGCTTGTACATGAATCTAAACATCAAAAAAGGCATGTTCGTTATGAGTTGTTTTTGAAAAACGTATTGGAAATATAAAAACGGTGTAGTATTATTTTAATTATAAATGGATTAGCATTGATTCTTACCACAGAGTAGAAAATGTGTGCAAAGAGAACAACGAGAGCAAATTGAGCAGAAGCATAAACCCACACAAATCTTCTCTTCACTGTATGACAAGTAAATAGCAAAATGTTAGAAAGTAAAGAAGTTTTGAACCTGCAGCATTTCAGAGGTCATCGATACGTTGCTACGAGCTATGAAAAGTGCAATTTTGTAATGCATAGTAACATACCCATGGTTGAAGAGGTCATGGATGCTAAGAGGCCGAGAACACAAGAAAATGGAAGCGAAATGGCGATTGCTCCGGTACCCATTTTCCCAACCTGGTTCATAACTGAGAAGTTAGTATATATATACTTGTTTACAGACCTTAAAACAGCTAAATTCTGATGATCTTACCAGAAGCTGCTCGAGGAAACAGAAGTATGCAAGCATGCTGACTATGACAAGAATGGGCACCTCCTGCCAAACCCTGCATTCATCATTTTGGTATCAGTCAAACTATTGAAATTTGTTGTGACGTTTTCCAGAATAAAATTGGAACGATACAGAGAAGAATAAAGCTAAACACTGATACTAAACATCAGTATTTCTTTCTAGTGGTGCCAGTAATTCAAGACAATAGAGGGTCTAGTGATAACTTGGTTTTCCATGAAAAGATCATCAAAATGGAAGCATTGACTTGCCTGTATCCATTTATTTCAATATCCCGGACTCTTCCCCGACCGCCTCGGCATTGAACACTTTGGATCCTTAAAAGTGTGACTGGAAGATTTTCAACATCTTGCTTGCAAACATCACAGGTCTTGTTGCCTTTGATGCTAAACCATTTTATAGCACATTCTTTGTGAGCCAAAGCAAGTTCTCCTTTGCAACTACATTCCATCTTGAAGGTCTCTCCACCTTCACATAGTTCAACCAAGCAAATTCGACAAACTGCTTCTTCCTCTGGAATGTCTTCGCCGTCTGCTTCATTTTCTTCTGAGAAACAATGTTGACATTATTTGTGGACACTGATCATTGTAGGAGACACAAAACAATTATAATGTATGAAACTAAAGAAGAGCAAAAATGTGATCAATTTGGCTGTTAAATGTTCATTGAACTGTAAAGACAGATGAAGATGATTCTGCCACTTAATTTTAACTAGAATACACTAGCTAAAAGTTTAAGAAATTACTTAAGAACCAGCTTGAATCTAAGTCTTTAACTTGAAAGAGTGAGTCTTATGAGCTGGATTAAACCTCAATGATTCAAAAAAATTCAAGCATCTTAGCTCTAGGAACTTCAAAATTTGATATAACGCGGAAAGAAGAAAACAAATTTACCAGTATTTCCTGTTTCTGGTGTTATTGCCGCTATTTCGCCATCTCTCACCTGAGGAGTAGCTGGAATCACCCTGAAAAATGAGTCCATTCTTCTGATGCTTCGCTGCTCTTTGTTGATGACCGGTAGAGAAAGCGACCGAGACATATGTCTTGGTGGCTCTTTTGTCTGCAAACAATCATCAATACATCCACATTAAAGTGCTTGTTTACCAATTATTACCACAAGGCCTGTATTTTCAGAAACCAAATTGTTGCAGTCTAAATGACGCATTACACTTTTGGCCATTCAGCCAGAACACTATCTTTTCCAGGAGCAATAAGGGCTTGTTCGTTAGAGGGTTTTAAGGAGGTTTTGGAAAACATGTTTTAAAAAACAAGCAAGCCAAAAGGTGGGAACCTGTGCCAAACAAAGTTTGGATTTTAAAACAGTTTCTAAAATTCATAATCAAACAAAAACAGCTGTAAAACCTCCAAATTACTCATTCATACTAGTTATGATGCTTGTCATAATCTATTCAGGACATGAAACAGAGGAGAAAACATCACAGTGTTTCAACCAATAAAGAATATTGAAATCTGCAGTGAGATAGAAACATTGACATAGTTAACCAATTTAACAGAAATGCAAAATGCTTTGTCTAGAGGACTTACATCAAGTGTCAGAGAGTTGCATGAGCTCCCATCTCCAACAGACTCTGCATGAGAAAGTGAAATTGGAGTAACTGGCAATGAAGAAGTCCTCTTAATGCGAGGAGTAAATATTTTCGAAAGCGACCAGGATCTTGACATCGATGGCTTCTCCTGTGATGCTGCAGCAGCAGCTGAAGAACCCGAATCTTGGTTAGCCAACCTCTCATTATCTACCTCCGAACTCGAAGTCCGATGAATGAAACTGAGTTTGGGCAGGAGATTCTTGATGGATGTTTTTGCTCTGGACGAGGAAGGACTAATAATTTGTCTAGAATCAGATGGACTTGGAGTTAACATGAAATTCACTCTTTTGGGGGTTGGGGTTGGGGTTGGAGGCATTTTTATTTGAACAAACTCTTCACATGAGGAATCATCCATTGTTCTGGTTGGTATCTCCAAGAAAAGGTTTGGCTTCCTCCATTGTTTCACATTTGCAGCTTCTTCCGTTATTCCATCCGAAGCTTCCACCTTCAAAGTAAAAATTCAAGAAGAATCAATGTAAACAATTCTTAAAAGAAACAACACCACCACAAATCCCATGTTAGAGGAATGGAAGAATCCCATGTGAAAAAAACTTAGGATATTCCTTAAATTCTTGCATGGTGGGTTCAATTCAAATTCAAAATCCCCCCTCCCTCCCTCTCTACCATAACTTACTCAATAAAGAAACATAATCCCAGAAACGAAATCCATTTCTAAACAAGCAGTAGCTGAGGAAAGAGACAATAGGGGAAAGGAAAGCACAAAAAGAACAGATCTTTAAATAAGTACCTGAGGCATTGGAACCAGAATTTCTCTCCCATCATCCATATCACTAAAGGGCTTTTTTTTTTCCTCACTATTCATCATCATCCCAAATCCAAAGTTGACAGCTTTGAGTCCCAGAATCCCTCAACCAACCAGACAGAAGGGAAAAAAAAAAAACAAAACAAAAAAGAAGTGTGTAGAGGCACGCAGAAAGAGGAATAAAAACACTAGTAAATTATATGGGAATGAGTTGATTTGGCAGAAATAATAATTCTTGGAGATGGGAGATCGTGCCAGAAAGAGCAGAAATGGAGGGTTTTCTGAAGAAGAATGAAGGTAGTTGGCTTGATCCCTTATTTAACATTTATGGCAAAAGGCCGGTGATTGAATTGAATTGGACCTGGAAGAAGGGGATAGACTGACACCATAACTGTTTTCTCTTTCTCTGTGGCCTACACTCCACTTTGCCAGTTTCTTCCTTCCACCCCCCAAAGTCGGGCACACTTCACTCATCACTACTCCCTCTGCTTGCTTGCTTGCTTACTGAAGCAGAGCTCCAAAGGCATAAGATGGAGCCATGCATTGCATTTTTATCGAACCTCTCCGGTCTACATGGATGGATTATTACATTCTCCAGTCTTAAAAAAATATATAATTTATTATGAATAATAAAATATAAAGTATTAAGTAACGTGTTAAACTTCTTTATAGGACGGAACGAGTACTGTTTAGAGATGTCAATTTCTTGAAAGTTACATTCAAAAAATGGGAGGAGTGGCATTTGTTTAATCAAGAAACGCATCAGTCAACTGTGGAGTGTGGACACGTAGTCTGCAATATATTCTAGCCTCACAGTTACGTTTCATCTTCAGGCCCCCCTATGTCTTCCATTTCTGTAATGACAACTTACACATTTTGTTTGTTTATTCCCCACCACCTTTGTGGCCAAACTCTGTGTTAGTCGTCTATCGTCTCGTCTATAGTCTATTATAAGAATTGTGTTTCTAACACTGAAAAAAATATAGCACTCTTGGTGTGATGATAAAATGGTGACAACAGTAGAGGCACATGTGTTTTGAACATTGCCTATGAAACAGGAGGAGATAAAGATAGTGTCTCAAATTTTGGTAGCTAAAAGAGCACTTGTAATTTGTGGTATTGGCTCTTGAAGAAAAGAAGGCACTAAAATGTTAGTGTAAATCTCAATACTTCTCCACATAATAATTACGGGCAAAGTCAATTTTGGTTTCAATTTTTATTGAGGATCATAATCTAATCCCACATGCCCAACAAAGTAAATCATTTACTTGGATATTCCTTCCTCTACATCATTCTTTGTAAGTCAAGTCAAGTCAAGTCAACCACTACTAAGGTTGAAATTGAATTTTGATCCAAAGGATATGAACTGCATGCGTGCAAGGATGAGAATGAGAAAAGGTGAATCTCATATTCAAGGATGTATAAATTTTTCATTAATGAAAGAATTTTAGAATACTTTTGAGATAAATTATTGTACGTACTAGATCGAAATTTTAATTCTGAAAATAAGATGCCCAGTTCCCCATTCTCATTCTCGCATGCCAAGCAGACCCTCGTAGGTTTTCTTTGAATCACTCTCCCAAAAATTCTAATTTGAAAATTTTATAATTTATTATGAGTTGAAATTTAAAACAACTGAAATAAGTAATTTGACACAATATTTTTCACTTATCTAATTACTTTCTGAGTAAAGGTTAATTGTGAAGCATTATTAGATAAGTAAGGGTGTGTAAAGTAAACAAATAGAAATAAGACTTTTTTATTGCTTTATTCATTTTTCTTTTTTTCCTTTTGAAACATAACTCTTTATATGATGAAAAGACGAAGAGAATAACACTTATCAAGAAATTATACTTCTTTTAATATGTTTTTCCGATTTCAGTTTAAGAATCATGTTTGATACTTTAGACTTTTTTTATTTTTATTATTACCACCTAAGGAATATTATATTAGCAAAGAATAACGTATGATTAGCTAGCAACATCCTTTATCTGCATATTTTCCACTTTTTCACTCAATCTAATTACTAGCATAATATGCCTTTCAATTGTTGCTTGTGAATTTCCATAACCCAAGTCTTTTGTATATATATATAATATATATATATATATATATATATATACTTTCTTTGTTCCGATAGAAAAACTTCACTTTCTGATACTATTTTTAATACTAGAAATCGAACTCTTTTAGTCAAAACCAAAAAGTATAACACTACACAATAATAAAACTAAGAGACAAATCATATTTTGATCTCAAACCTTTGGTTAAGAATGTTACGCGTTAACCTTTAAATTTCAACAATTAATTATATATAAATTTCTGTAGAGACCGAAATGTTATCTTTAAATTCGGGAATTGTCAATAAGCATTTCAAACATTCACGACATGTATATAAATAAATTAATGTATTTTATTTACTGGTTGGATTGGGACTACCACTCAGAAAGATGAATTGTCAATTAATTAAGGATGTAACAAAACACAAGAATGCAAGTTGGTTTTAGGATACATTATTCAGCGTTTAACGGGTAAAAGGGGTCTTTCATTCACATTTATCATTATTTCCTTGTATTTATGTGGGTCGTCTTTTTTTTCCTTTTCGAATCAATATATATATATATATATATAGTGTACCTTACATGCTTATACTTTATGGAGTAAGATTTTCGACAGTATATAATAATCATATTTTAATTTGAACTGAATCATTACAAACAACACGTTTTTAACTTGACACCTCAATAATGCAAGTCCTGAGTTTCAAATTCACGACTTACACCCAAGGGAGGATTATGTGTGGTTAGTGGCGGAACCACATATTAGTCGTTGTTAGGGCAGTTGTCCCACTTTACTTTTTTGAAAGTACCATCAGTGTTGTGTAAAAATTATAAAAATGGCTAATTTTTTCCAACCAAAAATAATGAAAGATAGGGGGAGAGGCAAAGATAAATTTCTTACTCTCTCCCATCCCATTAGAAGAGTCCACTTTCAAAAATATTTTTTATTCAAATAGAAAAGAAAGATTTACTCAGTGGGAGATGTCACATTGTTCGAGGAGCCCAAATGCTATCAGAGTAAAAGATCGTCAATAAGGGCGTTCTAATGCGTTGTGGATTCTTATCCAAGGTTTGTATCATTTGATGATGCCATGTAAATTGCTACAAACATGTGAAGTGTGTGGCTAACCCAATAACAAAAGTTTCATAAGCATACTGGAGCAAGCTACCATGAGACAGACATAAAATCTTCTTTCTAAAGACATTTGATTCGGAATTCTTATATGTCCAAGGTTCAATATTGAAATAAATTCATAAGTTTTCCTGACTCATCCAAATTTTTTACTCTTCATACATTTACTAATATAGGGCATGTTCTTTACACTGGGCTAAGAACAGGTTCTGGCCAATTTTTGGGGTTGAGACCTAAAATTTTTCCAAAATGTTCTGAACCCCATGTTTCGCAGAAGAAGACTCAACAAAAAAACTGAGACCCGGGTTCAGAACCCTTTCTTTCCCCTCTTCTTTCTTCTTCCTCCTTCGAGCCCGTCGTCTTCTTCCTTTCCGGTTGTCATCTCCCCCGCGTCCGTCATCTTCTTCCTTCGCGAAGTCCTTCGACCTCCTCTCTTCAATTCGCGCCGAAGAGTTGCCATTTCTTTTTCCGTCGAAGGTTTTTTTTTTTTTTTTTTTTTTTTTGGTTCTTCAACAATTGCAAAACCAAAATTCTGCAAATTGCTGAACTTTGGTTCTGCAATTTGCAGATCCGCCGGAATCGGGGAAGAAGGGAGGAAGAAGAAAGAAGAGAGAGAATATATATATATATATATATATATTGAGGAAGATGCGATGAACCGGAAAAAATGGAAGAAAAAAAACGAAGATGTGATGAACCTCTTCTTCTTCTTCTACGAAGAGTTTACTGCTGCCGTTGTACTCCCTCCTGTGAGCAAGGGTGAGAACCGGAAAAAATGGAAGAAAAAAAACGAAAGGAAAAATAAAAAATGTTGGGGAAGAAGATGGACAGTGTCACCGACACTGTTCATCAAAGTTTTTATAAATAGGCCCCTACTATTTTCTGTTTCTTAAATGACAGCCCCAACTTTTTTTTTAATTAAATAAGAAAAATTAAATATTAAACTATCTTAAACTAAAAATATTGTGTAAACTTAAATATATCATTAACATTAAAAACAATTACTATGGACTGAAATATTATTATAATGTAAAAATTAGTTTTTGGTTGAATATGTAAAAAATGAAATATTGGGGTTTTATCTGCTAATAAAAGTAAAAATTTTGGGAAAAAGTATTGGAAAAATTATTGGGTTAAACCCCATGTTCTTTAGCTTAGGCTGAGAACTGGGTTACAACCCAGTTCTCAGAATCTTGTTTCTTAAAAATGGGCTAAGACTCAGTTGGGCTGAGAACAGATTCTGAGACCTGTTCTCAGAACTCCCTAAAGAACAGGCCCATAATTAATGTATGATCCACTATTAACTTACGTTTGAAAAGTAAAGACATAAATAGAACAAAGTGTGTCAAATTAGTTATTTTTTCCTGCCCAAATGTCCAAATATTAGGGACCTAGTTTCGCTAGTGACTTTTAATACAGTAACTAAGGCCAATCATGCATAAAAAATAAAAATAAAAAGTTGAAATGAGGGGGTAGGGCTAGGGTTGATGATATATGAGGAGGGAAAAGCTTAAAAAAGCAACTAAAGTTTAAGCCGTCTTCAAATTTTTATCACATATCTTAAATCTTAATCGCATCAAACCATTTCCCCACACCAAAATCTAATCCATCTGAATAAGCTGTCGGCCTACTTTTATCAATTTACGGGGTACATATGTCATTTCACAAAATAAACTTAAATCATTTTTTTTTTTTTTGGGGTAAGGAGCTATTGATGAATCATTGTGTTATAAGCTTAACATCTGATGCACCTCTTATTGAGTTTAGCCGATGATGAATTTAGTTTATAAAATATCACGTATTGATAAAAAAAAAAAACAGACGATCAAATTTAACATGTAATGTATCGAAAATCATGTCTGCAGACTCCCTCCTATGCTATTTATGACACTAGAGGGGAATATGCGAAAATTCTCTTGAAACCTTAGAAGATACTGTTATCAATGAACTAAAAAATCCCCCTTTATGATGAACTAAAACAAATCCAGAAGACACAAAACCTTAATCCCAGTTAACTATATATAAAAAACTAGGTTCCATATCATCAATTATTCCAAAACCTCATTTTTATTTGCTTATCTATCTGGAATGAAAGTTTGAAAAGCAGACGACCAAGATTAGAAGCAAATAATATATTAGATGGTCCAGAATTTTCTTGATATATTTTATTACAGATGGCAGGAGCTTCCATTGAAAAGGTCGCAGCTACTCAGTTTGGGACTACCTTTCCTGAATCAAACTGGAAAACATCCATTCCCAGCTAAGCTTATTACTTTTCTCCAGCCAATTATAAGAGTTTGGTTTTAAAAAAATATACAGGATGATAAGATACAACACCTAACCGAAAATAAGTATAAGTTCAATTGTGAAACACACATTATTAGTATGGGAAAAAAGAAATTATATTTTAAACTGGACTCTTTATATGTGACTTAGGAGGAGGAAGTATTAAAGAACCATCCATCTTTAGCTTTACATGCAGATATGCAAAAAGAATCTCTAATCACAATAATTCACACACACACTG
The DNA here is from genome assembly GCA_016801395.1 of Leptodermis oblonga. Classification (NCBI taxonomy): domain Eukaryota; kingdom Viridiplantae; phylum Streptophyta; class Magnoliopsida; order Gentianales; family Rubiaceae; genus Leptodermis; species Leptodermis oblonga. Next base: position 5,919,099 of record CM028760.1, on the reverse strand, counting down.
GAAGGTGAACTACTGGTACACAATACAAACTTTACTCAGCCTGTCAAAACAATCATGAATCAATCCCTTTTCATAATATTCCATCAAATGATGGCTTCTACTACAATACATGTTTCAAAATCCAACCTTATTCTTCATCAACAATACCATTTTAGTATGCTAAAATAGAAACACCTTAAGTTCACCAAATTTCAGAATCTAATTCTCGGAGAAGAAACTGTAGTGAAATGCACAAAGTAAATAAGAAGCAAGAAATCTTTCTTCTTTTGTTTTTTTGCCTTCTTAATGTGAATTCTCTCCATGAAAGAGGGGGAAAAAGGGACTTCACATATCATAGGGAGTTGATAAAGATGAATATATGGATGCACTTTAGACCCAGGGAAAACTACTGTTTGTTGGGTTTTAAATTAAAGAAGAAAAAGTTGATCTTCCCCACTTCAGAGTGGTAGGGTTTACTTTGACACGTACAATGGCTTTTTAAAAAGAAGGGAACTGAAGTCCTGAAGGTAGGTTGTCTTAAAAAAGTTACACTGAGGAAGATATATGACAGAAATCCCAGCAATATCCCAAGTATGTACCTAATTTTCTTTAGCTTTTCAAACATAGGAATCTCTTTCTCACACACACACAAAAAAGATTAAAGACTGTGTCTTTATGTCAGAAATGAAAAAAGAAGAGAAAGCAAACTGATTACTTCAAAAGAACAACAGAGGAAGCTCAGGCTGAGGTTATAATCTTAAGGCTCATATTATTGCCAAAGCAAGCTTTCTATAATTCTCAAATAAAAGACAACCAGAATCACTAAGCAATTCCTAAGTAGGTTATAAAATATGAAGCCTTTTGCTGGTATGTTAGGCATGTCACATGAAAAAGCCAAACCCTAAAGAGTTACAGAAGTTTCTTTTCACCTTCCCTATTCTTTTGGCTTGGTCCACATTCCTTTCCATAATAGAGTATTAGGTAATAGGGGTGATATCGAGCGAGCCGAGCCCGAACTTCAGTGTGTTCGAGCTCGGCTCGGCTAAATATTACTAAGCTCGAGCTCGAGCTCGAGCTCGATTCGAGCCCAAAACTTAAGCTCGAGCTCGAGCTCGGCTAATTATTCAAAACTCGAGCTCGGCTCGAGCTCGGCTCGAGTAGAGAATCAAATGGCTCGAGCTCAAAATTTAACTTCAAACTCAAGCTCGTTTCAAAGCTTAGCTCGGCTTAATTTTCCTAAGCTCAAGCCCAAGCTCAAGTTTGATTGTGTAGGAAGGGAGCAGCCTGCCTTCCCCTTTTTATAAGCATTGAACATACACAACAACTCACAAAATCTAGATGTGGGACAAACAAAGTTGGCAGCGCTCCCACTTTCCTATATATTTAATATGCTCAGACTTATATAACCAAACATGTGGCTGGCTGAGTGGTTGGTGTTCAACTTTCACATACAACCCACATGGGTTCGAATCCCATTACCATCAAATTTGGGAAGCCTTTTTTAATATGCTCAAATTTATATCTTTCATTTAATTTCCTTTCTAATTTTTCTTAATTCATTGTTTCATTTTATTCTTTTTATACTTATTTATATACAATAAAAATATAATTATGACATCTTTTTTAACATATGTTCAATATCTATAATGAGCTTCTTATCGAGCCGAGCTGTTCACGAACGTAATCGAGCCGAGCTCCTTTCTGTTCATTTATTGTTCGTTTATTAATCGAGCCTAAAATTTTGTTCGTGTTCGTTTATTAATAAATAAACGATCTCGAACCGAGCTTTTAACGAGCCGATCCCGAGCTTGTTTGTGAACGTTCGTGTTCGTTCTCAGCCCTATTAGGTAAAGATTCAAAAGTTAGCAGAAAGCATTAAACCCCCAAGCTCCCTTGACTGCTCTTAGTAAAATAAAGTGAGATCAAATGCAGACCTAAAGTTGGAAGGTATAAAAATTTAGAGCTGTTGGCCAGTACCGTGGCAATAAGATTCTACACATCCACAAAGTAAGAGATAGTAAGATATGGCAAGGAACTATATTCTCAGGGACAAAATTGCACTTGCAAGATGAAATTGTCGTTGTAATAAGTTACAGCACTTTTTGAGTGTTCTGTCAGCCTTAGCCGAAGAAAAATTCCCAAATAGCGAAGAATATAGTGAAATTTTGAAACTCAATCTCTAACCTATGCAGAATATAGCAGCCGTGTTCACCTTTCTAGAAGCATCACCAGTTCGCAATGTGGAGTGTGTGGGAAAAGATCCACAGCCATAGCTTTGATTGGTTTAAAAGGCTCAGAATAAGGCATTGATTTAGACCTGTGGCGAGCAAGACCAGCAGCACTCATGTTTCTCCAATTCCTGTTATTCTTTTGACGACCCTTTTCAGTTTTCTCAGTAGATGGAGTGCAGAGTTCAATAGCATTCGCCACCAAGCTTTCAGGATTACAGGAAATATAACTGAGAAAAGAAAATTGGATCAGTAAAGGTCCACAGAACAATTATACATACAGAGTACAAAACATCCAATAGAGAAACTTACACAAGCCTCCTTAAAATTGAGTGAGTCCTCAAAACTTTGGTTACCTGACAGAATATAAAGTTAGTAGCAGAAGTAACAAAAAGGTAATTTGATGCATGCTCAGCACCAAACAAGTCATGTCTTCCAACAGTTGCAATATGCAAGAATAGCGCTTACAGACCAGTTGGTGGAACTCAGAATAATTAGATATTCTCAAGCCTTGCAGAAGTTAGAAGGTAAAAAATAAGAAGTATTGATGACTTAATGAATCTAATTGCCACACAACAGTACACTCATGGTATTGCTGAAAATGAGTATCCACATACATGAAAATAAAAATTAAAGTAAAAACAATAAAACAAATAAATAAAATACCAGAAAAGATATTAGATCCATAGAATCATAAGGCTGAGGTTTGATTGACTGGAATTGGAAGTGAGAGCAACAAAAATCCATCGGAAGCTATAACTGGTACGACAAGGGAGAAGGTTCCAAAAAATTTCCCCAAAGGATTCCATCCTTCTCTCAGTTTGGTAAGAGTATAAACTTCTTCCAGTTTTATCTTTTTATGCAACAGATAAGTGGATTTTAGCAATATTTCTGAATATGCAATTACAAATTGACAATGCACCCACACCTTGTCTAACATATGAGGACTAACTCTATCTAAATAGCCATAACCTTAGAAACAGGTAACAAATAGGAATTAAATATCTTGTAACCTTTAAATTGTGAAACAGGAAGCTTGTCTAAACGATTTGGGAGTATAAGCTTGCGTTTAGAAACTCTAATTATGAGCTAAAATAGACAACCAACAGACAGACGAGATGTACCATAGGTGCAATGCAATTTTCAACCTTCAGGATAGATCTCAGTTTCAGTATTTAAATATAGAAGCGATTTCAGGATGGACACCAACTAATAGCAGGACTTACAGTAGGATGAAGACCGACTCGTGGAGGATCTACAATAGCAACAATATTTTTAAACTTCTTCAATGAAGTGGTTCCATTGTCAAAGGATGAAGAGCTATTGCTTTGAATCTCAATTTCTGTTTTATCATTTCCCAAAGATGCAGGTTCAGATTGAGAATCCAGTTGCTGCAGCCCTGAGCTCTTTTCAGGTTCTGAGGCACCAGCACAATCAAGATTTCCTTCTGAACTTCCAACTTCTTTGTCATCCTTGTTAAGCTCTTCAATTTCCTCTTGTGTCTGAGACGAATTTAGGTACTCCTTCAGGAGAGACCCCATTACATCCTCTGCCTGAAACCATTAGTTGTGAACTTAAATATTCAAATGCTTTTGGCATAAATATAAACCAAAATAACTAATTATAGCAAGCATATCTTAAGTTGGCATATTTTGATGATACCGGAACAAAAATTGAAATGTCTAGTATTGTTTAATAAGTATTGCAAACTCATACATATCACATGCTTCTGTTGAGAGTCCTAATATGGGCATATGAATCAACATTGCTTTTTCAGTAGTTTGCATATATAACCAACTACATGAATAAAATGCAGATCTTGAAAATGAAGGTAAAAGATGAAACTAGAACCCATACAACGCAGAATCTACATTAATATATATAGAAGAATATTTACCAAAATTACACTAAGGCTAACTCATAAGAACTAAAAATCATAATACAAAAAACAGCTTTATTAGGTACTGGTGTTAGCATTCGTCTGAGTTACCTGATATTCCAAGCATTGAGCTCATACAATGCCTTAAAGTCCATAATTACCCACCACTACGGAATTATATTTAATAATACATGATAGACCTTTAAAATAATTCTAGGATAAATAAACTCAAGCTGACCTTTGAACAGACAAATCTGCAGTTCTTGATGCCATTAATTTCAGCATTCCTCTGAGCATCTGACACTGCCGAAGCATTCATTTCGATACCAACAACCTAATAAAAAGCTCCATCACTTGATGATATCTTCCAAAAAAATAAATAAACTCACTCAAACAAAAAAAAGAGCAAGACTTTGGATGATTTCCCCCAGAGAGCCCCCAAGAAGTAGGGTTAGATGTTTTAATTTACAAAAGAATAAAAATGCATATACTGATATCACAGTTTTATTTTATAGTTGTATCCCTAATGCCATACCATACACCACAATGTATCTGTTGCAATGCAGGCAACAATTCTCAATATAATAGTTAAACCCTTGGAATGGACTTCAGAGCATTACCATACCAACACGGTGAGCTAAAGTGAGGCCTATTGTTCCTGTTCCGCAGCAGATATCAAACAGCAAAGTGTCTGGACCCAGGCCAGCCCACTCCCCAGCAAGTCTATACAGCTTTTCAGCTGCAAGGGTATTAACCTGCAAAATGTGCAAAATTTGTAGGAGTGCCAGAATGAAAACAACTTGAAACAGCACTTTCTTCCTTTTCCAATCGCATTTACCCTTCACTGCTATCTATGAAGAGAGAGAGAGAGAGAGAGAGAGAGAGAGATGATAAATCAAAGTAACAACAAACCCTAACCTGAAAGAAGGCTGTCGGTGATATACAAAACTGAAGATTACTTATGTAATCATGGATTCTAGCTTCAACACCATCACGAGGTGTATCAAGTCCTGAGTCGCTATTTTCTTTTGGAACGGGAAGGGAGCGCAAAGGGGCATCAGCAGGTGCTACATTTGAAATTCCGGTGTGATCCTGCATGAAGGACAACCAGCAACATGATTGGAAAAGATTCCATCTATAAAGGGATTTTTTTAACTCATGTAAACAGATTAAGCATGTTATCTTCTTCCTTGAATTACACAAAGAAACAAACTGGCCACAGAACAGCACAACTTCATTTTTGTAAATGCAAAGTCACTGTCCTCTCACATTTGCCAGGTATGAGTTTAGCAGTGAAATATGCTGTGGCTGCCGGCAGCAATCACTGATATTATAATCTCATTCCCTTGTCTTGATGGCTTAAACTTCCTACGCTTCAAGAATTTTAATAAAAAGATTCAAGTTTTCTAATTTTATGTGCCATTCTATCTTATTCAATTCACCGTGGCATTCTATAAAACTGGCTATTAAGACAATCTCAATAGTACGAGATATTGGTGAAAGCTCAACTTTGTGTTGACACGGTTAGCTACTGGAAAGCTTGCATTCATATTGAATGTAAGTAGATTCACATTACCTGGACAACAATTTCTGTTAAGGGCAAACATGGAGACTCTGCAGCATCTCCTGAATAAAATTTTTGAGCCATTCTTTTCAATTCATCATTCACTTTTTCATCTTCAAAACCCTTACTGCAAACCTAAGTTAGAAAAAGAAAAAGGAAACCTATCATCAATTTAGTCAACAAAGAAACAAGGTCAAGATGAAATCATGATTGATAATCTTGGTGTCAAAAGGAAATATGACTGACAACCTTGTTTCAAAAATATATTAGGAAGCAGTCTTCAGTCACTATCATCATGGTACTATAATTAACTGTATGCAACCTAAACTAAAAGTGCTATGAAGCACATTAGTAATCAGTTCTCCAGTAAAGAACAATAAAGGCTCGTACGTAGTCATTAACAAACAATAGCAGGGAATCTAAAGAACTGGTTAATACAAGTCTAACCTGAACAATGAGCATGACCTCAGACACAGTTGCCTCGGAATTTTCAGCCTCAGCACCATTGCTTGGTTTCCTTCCCTCTCGAACCTAAATATGTATAAAATTAAAATTACAAAAAGAAAGTAATTCATACAAAGGGACATTATTATTATCATTTTTCAATGAACAAGTGGCAATAGTAGTACAAATTAATGATTTCAGTCATTAAATGTGAACTTTAGTACAAATAGTTGCTATTTCAAACATACTGTCAGTTGCCGCCAAAATCCAGTATTATTCAATCTGTTCCATGTAGGAAAGCTTGAGTGACTGAGAAATTCTTGAAAAATTGCTGCATATCTGCAAGCAATTCTTGAAATGTTTGGACAATCCACGGGTTCCTGAACAGCAGTCACGCCTTCCCTGAAACAAATTCAAATCCTTGATTACAAGCAAAAGTGCACGAGTTTAACGAATAAAAACTTGGTCTTAATGTGAATAACCTGAAATTCCCAAGCAGAAATCCGACTGTTAGTTTACCCTGTAGAGAATATCCAACAGAGAACTCGCACTTGTTGCGGTACCCATTGACAAGTGGCGACTCAATTATTCCCTCAAAGTTGCAGGGAAGACCTCCTGCACAGCATAGATGATAGATCAGGCAAATATAAAGCATAGCAAATCCTTATCTGCCTAAAATCAAAGTAAAATTGCATCCCATTTTACAAGATAATAACTATCTCATTCAGGCATTGGCAAGCAGCCACCATGCTTCAGTCACAAATGAATTCAGACATTATGCTATCAGTGCACTTAATAACAAAACTTTATTGTATGCGTCACCAGAACAGTGATATCACTACCTATTTCTCTAGATTTATGAACCCAGTCTGGAAGTTGAACACCAGTAGGACAAGCTTTGCGTGCATTTTTCGTCTAGAGATAAGAAATAAAACCATGGAAAAACTCCCTTAGTTCAGCAAGTATTTCACAAATCAAATTCAAAAGAAGAGTTTTAACAGAAAGCTAAGCAACTTGAAATTAGAACAGTAAAAGTAAATCAAAGGAAATGAAAATAAACAGGAAAAATAAAGTTTGACTGACTAGTCTTTTAAGGGTCTGCATAAGAGTTCTTTTCTTGTGCTCTAACTGATCGGCATAAGTCATATGCGAAAGCGGGGTGACTACTTCACGGACAGTTCTACTCTTTTTATCTGAATTATTGGATGCTAACTCATCTTCAATAGGTTCACCATCCTCAAGATTGTCTGAAGATTTCTGAATACCCAACCCTCCATTAACTGATGATCCCTTGTCATCTTGTGACAGACCTTGAGCATTGGGCATAGCCACCTTATTATTCTTATCAAATGATCGCTGTATTAAATCTGCAACCTTCAAATTCTTGTTTCCCACAGACTTTCCATCCAACTCCTGTCAAATTGAAATTTGAGAATCCTCGTCTAAAGGGAGCACTCAAATTATAAGTTTCCAAATGACACTTTCATGCATTTGGACAAAGTAAAAAAAGTATACCTTCAGTGCATCTTCCATTTGCCCTGCACTCTCAAAACTCACAAATCCTACAACCATGCTTTTTTTCTTTTTGGCTGATTTAAAAGAAATTCCCTGAAAAGCCAAAGAATACAATCCAATCACAAAAGCCCATATCAAAAGAATGAAAGCTATGGTCATCAAAAGAATAATAAATTTGAAGTCTAAACATGGTTTTTTTTTATTTATTATTATTAAAAAAAAAAACTGATAATATTAACTTCTAAAGAAAGGGGGAAAAAATCTCCAAATTATAAAGCCAACTCACATTTTCTTTAAGGAAATTCCTTAATTGATCCGAAGTCCACTTCATTGGGAGATGCACCAAACACTTGGCAAAACCACCGCCTTCGGCCGCGGAAGAACCACCACCGTCCTCCTCGTCGGAGAATGTCTCAGTCATCATTACGTCATTCCCGCTATTCTCTTCCTTCTTACCATCACATTCATTGTTCCCGCCGTCTTTCCTCGCCATCTTCTTAGCCCGCTTGGAAGTCGGGTCCCAAGTGTTGTCGGGTCTGATTCGGAGCTCCGCCTCTCCGTGGGCGAACCTGCACGAGTCGCCGTGGCTGCACTGCCCATCCGACTTCCTGAAGTAAGAGCAGAGGCTCGTCTTCCACAATGGATGCTTTCCTTTTTCCGGTTCTTCGCTCGGTTTTGGATTTGGCTCCGGGTCCTCCTCCTTGCGCTTCCGCTTTTCGGTAATCGGAGCAGCATCGGGAGTTGGCTCCGAGCGCGATTCCATCAAGTCGGGCTGGTTTGATGGATCCTCCCCATTCATTTGAGGGTTTAGGGATTCAGTTGGTGTCGCAGCAGCGGCCATTGGAGAGCGGTTAAGAAGCTTCAAAGTTCAAAAGTACAGCAAGAGAAAAGTGCTGTAGTGCAGCTTCAGTTGTGTGTGCGATGTTAGCGCCGCTAACATCAACGAATCAAAGAGGTTTTTATTTGCGGGCTTTTAATTGGGCTTTTGAGTGGGCTTTCAATTGGGCTTTACGTCACATTCTTTGGTCATTTCTTTTAATTGGGAGTCGCGCTTGTGAGGACTCTTTTTCTTGGTCTAATTTTATGTGGTCTGTGGACAACACATTTGGGCTTTTGTTAGTTTTGAATTTGATTTGTTTATCCAACCGGACACGATTTGTAGATTTGATTCAAATGGGCCTGTTCTTTTAAGAAGGTTCTAGTTTTGGTTTTGCAAAAATAGTTTTATAATGTAAAAATGTATAGCTGAATAGTAAAAAATTGTATTAAAAATAATAAAAATTGATTATAATATATTAAATTTACTGTTAAAACCAAAACCAAAACTTAAATAACAGGCCCTCACGTATTGAAATAAAGACATGTTGTTATTGTATGGATCTAAGTTCTAACCACGTGTTAAAAATGTGCTCCCTCCATTCCACTCAAACAGTCCACTTTGAAAAATGTACAACTTATTATAAATTGTGAGGTACAATACATAAAATAAGTAATTTGATACTCACATGTTCCATATTTTCCATAAAAAACGGAGGGAGCACCATATTTTCCAATTTAGATCCTTATTTTCTAAGTAAGGGTTAATTATAAACCTCACACTATAATACTAATAAAGGTATATAATGTAAACAAACTCAAAGTAGACTCTTTTAATAGGTTAAAAAAAAATTAAACTTTTTGAGTGAGACAGATAAAGTATTACTTATGTGGGAAAAAGGAAATTATGCTTTTTAGTACCCCAGAGCATATAGGAGTAATAAATGATACAAACAAGTGAACTGAATTATATAGAAGATAAATGAATTACTAGTTTTATCATTCATTGTTTTTAGAAAATAAAAATATATAATTAATGATATAAGATATGATAATATATATATATAACTTGATAGATAATTTGTGTACAAACTGTAAATTGATACTTATTTAAGAAGAAGAAAGAAAGAAAGAAATAAAAGTGGGTTATTGCCTTATTGGAACACTTCAGAAAATATGGAAACAGGAAGAAGTATACGGTAGTTAACTTTATTGTGCTTTTACGTTTGAAAATGAGTTTTATCAAATAATTACGTCTTTCTAAACTCTAGATTTTTCTTGTTAGGTGCGTGCTAAGTAATCACGGATTTCAAACCAATTTTTGGCTTACGAGTTTGCTTTTGTTATTTTTGGATGGTGAAATTTACGAGTTAATTGAGAAAATAAACGCGCCCGTGCAAGGTGAGAGTTTGCAGAAGCTTTACTTGCAGGCGTTATCTACCATGCGATTAGCTCATATTAGTGACTTACGAAAACGACCCATGACACGATGAAAATATATGATTTGAGTGAAGTTAATTTGTTGCCCTCAAGTTCCAATAAACATCAAAAAATTGGCAGGACTCGATGCGTCGCGTGTTTGTGTAGTGGGGTTGAGAACGAAATAATGATTTTTGCGTAATCCAATAATTAACAAACGGAATTGATATTTGCAGCGACGGTTTCGATATTTGCAGCGACATTTTGGCGTGAAAAGACCGAAATGCCCTTGGGGTAAAAAAAAATTTAAAATATTAAAATTTTTCAATCTGTTGGAATAATTTTTTATTTTTTTTAAAAATTATTCCAGCACTTTGGTTTTTTTTTCTTCTTCTTTTATGTAGTTTTATTAATTATTTTACTTGTATTATGTGCGAATTTATTAGTAGTTTTGTCAAAATTGTGCAATTTTTTACCGGAATGAGAAAGATCCGTCCGGTGGTCGCTGCAAATAAGAAAGTTGGGAAGGGGGGCAAAAGTGTCGCCGGTCGCCGGCGACACTTTTGTCCAAAAGTGTCGCTGGCGACCGGCGACACTTGTGCACAAAAATGTCGCCAGCGACACTTTTGGACAAAAGTGTCGCCGGTCTTTTAGTATTTTTATTTTTTATTTTTTTTTAGTAGTAGTAGGAATGAAAATGTAATTTATTTTAATTTTTTTTCTCCAAGGACATTTTAGTCTTTTTACAAAAAAATGTCGCTGCAAATATCGATTCCGTCGCTGCAAATATGATGCCCCTTAACAAAAAGATGGTTTTTCTTCTAACTTGAGCTGTCGCCCTCTGAGTGGATCGTGTCCCCTTGGCTTTATTTTACCTCGTACTTCATTTGGGGTGTTTTTATTTATGTAAAAGCATAGTTTCAGTTTTTTAACTTCTAACGTTAACATACCTTGGGATCTTGTCTTTGTTGGATAAAAGTTTTTAAAAAAAGACAATGTAATTTTTGTGCATTATTAATTACTGATTTTATAAGTTAATTAATTAAGAAGTGGTGGTGGTGGTTAATGGAAGAGGAAAGTGATTGATTCGCGACATCGAACCAGCCTTTACAACTATTATTGTAGTGCTATTAATGTGCTTGTCCCTGGAGTTGGTGAGTGGAGATAAAAAGCGTATAACTTGATATTAAAAAATTGCGATCGATTATGTGGTGATATGTGTATAATTATTCGAATGTTTAGTACTTTTTTATCATACTCAAAGTGTTTACTTTGTATTATTAAAAATCGCTATAGAAAGTATATTTTCTGAGTGAGATAGAGAGTATTAAATAAGTAAATATGCTCACTTTAACTAAATCGTCATAATTTTTCTCAGCAACTCATGTGACATACAGTAGCAGAATTAGACAAAAATCTCTAAGAGAGCCAAAACGCGTGCATAAATTTTTTTAAAGTTAAATACATACTTTTTTTTCACAATTAAAAATATACTACTAATAAGGGTGGAGGAGGCTCCGGGGACCACCCCCTCCCCCTCCCCCGCGGGATCCACCCCACGCAGTGATATGTTTTTATTGGCTATATTTTTGTGAAATAATTATTAGTATCACATTATTGATCAATGAATACATGTCACATTATTGATAAGAAAAATTGTGATAATTAGTTGAAGAAACGTGTATCGTTACTTTATTAAAAATTTTGTTATAATTTTTTCCACTAATGTTTGAAGTTAAAAAATTACTCTTAAAGTCTCACTGACTTGGTCTAGTGGACATCCTCATGCATTTAAGGCAACTCTCAGATGCACTGACACTATTTTTTGTTTCACCACAATTATTGTTTGTATTGTCGAAGTCTTATCGCATTTTGTGTAAGACATGTTAATCGTCACGGACCGAATTTCAGCATATTTACTTATTTTAGTTTTTTTTTAAAATATTTTTGAATAGAAAACTCTTAAAAATGAATTTTGAATACAGTACCACCATATTCATCCTAAAAATCATCTCATGATTCTTCACTTCATCACGTAACCAACAATCCCAATAATTCAAAGAGATAACCAACAAAAGACGGGGGCCCATCATTTAATGATTAATCTTTGATGCTATCCTTTATATACCACAATACCCAAATATTAGAATAATCACATTTTAACTAAATATTCATTTATGTAATCATCACTTCTAATTATTGACGGATTTTCCTTTATAAATTATATAATTTATTTAACTAATTATGTATTAATTTGTTTCATAATATTAAAAGTACATAAATAAATTTTACTAATAACTCATGCATATCTTATTATTGCAAAATAAAATTTCATCTCGTCATGGAATTGGAAATTTGGAACCCCTACTGATATCCGTCCACCGACAAAGAAGAGATAAAATTGCATGTGCATAACAAATTAATATATTTGGATTTTCGAAAAATACAAAAAAAATATATATATATTTGGGCAGATTATATTTTACTCCCTGAATTTAGGTTTATATAATAACAAAATTAACTCTGTTACTCTCCAAAATTATAAAATACCTCTTTAAGCTTACAATTTGTTACTCCTTATGTTCCGCTAGAAGCGTTCAATAATTTAATTGCTAACAAAGTATAATTCGAAATTGGACTCTTCTAATAGAGCATATGGAGTAATGTGTCCCGTCCCGTGTGATTTATTCTGTAGGTTTTATACTTCACATTATTAGTTTTGTAGTTTTTATGTATTATATACATCGTTTTGTAGAATGAACAATTTAGAAATGAAGTAAATGTAACTATTCAAAATAACATAGTTTATTTTGTTATGCAAAGACTTGTATCTAACATGTCTTATAGTCAAATAACACGCATATCAAGTTTAGTATTTGAAGTATCACTTTTATGTTAAACAACATATATCGTATATTTTTATAATACATGTACCGTTTTAAGTGCTAAGGTATCTAGTTTAGCATTTGAAGTATCTCATTCATGTTAAAACAACACGTACTGAATACACTCATTTGATTTTAGTTGATGAAATATCGAATTTAACTACAACTAAAATATTTTAGTTATATTAAAATAACAAGTATGGGGAAAAAAAATGTTTATCAAATTTAGTTAGTAAAATATTGCGTGTCCTACACGAGACTTCCTTCTTTTAATTATATATAAAGTTGAAGGAGTTAATTGTAATTCTCCCAATATATTTATGAAGGTTGATGCTAAGATCACTTTTTTCAAATTCAATAATTAGTAAACGTACGGTCTGGATTCTCTGAAATATTATTATGAAATCACCAACTAATAAATTTGAATATTATATTCATACTTTACAGACGGAGGGAACGGTGATGATGGACGGACTATATTCCATGAACTGACCGCTAATGATCTCACGATTTTAAAATTATGAAATTGATCATAATTTTTTTTTCTCTGGTTTTAATTTATTCATTTTTATTTAAACAGTTCAAATAAAGATTGTTTTCATAATCTTTTGTATTTTTTTTATCCATATATATATTTTGATAGAATTTTACGATCTTTCATCTAGTTTTATTAAGTTTGATCTTACACTCAAATCAATCTATGTGAAATTTTTATTATGCAAACGTTGTTGTTGTGACATGTATTTTACTATTCATTCTATTTCATTACAAAGGTCGGATTTGAAATATTACAGATGACAATATACAACATTTATTATAGAATATTGTTAAATTCAGTAACTATTTTACTATTTACAGTGATCATTTTAAGTGAAAATACATAAACCCATATATATAAATAAAATAGTTAAAGGTGATAAAATCTTTTGTGAGTGCAGAAACATCTTTGTATTTTAGGCTCTCAAATATTTTAGGTGTTTGAGTAATGATAGACATCTCAACTAATTCATCACAACTATTACATAGCAACTCATGTGACATGATTCATTGGTCGATTACGTGATATTAGTAATTATTTCATAAAAATATAATCAATGAATGCATGCTACATACGTTGTTATGCAAAAGTTGTGATGAATATTTGAAATATCTATTATTACTCTTAATTTTAACATAATATTTTCTACTCTTTATAGTTATATATATATTGAATTAATTATATACCACAAAATATTACATCAGCAAAGCTATGCTATATAAATAAATTTAAATTGAACTCCTCACAAAATACTTTTATGAAAGTGGATTCACATGGGATTGAAGGAGTTTGTTGTTGATAAAAAAAAAAAAAAGTTTGTTTATTTCTTTTACTAAATTATTGTATTTGCTGGGCTAATCATCCTCGTATCTTCCAGATTATCGTGTCCGGTAACCGACAGAGACAAGTAGCTTCGTTTTCTCCGCAGCCATTACTCGTCACTTTTCTTTCTTACTTTCAGTGTCAGTTTTCATTTTCGACTTTGGCCCCATGATTAGACCTATCTCAATTACGCCCTTGGGAGTTGTAAGTCAACCTCCCCCAGTATAATATTCGCTGATTTTAAATTCCAAAAAAAAAAAAGAAAAAAAACCCGGGGAAGGTTGATTTACACCTCAGATGGCCCATTCATTTTCTTTAAATTATATATTTTTTTTGTGTCGTAAATTTGTAACTATTTTCAACTCAAAAACATAAAACACATAAAAATATTATACTATTGTGAAGTTGTAAATATGATATAAATAATAGAAATAAAAAAAATTGAACGCCTACTTTTTTTTTTTAGATCATCGACATGCGTTGCAACCGCTTAAACGGACTCACGACTTATAGTTGTTAACTCGAAATAATTAAACCAGCACATAAGTATTCTCCCCGATTCAAAATAAATGCCGTTTTAGAGTTTGTCATACTGATTAAGAAATTCGTTTAAATAACAAGAAAATCCTAAACGATTATAATTTATTACTCCTAGTAATTTTGGAAATTTTAATACAAATACTCAATATATATATATATATATATATCAACAACTCCGATTAATAGTTAGTTAGATCATTATTAAGTTGAGAAGAATACTATATTTTTTGCTAAAACGTCATTTATTTTAAAAATTGTTACTTTTTAAAACAATTTTTATTATGGACTACCAATTTAGGGCCTGTTATTTAGGGAGTTCTGAGAACAGGTCTCAGAACCTGTTCTCAGCCTAATTGGGTTTCAGCCCATTTTTAAGAAACAAGGTTTTGAGAACTGGGTTGTAACCCAGTTCTCAGCCTAAGCTAAAGAACATGGGGTTCAACCCAATATTTTTTCCAATATTTTTTCCAAAATTTTTACTTTTATTAGCAGATAAAACCCCAATATTTCATTTTTTACATATTCAACCAAAAATTAATTTTTACATCATAATAATATTTCAGTCCATAGTAATTGTTCTTAATGTTAATGATATATTTAAGTTTACACAATATTTTTAGTTTAAGATAGTTTAATATTTAATTTTTTCTATTTAATTTTTTTTTAAAAAAAAGTTGGGGTTGTCATTTAAGAAACAGAAAATAGCAGGGGCCTATTTATAAAAACTTTGATGAACAGTGTCGGTGACACTGTTCATCTTCTTCCCCAACATTTTTTTTTTTCCTTTCAGTTTTTTTCCTTCCCTTTTTTCCGGTTCTCACCCTTGCTCACAGGAGGGAGTACAACGGCAGCAGTGAATTCTTCGGAGAAGAAGAAGAAGAGGTCGCGGTACGAAAAATAATTTGAACGAACTTACTGTTCATCGTCTTCTTCATCGCATCTTACTCAAAAAAATTTTTTTTTCTCTTCTTTCTTCTTCCTCCCTTCTTCCCCAATTCTGGTGGATCTGCAAATTGTAGAACCAAAGTTCGGCAATTTGCAGAACTTTGGTTTTGCAATTGTTGCAGACCAAAAAAAAAAAAAAGTAAAGCTTGGCAGGAACAAAAAATGGCAACTCTTCGGCGCGAATCGAAGGGAGGAGGTCGAAGGACATCGCAAATGAAGAAGATGACGGACGCGGGGGAGATGACAACCGGGAAGGAAGTAGACGACGGGCGCGAAGGAGGAAGAAGAAAGAAGAGGGGGAAAAAACTGAGACCTGAAACGTGGTCATTTTTTTTGTCTCAACCCAAAAACTAAGATCCGATTTCAGTCCTCATCTTCGAAACATGGGGTTCAGCACATTTTGGAGAAATTTTGGGTCTCAACCCCAAAAATTGACCAGAACCTGTTCTTAACCCAGTGTAAAGAACAGGCCTAAAGATATTTAAAATAAAATAATAATATAAGCATGATCACATGACCACAACTTCTCATGTAATAGATTTGTCAGAAATTATTGTTTAAGACCAGAAATGTGGGGATTTTTAATAAAGTATTATTCCCGTTCATGGGCTCCGGGGCTGTACTATTTCACTTGAGGACCTAATTAAGACTACTGCAAAATTGGAGGACCAAACAGGTAAATACAGCTAAGTTACTCCTCCTACTTGAGCTT
This sequence comes from Leptodermis oblonga, assembly GCA_016801395.1. NCBI lineage: Eukaryota > Viridiplantae > Streptophyta > Magnoliopsida > Gentianales > Rubiaceae > Leptodermis > Leptodermis oblonga. The sequence goes on along the minus strand of CM028760.1, from coordinate 5,902,813 downwards.
CTTCCACTCCTCACTTCCAATCATCAGTTTTGCCGAGGCACTTCACTCCTCAGATCCAAATCCCATAACCCCTTTCTTCACAAAACTCTAACCCTTAAATTTTTCTTCATTTTCACATGTAGACACAGTAAAGGTTTATACAGATTGAAGAATTGTATAAATGTAAGGATGTAGTGTTGATTTGTGCATTTGGGTTATCAAGATGGTGGACAAGATGTTTGATTCAAGGCCAAGAATTCCGAGAAGGGTCTGGTTAGGGTCTCAAATGCCAATGGTATTACTGGTGGGTGGAAATCACACATCTTCCAGGTTTTGCACTCGCTAATTGTTCTGTTTTTACTGTTTTTGGCTTCAATTTCTTTTGATTTCTACAACCTGATTTGTTCTCAGTAGTAAAATCTCTACTTTAGTGCAATTTGGTCACTGAAATTTGATTAGATCTGGTAGAATACTCTGAAAAGACCTCATCTTGGGGGGTCGATTGAGAACCCAAGATGGACTTGATGGTCTTGAAATGGCAATTGCGTCGCGGGTCTTTGATGAAGCGGTTGATGCTTAGAGCATTTGCTTTTGGGTCTGCCATGCTTGTTTTCTCTATCGTTCAAATGGCCCATGAGGCTGGAACTATTGAGCCAATGGTGTTGAATTTAGATGAATGCCCATTGAATTTTGGCTCAAACTCGTACTATAATGTGAGTGAGTTTTCGAACCCCCTGTCGTTTCTCCGGTATTCATTGTTGAGGGGGTTTTGGATGCCAAGCAAAGAGAGCCAAATTTTGGCAAGGAATGTGTTTGAGGAGCTAATGGGAAGAAATTTGCTGGATCCTAATTCGAAAACTCTGTGTGTTGGGGATAGTTCGGCCTCTGCTTTAAGAATCCTGCGAGATTTGGGGTTTACTCACGCTATCAGTGTGGGTAGCCACCCCACATTTTCCCTTCTGAGGAGGAAATATGTTTGTGAGCTAGACTTTGAGGATAATTCTTTCGATTTTGTGTTTTCTAGAGCTCTTGACAGGGTACCCGTGCCGGCACTTCTGGTGCTCGAAATTGAGCGCATTCTCAGGCCTGGTGGCACTGGTGCAATGCTGGTCGGTGCCCGAGACTTCCATGCGGGAGGTTTGATTAGGTCTGCCACACCAGTTTCTTTGTTCTTGAAGAATTCTGACATTGTCTATGTATGTGGTGTTGGCTCAAATGCTCTGGTGATCTTCAAGAAAAGATTTGAGAATGTGGCTTATTTGGAGAGGTTTCTTCTCCCAAATGAATGCCCTGCAGTCACAAATAACCAGCCATTTATGGAGTTCCTCGAGCCTCTCGCCGATAACAACTCCCTCCTTGCCACCAGAGAGGTGTCTTATCTACCAAAATATATGAATATCTCATCCAGGAACAGGATCATTCATGTCAATGTTGGTGCTGGGGAATCCACAAACTTGAATGTGTCTCAGCTATTCCAGCCTTATAACTCCATCCATCGCCGCGCTTTCAGCGTGTACCTGATTGATCACAACATATCTGCCATATCCTCCCATGTGAAAGACCCCGGCATCACTTTTATCTACTATCCAGGCCTTGCAGAAGAGAATGCTGCTCCAGAAGTCGACACTGATGATGAGTACCTGGTTGCTCCCCTGGATGAAGGAGGGTTCGATTTCACTGACTGGTTCGATGATACAATTGAAGACGACGACTTTGTTGTCCTTAGGATCGATGCAAGAACTGTGAAATTGAACATTCTTAATGAGCTGTTCGAAACTGGAGTTATATGCCACATTGATGAACTCTTTCTCCAATGCCCGGAGAAAGAAGAGTGCAAAGGAGCCATTTGTGGAGATTGCATGAGCCTTTTGAAGAGTCTCAGAAACTCAGGTGTGTTTGTTCATCAATGGCTTGGTGACTGAATCTCGTGAAACATCCATGGAATTTGGAATCCCTTTTCTGTTTGTACGATTCCTAATAAATCAGGGGAGAGGAGTGTGTTGATTGAACTTCCAATTTACCATTCCTTTCCTTTGTACTGTTGTTGGCTTGATTAGTTCTTTGAATATTTATGTTTGAGAATTCCTCTAATCTGTTAAGGAGGAGGCTTTCTAATGTTTATGTTTGAAATAAGATTGAAGAAAGTTCAGATTGAACTGTTTTGTTCTGAAACTTTCTTCAATTAACTGCTTTATTCCAGATTGTGTGATGATATTAGTATGAAATTACTCTTGGTTTAGATGTTTGATCTCAATCGAAGTAAATTCCTGTGTTTTTCAGCGTAATATGAACTTTATTTCGTTGGCATGAAACATTTACTGTACTGTACCATTAAAAGAGTTCACTTTCAAAAAAATATTCTTGCTTCAATAAAATAGTCCACTTTGAATTGTATATTTTTCAAAATGAACTCTTTGAATGCGACAAAAAGAGTAATATTTTTTTCATTATTTTTAATACAATATTTTACTATTCAGTTATGCAGTTTATATTTTTAATAAAATATAGCGAACATGGCCTCCTATTCCCAATGCTCTATCTAAGCTGTAAGAGTTAGTCGGACTTAGGGCCTGTTCTTTACGTTTTGGTTTTGGTTTCAATAGTAAATTTAATATATTATAATTAGTTTTTATTATTTTCAATACAATTTTTTACTATTCAGCTGTATTTTTTTACATTTTTAATATACTTTTTACATTATAAAATTATTTTTTAAAATCAGTTTTCAAAACTGTTATAAAACCACTAAAAGAACCTCCCTTCTAAGGCCTTGAAGATTCATATGAAGTATTTTGCCAAGCAACATTATGAAGAAGGCCCAATATAGAACCCCAGCCAGGAGGCCAACTCAGAAAATCTATCAGAAATTTGCCTACTATTTTCATTTCTTCACATCTAGTTTTTTTTTTTTTTTTAACCATTTACTTTATACCAATCTTGTATCACAACTTTTATAACGTGACACGTGTACAACTATTTATATCTCATTAAGCTTCACTAATTCGTTTTCCAAAACTTTTGGACACACGAATGTGTAGTTGCACTTTCTCTGTATCATTAACTATGTACTAATCTTGGACCGTAACTGGAAAGTATGCGATATATGTCGCCAATTAATCATGTTTCTAGTATAAGGTTGGTACGAAATTAGTATGACAGGGAATTTAGTCGAGACCCGATAAAAAGAACAAAAAAGAAGGTGAGTGAGTAGTACATATGATTAGTTTGAGAAAATAATTGAGTGTAGTATCAGTAGTTTAGAATTGGCAACAGCCACTGAAAGCTGGAAGCAGCAGCAACAACTGTGGGAAACCCTTGCTTCATGCTTCCATAGGTTTTTATCCATAATAGGTAAGCTGAGCTGGCAAACCCCCCACACATTTGCCATATCAAGCATTTATGCTTTTTCATCTGTGGGCCCCCCTCTGGTAAAAAACTTCAAAAAATAAAAGTACTCAAAAGTCCCCACTTCCAAAATCTACAAGAAAAGAAACCCACTATTCTCTGAATCCTCCCTCTGCTCTCCTACCCCTTCCCTGTTTCTTGAAAATGATTTTTTTCGTTGCGGAGGGTCTTGTGACTGTGACTCTGAGGTCAGGAGTAAAATTAGTTTCTTTTTGATGAATTCATCTTTTTGATGAGACAAGTTGCATTTGGTTTGGTGATGCTACCTTAAGAAGAAAAAGGGAAGTTAAAAGAGAGGCAATGAATGTAAAATGTACAAAAAGTTGCATTTCCATTTCCATTTCCTGGTTTTCCTTCTGTCATTTGAATGTCCTTCTTTCTGCTCCAGCTTGATGAAACAGACTAGAAGACAAATGAGTAAAATTTTGCAAGTGACCCTTCTCATAATAAAGACAGTGAGTGGCAATGGCTACAGAAAACAGAACTAACTACAGAGAGGGATTGCCACCATTTTACCAGTAAACTTGTCTGAACAACTCTGAAGGTGAAGGAAGAGGAGACTTTGTTATTATTGTATTTGTATTGTATTACATGCCTCCTAATAAATAAGACCCTCTTTTGTTGCTGCAGTGTACCTCTTGAAATCTTTGTGAATGAAGGAAAAAAATGTTGTTGGGGGGGGGTGGTTGTTGGCAGAGAGTTTTCATTGCAGCAAAGCCTGCAATTGCTGCAATAGCCTACTCCCTAGGTAATTTAAAAGTCCTTGACTCCATTATTTGGTTCTGCTTTGTGTTGTGCTGGTGACTGTGTTACTCAGAGACATAACTTCTTCACTAAAACTAAAATGCGGACAAAATATGCATGGCATGCTGGAATAATGGCTCATGAGTGAAAAAAAACCAAACCAATGTGTTTTTTCACAGAAAAGAAATGAAGAATCATCAACTCAGAACTCAAAACTCAATAGTGAAAAGAGAGTTTGGTATTGAAGTATCTCTTTCCGAGGAACAGTGCAACCAACAACAAACAATCATTTCAATGAGCTGTTTTGTTGGGTGGTGGTACATGGTACTGTGGTATCATCATCCTCAACTCCTCATATTCATCAAGATCAAGAGACAAAAGTCACAAAGACAAATGACAAATGCAGAAGACTTTAACCATGATGGAATCAGAATTGACATTATTTATACAAACTAAAACAATTGACCCTTCCAATGGAATCCTATGGAGATGAAAAAAAAAAAAAAAAAAAAAAGAAAGAGAACAAAAGATCACAGAACATATGATGATATGAGTAGCATGGAGAACATTTAGTTACATGAATGTTTACAAAATTGTAAAGCTAGTCCCCCCTTCCTCCCCCATCTCCTAATACAGGATAGGTTGTTGATTCAGATGTCAATCAAATAATGTCTTGAAAGTAAAATAACCTAAAACTCCACAGTCACACCTTAAAGAGTCTCTCAACTGCCCATCACAGCGCAGTTGTAGACGAAGACCCCAGCATGCTCCTTTACACCGATGATCTGCCAGTTCAGGGTGCCATTGTTGACCCCTGATGTTGGGCACCAGGAATTCAACACGATTGCTTCGCCTTCGGGGCCCCTTTGACCACCCACAACAAGAAGTTCTCCCCCGCAGGCCTTAAAAGCTAAACCCCAACCATTTGAGGAATCAGCCCTAACTGGAAGTCTCCCCAATACGTCCCATGTATTGTTTTCTTTGTTATATTTCTTTACCATATTGGTTAGATATTCAACTGCATACAGCTGGTTATTAACAACTGCAACGAGAGGCGGTGCCTGGGCAGCTCTATTCACAGTTGGGTACATCCCCTCTATTTTCTTCCACTTCCTAGTTTTCGGATCAAATTCCTCCCCACAGCTCAATGAATCAGTGGCACTACTCATCCCACCGATAACATAGAACTTTTCATCCATGAAAAAACCAGAGCAAAGCCTCCGCGGAGAATGCATGTTGGGCAACAGTTCCCAGCTGCCAGTAGCAGAATTATAAAGCTCTGCAGATTTCAAAATGTTCCCATTTTTATCACTTCCCCCAGCTACAATAGCAATGGAACCAATGCTACTTGAACCAAACAAACAGCGAGGATGGTTCATTCCTTCACACTTCACCCAAACACGATGAATCAAACTATACTTCCATATAGCAAACTCAAATAATTCACGGCCAAAAACCAACAATTCACTCCCCACAGATAAAGATTCTTTATCAGCGTAATTGAAACAGTCATCACAAGGGATTTTAGGCAATCTCATCCATTTCTGTCTGAAGGGATCAAACGCCTCCCATCCCCTTGGATCACAAACCAAATACACCCAATGCTCCACAATTCCCAACTGCCTCCGCAGCTTATATAAGTCTCCACTCTTAATCAGGGAATTAAACCTTGAATTTAGGCAAGATAAAGAGGGATAATCCGATCTACATGCCCAAGCAAGACATGTCAATGCAACATCATCATGAAGACCAGGGAGAAGAGAATATTGTGATCTCATCACCATTTCTTTATCTTCTATATCCACCACACAAACAATCACAATTCTTCAAGTTATTCTGAGTTTGTAAAACTACTTATCCGATTCTAACCCAATCAACCAACCAGTCAATTTTTATTTTGAAAAAAGAAGAAGAAAGAAATCAGCAACTATACCCAAATCCCATCTTTACCAATATTTCCCCCATCTATAAATTTATATCCAATTAAAACCATCAAAGACCGCTATCTCATATGGAGAAAACCACAACCCACCTCGAAACAAAACCTATATTTTAAAACACAATCCAATCAAAATTCAATCTTTTTCAAACACTCCCAGATAATATCCCACTCAATTTTTCAGCTGACTTTCCTGGATAACAACCGGCAGCAACCTTCATATAGGCAGAGTACTTCACAGTTCACACACAGATAAAGACGAAAAACAAAAAAACTAAATCAAGCTGATAACCGAACCCGTCATTAGACAAGGTGCAGGAATCTCGCCGGAAAGTTGAAGCTCCCCCCGGCAGGTAAACCGAGTCAGAGTTCCATCGCCGCCGGAGAACTAATTGAGCTGAATTATTCCACAGGAAGTTTGCCGCCGCCGCCGGTGACAAGTAAACAGTACCCGGCGCGCATTTTATAGAAGACCGAGTCCCCTTTGCTTTGGGGCTAGTGTGTGTTCCTCGGTATTGTGTGTGAGAGAGAGAGAGGAGAAACAGTGGGCGGAGCGGTTATGGGTTAAGGGAGAATGAGAGAGAAATGGAGTATAGTGGGGTGGCTGAAAGGAAGGAAAGAGAAAAGCATCTATCGATCCTTGCAAAGGAGCCCCTGATATTTTAGATATTATTTTTTTCACCCTAAATTTTGTTACAAATAAAGAGGGACGAACACTCAATAAAATTCAGAGTGATATCGAAGGGTTACTGACGTGATATCTATATAGCAAAAAATGTATAGCATGTAGGGTGATAAAGAGCTGAGTCAAACCTAGTTTTGACGTGTTCATTTATTTATCGAGACTAAAATCTTGTTCGTGTTCGTTTATTTATTAATCAAGTCGAACCGAGCTTGTTCGTGAACTTTTGTGTGTATTCTATCTCCCATTAACTAATAAAAAATTGTAATGTTTAGTTAATTTAATATACAATATCAACTTACATAAAAATCAAATTTAATTTAAACTCATATATTGATATATATGTACATATAAATATATATATATATATAAAGATTTAGTTATAGTATTATTTACAATTTTAATGTTGTATATACTTATTTAATTTATATGATACAGTTAATATTTTAATCGAGCCTGTTTACGAACGTTAACGAGTTTTCAACACTTTGTTCGTGTTCGTTTATTATCAAGTCCAAAAATTGTATTCACGATCATTTTTATCGAGCAGAGCTCGAGCTTGTTCGTATTCGTTCTCAGCCCTAATAGCATTAACCTGTTTAAAATTAGAATTGCCACATGCAACTACCACGTTATGCCGTATCATTTCCTCTATATTTTTATTTTGCCAATTATTTCTCTAAAAAATATAATAAAATTCTCAATTATTGCATACTATTTTTATTTATTATTTATTGTTTGTGCAAGTTCCAATTGGCATTATTTTCTCTCTGACAATAGTCAACCATAATGTTATTTTTATACTAGTAATCATACACTTGCAAATTACATGAGCTACTTTTTCATTATATGTTTTTTCAAAAAAAATTTCTCTCTCTCTTTTATGTGTATTTTGTGCGTGTTATGTGCATTTTTTTTTAATCCATTAATATATTTTATTACTCTGATGTTTTTTTAACCTTCAACAACGTAAGGTAAGACTTGTAATTAACTGTCTGCATGAAACATCTGCTCGCAATTTATAGAATAACATTTTTGTGTTTTAACGTTAATATACACATGACACTTCTCATCATACACATGATACACGAACTTGCACAACGTAGAATAATGAAATAAAGAGATTTACTTCAATTATAAGCGTATGAAAGGAACAACACAGAAGACGTGAGCTCGAATATTAACAGGTTAAAATAGGGAGTGTGTCCATCGCGGGTAACGGTTCAAAAAGGAAAAAGAAAAAAGTAACGCTTCAACCGTTCACGAGAAATAGTGAAGGGTGGTTGAATGGAACCATAACGCATGGGGAATCCGTTGAGTGGCAATGGAAGGAACCCTAACTTGTAGGTTTAAAATTTGATGATACGAAACGTAAGATTTATGTGACTTGTCCATTTGTTTTATTTTATTTTATGTTTTAAAATGAAAAATAATAATAATAAGATATCAGTAATACAAGTACTTCATTAATAAAATAAAATTTGTCTTAATAAAATAGTCGTGTTTAAATTTCTTTTTACCTCCAACATACATCCTTACTAATATTATTTGTATAGCGTGTAAATGGATTTCAAGATTCAACGAGTAAAATAGCTAATTTATCACAATTTATTTTATTAATATCTTTATTTTTTTTGTGAAAGTTTTATGTATTATACCTAACTGATATTAAAAAGTTTTACTCTTTATGTAAGATAGAGGAGTAAATTCATTGGAACCATTTGAGATTCAACTTATATTTTATAATATCTTTTTATAGTATTTTAGTATACATATCTATTTACATTTATACTTCCCGTTTTATATATAAATAGTCGGAGTTTTGAGTTATGCCTTATAATTTAAAACCAGTCATACCTCTGAACTTTAACAAGACGAACAAAATAATATTTATTTATGAAGTGAATCTAAATTAAACAACTGACCTTTAACTTTTAAAGAAACAAAGTACGAATTTTTTATTCTCAAAATACCTAACTAAACTAATTGAAAACACGTACTACACCAGTACGTATACTATCATAAGACAAAGTGCACACATTAATAACTACAAACAGTAATTACCTTATCTGATTAATAGTACATAAGTAGTAACTATTTGTACTGGAATGATAATGAAACCATAAATACAATCGTAACTCGTACGAATCTGGAAACAAAAAAAAAAAAAAAAACGCAAAATATGTATTTGACACGTCTGACGGACATACGTATTGAGTTTAACTTGTAAAGTATTGTAGTTATGTTAAAATAGAAAAGTATTGTGTATTTTCAAAACACGTATATCATTTACAGGTGTTGAAATAGAGTTTAACATTTGAAGTATGGGCTCTTGAAGTATTATGTGTATGTTAAAACAAAAAATATTATTTGTTTTCAAAATATGTGTACCGTTTTTAGGTAGTATTGAGTTTAGTTTCTGAAATATCGTGTGTTTCAGAACACACATACGATTTTTAAGTGTTAAAATATTATGTTTAGTCACTAAACTATCACATGTATATTAAAACAATAAGTATATTGTGTTTTCAAAAATTGAGTACTGTATTTAAATGTTAAAGGATTGAGTTTAGCTATTGAAATATTGTGATTATATAACATAAAATTTATAAATTAAAAAAAAAAGAAAAAAAAAACTAGTATCGCTAGTATTGAAAGATAACAGGCGTATTCAAAATAGTTGCTAAACTAATACATATCTAGATGGTCGGACAGAAGACTCTCTAAATAATGCAGTTATTTAGCGGGAACGAAAATCAAAAAGAAATTAATTAACATAAAATGACAAACGTGATTTTAATTGCTGATGGTGATGATAAAAATTTGGACTTGGTCAACATGATTTAAATTTCTTTCTAAAATATTTTTGTCGTTTTACAAAATTTTATAAAATGACCAAAAAGTCCTTAAACGTAGAGACTTTTTGTATAAAACGACAATGGTATTATGGCAGATTAACATAATTGATTACTTTGGCAAGGGTCTATTTTGTCACATTTAAAATGATAGGGTTTCTTTTGTGATTTCAAGGAAGCTAATGGGCTACTTTGTATTTTTCCCTAAAAAATTAATTTAATGAAATGAAATGAAGGCTGGTAAAGCGCTCTGTCTCGTGGTCATGTCGTTTCTTCAAACCTCTTCTCCTTTTCTTTTTTTATTTCTTTAATATTAAATGTCATATTTTATTACTCAAAAAAAAAAAACCCTAAATAATTTAATATAATAATAGTAATAGAATACAAGCAATCGAGAATACACAAATTTACCTATACAGATTTAAATATGTAGAATTTCTTATATATGTAAGTAGTAGGAAAAAAATCACCATTCATGAACAAGTACTATTCATATTTTGCTGGACAAATGTCATTATACCAAAATATGAATTCGGCATTAGATTTGAAAACTTCCAACAAACTATATTTTCTTTGAAATTAATAACAAAATGCCCACTTATTTATGTACAAAAATACTCATTCTTTGTGGAGACAAGGCCCCGCATGGTATGCCTTTTGAAAGGTGTTTTGAAAGGTGTTTTGAATTTTAAAATTATTAAAAATATATTGGAAATATAAAAAGGTGTTTGGAGAATGTAAAAATGTGTTTGGGAAATGTAAAAAGGTGTATTAAAATTGATGAGAAATTATTATAAAATGAAAGTGAGAGTGAAATGAGATGGAAAAAAAAGTTGCCATACAGGGCCAAAATATCTAGTTATGTGAGAACCCTAAACTCCATAAAAACACACGAAAATAAATTAAATAGAAAATTTTATAAAAGAAAACTATTTTTCCATCCTCTCGACGCGAGAAATGAAAAAAAAAAGAAAATTAAGGACGTAAGAAATGAAAAAAAAGAAAATTAAGGCCACGTTCGTTTTCATCGTTTCAAATCATTTTGACACTCATAACAGTTTGAATTGGCAAAATCAAATGTCAAGTAATGTGGCTTTTTCTTAATTAATCAGCTGCCTAACCTAAACTAAAGTTTGATGAGTTGATGAGCATCTATTCTTGTAATAACTTTGAGTTTTGATTTTGTTATTTTAGAAATGTTCGAGTTTTAGTTTTAATTTTAATTTTAGAAAAATAACTTTATAACATAAAAAATATATAATTGAATAATAAAAAATTATATTAAAAATAATAAAAATTAATTATAATATACTAAATTTACGATTAAAATAAAAACTGTCATGCCCTTTTATGTTTACAAGTTTTATTGGGACACTGACACTGTGGCACGTTTCGTGTTCATGTTTTCTTTTGCTTTGCTTTTTCGTCTCTAGTCTAATTAAGAGTTTTCTGTTTCTTAATTAAAAAAACATTATATTGCTTTTCAACATATATACAGAAAACACTATTTATTGTCTTTGTTATTGCAATTGATATTGTTCGCCATAAAATTATACGTATTTAAAAGTATGACTTTTTCTAGTTGGGTGGGCGGATAAAGCATGAGCAAAGATAGCTTTAACGTTAAAAAATTCTCTCTCGAACCTACACTCCGCTGCATTTGTTGTTTAGAGTTGTCTCGATCTAAAACATCCCAACAAAACACAGTGTAGGTAGGATGATGGCATTGCTTACTAAAAATAGGCTCTCCTCGAATTGAAGGTAGCAGAACATGACCATATCTTGTGACAGCAAATTAATGGCAGTTTGGGAAGCATTTCCATATCCACATCCACATCCACATGTGTACGTTTCTTCAATGTATTAACCATTAACTAATCTGGTTTTTCAATTTGCAAATTCAAGAACAAAAGATAGATTGCCTTCCATTATATTGGGCATGATTTGCCCATTATCAAGTCACTATTGAGAAAAAAAGTTTCATTTTCGTCATTCAACTTGATACATAATTTCAAAATGATCTATAACTCAAATTTCGAACAAGTACGAGTTGTTTTAAGCCAAGTTAAATAACAAACAAAGTGATTTGACCTTTCACTTCTCCATTCATTACTCCTAATAATGTGTGAATTTTCGGTACTAGTTAGAATAAAGTTCAAAAAATGTTGTCAAAAATTTAAAATATGGACCATTTCAGAACTATCTTTAAAGTCGAGGGCGAAAATGAAACATTTTCAAGTTGACGACAACTCGAGTTAAAGGACCAACGGAGTGATTAATCCTCCATATGATATGTACTTCCTGCAAAAACTCATGAAACAGGACCAGATCATGGCGGCTAAAACCGACCATCTGTAGTGCTTTTGAAGCCAGCAGATCCTACATGTATTATCCCAAAGTGGAACTCTTGCGTTAGAAATTGCGCAACTTTCAGTTACCTGTCAATTCCCCCCACAGCCGTCAATAGCGTATACTTATGGGCACACTGCGAGGATAACAAGAAAGAACCACATCAATTTTGCAACTTGCAAAACTCTCAAGTGTACCATAAACTCAACTACTTCTTGCTTCTTTTCCCCTGCAAATATTCAACAACTGGTTTTCTGCAGTTCAAGATGATTTCAGAAAAAATATGTACAAAAAGCCATTGTCATTCTTAAGAAAAATCCCAAAAGATAAATATAAATTCCTGCTGATATAGTAACAAATCTACGAATGTAACTCTAGTCTTTCTAAGGAGATTCTACAGCACCTGATGATCTCTATTTCCCTCGATGGCTCACGATGGATGGTTAATGAAATCACCGCCTTTCGGTTTTTTGCATTTTCGCATTGTTGATGAGAAGGAAACGAAAACCCTCTTACAGAGCCATACAGAAGCGAAATGCTTTGTTTTAGTCAGCTCAGAAGATCTGGCGGCCTTCCATTTGGGACTTCTTCTTCCACATTTGATACGTTCCTTCCATTTGGGACTTCTTCTTCCACATTTGATACGTTCCTTCCATTTGAGACTTCTTCTTCCACATTTGATACGTTCCTTCCATTTGAGACTTCTTCTTCCACCTTTGATATGTTCCTCTCATTTGAGACTTCTTCCACCACCTTTGATATGTTCCTTTCATTTGAGACCTCTTCCGCCACCTTTGATATGTTCCTTTCATTTGAGATTTCTTCTTCCACCTTTGATATGTTCCTTTCATTTGAGACTTCTTCTTCCACCTTTGATATGTTCCGTTTGCACCAACACGGATACAGAGGTAGTGAGCCTTCTTCGCCAATCACCCATGCATGCTTGGATACAGCCTCTAGTTTCAACCTCTGTTCAGGACCTGCAGAGACAAATTCTATTAGAAAGGGAGCGCAAGGACGGCATGCGTTGGGGGAAACACAATCGGATTCACTAAGAAGTGAAGTTCTTTACTGTGCAAAGACAAACCTTTGCAGAGAAGTCCTTGGATTAAGTCCTTTAGCAAGGGATTCATCCCATCAGGAAGATTTATAGGGTCGTGAACAATCTGGGAAATGGTCACCCTCACCCCGGTTAGACAAAAAGCACAAAACCAAGTACATTAAGTGAGAACATTCTATTCTCCTCAGCGTATCTTTAGTGCAATAATCCAACAACGAGGAGAGAAGCAAGTTGATACCTTATCATATGTGTCCTGAAGGGTGTCTCCTAAAAATGGGTATTCTCCCAAAATCAGACAATACAATGTAACTCCAAGTGCCCATGTGTCCGCAATTTTGCCATGGTAGGTTAGACCTGATAATTATAAAAAAAATCCAATCATAAGTTGTGAACATAGACGGGTGAGATTTCGGGTCTATGATAAATTTTCATCTGTAAGGGTACCAACCTAAACAGCACTCCGGCGCAGTAAAAACGGGAGTCCCAGGAGAGCGGCGGAGTTCATCATTATCATCCTTACAAGTAAAAGTAACAAGGTAGACGAGTCAATCAACAAGGAAGCAGCGAATCACTGCTCAAAGTATGCAAAAGGTTAGGTGACAGTAAATGTCAGGAATACAAATGTAATTGGATGACTTTAGCCCAATTAATGATGCAATGCCCAGACAAACAATAGTTTAGAAAAGGGTTTTAGATACAATACTTTTAAGGAAAACGGAAATTTTTTAAGATTTGTTGCTTCCAGATTTTTTCAGTTGACAGATATACTCCAATTCCATGGCCTCTCAAACATATAATGTTAAAATGAATTTAAAGAATATAAGAATAGTGAAAATTTCAAGATGAATATGAAATCACGAGATTGCTAAAATGAGATCGAGATTTCAAGATGTGCACAAAATTACCTCAGTGAGTATGTTTACTCTAACACCAAATGCCAACAAAATTAGAGATTTTTTAGATAACAACTGAATAAAACAGTACTTAAACAGAGTTTAAAAATAAAAAAGAAGAAGCTGGATTTGCATCACCATCCCAGACAAGGCATATTCGTTTCATCTATGAGTGCCATTTGTAATGCATTATAGTCAGCAGTAGCTCATTACCTCAAAGACCTGACTGACGCTAAAATCACCAATCTTCACTGTACCAGAAGCAGTGACCAAGAGATTATCTGGTTTGAGATCGCCATGAATAACATTCTGCACAGAACAATCAGTAGAAAATTTGAAAACCCAAGCTTTAGCAAATGCCAAGTTACTTTGCATTACATGCAACAACAATGTAATGGCCTTAAAATACATTAAAACATAGATTTGTATCAAGCAAGTGAACATCAATTTAACACTCTCAAGTACTTTGATCTTACATGAGAATGAAGATACATCAAACCACAAACAATATCTCGTAAATACTTTCGTGCAGTATTTTCTCCGAGACCACCAGGCAGACCAGCACCCTCACAGACCCGTTTGCCGTCTACATACTCTAGAACTGAACAAGAAATAAAATATTTGACATCAAATAAATCATCCATGCCATTATCTTTAGAAATTCACATAAAATGCAGGTAAGAAGAAGCCTGCGCTCGTCATATGAACAATTACTATACTCTGTTTTTCTTTCTTATTTTCATTATTTGTTTTTAGCTTTAGTGTTGGGGGGGGGGGGCGTGCAGGGTTGAAGAAGTTCTGAAAAGTACCCATGTAGAAGTGATCAGTCGTTGGATCATCAATCACCTCCACAAGATTAACTATATTTGGATGCTTCAAGGATTTCATGATCATAACCTGCACGACAGAGGAACTGACACAACTTAAGCAGAGAATCTCAAAAAATTAGCCAAGATACATCAACTTATTACTGCAAATAACACTGTTATGTAAATATCTAGCAAACACAAAGACTAAAGCAAAGATCAAGGAACAAAAAATCACACTGTATTTCAGGTGTTCCCTAGTTGACACCAGAAAACTATTATGGTCAAAGACCTCGTGGCACCAAGAACACACACAAATTTATAGCATAAATAACTTTTGCCAAGTTGTTGAAGATTTTCAGAAAACTAATGAAATATGGAACACACAAATTTATATCATCAGGAATTTTTGCTCTCTATTCTACAAATTAACTACAGAGAAAAGGCAGATTACCTCGCGAAGGACATCAGTCATAGCAGTCTCTGAAGGTGCCACCCTCAGCTTTAACAGATGAGACTTGTGAAAAGCCTGCATTCAAAAAGTTGAAAACAACTCACTACTCCACTACAACCAATTGAACTCTGTCTAGGATGATATTTCTGAAGATATAATAATGTTGTGTTCGGGTGTAAGATTGCACTTAAAAAAGCCAATATTATCAGGCAGTAACATGATTTAGTAACAGAGGCATGAATCTAATTCTAATTACAGCTCGAGTATTTCTTAAGTTCACAAAGAGAAGGCTCATCATATCTCAAACTCAAGCAAATGAAGGGTCTTCTAACAAATCAGTCAGAAGAAAGATTCAGAAAAGTACAACTTTGGTGTATTAAAGCCTGCTCAAAGAGAGTGAAATACTATCTCCAAGAAAAGCAAAAATAGAAATGCAGTGCCATTAGAAACTAAGGAAGTACAATAAGAGGCAACACCTTCATTGCATAATATTTCCCATCTGCAGTGCTACGATACAGGACCTGCAAGATTTTGTAGCGCATAAGACAACACTAGCAGAGGCTAAATACCTTTAAGCAGAAGTTTTACCAGGGAAACATCAAAGTCAGTAAGCTCACCACTTTTCCATAGCTTCCAGAACCGATCTTATGTAGGTGAACATATTCATTAATCATCTTATTACCATCTTCATCCTTCATATACAGAAAATCATCAAATAAAGTAATATTCATGAAAACAAGAAAATAGTATCAACAAACATATATTGCATGAAAAAAGAAAAATGAATTCAAAACAGACCTCAAAAAGGAACAAAAATCTACAACTAGTAACAAGACATTGATATCTTGGAGATTCAAGACTAGGAAGAAACAGCAATCTGTTAGTTGTTAATGAAATGCAAATATCAACTCAACAGTTTGGTCAAGACCTGAGACTAAAAAGAAATTAAGATAGAAGAAAACAATTTTAGGGCCTTGGAACAGATGCTTGGACAATTTTAACACAACATGCATGGTTAAGAATTTGATAAAAAGGAAATCTTGAATCAAGTCACTTCTCTCAAAGTTCATCAATGCTAAAGAAGATTTAGTGAGTAGTTTATCTATCTAATGTCCACTTGTGGCAATTTATGTATTCAATTAATACACTACCAAAAGTGCAAATTTTCATAAACTACCACAAGTAGAACAGCTATTTGCACACGATCAGTTTCTTCTCATAATTTTATCGGGATACACAAGCTAAATAAGAAGGTTTTATCAGTAAAGGAAATGGTAAACAGATTCATGCAACTACTTACTTCAGACCGTACAAGTGTGACAGTTTCCCTTACTGGCACATCCCTGCAAATCAACCCATTTTGAATTCTGTACTTTAGAACATCCTCAGAGCGTCCGACTGGACTTTGAAACTCACTGTCATCCCTGTTATCGGTCTCTGTAAAGTCACCATTATAAGACTCATCGTCATACTCTTCCACCTCTTCATCCAACAAGAAATCCCTAGAAGTGCGATTTGCAGATTCTCTGGGGGGCCTCAATACCTTTTTAGACTTCCGTGCGAATGCGAATCCAAAACAACCACAGCAACCCATTTCCGTTGCTTTAAAAATGGAATCTCTTTTAATAAACATGACTTAAGTTTTTCAACTCAACAAACTACACTCAACAACACAAGTTTGAGCCAAGAACCTGGAAAGCACCATATTCCAAATTAATATCTAAACCATCAAGTCACACCACAGATAACAGTAAACTGTCAAAAACAACCCTTTTTCCTCAAGATTTGCACCATCAAATAAAAACTTGTAGTACTAAATAGTAGCAAATTGAGGAAGGGAAGGTACTGATGTTGACCTTATTTGACAATGATGTGGGCATCAAAGGCCCCAACAGGCATTGCTATTCCAAAGGATGCCATTCGGAAAAATGAAAAAAACAGTTGATCAAGCTGATGCCATTCAGATTCCACCCTGACATCTCAAAGCTCCAGCTCACGAAAAGAAAAAAGAAAAAGAAAAACAGGATTTTGCAGTCCAATACAATTTCCAAGCTTCTGCATTCAAGAAAACCCAACACTGAGGTTTTTGCTTGGAATTAACCAAATCATTAGGACATGCAAATTAACTCCCAAAAAATAAAAAATAATCAACGAAAGCAAAACAATGGGGTAAAAGAGCCCCTAAATTCAATCATGGCAAGCAGCTGACTTTTCCCTTATTTAGAAGTTCGATATAAATTCCACAGACGATGCAAGAAAGCATGCTAAGTAAATCAAGATTAGATTTTAACGTACCGATTATAAAGGAATCTTAATGAGAGAATCCCTGTCTGCAAACAACCAACAAAAAATTCCAGCAGAACCCTGAAACTAATTCGCCACAATCCTCACAATTCAACCAAAGAATAAAAGCCCACCAACTGCCAGCTAATTATGCTTAGCTTAAGACATGAAGAAAGGGACAAACCCAGAAAAAAAAAAAATCAACTTTAACTGAAATTTTATGGAAATTAAATTGATTTGGAAAGAAAAATCCCAAACAGAGGCCGGGCGAGAACAAGAGAGAGGGTTCGTCTAATCAAAAGATGGGCAAACGGAGGGAAAACAATAAACTCAACAACAAAGCTGAAAGATCCTGATTCTGGAAACAAAAACGCACGAATTCCCAATCGAGATACAGAAAATTGATGGGTTTCGAATCGCCAATCGATTCACACACACAGCTCGAACGCTAAAAACAACGTGAATTCAGAAACTGGGAATGCGGAACTGGAAAAATCTTAATCAAGATCATGGGATTCATGGCGTGGCTTCATCTAATTCAAAAACTTTGCACTTTAAATAGAAAATCCCAATCAGAGAAAAGGAAATGGAAGTGGAAGTTGAAGGAGGCTGGGGAAGGGTGGTTGAACTTTGGAGCACTCTAAAACTGCCAAGGGAGGATGATGACATTGACAGCTTCGCCCGTCGTATTCGTGGGATTAAACTTAAACCCTGAAAATTTTACAAAAAGTTGAAGACAAATTTGCAAGCTTTGGGATTCCCCAAAGCCAAAAAAGGCCAAAATATTAGGGTATAAATTGCATCTTTAGTTCTTAATATTTGTGAAAAAATAATAAAATTAGCCTTTGATAAATCAATTTAATTAATTCTAGAAACTTTTCAATGTATTGGATTCTTATTCAACATTCATCTCAATTGCAAACCTTGGATTCCACAAGGGATTATGGAAAAAAATAAATTGCATTTATAGAAGTGAAAAATTTTTTTTAAAATTCACAAACTAAAATTTGAATGCACAACGATTAGTCATTTGATTGGATAATTAATTATGTGATTGTTTTTAATTATTTGCATAATTGTGTAACGGTATAATACAAGCTGTTTTATTCATTCTTTTAGTGAGAAAAAACTTGTGCGCTGGAAATACATGTGAATAGTATAAAGGAGGGAGTGCCTTTTTTGAATAGTAATAAATATTTTTTAAATTTTCACAACTAATTGTTTTGCAGCTATCTTGGTGAATGCCTTTTTTGAATAGTAATAAATGTTTTTTAAACTTTTACGACTAATTGTTTTACAGCTGTCTTGGTGAAATCGCTTCGTGCGCGCATGCATATACATGTGAATGGTATAGAGGAGGGAGGGAGTGCCTTTTTTGAATAGTAATAAATGTTTTTTAAACTTCCACGACGAATTGTTCTACAGCTGTCTTAGTGAAATCGTGGCATGCACGCATTCATATACATGTGAATCGTATAAAGAAGGGTGTGCCTTTTTTGAATAGTAATAAATGTTTTTTAAACTTTCACGACTAATTGCTCTCTAGTTGTCTTGGTGAAATAATGTCACGAGCGCATGCATATACATGTGAACGGTATAAAGGTGGGAGCGCCTTTTTTGAATAGTAATAAATGTTTTTTAAACTTTCACGACGAATTGTTCTGCAGCCGTCTTGGTGAAATCGCAATATTTGAATACCTAATTTCGTCCTATCTTTACTATTTGACAAAACATCGTAGTATATTAGATGTGGCGCCATCAACTTTTTTTGTGAGAAAAAACATGTGCGCACGCATATACATATGAATAGTATAGAGGAGGGAGTATCTATTTTGAATAGTAATAAATGTTTATTAGACGTTTACGACGAATTATTTTACAGTTGTCTTGGTAAAATCTTGTTGTGCGTGCATGAACATATATGTGAATAGTATAGAGGAGGGAGTACTTTTTCTTTCTTTCTTCTTAATAGTATTTAATGCTATTAAACATTTACGATAAATTGCTTTACAACTGTCCTGGTTATATAATGTTATTCGAAAACCTTATTTCGTCCTATTTTCACTATGTAACAACCATAAAAGTATTCTAGATGTGGTCTTACTTCTCCACTGATATTATGTTACTCCGTTTCATATAAAATAATATACACCGTTATATTTCACATAAGATTTGATTCACTTGAGAAGATTTAAAACTCTGGCAATTCATTTTAGTTTCACATTTATACTCTTTAAAATAAGGAAAAAATGTCAAAAGGAAGAGCAAAAGCACACCATAGATGTTCGACATGTCTCTTCGATGCAAACTGCTTTGTGTAAATAATTATATAGTGGGATAAAATATGTACGCAAAAACTTACATGAAATGTGTTTATGTTTAAAGCGCGATTTACACATAAAGCAATGAGTAGACGATGCATGTTTCAATGAGTAGACGATTTTTTTTATTTTTATTATAAGGATAGAACACATGCGACTTGTAATTCTAGTGAAACGATTGCATTTTTTTTTTCTTTTTCGTCACAATATTGATAGTCATGTAGATTGAGAGTGATACTTACAAATTATACGAGTGTCATTCTCATTAAATAATAGTATGATACTCTTGAAAGAATATCAATTTTACTCTTTCAAAAATACTATATAAGAATACTATATCTGTTGCTACTATTCTTCAAAAGTATCATTAGTTTTGAAAAGAAGCACATGCAATTATCCTTCAAACAAAGAGTATCAATTATATTTATTTTTATTAATATTTTTTTTAAACCTTAAAATGATACTTTTTAAGAGTAACAATGTTTTTTTCTTTTTCTTTACTTAAAGTGATACTCTTCAAGAGTATCGTTGATATTCATGAACAATATCACTTATATTCATGAACATACTCACTTTTAATTTTCAAGAGTATCAGATTTTCTTTTCCCACTTTTTTGTATCACTTTGAAAGCTAAAAAAAACGAAAAGAAAAGAAGTTTATTGAAGTAAACAATATCACTTTGTACCACCTACTTTTTTCCATTTTTTTTGCGTGCTATATATTATATCGAGTTATTCTCATACCCTAATAATCTTTAACTATTACCATTCATCATGAAATGATAACCATTAATTGTTGGAAGGTACAAATTGTACTTCTACAACAAACAATGACAACGCACGGAGTTACATAGTATATTTCATAAATTAGAGGGTACAATCAAAATTATCCAAAATATATGGACAAAAAGTAAATACATTCAACAGTTTAAGTAAATACAGTAATATGTTTTTTTCCTTGGAAATTATGGTTTTTAGGATCTATGAGCTCTTTTATTAGATCCTCTGTCCTCCAGTGAGATTAAATTGAGTAAACTACAATAATTAATATTAATAATACCGAATCTTTAAAAACACCGAAGTTGACTTTAAATACTAAAATAAGGAAAAAAGCATCTGCCGTTAACATTATCAAACAATTAATAAAGAGGCATACTAAACGCAGTAACCGTTTTACTATTCGTAGTAACATTCTCCTATGAAAAGACAAAAATGCTCCTGGCCCAAAAGGAAAAAAAGAAAACCGGGTGAACAGTACCCGGTTAGGAAAAAAAACTGAAGAAATACCGCCGGCAGTATTTCCTGAATTCCGTCCGGGGAGACAGTCTCCCCGGCCGAAATGTTGCAGAAACAGAAAAAAACGTCCGGATAATCGCAGATCCGGGAAAAAAATCCCCCCAAATGGGTTTTTTTCCCAAAAATTAAAATGAAGGGGTATATAGAGAATTTATGCAAACTAATTTAAAGTAAAAAAATAAATACAGTGTTTACTTATAGTGTAATATGGATCGTACTCATGTATATCGGCCATATTTGAATAAACGTGTCAGTGATGAAATAGAAAACAAGTGTTTCTGCAATTTAATTTAAATAAAAAACAACTAACTCTGAAAGTTGAAAAAATGGAATAAACTTGGCACATTACTTATAGGTGAAAAAATGAAAGAAAAATAATTTTTAACCATAAAGGGCAATTCGAACTTTTTACAAGGAAATGTTACTGCGTTTAGTAAAACGGGTGAAAGGGACCCGTGGGTGAACAATACTGTTCACGCACTGGTGAACAGTACCCGATTTTCTTATTTTTCTTTTTTCTTTTGGGTCAGAGACATTTTTGTCTTTTCATAAGGGAATGTTACTGCGAAGCATACGATTCAAATCAAAGTATTGCGGAGAAGGTTCCACCGAATCATGACCAAAAACATCACATCATGGTCACTAAGGTTTTGCCCGCAATGATTCGTGTTAAATTAGTTTTGAATTATCGTGTTATAAATTATTGTTAGATGTTTAAATATAAATCGTATTTATTTATAACATGTTGTGTTATGTTTGGTTTGAATTATTTGATTATATATTTTTGTTGGTCATCGTGGATGTATCATATCTTCTTTCAAAGGAAAGAGGAGCAGCGGCTTGGATTTTAAAAAACCGTCAAAGTCGTAGGGTCGTAGATGGGGTCGCGTCTAATTCATAGTTGATAGTTTTGTTTTAACGCTCTTAAGGAATGAGTTTTTAAAGAGTAGAGGTTCAATAACTATGTCTAGACATTGCTAAGCATGTTATACATTACAATTATATATATCCTTTTTAAGGTGAGTAGGGACGAAGTCTCGAATGCTATTACCTTTGTAAAAAAATTGGCATCCATCATATTATCTTACACCCATTCCTTTCTCATTAAAAAAATTTCAGTTTCTAATATTGAAAAAAATGGTATTAAAACCCAGGATTTGAAACTAAACTTAGAATAATACCTAGTGATTTTTCTTCATCATATAACTTTTACCAAGACACTTGAGTATATACTCCCTATAATTGGTGGCCATACTAAAGGTTTTTGGGTTATGTTATTAGCGGTAACCATTTTACTAAATACAATAATCACTTTAAGATTTTAAGAGTTAAAAGTATAAGAATGTCTCTATACTCACCAAAAGAATTTATAACCTTTAACAAATTTCTTTTTTTAAAAAAAGAGGAAAAAATCAAAAACACTCCTGAAATTTGGACAAAAATCAAAAACATTCCTGAGGTTTCAAAAAAATACAAAATAGTCAATATGACTTCCCATTGACCGGCATCTTTGTGACGCTCCAACCTGGCCCCCTATCCAATACGGAAACCCGATCGGACGCCTGTCTGGTTCGCACCAGGATTCAGTAGTGCAATAAGAACAGAAATAACTAAATTAAAAATAATGCGGAAGCCTTAATATTAAATTGTAGAATTATAATTTATAGGTCCCAATCTCGTAGCCTAACAGTCTAATATCTAACTGGCGCGCTAGCCAATCATTAATTCAAAAGCACTTACTAAATAAGAATGTGTATAAAGTTCAACTATATCCTCCAATCTAACTCAGCTCACTGGTGTTTAACTTCGCCTACTGTTGATTTGTCATGCCACATATAAATACTGAATGAGCTTTACGCCAAGTGATGTTCTCCGTTTGAAATATGTTTTATAACAGTTATGGAAGTGCTAAATCATAGAGTACAACAATTCAAATAATAGGAAAACAGTGAACACAAGAAGTAGGATACTGTCGGGATCTAAGGAGTTCAGAGTTTCACTCCACATGTCCCCCAACGACCGTTACACCCCATTGGTGCCTTCGTCAACAATGCCCGATATATCTGTGTTACGGCGCCTACAGGTACTCGAGTACACCTGACTTCCCATGCTTATCTATCCAACCGTCCAAACCTGACGCCGGCCCGATGGATTAGATAAGTCGTGGAAGTTGTGGGATCCCCGGCTGTCATGCACAATCAATTGCATACAATAATCCCAGCGATGGGTGGGCACGTACACCCTCATTTACTATTCAACAAATCCCAGCGATGGGTGAGCAAGTACACCCTCGCCTGTTATTCAGCAAATCCCGGCGATGAGGTGGTAAAGTACACCCCCGCCTACTACTGACTAAGAATTTAAAGCATGCCATATAATTCAGTAACAAGCCAAGCCATAACAAGACTTTTCAGTTACAAATTCCAATCAAATAGTACAAATACGCGCATCACGTATCAAATACATATACAAATCATGACATATTACTCCCAATTTCAGTTTACTTGAGTCGAGTGAAAAGTAGTCACTCGCTCGATATAATCAATTCCATGCATGTTTTCTGTAGAGATATATACATGTATATGTATTTTCAAAGCTAATGAACATGTTATATTTAGAGATAGACATGACAGTTTTCAAAATATATAATTTTATAAAAGTGAGAACACTCACCTTTCTCAGGACCTTCTACTTATTTCTATTCCCCGTCATCTACATTACAATTCCAAATGCATTTAAATATCATTACTTACTTATTCTTTATAAAAATCTATAATGCTAATCTAATATAGTTTAAGGTTTTATTTATTAGTATTCTTTTATCATTTTATCACTTGTACCTATTCCCAAGTTCCAAGTATGTAGTCTAGTTCTACCATAAAATTTTAGCTAATATTACTTGTTAAGAATGCCTAAAAACATCTACTTCAAATACCAAAACTTGTGAGTTCCAACTCTCTCAATTGATATGAAATTTATCTTTTATTTTCTTATTTCTCTGTGGCTTATTTGTGATTATGTAGTTAAGTTTCTTTTCCATAATCATATAACAGTTCTAAGTATAGTTTTCCTTTTCAAGATTCTAAAATCTCTTGCAGGGGATTGGTCTAAATTAGCTTACATTTTCTTACTTAACTTAACTATATAGTTTGGGCTAAATCCTATTTTAGCTCTTTTCAAACTTCCAGTTTCAATTCTAGAAATGGTACACGGCAGATCGTTTGCTTTTAAATGTTAGCTCGACAAACTCCTTTAAATCTTCTAGTTTTCCTCCTGTCTATAAGTCATGTGCAGCCATATGTATTTGACCGATCAACTTCCTCACTTATTCAACTTTGGTGGTTTCAAAGTTTTAAAAGCACAAAGTATAACTAAGTTCCATTCTTTCATCTTTCCTAAACTCCATCCTAGGTTTATGAAAGTTGAAAGTTCTATTGTTTTACTTGCTTACATAAAGAAAACAAACCCCAGAGAAAATATACATAAACTACCAGTACTGTCCCTAGCCTAAGGGAGTACTTTCATATTTCCTTCTTTTCTAAATTTTAACTTGTGAATTGCATGTTTCTTTTATCTAGTTTATTTATCATTTTAAAGAACTAATCCATGGCTTAGAAAACATCTCACACACTTATATCTAATATGTAAACGAAGTCTTAAGATTCTACTCACTCCGTAAATAATGTTGTGAAGGTTCGAAGATCAGAAATTCTGATATCCCTGAGGTGATACAGTTGCGGTGTTTGGGGCATAACTTTCTACACAAAACTCTAAAACTCGCAAATCCAGTTGCATATTAAACTAGACTCCAAGGGGACTTCACAAATATCTCAACCTTAAATAGATGAGTCCGGATAAGTGAATTCTGATCTATTCCTTGTGACTGTACAGCAAGTCGCAAAACAGGACAGTGGAGGTTTCTTGGTTTTCTTTGCTTCTTCGAATTTTCCTGACTTTTCTTTGAATTTTGTTGAGTTGCTTGCGCTCTGGAAAGGGTTTAGAGAAGGTTTTCAATCCTGGGAAATAATTCTTCATGATCGATTAGGGTAGAACCCTCTAGCTTAGCTACAGAAGCCTTCAACCAGTACCCCTTTAAAGTTCCGTAATTATGTTCTATCTGAAACTAGTTGATTTGGGAGAGACTGTTTCAGTTTTCAATCGAACACAAGGTGAATAACATAATTAAAGGAAAGAAAACTTTTCTTTAATGTATTAAGTTAACACAGTTTCAGATCAATCGCATAAAAGGCCAAACCACAAACATTAAGGAAACTCCCATGTTCCTTCTCTATTTCTTCTAAGGTTTCAGCTGTATGAATAACTGCGGATTCTGAGAGAAATTGAATCAGAACTGCAGCATAACAGTAGGAACTAAAAGCAAAACAGTAGTCCTATGTGTGGTTTCAATCATTCCTCAACACAGACATGAACATCTATAAGTTTATAAAGAACCTCTCTTCTTTGCTTTGTTAAGGGTTCCTACCAAACTGCCTACGCAGACAAATAAAATATCAGGTCTCCATTTCTTTTACAGTAAGGGAAAACCAAAGAGCAGTTTCTAATAATTCAATTCATGGAACCTAATTCCAGCACCCCAAAATTCATTTGTCAAAATCATTTATAGTGGCAAAAGCATCTAAGAAAATGTTTAAACCTCCAACTAAATTAGCTTTAAAAAATCAGCAGTAGTTTTAACATTTCCTCAAACAAAGTTCCAATTCCAGTTGAGTTTTACATTTAAATTTCACTTCAAGAAAATTCTAAAGTTACTCCACTAGGATTCTGTCAAGCCAACGACTAGCAAAACAACATTTTAAGCCCCTAACATTTTACTGAAATCAGAAACAAAAACTGCAGTATTTTTCCTTGAAACAGTAGAATTTCTACTTCTCAAACCAACAGAAAACTGAACTAAAACAGCATCGAACACCTACAACTAAAATAAGAGCTTTAACTTTTAATGAGGCTTTCTTGCAAACAGATTATAGACATCAAACTTGGGACAATTATTATCAAGTAATCGTTTAAGGTTAAGCCTCCAAACTCTTAAGAGTTCAGCCAAGCATCAGTACTTTTAACATCATTAAATCATAACAGCTATCCTCTTGTCCTAGCTATACTCTGATTCGATCAAGGACCCTACAGTCTAGTTCAAGCTTTACTTCACTAAGACATTTTCACAAGTAACTTATAGGCAATCGGCTTAGGAAAGGGGTTCTTGAAGAATCTCATTGTTCCAAGACTCAAATTCAGTAGTTTAAGTTATTTTACAGCACCAACATATCAACATACCGATTTAGTTCTAACCATAGTATTATTTTCATCTACGAACACGTTCACGTTCAAGCATGAGACCCAAGAAAATCGAAACTCCCTTCTTTTCTTCCTTTCTTAGCATCCTAAATTTTGTAGTTTCATAACATGTCCGTACGTAATTTAGATTTTAAAATAAAGTTTCAGAAAGATTACCCAATGAAGATCCTTTGAGCCTCACAGTTATGAAACTTTGTAGTTTCATTTAACTTCCAGAGTTGTGATGTTGTTGCTGCGAATAGAACGAAGGAAGAAGATTGAAAACGAGGAAGCAGTACTGGTTTTCCGTTGGTTGCGGTTTGAGATGTTGCTATGCTTTTGGTGAACGAGGAATATTTGGCTGCTGGCGGTGGAATCAGCTCAGAAACAGGGGAAGACGATAGAAAGGGAGATGATGTACAGATCGGATACCTTGTTGCAGTTATGGAGGATTAACTGATACTGGTTATCAATCTTTTTTTTGAAACGGAAAACAATATATTAATGGCGCTGGAAATCGTCCAGCAACGTTTGAGATACAAATGCAAGTGACTCAAGCCACTCATACTCATCTTGGGTACTAATTGCCAAATAGTGTACTAACAAGTTGGCTATAACATTTTTGCCCTGTTTTTCACCCAGTCCAAATCTCTCAGCAACATCCATCTTTTCAACAACTCGTCTAACATCCATCTTTGCAGCAACATCCACAAATGCCCATCCAGCAACATCGTCCAGCAGCAACATCCAGAAAAAACTTCCATCCACAAACTTACTTCCAAAAAAGACCATAAAAATACCTCCTCCAAAAACGTCCAGCTAGATCCAAGCACCCTCGCCGGCGCCGGATCTAAATACCTATAAAACTCTCCAAAGAGAGTCCAAACCCTCCTAAGAGGGGGACAAAATACTCTCATATAGAGAGACTGAAGCTCCACAAAGGGAGAAGAAACTCCCAGACAGGGAGAAACATAAAGAAAAAGAAAAGAAAATAAGTAGAAAAGAAAGAAAAAAATTAAAAGCTTCAATCCCCCTTCTCCCGTAGGGGAGAAGGGGGAAGGGGGAGAAGATTTTTGAGTTTGGAGAAAGAGAGGAGGCGGCTGTAGAGAGAGCTAGGGTTTATATTACATACCTTTACTAATATGACAATGATACTGGTTATCAATCTTTTTAAGGTGCTGTAAGAAGAAAATTGATCAAGCTGCAAAGAGATTTGAGGCTAAGGGTGCAGGTTTGTATTCCGACTAAGAAGAAACATAACCGAAGAATGGAAGGTAGTCGAACAGAGGAAGCTTCAGGATATGCTAAACAAGCTTCCTTTCTTTTCGTTATTATTTTATTTATTTAGGGGCATACTATTTTCAATAACATTTTTACTATTTGCATTAACATTTTTTTGTGAAAAATTTATTTTGCTCTTTAACTAAAAAAAAAAAAAACTCTTTTTTACTTTTCATATTACATGGTAAGTAAACAATTTATAAATTTTCTTACGTAAAGTTTGTTTGTTAACAAAAAAAACATGTCTGGCCCGAGATTGTGCCAAAAAAAACCCAAAAAATAGAAAAATTTTTGCCAAAAATCTCGCCATTGACAAATGTATATTCCAAAATCCCGCCCCCTATTTGCAGGAACATTACCAAAATTTCGCCCAAAGTGGGCGGTATTTTGGGTCGGGCGGTATTTTGGAAGAAAATCCCTGGGTCTCGCCCCCAATGTGCAGGAACATTTTTAAGTTGGATCCGCAACAGCTGTAATTGGATTAAGTTGCCTTTGATACGACGTTAGAAATGTTAGAATTTCAAAAGAGAAGAAAAGAAATGAAGAATGTATAGATTTTTTTTTTTTTTTTTGGTTAAAAAACCAATTTTATGTACAAAAAATATATAGATTATTTACTTACCGTGTAATATGGATTGTCCTCGTGACTATTGACAATAATTAGAATGAAAATGATTTCTTTTATTTTTTTTAAAAACCTAAGGAGAATTATAGACTTGTCACAGGAAAATATTACTGTAAATAGTAAAAATCTTATTGCAAATAACAATTCCTATTTATATTAATTTTCTTTTCCTTTAGCGGTTCACAAACCGCCGGAATTGTTACTTGAAGGACACCGTTTACTAAACGTAGGACACTTTTTAAAAATTTTAGACGTGAATTTATATTTTTGCCCTTCTAAAATTTAAAAAGTGTCATGTGTTTAGTAAAACGGGTCCTGCAATTAAAATACCCAATATATATATATATATATATATATTCTTGTTTATAGGTAGACCACTAAGCTTCTAAGATTCCCAGTATAACCCAAATTAATTTAGAAAATTTTCAGTTAAATCCTAAATCATACTTTTCACTTATTACTCCATCTCAAATAATTTCAATTCACTTTTACTTTATCAAACTAGTTTCATTTCAGTCATAATTTATTAAGTATCGATTTTTAGTCCACTTTACTAGAATCGTTAAGTTTCGTTTATCATAATTTATTTTTCTAATTATTTCCTACGTCTTATTAAATCTATTTTACAAATGAGTAATGATAGACTATTCAACTAATTCATCTCAAATCATGTGTTCAACTCATGTGGCATGCATTCATTGGCCACTTATGTGATATTAATAATTATTTCATAAAAATGTAACCAATGAATGCATGCGACATAAGTTGAGACACATGATTTCAGATGAATTAGTTGAGTAGACTATCATTACTCTTTACAAATTACACATTATCAAGTCCAGAAATCCTATTTTACATAAATTTATTATAAAATATTATTGCAGTTTAATAGGTACTAGGTTATGAGATTCGGGGTTTCACAATCTTTTTCATCATCGTCGTCAGTATCATCATCGGCGGCGGCATCATCTTCATCACCGTCGTCGGCATAATCTTCATCATCATCGGTGTTATCATCTTCATCGGCTTGATTCATTGGCATCATATGTCGATGACTGTGATGAAAATGATGTCGACGACGATGATGATACCGAAAATGATGACGAAGAAGAAGATGCAGGTCAATGGGAGGTCATATAGTGATCAAATGACTATTTGGTATTTTCTTGAAACCTCAGGGGAGTTTTTGATTTTTACCCTAAAAAAAAAAGGGAACGGTGCTGGGTTGAGAAAAAAAAAAGAAGAAAGAAAACGGGGTGGAAAAAAAAAAAGAAAAACTTTGCCAGCACCTCCGTCTGGCTTTGGCGAAGGTTGTAGCAACCTCCACCAAAGTTAGGGGGAGGTTGCTACAACTCTGCTGGCCTTAGGTTTAGGTTGAAGTAGCCTATGACGATGTAAAAGACAATATCGCTGTGTATAATGAAGAGAATGATTGCAGATAAAATATAAAATGAAAGTGTAGAATATAGTAAGAAGTCTTGGGTGAAATAATAGAAGATGGCCTAAATAAATTTTATTAGTGTAAATATCGCTTTATATGACTTTTTCAAAGCTTTCTTAAATGCAAAATCATATATAATAGTATTTATTTAAAGATTTTTCAAAATACAATTTTCAATACAAAAAATTGCCCCTGCATTTAAATACAAGAAGTACTATTTATAATTATTCCCATGTGAACCACAATCAACTATAAAAAAACCATAGGTGATTTACTGCAGAGATGAATTTTATTTTTTGGAGACGAAAATAGACTATACCAATGACGTTGGAAATCGTCGATCAATGTTTGAGATACAAAAGACGGGGAGAACTCCAATAAAACACAACACGAACCTGAAATATTCGCGGATTAAATGAATTGACACGAATAATTAAACAGGTAAAGTTATGGTTGAGAAGTGTCGACACAGGAACCAACCAACCCAAACCCGATAACCCGAACACGACGCGAATTACCACCCCTAATCCTGGGCCAGCCTAAGTGTAGATTAATGGCCTGTTCTTTACGTTTTGGTTTTGATTTCAACAGTAAATTTAATATCATATAATCAGCTTTTATCATTTCTAATACAACTTTTTACTATTCAGCTATACTTTTTTTACATTTTCAATACACTTTTTATATTATAAAATTATTTTCCAAAAACCAAACACCAAAACTCAAACCAAAACTAAAACCTTCATTAAAGAACATGCGACATAATCCGCTAGTTACATACTACTCTGTTTTCTAAAGAGTGTCCCACTAAGTAATTTATTTTGTTCTTTGAAGAGGGTCCCTTTTCAAATTTCAATGCAAAAAGTTAATACAATCTCTATTTTATCCTTAATTTAATTCATTTATTAATTACATTATCTTTCCAAATGTACATACAAACACACATTTTCATTAAATTTGTAGTTAAACAAAATGATATAAATATGGGTAAAAGAAGAATTTTTCTCCCTTTCTTAATTTGTGTATAAATCTCTAAGGAAACACACTCTTTAGAGAACAGAGAAACAGAGGAAGTAAAAATTTTACTTTTTAGAACAATTTTTACCCATAACACAACAGTCATTCAGTAAGGAGCATGATATTTGCAGTAACTGTTTCGATATTTGCAGTAACATTTTCTTGTGAAAAGTCTAAAATACCCCTAACACTTAAAAAAAAAAAAAAGAAGAAAAAATACCGCCGGCGCCCGGCGATATTTTTGTACAAAAATAACAAAAATATCACTACAAAAATATCACCGGTGATATTTTTGCACAAAAATATCGCCGGGAGCCGGTGGTATTTCACCTGCCTTCAGTTTGATATTTGCAGTAACCACCGGGCGGATCTTCGCCAATTAGGTAAAAAATTCACATTTTCGACAAAAATACTAACAAATCTGGACATAATACAACTAAAATAATCACTTTTTCCGATCTGAGTCGTCTTGATTTTTATCCGATTTTGTGATTCCACCCGGCGCTGTTTTGTAGGAATTATTAAACGGAACAGAGCCCGTGAGTTGCTTTTTCAATTTTTTTTTTTGCAGCCCTAGTTTTTTTTTTTTTTGCTCAGGGGCATTTTTGTTTTTTTACAAAGAAATGTTACTGCAAATATCGAAACGGTTACTGCGAATATCAATTCCGTTAAGTAGAGGCAGTAAAACAACATGAGATTCGTGGGTCCCAATCCCCGGTCCACCAAATTGTGGCGGCCAAATTTGCGGAAAACAATACATGATGATGCGGTTCGAGGATTTTGAACGGCCGCCCCAGCCACTACCACTCCTACAAGTGAAGCATAAACGAACACGACTCTTCGTTTACTCCTCCACTTCGCTCTTCTGCTCGCTCGTCGCGGTTTGCTCTGCTAGTTTCTCTCCTCCTAGAAGAATCCCTAGCCACCCCACGTCTTGGAGTTGCAGAGCGCACGATGGTCGTCGGGGTTCTGGCTTTACAGGGGTCTTTCAACGAACACATCGCGGGTAATTGTTCATCTTCCCTTTTCACTTCAAACTGGTTGTGGGTTTGAGTGTTTTCTATGGATTGTGAGTTGATGTTGTGATGTGGGCAGCGCTGAAAAGACTTGGAGTGAAGGGGGTTGAAGTGAGGAAAGCAGAGCAGCTTCAGAATGTCACCTCTCTCATCATTCCGGGCGGCGAGAGCACTACCATGGCTAAGTTAGCTGAATTTCACAACCTGGTCTGCCGTTCCTTGTCCATTTTCTTAGTTCCTTCTTCGTTTGTTTATTAAATTAATCAGACCACTGTTTGGTGTTGCATGCATTCCTAAATTAATGGAATTAGTTTTAAAGGTGGAGTCTTTATGTTGATTCTCGCTTAGGTGATAAAGAAAACACAATTGGTAATATTGGGAACTTTTTTTTCTTTGCGTTTGTTACAGTATGGGCTGTTTTAGATTCATGCCTTTATGGAACTCAGTTACGTGCATTTTGCGTATTTGGTGTCAAGGCTGCTGGGTAGTTTGTGGAGAAATTAACATTTGGAAATAGCTTTTTGTGGTATAGATGGTATTTGATTTGTTCAGGTTTTATTGGAAAAGAGGTGAATGATGATTGAATATCTCAAATTTCATAATTTGAATTAGCTTCTCTATTGAGCCCTTCCCTTTCATAGAACAATCACCATCTTATCAGAATTAGCATGGTAGTTTTCAGTAGTTCTTATGTTGATTTGGTTATGTATGATGGAATCCCTTGGAGCTTAGTTCTTGTTATGATTGCAGTTTCCTGCCTTGCGTGAGTTTGTTAAAATGGGGAAGCCAGTTTGGGGAACATGTGCCGGCCTTATCTTCTTGGCTGATAAAGCCGTTGGTGAGAGTTCTTTTACCTTTCTTTTTCTCTCTGCTAATGTCACATTTCTCCACTGAGGTTTGAAACCTTTCTTAATGAGGTCAATAGTAATGCAAATACTTCACCTATGAAAAGTGTTAGAAACTTCAATGGAGGAATGTGAAATTAACCCTTCTTAACATGGCCTTTTTCTTTCCCTAGAATTTCGTAGAAATGAGATTGATGATCTTGTTTGGACTGTATCTGCATACGTGACTTGCAGGGCAAAAAACTGGAGGTCAGGAACTTGTAGGAGGTCTTGACTGTACAGTCCACAGGAACTTCTTTGGCAGTCAGGTAATTCATACTATCTTCTTTCTTGGAGCTCATTATAAACCAGGAAGGCGTAAAAATCTGACTTGAAAATTTCTTTGCATAGAAGAAAGTGATTGGTATGTGGTTCTGGTGACAGCTTCTATATCTTGCTGATGTTGAAATGCCATTTCCAGTTACCAATCTAAGCATGATCCTTTATTGGCTACACCTAGCTTCTTGTCTGCTAAGCAATGGCTTTAATTAATAGTATTGTACTTGGAAGCCTATAATTTGTAAACTGGATTATGGATTTGCTGCTGGATCTTGTTAGAAGTATTTTTTCTGCATTCGTAGATTCAAAGCTTTGAGGCTGAGCTTTCAATTCCTGAAATTGCGGCTAAAGAAGGTGGTCCTCCAACTTTTCGCACTGTTTTCATCCGTGCTCCTGCAATCCTGGACGTGGGACCTGGAGTTGAAGTGTTGGCTGATATCACTGTCTCATTTGACAAGCCTTCATCTTCTGATCTCAGCATAGAGGGCCAAGAGGTTCGCCATTTCCTTCTCTCTATTGAGTGATTTCACCTAGTATGAATTTTGGAAATAAAACAATTTTTTTTCCTGATTTCCGATTGCCATCCTGTGTTTGTACAATGAGATGATAGTTGTTTTTGCAATATTTCTGCAGATATTGTTTAAATGCTTGACTTAGATTGCATTCTGTAAGATACTTGTTTCCAACTAATTAATGATTGCTTTGCTTAGTTGGAAACTTCGATATTGGCAAAAACTCTTGTAATCTGAGGATGTGATTTGTTGGCAATGAGCATCCAATTGGTTCCAGGATTGGCAAAAGTTTGTTACACAGAGGACAAACTCAGAATTTTATTTATTTATTTTTTGAGAAAAAAACTCAGCCTGAATGAGTTGATACCTTGATAATACTATTCTGAATCCATAAAATCCTACCACTATTGTTCCTTTCTGTGATGAATTTTATATTGAACGATTAGATTATGCAACAGCTTGAAAACATATGTTTTGAGATTGTTTTTCCTCTGGGGTTTACTCTTGAAAAGAGTTCCGGTATTATATCCAGGGGGTTCTTATTGTATTGGAGAAACTTTGATACTTTTACTTCCATAGTAACCACAATTATTCTGTTGCTGGTAAAAATGAGAGAGAAAATCGGTGGGTAGGGTTTTTGATTTCAATTTGATTTTATCAGTGTCATTTTACTCTGTGATATTCTTATCTTTTACTTTCTATATTCTTGGGAGGGGTTGGGAGTAAAGGTATTGACGGGATAGTTCAGTTGAGTTTGGCTGGCTAAAGAATTGTCATCTTGAAGATCCAAAAATGTCATCTATTGGCTTATCTGTTCTACATTGGTTGGGTTACTAATTGGTTTCATTTTCACTTCAGAAGAATACTGATTCCGGAAAGAAAGTAATTGTTGCTGTGAGGCAGGGTAACTTGCTAGCAACTGCCTTTCACCCTGAATTGACATCTGATGGTAGATGGTAGGTGTAATTCTACTAGTGAACATATATCTGGCTAAATGTAAAGTGTGCATGCTGAAGATGTCATTTTACAGGCATTCTTACTTCATAAAGATGGCAAGTGAGAGTGGAGATGGGGCTTTGACTAGTGTCTCAACATCCGTTGATGATCCAAATTCCAATGAACAAGGTAAAATTGATCTTCCTGTCTACCAATAGCAAATGAAGTAACAAGTGGTAGACTTCAAACAAAGAAAGGTCATATAGGTTCTTTTGATTCTTTATTTCTACTTAGTTAGCCTTTGCATTTTATGGCTGTCCTCAACTTTTGAAATGCCTTGTGACCTTATCGCAAATATATAAGCTGTTTAGTTTGTAAACTGGAATTGGATCAGATTTTTAATGGCTGCACTTTACATTTTGTATATAGCCCTAATATTTTTGTTGTGAATGGATGCTTATTCTTGGTGCAATTGGATATGATTGAGGTAGCCCTACTCAGTTCCTATTGTGTTTATTTGTGAAAAAAAGTATTCCAACTGTGGCTGGATGTCAGTCACCTTACCATGTGTCAAACTGAAGCTGCATGGTGAAGAAACAATTTATGCCTGGAATTTGGTTTCTGCTTCTGTAATTGACTTACCACTGAAATTGTGGACCTGAATTCTCGCATCATTGGATGTTATGACCTGATTACTGAAAATTCCTGCATCAACCCCTTTGAGTCTGGAATGAACAGCCTAGTTGAAAACTTGTACGATAGGTTTCGTAACCTCTGTTACTTTCTTTTTAGGAATTGATATGGATTTCAGTTGTCATCCTTTATACCAGGTCTGTTTGTATTCAGGGTTGCAACTGATGACTAGCATTTCTATTGGTAGGTTAGTGAAGTGAGAGATCCATACTGGGAAAGTAGGATCAATCCATGCCATCTCTAAGAAGTATAGCTCCCAAGTCTCTTCCCTCAACACTGTTAGAACATGAGCTTTCAAGATGTCATCAAGATTTTCGCCTCTGGGAACACGAGCGTTTAAGGTTAAATCTGAGTGTACGGGGAACAGGAGGATGAAAGCTAGTTGCAAGGATTCAAATTTTTAGGGGGTTCAGATCAATCTTAGTTTAGTATCTGCCATTTATGCTGCTGCATCAGAGTCAGAGAGATCCTTGTTAATTTGAATCAGATTTTGCTGTCATTCTTTGGTAAGTTATGGTTATGTAGCATTTACACGACAGAAACAAGGGGGGAAATGAACTGAACATGTGAAGTGGAAGAGTGAATTCAAATAAAGCATAATCACTTTGCTATGCCTTAACTCTTCCCTGAGTAATGTCAACTCATGAAATGATGGGAAGATTATGTTTAAAGTATGCTGTTTGTAACTCAACCCTTCCATGGTGTCACAGCCCAAGCTGCTAGTGGGCATTGCTTGTCACACGGTTAGTTTATTTTGGTGATTCAAAAAAGCAACCCGTGACATAGGGCTAAGCAATCAAAGCATATCACATTTTTTGGAAACCAGAGTGTATTTTGATTTGCAAGAAAACAAATCAACTTAGTGGGACGGAGGGAGTATCGAACGAGAATTACTCTATCCACATTTTTAGTATAACAAACCGATGCTAATACGCTGGTAAATGAGTAGCACAGCCTGCAAAAAAAGTGCAAAGTACTCTACTTGGCAAGTTACATGCACAAGAACAAGATGATTTGCAGTGGAAGCAAGCAGTAGCCCACATGTTACAGTTAGTTTATTTATGGTGCCACTGCCACAAGGAAGCCGGCAATCAGACTATTCTATATATTCTTTCCCAGGAATATTATATTAGTCAACGGTATAAAGCTGATCCGAGGTACATGACTATGTAAAATATTGTTTTTGAAGCAAAGCAGAGCAGAATATATATTAACGGTGCTGAAAATTGTTCAACAACGATTGAGAAACAAAGTTTGAGAATGTTTTTGGCTAATACTGTTGCCTTCAGAATGTACTTAAAGTCAATGAATGAAGCTCAAAAAGGACTCAAAGGGCTTAAGGGCATCTCCAGCAGCAGCGGCCAAACGCTGCTGGAGAGTTGGAATTGGAGAGGCGGGCTTCTAGCCCACCTCCACCTCTGCGTTTTGCGCAGAGGTGTGAACAGTGGACCTCGGGGAGCCGAGGTCCACTGTTCACAACTTCCCTTCTTTTTTTAAAATTTTTTATTAATTTTTTTATTGATAGTTTAATCCCCAAATTTACTTTTATCTATTATTTGAACCCATTGATTAATTAAAAAACAAACTTTGTTATTTATAAATTTAAGAGTTTAATTTATTTACTTGTTATTTCATATGTGATTAAAATATAAATAATTATAGTCAACTCTACCTAATTATAAAGAAAATTTTAAAATTTTGCATAATATAATTATGAAAAACGAACTTTAAAAGTTCCAAAATTAAAATATAGTAATTCAAGCATTCATATTTATAAAATTACTTAATATTAAAAAATACATAATATGAAAAGACATTACATAAATATAAAATAAAAAGACATTACATAAAAGTAAAGAAGATTAAAATACAAATTAAAAAGACACACAGACACACAACAATAACTTGTAATAGTTCTTAACATAGTCAATAATCTGGTATGTCGCTCCCGGATCCACCTAAATTGCCGAAAGTACCCGCGAAATTTTCATTTTCGGAATGTGGATGTGGGGTAAACTTTTGCTGCGATATTCTTGCCATAATTTGTGTCTGTTGAAGCTGAACATACGCATAATAATTGGGGTCGGTAATATTTTGCAAATTTATTGCCATTATTGCATCCTCCCGTGTTTGTTTTTTCAAATCCAAATAAATTTGACGTTGCTCTTCCTTCTTTGCTTTCTTTGACGCCATCAGCTCAATGAGAGGTTGATTTGCCTCCTTGACTTCATCACGGATGGATGAAGATTGGCCACCGGTTCGTCTCTTTTCCTTTGCTTTTTTATTCCCCATTGGATGTTTAGACGTTGAACCTTCAGAACTATCACCTAAACTTATGGAAAAAGAATCCAAACCAAGAGTTGTTGACAATGGAAACTCAGGAGAAGGATAATCAGTGTCTGACGATATATCATTCATTTGATTCATACGAGATTTCCGTCATTGAGTAGTCTTGTCTTCACATGCATGGGTGGTCAATTTTCCGTCATTAAGTAGTCTTGTCTTCACATGCAAAGAGTAGTCATACTTTTATGACTACTCTTGTAAAAATTATCTTCACATGCAAGACTTGTATTTATTTCTATCTCTAGTCTTGTGTAAATTTGTCTATACTTATATGTACTCAATTTTCCGTCATTGAGTAGTCTTGTCTTCACATGCAAAGAGTAGTCATACTTTTATGACTACTCTTGTAAAAATTATCTTCACATGCAAGACTTGTATTTATTTCTATCCCTAGTCTTGTGTAAATTTGTCTATACTTTTATGACTACTCAATTTTTCGTCATTGAGTAGTCTTGTCTTCACATGCAAAGTATGACTACTCTTGTAGAAATTATCTTCACATGCAAGACTAGTATTTATTTCTATCACTCCTCTTGTGTAAATTTGTCTACACATGCTTGAGTTGTCAATTTTTCGTCATTGAGTAGTCTATTCTTTGCATGCAAAGAGTAGTCATACTTTTATGACTACTCTTGTAGAAATTGTCACCCCTTGACTATTGACCATATGACATTATTGTTATTCTCATATGTATACTATTTATAAATAGCACAATGCTTTGACACAATAGGCATTCCATCATTTCCCTTCTTTTCATTTTGAAAGCATTGTTGCTTTTTTACTCTACATATTTCGATACTTCATAAAAATGAATTTCAACTTTGGAGCATCGTCATCTGAGGTGGCAATTTTAAACTCATATCCATCTTCAGAAGAATATGATGCTATGTTCACATCTAGTGAGTCTGATGAAGATGACGCGGTTGTATATCAAATGTTGCAGAACAATGAAATCATTGTGCATAATTCCCTCCATCAAGAAAGAAGTGAAAGGAGACGTGGCTCGATTCCGGGTCGTATCACGATCCATCGCGGTCGTCATTTAGCGGCGGAAAGATTGTATAATGATTATTTTGCTAAGAATCCATGCTACAATGGAAACACATTTCGCCGAAGATTTCGCATGTCCCGTGATTTATTTTTACGCATCGTTGAAGCGTTTAAAAATCATGATAACTACTTCGAACAACAAAGGAATGCAGCGGGTACACTTGGATTAACAACTTTACAGAAAATGATAGCAGCAATTCGATTGTTGGCGTACGGCAAATCAGCAGATTCTCTTGATGAATATCTTAAACTTGGTGAGTCAACCTCAATTGAATGCCTGAAAAGATTTTGTCGTTCTGTTATAAAAATATTTTCAGAAAAATATCTACGGGCACCAAATGCTGATGCCATTGCAAGGCTACTCTATGTTGGTCATCAACGTGGTTTTCCAGGAATGTTGGGCAGTCTAGATTGTATGCATTGGCAGTGAAAAATTGTCCAACAGCATGGTTTGGACAGTATGCTGGTCGTTGCGGAGCACCAACTGTAATCCTTGAAGCAGTTGCCGATTATGATATGTGGATATGGCATGCATTTTTTGGTATGGCGGGCACAAATAATGACATCAATGTGTTGGAGTCATCTCATTTGTTTTCCAATCTTACACAAGGTATTGCACCTCCGGCTCATTATGTTGTTAACGGAAAGAATTTACTATGGGTTATTATTTAGCTGATGGTATATACCCTAAATGGAGTACGATTGTGCAAACAATTCATGATCCACAAACTCCAAAATTGAAGTATTTTGCTAAAAAACAGGAGGCTTGTAGAAAAGATGTTGAGCGTGCGTTTGGAGTGCTACAGTCATGATGGCATATTATTAGAGAGTCATCTCGATTTTGGGAAAAAAAGTGATGCATGATATAATGACTGCATGCATTATCATACACAATATGATAATCGAGGATGAACGTAATCTTTCTGCACCAATTGTCCAACCGATAAGCACAGGTCATCTCCCAAATGAAGGTGAAACTAGCCAAGATGAAAATACCTGATTTCAAAGTTATCTTGCTCGATATAGACGAATTCGAGATAGAAATACTCACTTTGAGCTTCGCGACGCACTTATAGAGCACTTGTGGGAGCGTCATTCGAATGCTGTAGACGACTCGGATTAGTAATATTAGTTTAGTAGTTTAAATTTTATTTTCTAAATAATTATGTAAGTTTTTTTAGTATTATTAAATTTCGTGTGTCGGGACTACTTTTAATTTAGTTTGCATTTTATCATTTTTCGTTGTGATATTAATATAATTATCGTTTAATTTTAACTAAATGAATTTATCATATTAGATGAAATTGCAAAATAAACTAATTAGTTGGGGTTTTTGTATAAATAACTTAAACAGTACAAAAGTAATTAAATTGAATTTAAAATTATGTGTATGGAGGAATCAAAAAAGAATATTCTTAAAAAACTAGATAGTAGAATTTTCTGCTAGGGCAAATTTATTATAGAAACTGGAACTGAGAGGTGGAGGTGACTGGAATAGTGAAAAACTGCTGGAGATACCCTAATACGAGTTCCCCGTTGTGTTTTCTTTCATTCTTAAAATAGTCCCTCTCTTTTGGTCAAAATGCCAGATTTTAAGCTCTACGGAACCAATTGGAAATGGCTTTTGTTGTGCTGTTTGGGTCACTAGATGAAGCAAAAAGGGCATACCTTGAGAAAAATCTAAGTCCCCAGGCTCCTATAAATAGCCCTTTGTAATCTATCCAGTTTCATCAATACAAACACTTTCAACAATATCAATACAAAAAATACTCATTAGTACAGTAAGAAGAAAAGTGGTGCGTACTAAAACATTGTAGAGATGGGTAGGAAATGGATGTGGTTCACCCTTGTGGTTGCCCTCCTTCTGTCCATCTCTCTGGAAGCTGCCACTGCTGATGGCAATGGTAGTGTAAGTGGCAATGGCGGCAATGGTGGAGGTGGCAAGGGAAATGGAGCTGATAACAGTAACAAAGGCGAGGAGAACAATGGCAACCACAATGGCAATGGAAAAGGTAACGAAGGCGACAATGGTAATGGCAAGGGAAATGGAGATGACAACAGTAACAAAGGTGGCAATGAAAAGGGTAACCAAGGCGGCAATGGTGGCAACCAGTCTCCACCTTCAACTCCCTATTATCCACCCCCATCTCAAACCCCAGCATACTACCCACCTCCATCACCAACACCTCCATCTTCAACTCCTCCATCCTCAACTCCACCATCAAACCCGCCTCCAATTATTCCATCTCCAAGTCCCCGGGATGATACCATCAATTATTACCTGGTGTCACCGGTGGAAAGGACAGGGCAAGAGCAAGCCTATTGTGCAGCTCAAAATAGATGTTTCCACAGGAACCTCACTTGCCCTCCTGAGTGCCCTCACAGGAAGCCTGCTAACAACAAATTGAAGGGTTGCTTCATCGACTGCAGCAGCGTGTGTGAAGCCACTTGCAGATGTAAGTAACTCAGTCAGCCATTTCATCAAACAGGTTTAGCTCATATTCTCCCTTCCTGCAAATTCCCTGATTTTCCCTCTTCCTTTTTTCAGGGAGGATGCCTAATTGCGACGACTACGGAGCTTTATGCTACGATCCTCGCTTCGTCGGGGGCGATGGCAACGTGTTCTACTTCCATGGATCCAAAGGGAGCGATTTCGCCATCGTCTCCGATGACAAACTCCAGATCAACGCTCACTTCATCGGGATTCGACCCGTGGGAAGAACCCGTGATTTCACATGGGTTCAAGCTCTCTCCATCATGTTCGATTCCCACACTCTCGTCCTCGCAGCCAAAAGGGTTTCAAAATGGGACGATAAAGTTGAATCTCTGATCGTGAAGTGGGACGGGGAGATGATCAACATCCCAACAGACGGAGAAGCTGAATGGAGAATCAAAACAGAGGAAAACAGGGTTGTTATTGTCGAAAGAACAGACTATCTCAACACAGTTAGGGCTACAGTTTCTGGGCTCGCCCAAGTGGATACGAGGGTTGTCCCCATCGGAGAGCAAGAAAACAAGGTTCACCATTACCAGATTCCATCGGACGATGTATTTGCTCACTTGGAGACACAGTTCAAATTCTTCAAGCTCTCAAGTTCCGTGGAGGGTGTTCTCGGAAGGACGTACCAACCAGGGTTCCAATCGCCGGTGAAGATGGGAGTGGTGATGCCGATGATGGGCGGAGAGGAAAAATACCAAACTCCATCAGTCAATTCACCGCTTTGCAAAGCATGCAAGTTCCAGAGGCCTTCTTCTAGCTCCTCCATTGCCATGGTTACTACTGCAGCAATGTGATTCTGCCAAATACTATGAACGAATAAGGCTGGAATTCCTATAATTATAAATTTTCTGATCGGTGACAACTGATAAATAGTAAGAATCGTGTACTGTTTTTGATCGATTCTGCTTGTTTAAGAAGAAGACGCAAAATAAATTCAGTAGTTTTGGACCCTTTTGTCTTTGAAGTTTGAATCCATTGATTGATGATGCATAGCACTCAAAATATTGACGATCAGCACAAACCATATCTGCATTTGATTGCACATATCCACCATAAGTTTTAATTTGTCAGTGAAGTGTATTTTGAGGGAGAAAATGATGTACGGACCTGGGGAGTGATGCGAAGATAATGGATGGAATCGCAGGGTTCGTCGCCGGTCGTCGACCATGACGGCTCGGTGATTGTCCCTTAACATCTAGATATTTGATGCAAATAATACAAATAATTAAATTAGTAAGGTTGATGAATCTTAGGGGTGGTCAAAAATCTCCGGTCCGTTATTTATTTATTTTTTTCCCTTCGTACACAGCTGCGGGTCCGGGTCCGGTTCGGTTCGGTTCTCCCTCAAATTTTGAGTTTTCTAAACTTAAAATCTGTAAAATTATAATGCTTATTGGCATAAGTCAAAGTTCAAACACACAACCTAAGATTGACAAACCAATCTTAAGGAAAGTTGATTAATCACTCCAGCAACTCTTTGTTTTGTTGTTTTTTCTTCTTATTATTATATTATACAACAAATTAAACTATTAAATCATTTAATATTTTTTCAATTATATTAATAATTTTAAATTACATCATACATGTATTTCACAATCTAAACAAAATTAAATTTTTTACATAAATGTATAAAGAATTGATGTAATTTAACTGTGTATATTATTTTTTATATAATGTACGAAATGTAAATACTATATACTGTAAATAATATTTTAACTATATATATATATATATAAGCATAGTATTTAAATTGAAATAATATATAAATTTATGAATAAAATATTATTATTTTTTATATAAAAAATTTTAACTGCGTATTTCACAATTATTATAGAATAAAAATTTTAATTGTGAAATACTGTGTAATTTTAACTGTGTACAAATAGTAAAGAGAAAAAAACACAAAATGTAAATTATACCATTAGTTTATATAGTATTATAATGTATATTGTTTTTTTTAAAATTATTATAATATATGTAGTATAAATAATTGATATATAAATAAACATATAATATAATAGAGATAATATAACAAAGCAAAAAGTAGAATGAGTGGCTAATCAGTTTACTTTAAAATTAATTGTTAAACATAAGTCATGTGTTCAAATCTCACCTTAAGCAAAAATAATATAATTTTAAAACTTTTTCAAAAAAAGAAAAAAAGAAAAAGGGGTCTTGACCCGACCCGACCCGAAACCGATGGGTCGGGTTGGTTCCGGGTCGGGTCTGAGCTTTGCTCACCCCTAGTTGATGTTAGAAGGTCGACATGTGACTCCACAAACTGTAATCTATGAACCTAGATAGGACCAATTTCAATAGGACATGAAAATACGTTAAGATTTCGACACAATATAAACGGATTACAGTTGATTCTTAGTGAGTTTGAAGATTAAATGTTTCGACATGAATAATTAAACTAGGCTAGTCACCCTTGACTCCTATTTTTTAGCTTGGCTTTTATGCGGCTATATTATGTCCCAGGCACTTAATCCGTTGTTACTTAAAAAAAAAAAAAAAAACTAGGGCTATTCAAAGGAGAGATCCGATCCGATCCGATCCAAAGCCGAAGTTTCAGATTTTAACCAGAGACTGCGGTTTTAGATTGAATCGGATTTTCGCCCGAAATTGCGATCTTCAGGTTTCCGTTTATGTTCTTTGTCTTATTTCCTTACTTTTTTTTTTTTTTTTGAAAAACCTTCATCTCTTACTTAATAGTGTAAAAAATCGAAT
The DNA here is from genome assembly GCA_016801395.1 of Leptodermis oblonga. Classification (NCBI taxonomy): domain Eukaryota; kingdom Viridiplantae; phylum Streptophyta; class Magnoliopsida; order Gentianales; family Rubiaceae; genus Leptodermis; species Leptodermis oblonga. The sequence continues at coordinate 5,859,145 of CM028760.1, read as the reverse complement.
GGTCTAATTTATAAGTACCTATGTATTTTTATATTCATACAATTTCAATTGTTAATTAAGTTATTTCTTTTGTGAATTTCTGTTTGTAATACTAGTTAATTGACATTCTTTTTATTGAATTTCTTAAATATTTTTAATCGTAACATAAAAAAAAGTGCGGAAAATCAAGAGAAACCTACTAATTTACACTCTTGATGAAATAAATGAATGTTTGCACAATTTGTCATCTTCTTCAATAAATTTGTCACATTGAAACATTCTATGAGAAACAGAAAAAGAAAATTAATAAAATTAATCATTGAAAACATGATAAGCATAATGACGAGACAATTTGAGAGTAAATGCAAATGAGGAATCCTTTCAAATCCATCCACCAAGGAATGAAAAGAGGTTCACATCAATTTCGGATTGTTCTCGGATCGGTTTTAGATTATCCGGAAAAAGTCCGAAACAGATTTCAATCCGCGGATTAAATATTCGAACCGAGTTGATCCGAAATTTCGCATCAGCTTCGCGGTTCGACCCAAATCGCGGATATTTTTGTTCAACCCTAAATTAAACGTGTAAAGTTAGAGTTTGAAAATATTAACGCAAAAAATCATCAATCTGAATAAATTAGAGAATAATCAAATGTGTAAAATTAATGTTTAAAAATATTTACAGAGAAAATCGCCAATATAAATTCCAGCTTACTATCTAGTAACAGTAACTACCCGTTGCTTTGTTAGGTAAATTTAGGGAAAAAGAAGAAGAAGAAGATAATGTATGTACACTTAACTGTTGTTCATTTCTTTGGAATAATCAAGGGGATGAAGTTGCCTTCCTCTTATAACCCTAAATTTTATCATCTTCTTTCCTTATCCTTCTTTATCGAAAGATTGGAGAAATAGTTCTACTTTTATTTTTGCTATCTTTTATTTAGTTTTAAATTTTATTCATGTTTTATCTCCGTCTATGGTGTTTCTCTCTCTGTCTTTAGTGTTTCTCTTCATGTCTATGGTAGATTTATAGTTTAGTATACTAGTTTCACTATCGTGGTGTTTCATATTTGATAAAAATCAAATCAAATATTTTGCAATTAGTTGTATTGACTGAGTTTGGGTCTTGTGTCAACTGGCGTTGGATGATTTCCAATGCCATTAATAAAATTTTATTTATTTTATTTTCAAAAAAAAAAAGAAAAGAAAAAGAATAATCAAGGGCTGCTCTCCTTGAATGGAACTTTAATTTTGGGTTCTAAAATGGACCAAAAAAAAAAAAAAAGAAAAAAAGAAAATAGTATTTCTTATCCTTAACTGTAATGGCATCGTGTAGTAAGAAAATATATATATATATATATATATATAAGAAGTCTAGGAAAAAATATAAAAAAAAAAGTGAGTATATTTAATTTTCATCTTACTTTGACCCTGTTTGTTTTGAAGAGATATGAAAACATGTTTTGAAAATAATTTTTAAATGTGTAAAGTATAGTAAAAATATATAATTAAAAGTAAAATAGTGTAATAAAAATGATGAAAAAATTGGTACAAAATTTAAATTCTGAAAACATAATTTTGAAAATATGAAAACGCAAAAGCCTATACATTTCTGTTGCCTTAAGAATGTTTTAAAGTCAACGAATTGTCCCTCAAAGAAAGTAAATGAATCATGCTCCAGAAGGACTCAAAGTGTTATCTTTCATTTCTTCAGAAGAACCCAAGGGATCCTTCCCTTTCTATTGGTCAAATTGCCAAAATTCTTTTAGCTTTACGAAACCCATTGGAAAGGGCTTTTGCTCTGCTGTTTGGTTCACTAGAAGAAGCAAAGATGGCATTTCTTGAGCAAAACAAAAACTCCCCAGGCTCCTAATAAATAGCCCTTGTGATGTATCTCCAGTTTCATGCAAAACAAACACTTTCAATCTCAATTACCTCCACCAACACAAAAATACAACTAAAGTATTATTGTAGAGATGGGTAGGAAATGGATGTGGTTCACCCTTGTGGTTGCCCTCCTCCTGTTCATCTCTTTGGAAGCTGCCACTGCTGATGGCAATGGTGGTGGAGGTGGCAAGGGAAATGGAGCTGATGACGGTAACAAAGGTGAGGAGAACAATGGCAATGGAAAAGGTAACGAAGGCGACAATGGTAATGGCAAGGGAAATGGAGCTGATAACGGTAACAAAGGTGATGAAAACAACGGCAACCACAATGGCAATGGAAATGGTAACCAAGACGGCAATGGTAATGGCAAGGGAAATGGGGATGATAACGGTAACAAAGGTGGCAAAGACAATGGCAATGGAAAAGGTAACGAAGGCGGCAATGGTAATGGCAAGGGAAATGGGGATGATGACGGTAACAAAGGTGGCAAAGACAATGGCAATGAAAAAGGTAACGAAGGCGGCAATGGTAATGGCAAGGGAAATGGAGATGGCAACGGTAACAAAGGTGGCGATGACAATGGCAATGGAAAGGGTAACCAAGAAGGCAATGGTGGCAACCAGTCTCCACCTCCAACTCCTTATTATCCACCCCCATCTCATACCCCACCATACTACCCACCTCCATCCTCAACTCCACCATCTTCAACACCTCCATCCTCAACTCCACCATCTTCAACTCCTCCATCCTCAACACCTCCACCCTCAACTCCTCCATCTTCAACTCCACCATCCTCAACTCCACCATCACAAACTCCTCCACCTTCAACTCCACCATCACAAACACCTCCATCTTCAACTCCACCATCACAAACTCCTCCATCCTCAACTCCACCATCAAACCCGCCTCCATCTTCAACTCCACCATCAAACCCGCCTCCAACTACACCTTCTCCACCTCAAGGAGATTCCACCGATTATTACATGGTGTCACCGGTGGAAAGGACAGGGCAAGAGCGAGCCTATTGTGCAGCTTATGGAGCATGTTACCACAGGACCCTCACTTGCCCTGCAGAGTGCCCTCACAGGAGGCCTGGTAACAACAAGATGAAGGGTTGCTTCGTTGACTGCAGCAGCAAATGTGAAGCCACTTGCAAGTGTAAGTCACTCAGTCATTTCATCAAACAGTTTTAGCTCATATTCTCCTTCCTTGCAAATTCCCTGATTTCCTTTCTTTCTTTTGTCAGGGAGGAAGCCTAATTGCGACAACTACGGATCTTTGTGCTACGATCCTCGCTTCGTTGGCGGTGATGGCAGCATGTTCTACTTCCATGGATCCAAGGGAAGCGATTTTGCCATTATCTCTGATGACAAACTCCAAATCAACGCTCACTTCATCGGGACTCGACCCATGGGAAGAACCCGTGATTTCACATGGGTTCAAGCTCTCTCCATCATATTCGATTCCCACACTCTCGTCCTCGCAGCAAAAAGGGTTTCAAAATGGGACGATAAAGTTGAATCTCTGATCGTGAAGTGGGACGGGGAGATGATCAACATCCCAACAGACGGAGAAGCTGAATGGAGAATCAAAACAGAGGAAAACAGGGTTGTTATTGTCGAAAGAACAGACGATCTCAACACGGTTAGGGCTACGGTTTCTGGGCTCGCCCAAGTGGATACGAGGGTTGTCCCCATCGGAGAGCACGAAAACAAGGTTCACCATTACCAGATTCCATCCGACGATGCGTTTGCACACTTGGAAACACAGTTCAAGTTCTTCAAGCTCTCGAGTTCCGTGGAGGGTGTTCTCGGAAGGACGTACCAGCCGGGATTCGAATCGCCGGTGAAGATGGGAGTGGCGATGCCGATGATGGGCGGGGAGGATAAATACCAAACCCCATCGCTCACTTCACCGCTCTGCAGAGCATGCAAGTTCCAGAGGCCTTCTTCTAGCTCCTCCATTGCAATGGTTACTACTGCAGCAATGTGATTCTGCCAAAAACTATGAATTGTCAAAGGGGATTCCAAGAATAAGCCTGGATTTCCTATTTCAATAAATTTTCTATAATCAGTAATAAATTACCATGTAACTGTTTTAAGTGTACTTTTTATGTCTTTGGATTGATTACAAAGCAAATAAATGTAAGGCTTGATTACATTTTGACTTTTGATTTATGTGTTTTTAGGCTCTGTTTTCTTGTGGCTTTGGTAGAGAATCATCATTTTTTTTTTTTTCAAAACTTTACACAAAGAAACAACTTCACTTTTTCAACAATTTAAAATTAAAATTTAAAATTCCCTCTAAATACATACTCACATAAATTCAAAAAATAACACAATCATTACACTTTTTTATCTCTCACCTACACAATTTCCCAAAAAAAACTTTCCTCCAAAAAATTTCTAATAAAAAACTTCCCTCTAATAAAATTTCCTCTACCAAAGCCACAAGAGAACAGAGCCTTAAAATACATTTTTTAAGCCTTGATAATTACTTTAAAAAAATAATAATAAAAAACATTAGCATTCTCAACTTTTAGGTGTATTTTAAGGACAGACATTGGGCCTGTTTTTTTTCATTGTTTTGAAAATGATTTTGAAAACAAGTTTTGAAAAATAATTTTATAATGTAAAAAGTGTATTGAAAATGTAAAAAGTAGATGCTGAATAGTAAAAAGTTGTATTGGAAATGATGAAATATGATTAAAATATATTAAATTTACTGTTAAAACCAAAACCGTTTTCAAAACGAAACAAAAAGAACAGGCCCATTATAAGGTAATTGATAAAAAAATTTATCATTTTATGAGAGTTTTCAAGTAAGGGCATGTTCTTTTTATTTTGGTTTTAATTTTATTTTTGGTTTTAATAGTAAATATAAATATATATATATTTCTAATACACTTTTTACACTAACAGGTTGTAAAGAGTCTCACTGTAGGTTGAACTGTACCAGAGGAGTCTAGTAGCCTCGGCGTGAATGTAGGTTTCAACATAATTAACTAAATTAATAACAATAGTATTCTCTGTTCCACTACAAATGGAACAAAAGTTTAATGGTATAACTGTTTATAAATTACAAAGTACAACTTTTCTAATAAAAAAAACGGAAGTAATGACTTTTAGTTGAAATTTGCATGTACTCCTGTAATCCTAATATTTGATAATGACATGGTTGAGTATTGTCGAGCAGATATGCCAATGATATGCGTCGTAGTAATACTCTTTCTCTCCTGTTCTAATATCATAGTATTAAAAACACAATTCTTTTAATTTGATGGAACATAATACCAACCAAGCAATTAAGAGAGAAGAGGAAAATTGTAATTGAGAATTGAAGCCTTATTTTGATATATATTATTATTATTATTATTGAACTTTTCTTTGTTATATTTTGATTCCCCTTCATTTAATTTCCCCAGTAGACTATCATCCCCATCATCTTCATGTACAAGAAGCTTCTACAGCCAAAGTCTTTGTAACTCCGGCACAAGGGTTCCCAAATGTTCCGGCTGAAACACCAATGCTGCATCTTCTTGAACCAATGCAAGCCTTCTTTACAATGGACAGAGCCTTCTTGCTGCTGCATTTTCCGTGGCGGAAGCCGCCACAGGTCCCTTCCGGAGTTCCAAAGCTCGCGAATTTGATTGCAGAGATGACCTGATTTGGAGAACGGCACTCCAGTGTCATTTTTGGTCCTGCTTTCGAAGAATCTTCAACAGAATCCCACATGTCTACTGGGATCGGATGGGATTCCGAAACTTGTGAGCAAAGGTTTCCTGTCTGTTTTGTTGCAAAAGATATCTGCGTTGGATCCCCTCCACTTTCCTCAAACAGCACCACAACATTCCCGGTTGGTTTTAGCCAGTCTCGGGGCACGTGGTAGCTGCAGTACACGATGGCGAGATATGATTCATATAGCATATACCACATAGTGGGACAAAGGCACATAAGAAGGAAAGAAAGAAAGAAAGAAACTTTAAGGTTCTTACAGCAGTTGGGATGGTTTTCCACAGTTTGACAGACATTTGTTTGCATTGAAAGATCCTCTGTAGTTGCAAGATGCTGTACAACCGTTGCTCGGGGCGGCGTACGCCGGCCAGTACCGGCCGATGCTTTGTCCATTTATCCATGCCTCGCCCTTCCCCATTGAAGAGAGGTCTAAAGCTAGAGGATCACTGCCACCCGGGGCATCTAAATTTGTCTACACAAGACACGGATTTGTTAGTAAATTGATCTCACACGACTGTGAATTATAAACAATACTGCCTCCCTCCGTTCCACTAGAAGATTTTAATGGTACAACTGTTTATTAGTCACGAGGTGCTACCATGTTTGTGAAGATATGAACAATACCTTGTACCATATCAAGGGTTGATTCTTCGGCAAAGTTGGCTGTGATATCCAAACCGAAGAATCGCCACTGGATAATCCCATCTCTTCTCCTTTCAAACCAACCTGCAATCACACAATCCAAAAGAGATGATTGCTCTTTCAGAAAAACAAACAAATAAATAAAAATGAAAACTTTGCAGGCAACAAAAGTAACCTGATAAGTCCACTGCTGTGAGGAGAGATCAATTGTAGAGCCATTTTGAAAACCTTTCAATTGCACAGGACCAGTAACCCCGGCGCCACTTAAGTCGAAGAATGCACCATAGTTCTGAAACTCAACACACATTTTTCATCACAAAAATCTGCTGCTTAATATGCAATGAAATGGAAGTACAATGAAGGACTATTCAAAGTGCGTTTTTTCGATTAGCACCTCATCTCTTTCCTTTAGTTCCATACGCTAATGATATAAAGGTTGTACCTGGAGCCCCACTGTCACACTCAATAGATCAATTGTGTTTTTTCCTTCTACCAGGGAGATGGGTACATCCAACACAACTTTAGAACTGTCACTGCCTCGGCCTTTCCCGCTGCCTGAAGGATAGCCGACCGCCCAACAGTCAGAATTTGAAGCACATTGCAAAGAAAGCACCACAAAATAGCCAGAAGGGGGAAAAAAAACAAACAATATTGTTTCGCGAACCTGCAAGTTTTTTGTTGACAAAAGCATGTAGCGCGTGCCCAAGGGATTCAACATGTAAAATTGTCTGAGAACCAGTTCGACGCCGAGTTCCATCTCCTTTGCTTTCAATGCTGCAGAAGGTGATTAAAAACTTTATTGCTTAATACTAGAATTTTGAAGAAGAGATGCTCAGTAAAAGACTTGATTTCTTTTTTTCACCTTACAGAATACCACAGATAGTCACTTTTATCAGCAGTTGTATTGATTTGCTCTGCTAAACCAAGTTTGTTGAATGCACTGTTGCTTGAAATACCCACAGGTTCATTAACCCAAGTCCAATCTGGGACTGATGAAGCAGAAGTAGAATATTCTGAAGACTGTCTGATGAATCTCGAAAGAGTGGTCATAGAATTAATCTGCGACCAGAGGATGATCAGTATTACAAAGTGGACTCTTTAAATGGAACAAAGGGAGTAATTCCGAACCAAACCTTTGCAGAGTTGAAGGCCACATTCTTGCAGTCAGGTAAAATGCTGACAGACCACGCAGGCAAATGATAGGAACTTCCACTGAAGTTGACAGTTGCATCAGATTGGGTGTCCACATTAGCAAGATAAGCAGAACACAGCCCTGATCCTGTTTTATAAACACCGGCCTAAAGCGAAAGAGGCTGAGTATCAGTGATAATAAAGTATAAGGCAGACTCCCATGAGCAATACACTACAATATCAGACTAGCGCATATGTCAAGACTTCTTTAATCACTTAAACTTTACCTCTAAATTGTGGCCAAGAGAAGTAATCGTTGGATCAGTTGCCACCATTGCCGGTTCACAAAGTTTGATGGCCTTGTGTAAATCTTTTAAGTGACTCCACTTTGGCTCTCTTACAAGACCTGAAATTGAAGAAAAAAATTGACATGTAGAATGTAAAACTTTGATTAAGCAACAATAGTACTGATATGTATAATTTGATTCCCTGATTTCATGTGCAGTGAGCCAAAACCACTTTCTTTCAAGACTGTCAATTACAAATTATGCAATGCATGCCAGGACTACCAAGGATCAAGTATTCCCTTCAAGTACACACACAAAAAAAAGAAGCAAATGGCCCCAACAAGCAGAACCATGAAGCATTCATTGATTGAATATTCATACCGTATTCATCTATTGGAGCATCATAATCATAACTTGTTGAAATGAATGGTCCACCAGTAGTCCGGCCAAAGTTAGTTCCACCATGATACTGTCAAAAGATCAATACAGTTAGTCAATTAATATGATCTAGCTTCACTCAGTCAATTGAAATGAAAAATAATTAGCATAAAGATGGACATATTACCATATAATAGTTCTGGAAAGTTCCACCTCGCTGGTAAAATCGTGCCACAGCAAAAGCAATGTCCTCCACAGGTCTGGAGGGCACAGCACCTCCGAATGCAAGAAACCTGATCAAAGTGCAACAGCAACTCGTAAGTCAATATCAGAATCCATTTCAACTATCAAAATCAGTGTTAAGAAAAAGAGAGATGACACACCATCCAGTCCAATTCTCAGTCCACATTTTTGGCTTCTTGTCAGAATTAGGAGTAAATTGGTCACAGTAGAAACCATTGCAAGTATTAATCTGCAATTATTCCCAACAACAACAAAATCTTTAAGTATAAGACTTTCACTGCTGTGAAGAATTCCATCGCATATAACGTAGATTAATAATCACATCTTGACTTATATAGTTCCAAATGAATAGCACACGAAGGATGTGGAAGAACGCCACTCACGATGGGATCAGGAGCATCCGGTTGCTGGCACATATTCCAGGGTACCCCTGTATTCAATGATGTTGCCATCCCCGCAGCCCAGGTGACATAGGATTTGCCACTCGGTCCGTAAGCTGATTCAATCCCACCATTGCCATACTCGTTTTCAATCTGGAGATTTCATATTTTCAGTCCAACAAAACCCTCAATTTTTTTTAAAAACAGAATCAAACATTTGAAGAATTGAACAACCTGAGAAAAGATTATGGGTCCGCCTTGAGATGCAAACAGAGAATTTGATTTCATAAGGCCTACAATCTTGGAAGTGAATCGTTGCATTTCAACCTGAAACAGAACATTATGCTAAGAATTTTGTTTGATTACAACAAATGCTTCTAAGCTACCAAAATAAGTAATAAAAAAAAAAAAAGAAGCAAGGATTTTGACCTTAAAGGGCTCATTATCTGTTCGGAACTTAATCCCAGGTAAAAAGTGTAACCAAAGAGGAAATCCCCTGTTCCAAATATTCCAAAATCAGACAAGCTTAGAAACCCAGAATCCTTGAAGACAAATGAATGTTCAAGAACAGAGATTTACCCATAATTCCACTCAGCACAAACGTAAGGACCGATTCTTAAGACAACGTAGAGCCCAGCTTCCTTCACCAGCTTAATAAAAGTAACCAAATCTTTCCTTCCTGAAAAATCATACTGCAAAAGATTTCTTCATAGGTCAGCTTACTTCTCTAGAATATTATAGTATATTTCCATCAATGGATGCGTTTAAACTAAAACAATAAAATTATTAATGTTTCAAGATTCTTTCTTGTTCATTCCACTCTTTTTCTGACTTCTTACTTCTCTAATAAGTAACCAAAACGGAGACAATTATTGAAGCAAAGATTAAAATAAAAATAAAAAATAAAAAAACACGCGCACACACAGAGGAACATAATATCATTCATACCTGGCCTCGAACCGGTTCGTGCAAATTCCAGAAAACGTAAGTCTCAATCGAATCCAAGCCTCCATCTTTGGCCTTCTGAATAAGGTCCGGCCACATCTGCAAAATGCATACCAAAAAAAGAATTAGTAAGTAGCAAATGAAGTACTTACGATGCTAAACTTGATAAAAATGCCCAAGAGTTTGGGAAATGTACGGAACTTGTGGAGTGCTGCGAGGATAATGAATGGCGCCGGAGATCAAAACTCTCCGTTGGCCGTCGATGACGAGAGCGCGGTGATCATAGGTGACGGTGGAGGCGAAAGACGCCGTCGCAACCGAAAGGAACACCGCAACCCACAATGCCGCTCCGATTCTCATTTTTTTTTGTTCTTTGCCAATTTTTTTCACAACACTGAATTGAATTGAATTGATTAAACCCCAATCCTACAATTGTCCTTTTAAAAGTGCAAGCATGCTTAAACCCAGAAGGCAATCGTTGCTTTGCTTGCTTGCATTCATTCAAGGTTATGTAAAGGCAGCGGAGTTAAGCTATAGTGCGCCGGGGAAGATACGACACGCCACCTCTCCCTCTCTCTTTCCGCCCCCTTTTTTTGGCGGGTTGTAATTGCTTGTGGGTTTGACTGCTGCTGACGACGGTGTCGTATTCTTCACCTTTTTCCTCTTGATTACTACCACTTTACTGAAATTTACCGCGTGGGTTACAGTAGTACAGGAAAATTAATTTGTGGAAAGAAACCCGCCGAAGCGGAAGAGTATTGATGGCAGCAGCTGAGGTGGGGGTGGGTCATCCATTTATAGTACTACTGAGCAGAGCTTCCTACGTATAATTATGGCGGTGGGGCTCGAAATTCGAACCCGGGACTGGGACAAAGACAGGTGTGTCTGTATTGGGCATAGAAAAAAAGAAAAAAAATCAATTCCATTTTTTTTTTTCTTGAAATTCAGTGTGAACTCCAAAAACAGGGACCGATGGAGATGAATTAATTCTGCGTATGGAAACAACTGCAATCCCTCTTCACCTCTTGTTTTTTGTTGTTTTTTTAGCGACTGATATTCTGGATAGGCTCGGCTCTGTCACTGCCCAGCGCCCAAGGCCATGGCCATATCTGATACGCAAATGTGGCGGGGGGATAAACATGAATACTGGTAAAAATGGCCATCTGGGACGGCGACGGCCAAGAAAATTCTTTTCTTCTCTTTAAATAAAATATATTTTGAGTTTATTCACTTGCAGAAACTGGATAGAGTGGTGATTATATTAGTATTTAACATTGGGATGGAATGGATTTTGTCAGAATTTCTGCAGACTTGAAAGAGGTGAAGTGATGATTGGGATCCCTTTCCAAAAATAGCCATTTTTCTCTGGGTTCTGTTGGTAGTGGAACTGAAGCTGACGATTCAGGGGCGGCCATTGTTTGTGACTCTTTGCTGATGATGACGATGTAGAATGGCCATGGGCATAAGCTCCCACAAATACATAACTGAAAAAAAAAGGCAAATGGAAAGTCACAGAGATTTCATTAATTACTTGCCCACCAACTAACTGCCTTTGATTTTTTGAGCACTTAAAACAAGAACTACAATTGCATGAAACAAGTTGCCAATTTTAGGGATATTGGCTCCCCCATACCACAAGTAATTTGTTAGAGATAATTTTACGTGTTTCAATAAAAGAGTCGTGTTAATAATAGATTAGTTTAATAGTGTATTTGGCGTGCACACGAATGAGAATGAGAGAATAATTGAAAGATTAAAAATTTCGCATTCATACCACGTAAATTTGAAGCGAAATACAATAATTTACCTAACTTAATCTCTTTAACAAGAAAAACCAACATTGAGAAATGAAAAATTAATAACTAGTCCATCATTTCTATTCTCATTCTTGTTCTAAAACAATTTTTACCTCTTAACTATATATATATATATATATATATATATATAAACTGGGGCACACATGGTCCCAAACTTTTCACAACTATTTTTTTAGGTGGATTTGGAGCTCGAATTATGCGAAGACCTGTATATGATTTTACCGCCATACTATTCTTTCGAACCCCACCTCTTAACTATTATCACGGAGGTATCATACTTCATTTAAGCTACATTCCAATTTCCAAATAAGTTAAAGGTTAATCAAGTATTCTAATGTGAAAGGGGGAAATTTTATATAGGATAGGACCAACAAAATGTAAAAAATTCCTTCAAACCACTTACTTCTCCTAACTTGTTGACCTAATTGTGGGAGTCCACACCTACCCATAGGGTGTAATGCATTCCCATACTAGCAAGACGAGAATGACCGACATCTTATATTCGGGGAATTGAAAAATCTTTCAATAAATAAATTTTATATTATCTTTTATTAGATAATATAACAGTTTTACTAACCAAATTCCAACACGAACCAAGCATCTGAAATTTTTTATTTTAAAAATCACTTACTCATTTTTTTATTCACATTCTCGTTCTCGTGCACACCAAACATTCTATAAAAATAAAAATAAAAAGGTTCTAACTAGGGTGAAGTTTAGGATGCGTAGGTGACTTCTGTTCCACTAAGGTTGGCAAGCATTTGTCGGTGCGGACTGTGGAAAGAAAGGGTGAGGAGACATGAGTGGAGGCTGGAACACTGAGGTTTAGCCACATCACGCACTCCACCACCCGTCACCTACTGGACCATTACCCATTATTTACAGGACAGGATTTGATAAGGCCACATGAGACCCTTCGTTCCACTTGTCCCCAGTTACATTAAAAAAAAAATGATATTTTTTAATCTTTTACGTTTATGTATGTGTTAATTTTAATTTCTTTTATTTTTCTGTGACAATTTCAGTTCCTTTCGTTTGTTACTGTGTCAATTTTAATTTTTTTACCTGTAATTGAAAGTTGAACATGCCACTTTAGATTTTTACAAAATTTATAAATTTTGAGTTGAAATATGAACTGTAAAATTAAATAATTGCACTTTTGATACCATATATTTACCAAAAAAAAAAAAAAATTATAAAACTGACCTTTTCCATGTGCATTTTTTTATACCCAGAAGTTCAGTTTTTTAATTTTACAGTTCATGTTTTAACCAAAAATTTATAAATTTGTAAAAAAACCCCAAGTAACCTGTTGAACCTTCAATTACAGGTAACGGAAATTTAAACTGCCACAATAACAAACAAAAGAGATCAAAATTGCCACAGAGAAATAAAATAGACTAAAACTGTCACAAAGCTAAAACGTAAGGTACTAAAAATGTCATTTTTTCCAGTTACATACTTTGTAACCAAAATTGAAATTTTTTTTTATTTTAGTGAATAATTTTTGAATGAAATTTTTTTTTTCTAGATTTGTGTAGAAAAAAAAAAGGTGAAATGATGAAATTATTTTCTAAAATAATGTAAGTAAAAAATTACATTTAGAGAAAAATGAGAGTGATTGGATTGAATTTTCTTTTGAATTAAATTTTTTTTTCTGAAATAGTTACAAGACTCATGAGCGTGTACTGATTATGTTTCATTACTTGTCATATATATATATATTCTTCCACTAAACCCATAAAAATATGTTTTTTCTTTATTTTTAATATTGTGATACACGAGCAATATATACTTAGGGAGAACAAAAATCCGTACTCTATAGTCTATAGTCTTTATGTTGAAAATTCTTATTGTTTATATTATAAAGTTCAATCAACTCTTTGGGGGGCAATGATCAAGCCAAATGTACACGGGTGTTGATACTCGATGGCGAACAAGTTTTGCATTGTGACTCTTCTGAAAAGTTGCGACCAAACACTATAAAATGTGTCATTTGGTTGAAGTGTTGCAACCCAACAATAAAATAGCTCGTCAGTATTATTCATCTCATTTCTTGTCCTAACAATCAAATAATCTGTTACTTTGTTGTTTAATAAAAAGCAAAAGCTAGCCTCCCATCCCATGTCAATTTCAATGGAGACTTATTTCTTTCTTTCTTTGTTGTTTTTTTGGTTTGGAAAGTCAAAAGATACCTTTGTAGAGCCATTAGGTGTAACCTAATTGATAACACAAAAATCCTTTCTTTTTTGATTGGTTGGTTTGCCATTAACAAACTTACTATAGAACAAGCTAACTCCCTCCAACAAGTGCTTGATTTATTGTCTTTAAGCATGGAATTATAATATTGATCATTTCCTGGTGTCATGCATTTCAACAAAAAGTGTCACACTCACACCCTAAAGTGTCGTGCTGCAATTATGTGATTGCTATATATGCTTTTAAATTTGTACGACAAGTTTAACACAAAATTAAATTTGACACAATATAAATGAGTTATGAATAAATTTTGATGGGTTCAAATATGAGTAAATTTTGTTTTGACAATTTTACATACATAATTTTTTTTGAAAGTTAAAAACACACTACTAATAAGGGTAAGGTAGAGGTATGAAGACCACCCCATCTCCTTGGATCCAACCCTTGTTGAGAATAGCGACGTGAATAATTAAACGGGTAATATTATACTTGAAAAATATCAACCCATGAACTATCTAATCTAAACGCGCTAACTCAAACACAACACGAATGTTTAAATGGTCGCTGTCTTGTGAAATGCTATAATTATAGAGTTGATCATTTTGTGATGAGGTGGTGCTCATTGAATTGAATACTTTGGAATGTAGTAAATGGTGACAATCGATAAACTCCACACTCTAGAAAACACAAGTCGGCAATCGAAGTCCAGGTTCAACCTATCGATCTTAAAATAAAATATGATCTTCATCGTGAGTCAATTAATTTACTATATAATTTAGAATGTAGAAATATATTGCTGCACCTTTTTTCCACCTTTTTTTTGAACGACTTAATTATTACAAATGTTTTATCTATTATGGCAAAAAGCTAAGGAGGGAAAAAAGGAAAAGAAAAAAAAAGAAAAACTTAACGGTGTCCTGTACACAAAATAAAATTTGAAATTCTCTTTATTTCCCGAGTCAGTGAGTGAGTTACATGCATAATTCGAAAATGTCAACTCTATGATGAATATTTCATCATCCACACTGACATATAATTCAAAATATGATATGAGAGGTTGTATGATATTATATTTTAGAATGAGTTTAGAAAACAATGTTTAGAAATGTGTTTTAAACATAAGCTTGGGATCTAGTATGATATTATAGTTTAGACTAGGGGGAATGGGTGCTAAAGTTGGAAAACGATTAACATGTCTCGCCCAAGCCGATATGAGTCTCTCAACAGTACAACAATTAGGGAGGGCATTAGAGAGGAGAAAAATTAAATTGGAAAGGACCGCATACCTATTACTGCCACTTATACTGCTTTAATTTCTAGACTCCCACATCCCAATACTTTGAAATATTCACTAAACCAATAATTAGTCATTTTATTTTCCATGCATTCATAGTCAAAGAAGTGAAAATTGAAAATAATAGGTCGTACAATATTTTCATACGAAACATACCAATTTTTAGTCCAAAACACATTTAAGAATGGGAACATAGTACATGCCTAAGTAGCAAAGGCAATCTGACAATGTTGTTTAACATCACAGTGGCCTTTTCCACATCACATTAACTGCGTTGATTCTCAAGCTAACTAGTTGTTGCCCTGTTGGGCTCAGGTTACAAACTTTGGGCCACTTATTGGACTGCTTTACTTGGGCTCTATTCCAACTATTGTCACGAACTTGGAGATTAACTTTATGAGAGTTTCATGTGGGATACTATGTTATGGATTGAACCCAAAAAATCAACAATTCACCAAACTAGAAGATAGAGTTCAGAGGATTTGAAGAAAAAGAAAGAGAAGAAGAAGAATTAGAGAATTCTAGATAAATTCTCTCATAGAGAAATTACTTGCACCAAAAGATAAAAATCACAAAAAGAGAGATAGATGGTACATATAGCCAACTCATCCTCTGTGCCCACAATCCGAGGCAACGAATTCAGATTCCTTCCTCACGCAATTGGTGCCTAGAAGTGCAATGCAAATGATTTAATCATCACTGCATCATCAGTCCTCAACAAGAAAAGAGAGTGCATCTCACGTGCACAGTAAAAGGAAAATACAAAGGAAATAAGCAGAAAAAAGATGACGCAAAACGGCGGCGTCCTACTAATGATTTTCCCCAATTCATCCGACCTGATTGCACCCAAATTAAATCACCAATTTTGCTACTCCTTAGCCTGACATACTATGAATCATGACAATTACCACACTTCTGTCCACCACCATTTGTCAGGAATTTGAGGATTAACCCACATCAAAAGCTAGCTCATGAGAGATGAGTCTCAAATTCCTTTTATATACCACATGAAAGTCACATACCTTCCATGTGGGATACTAGGAATCATGACATATATTTTGTCATTAATTATGAGCCCAAACGACACTGTTCCGCTTAATAAAAAAAATAATAAAAGAACAAATTTTTCTATATGACATATTTCTTCAACATAAGTAAACGACAACTGAATCAAAGAAAAAGAAGGAAAAAGTAAACTACAACCCAATTGAGTTGGGCTTCCCAATGGGCCACTAGTTACTCTTTATAGTGTCTTGGTTTGGGCCAGACACAGATTAGTTGTCTCCTCTGAAGGCCCACACTATCCGTCAATCTTCTTTCATGAGATTAAATTAAACTAAAGAACTAAAAATAAAATTTTCACATATCCAAATAGATTAAAGCAAAAAGCTATTTTTTGAGGCAAAAAACAAAAGGAAGAAAAAAATTTTAAACATGATTTATAAACATAATAATTATGACTAGTTAATTATGTTCTATCAATATTGACATAATTATGATTTATAAATGGAGTTGTCAGATTCATATAGATTCGAAAACATTAACATCGTATATCAAATAAAAGGCATTTTTTTATAATTTATTTTAATTTTAATGGCGAATTAAATTTACCGCAGTTAAATTATAAATAAGTTCATGTAGTTATGAAACTACATATACGTCCATAAACTATTCAAATTTTTATTTACTGTGTGTTTATTTTTTTTTACTAACATTAAAGGTCTGTTCTTTTTTTTTTTGATTTTGGTTTTAATAGTAAATGTAATATATTATAATTATTTTTATCATTTTTAATACAAATTTTTACTATTTAACTATACATTTTTACATTTTCAATTCACTTTTTAAATTATAAAATTATTTTACCTAAAACTTGTTTTCAAAACTGTTTTTAAAACATCATAAAGAACATCAAATTGAGTTGCGCCGAGATTTAGAGCGCTCAAATTGTGATATTTTATTAAATAATTGAGTCTAAAATTTTGTTCATGGTCGTTTTTATTTATTAAATAAATAATTGTGAACTTAACTTTTATCGAGTCAATCCTAAACTTTAGTGAATAAAGTTTATTTTCATTTTTAATCATAACTAACACAGATCGATTTAGTAATTATGATCAAACTATATGGAGGTATTTGTAAATTTAAGAACTACATAGACTTATTTGTAATTAGCCTAAATTTTGGGGAGGCAAATACAATTCTCCCTAATTTTAAATATTATTCGCCCTAATTTTAAATGTTATTCAAATGAACAATAAAGGATAGAAGAGTGGCTCTTTCCGTTTCTTATAATTTCCCCCCCACTTCTTCCGTTACATTTTCTTCTTCCTCTTTAGAATTCCCTCAAATTTTTGCTTCCATTGGTTTTCTTCATCTGCGCAGAAATATTTCTTCCTGGAAGTGAACTCTTCCATTGATTTTCTCCGCTGGAAGAAAACTTTTCCATTGATTTTTTTCACCTTGAAGTAAGCTCTTCGTTTTTTGAACCAAATAGACATGGTGGGGAATCGGACTGGGCCGGATACGACCCGGAGCAAAAAATCAGCGAAACCACAAAACCCACCGCCCCAGAAGAGAAAAGGGAAAGATAACGGTCGACGAGACGATGAGGAAGATAAGGATAGGGAGGCTTTGAGTGTAGAGGATTCATCGTCGTCTGAGTCTGAAGCGGCGGCGGTGGAGGGCAGTGATAATTCAGCGGAGGAGGAGGACAGTGACCAATCAGCGGAGGAGGAGGAGGGAAGTGACCGTTCGGCGGAGGGGGAGGAGGAGGGAAGTGACCGCTCGGCGGATTTGGAGGAGGGGGGAAGTGACCATTCGGCGGCTGAGGAGGAGGGGAGTGACGATTCAGCGGGGGAGGAGGAGGGGAGTGACAATTCAGCGGGGGAGGGGGAGGGAAGCGACAATTGGGCGGAGGAGAGGGAGGAGGGAAGTGACCGTTCAGCAGAGGAGGAGGGCAGTGACCATTCAGCAGCGGAGCAACACGAGGATAGCGATGACGAAGACATTAGGTTGCTGATGAAGCAAAAAGTTGAAAAAATTGCGAAGAAGAATGGAGGAAAAAAGGAGAAAAAGGAAAGTAACGGCCGAACAAGTGCGGGGAAGAAAATGAACAAACGGAAGAAATCGAAGAAGAAAATAGTGGAGGAAGAGGAAGAGGATAGTAAAAGAGGAGATGGTTCAGCTTGTAAGTTTCCTACTAATAGAATTTATAGAATTATGAAAGACCAGGATGGCTGTTCGAAGATTTCTCAGGAAGCTATTTTCTTGACTAACAAAGCTTCGGTATACTTTCTATTGGATTGCTTTGTTTCCTTTCTGTTTTCTATTCCTTGGTTAATATGATTTTCTTAGCTTGCCTCTTGTTTGAAAAACAGTTGATTTTCCTTTTCCCCTGATGTTTTGGATGTTTGGCAATTAGTTCCTTACTGTTCTTTTTACAGCTTTTGGCATTTCACATTGCATAGTGTGCGAAGATTTTAAGTCATATCATTATGAAGCATTTTCAATATGTTTGAAGATGTTAATATCCTCTTCTATCAATTTGAGGCTGAATGTACAAAATACTGTAAAGGGATGTAGTTTTGGGGTGTATTCACTGAAGCAGCTTATTTGCACTTGTTTTCTTGTGCAGTTTGTTGGATGTTGTTTCGGTTTACTACTGGTTCCTCGTAGCCCCATTTTATTTCGTTTAGAAAAGTAGTTACCTTTTTGTGAGACATGTCATGTAAGATTTGACTCATTTGGTGTTTGAGTGACGGAGTTATTAAGACAGGGTAAATATGGTGCTATGATATACTATGGGTTCAATGATGCTTTTGAAAGACAATCTGCTTAGTTGTGTGTTAAAATTTTCTGAGGCATGGTGTTGTTGCTATGGAATCCACTACCTCGGTTTCTCCAAAGATCTAATATATGTGGTGCATATGTTGGTGATATAGTTCTTTTCTGAAACATAAGTCATGATAGTTGAGTTAGATTCTTTGCATGCTTTTAGATGTTTTTGATGGGGGGAAATTCTCATTTATCTATGTTTCTGATTCTGGCAATTTAATAATTCTGTGTTGACATTGCATGTTGGTTAACATTTGGATCATGACCGGCATATAGTGTAAGAATGTTCTTGCTTTCTGTTCTCCAGTGCATGGTTCATATGGACAGTTCTTGAATATGAATATTAGTGAAGATGAAATTTGGAAACTTAGCACGCAATATGATGATGACAAATTGCAATGGGGAAGAGAATATCAGGAGTGTGCAAACTTCAGGTCAATATACTTTTGATGTAAGTAGACAGATTGTGATCATCAATTCTTGGCCTTTTTCCCGTTTTAATGAGGGGAGCATCAATATGGAGCGGGAAGGGTAGTACCTGTCTTTGGTAGAAAAGGAGATAATGAAACAAATGAAAGGTGAGACACTATGGTTCATATGAAAACTAGTGTAAGATGATTTTGAAGATGGTATTCTTCATTGAGAGAATAGTTAATAAGCTATGGGGAGGGCTGTGCACTGTTTGCATGTGACTGTAAGCTGGCTTATGAAGTTGAGGAGATGTTTGGTGTAGGCCACATGGCTATGCTGGTGCAGCCAGTCATTTGCAAATCGTTACTGAATTGCTAGGATTTGGGTTACATGAGAGTCATCCTTTTTCACAACCTTTCTTTTTGTGTTAGTCTTAATTTATTCAACATGAGTAAGTGCTTGGTACTTAAATGAAATTGCCGGTTGATGCTTTGGCGAAGTGACGTATTCTTTATAATGGTTAATGTGTGTAGTGTATGCTCTATTATCCTATTTTGTTTCAAGTCTCCTTATGCGCATTTTTTGGCTGCTTCAGGAGAAATTTCTTGAGGTGTTCTGCAGGGAAGCATATGCTTGCGCATTTCTGGAGCATAAAAATCAAATTGCTTATGACCACCTGGGTAGGCTCTTTTCTCACTGAATCTTTAGGTCTCTTAGAGATCATTAAAGTTGTAATTTTTATGCATTTTCTTATTATTCTTAAACGGGTGGAAACTATTGACCTTTGTGTTCATCTTGGTTTTAGAATGATTTTGATTGAAGCATAATTGTTCATACGAGGTTCTTTGGCATATATTTTGGTTCGTTGGAGCTTTGTTTTCTCTTCTGTCATGATTTCTACCGAGGGTATAGATGATTTGTGCAGCACCGTGAATTGCGATCTTTCAAACTGAAGGATAGTTTCTAGACGAGCTTAAGAAAAATAGTCATGAATTATGCTTTTTCTATCAGTTTTGATGGTGGACCCTGAACAGTGGAAAAATATGAACGTATAGGATTATGCTTTTTGGTTGATATTCTAGTATAATGCTTTCCCTGATAGCTGAAGCTGTACTGAACACTTATCTTAATATATATGTACATCGATCAGAAGAGGTCAGTTATGATGTTTTTTAGTTGCTACAGATGTAACTAGTTCCACATTCTTTATTTTTTGTTGAAAATATGAATTTTTAGCTGTTTAGAAGTTTGAAATAGATTAGTTACAAAGTACTAAATGTTTCATGCAGTACTCAGTTGTGAGCAGTTTATCCCCATACTTGATCTTTCTCCAATCTTGCTTTTGAACTAACCAAGAAAATACTTCTTGTAGAACATATTTCTGTGATTGACAAGTAATTTTCTTTCTTTCCAACTATGAGCTTTGTTTTTCTAAATCATTTCCATAACACCCGAAGACTACTAGTTGTGATCTGAAACTCAAAAAAACATACTTGTTGCATGAAAACAGTGATTAACCAGGGGCTAGTTAAAATAGTTTTTTGTGGTTTAAAAGTATTAAGATATACCTCTGGTGTTGTTGCATTGATATCTTTTTAGATGCATACTTTCTGCATTTGGTAATGGCACAAATATGTAATCTATTGCTCTTGACCTTGCTCCTCTGTTGTTCCAGCTTCTGTCGTGTCCAAAAGGAAGAAATTCTATTTTCTGTCAGGTATCTTCTACTGCTTCTTTAGTCAACCTGTGTTCCAGCATTTTGTATCACGTATGTCATTCGGCTATACATTGTTTGTGTGTTCAGATATCATTCCTGAGAGAGTTAAAGCAGAGGACGCTTTGGCAGAATTGCCATCGGAAGACAAATGAGCTTGCAAGAATCTAGATAGATAGGATCTCTTGTTAACCGATTGGATCTCAGTGTTTCAATGCGCTGATTTCAGTTCATCGATGAATCGCCAGGAAACATAGTTCCATCCAGATTTGAGATAGAGATAGCAGCAGCAATTGTTACATTAACAGGTAGGTCAGAAATAGAGGATTACACTTGATGATAGAAACTTAAATTTTCCCAGTTTAAACTGTAAAATTGTTGAGAAATTATCTAATACTTTTAGGATGATTTTGTGAAAAGATTATACACCCCCTGATTCATTCATGTGGTAAAGCCAGTGAGGCATCTTTTTCTCTTGTTTCTCATGAAGAGAGAGTGTTTGTGTGTATTAAGGCAAATTTACAAAGCAAACGCAGCAACAACGAAGTCTTTATCCCTCTGCGCGAGGTCGGTTATATAGATCATATGTCTCGTCTCGCCATTGTGTATGGTCGACAAAACACATTGGACTTTAAGTCAGAAGGATGGGGACAGTGGACCTTTAATTCACATTGTATATGGACATATATTTGCTCACATTACACGTTTTATTGATTGATGGGGAGAGGCCATCAGCCAAAGATATCCAAAAAGTAGTAGAAATAGTGAAGATTTGACTTCCCTTTGAAGTCGGTAAAAGAAGGTAAAATTTCTTGTGTCACTGGGGCTTTTCAGTTTCAGCTGATTCAGACTTGTGAGCATAATAATAATAATAATAATAATAATAATAATAATAAGAGCATGTTTGGAAATGTAATCTAAATCATAATTTAGATCTCATTTTTATATTTTTTATATACCTTTTTTTTATTAATATTTTAAAATGAAAATAAGATTCAAATCACATTTTCAAACAGGGCCTAAGTTGAGAAGTGGTAATAATTTTGACGGTTGGCCAGCGTCAGTCAATTAGCCGAATTGATTAAGTAGGCAGTTTAATTATCTGTAAGGTGTACCTACTGAATTAGTACTAATCACTCCTATTTGTTCAAAGCATTAATCAGTTAATCATTGACCACTCGTCAAATGAGTGCAATTATTTAGGATTTTTTTGTTGAAAAATAAAGTTAATACTGTTATAGCAATATCTGACACGTCTGACCATTAGTGTACATATTAATATCACAAGTACTATGTCTATTTTATGAAAACATGCATCTTAATTTTGATCTTTGATTTATCACGTATTAAGTGCAATTTTGCACCATGGCTGAATGATTCTTAGGGCGAAAGAGATGAAGGAAATGGTTTAAGGGGACAACATAAATTTGTTTCCAATTCCAGCTATGTATTACCAAGCAAAAAACCGCGCTTTCCAATTGAAGGTAATAATAAACGAGATCAGATCTTCTATTTTTATATTCATGTCTCTCTTGTTTGCTATTTTACAGTGGAGGATGATACTCATATGTCGTATCATTGGGTCGGTAGACAAAGAAGACAGAGTACAACAGACAGAAAACTTAATGGTATTATGGACCTCAAATCGATCGCGAAAAATGAATGAGTTCTTACGTGTACATCATTCCCCCGCGCAAAAAATATCACATTATCTTCTGAATGTATTTGACTGTATAATTCTCCGTGGTGCAGTAGATGCAACAAATAATTTTCTCTGGACTAACAACATATGCACATGGTGGGGAAGTTGATATATATAACTTCAATTTGAAGATTTTGGGTCATAATTGCAGCACATCTCATGGATACGCAATACAAGTGAAAGTGAAGCAATCATTCAAAAAAAAAAAAAAAAAAAACCTTTCTTGGCCACATTGCCGTACACTACTACTTGAGAGTGTTGGTGATAGTTGACGTCTTTCTGTTTTTCCTCAATTCCTAAGCAAACTTCTGCAGAACTCGCTTCGTTCACCTGTTGCATAAACTGACGCTCTGTGATTTGTATTATTTAAAGATAAAAGTGTAAACTTCTTACCAAAGTGATAGAAAAAATAAGGAGTCGTATTTATTCATTTTAATTCTGAATGGATTGTTGCACTAAAAAAATGAATGCAAGAGTGGTATGAAATACGTTTTTTAAACTTGTCGTGGCCCTAAATTAAACATTCAATCAAAACCCTACTTGAGTTTGAATATTGCCCAAAATACACATACCTTTAGTATTGCAACTTCTCACCAAACAGTCTTAGTTGATGCATATATGAGCCAGTTAAGTCATTGGTTTTCTAACTAATAAAATGCCAACTTACCAAACTATCACTCATTTCTTTTCTTCACTTCCTCTCCATATAAAAAACCCTTCTCATGCATCATTCTTCTTCAACAAAACCATCCTTTTTTTCCACAACTTTCTAAAGGGTTTTCCTAAAGAATCTCAAAATGATGAAGCAAATTTCATTTCTGCTTCTACTCATGAGCATTGTTCTCTTCCAATGCCAGACAGAAACCCTAGCTCAAACCGCTCCCGCCCCCGGTCCGCCCGGTCCGACCAACATAACCAGAATCCTCGAAAAGGGAGGTCAGTTCACCACATTGATCCGGCTCATGAAAGTCACCGGCATTTCCAATCAAATCGACGGTCAACTCAACAATTCGCAGAACGGGATGACCCTATTCGCCCCGACCGACAATGCCTTCGCCAGCCTGAAATCCGGCACGTTGAACTCCCTGAACGATGAGCAAAAAGTCGAGCTGGTTCAATTTCACATCCTCCCCACGTTTCTCTCCACGTCTCAGTTCCAAACCGTGAGCAACCCGGTCCGGACTCAAGCCGGGGACCAGACCGCCCGGTTCCCTCTGAACGTGACGACTTCGGGTAACCAAGTCAACGTTTCGACCGGCGTTGACGACGCCACGGTGGGTAACGTTGTTTACACCGACAACCAGCTCGCCGTTTATGAGGTGGATAAGGTGCTTCTACCAATGAGCTTGTTCGGACCTCCGGCCCCGGCGTCGGCTCCGGTTCCCGAGTCCGGCAAGCCGAAGAAGAAGACCTCTGACGGACCGGAGTCGGGTGATGACGTGCCGTCCACGGATTCGTCCGGGGCGGCTGGCCTTGGTTTGCATGGCATGGCGGTTTGCCTTGGAGCTGGAATTTTGGCAACGTTATTGTTGTGATGAGAAATTGAGGAATCGACGGTCGAGATTGGATCTCGTGGGTGGGGTCAAATTTTGTTTGTTTACGTGGCAGCCTGTGATGGTGATTAGTCTTGGATTCAACGGTCGTGATGGTGAGAGAGAGAGAGAGAGAGAGGTGGAAGTGTCTTTGAATAATTTCAAATTAAGAGCAATCAAGCATGTTAAAAACTAAAAACCACAATTTTTTGATAAGTTAGGGTTTGTTTCTTTTCTCTCTTTTTTTTTAAATTTCTATTTTTCCTTTTTCAGTGTAATTTCTTGTTATTTTGTTTATTCCTTTGTATCCATGCATCTTGTGTATCGAGAGATTTTTTTGTACTTTTTATTTTTATTATTAATGAAAAATGTATGTCGTCACTAAATATTTTGCCATTATTTTTTTACACACATTTCACATATAAGATAGGTATTGTTTATTCTGTATCAATCGTGTACTATAAAGTTAAAGTATATATATGCGTATTCATTTATACATTTATAATTAGAATACGTATACTTTAATTAACGTTATGATACATGATTAGTACAAATAAAGATTGTATCTTATAGTTTTGATTTTCGTCAAGACAAGAATTTACTACATGTAAAGTTCGATTTTGTAAAAGGTCCAAATTAAGCACACAAAATTCAAAGTTATTAAGCCATACAAGGAAAAAAAATTTTAAAAAATTTATGGAAGACATTATGGCCGGACTCATCTAATCCCATTTTTCCTGTTCTTTTTATTTTATGATCTTATTTTTATAATTTTAATTAATGTATATGTATATTAACATTTTCAATACAATTTTGTCCATTCAATAAGTTGAATAAAAGAAAAAGTTGGTCTTTTCTTTTAATTTCCTCCACAAATTTTGTTCATTTTCTTCATATATATATAACTATTTCATTTCATAGTAAATGAATCGGCTATGTGGCATATACTTTTCAAGTGCGAGATGAGTCATACTTTGTCTTCTTTTCCACAGTATAAATTAATAATACTTTGTTTATAACTTTATACTTTATACCATCCGGAGCGCTTTGCTTGTAGATCCCGTGACACTTTCTTCTCTTTTCTTTTTTTCCAACATTTTTCTGTTCAATTGAAAAGTAAAAAATTCTGTGAATTTTAGTATTATTTTTGCCTACTAATTATTCTTAGTATTAATGGATTGTGTGTGAATGTGTGTGTGTTTTTTTCTTTCTTTCTTTTCCCTAGTTTGAAACCACAAATTCCAAGGACCCCATCATTGAGTGTTTGCTAACTGTTCACGAGTCACTTTTTTGAATATTTCAAATGAATATGAATCGTATGGCAAGCGATTTTTTTTTGTTTTTTGGAAATGCTTTCGTCAAATTTTACTCGCAAGTCGCATTTAGCATGTTGTTTATTAGAGGGGCAATGAGAACGTAATACAAGACACAACTCGAAGGGATCGATAGACATGTTTAACGATAAAAAGAAACTATAGCTGAACTTTGTAAGCCAATGATTGATTAATAATGTTGAAAATTACAAGAAAGTAAAGAGTGTTAAGCTAGGGATGGGAGCATGAGAAACAATGAGTTAGTGTTCAAAACGGTTGTGTTAGAAAAACGGCAACCTAAGGTTATGGGTTTTTCAGAGGTTTAGGTCTTAATTTTATATGACATGATCTTGCAAAGTGCAACTCAAAACTGTATTTCTTATATGTACACTTTTGAAAAATATATTACTTCACCTATCCTATTAAAAATGTCTCGAAAATGAACTCTTTATGTGTACATTTTTGAAAAAATTAAAAAGTATTAAAAAGGTCTATAGTATGTTTTATTTTTGTATCACAAAGCACAACTCGAAACTAAACTTTTTTTATACGGTAGAATGGATGGTTGTTTGGTTTTGCCTTAAATATTGGGTAGGCTACAGTTATGTAGAGTTGGGAGGATCTCAATAATTTGGGGTTGTAAATTATAAGTAGGCATCATCTTTTAATACTTTTAATTTCTTGATGTGTAATTTCAGATGCGGCCGGCAACCCCACGGTTCCATCTTTTGGGACAGCTCGGGACCGAATGTCCCTAGCTACTCTTAGCCTCTGTTCTCTTGTGGCTTTGGTAGAGGAAATTTTATTAGAGGGAAGTTTTTTTTTGGAGGAAATTTTTTTTGGGAAATTGTGTAGGTGAGAGATAAAAAAGTGTAATGATTGTGTTTTTTTTTTGAATTTATGTGAGTAGGTATTTAGAGGGAATTTTAAAATTTTAATTTTAAATTATTGAAAAAGTAAAGTTGTTTCTTTGTGTAGAGTTTTGGAAAAAAAAAAAAGTGATGATTTTCTACCAAAACCACAAGAGAACAGAGCCTTAATATTATTTCTAAGTTTATATTACTATTATTTTTTATAACGCAAATGGTAAAATATTTGATGCATATACGTTATGTGATTGTAATATTAACAAGATTTGACAATTTTTAATTAAACAAATTATTATCAGGATTTTGGAGGTTATTCTACTGTGTTGAGATGTGACGTGCAATAGTATCGCAATGTTTTATATCTATCCTTACTTTATGCTTGGATCTACAATGTAAAAAGCTAAATTCTTTTATTTTTTAGAATATTAGTAATTAAATTAAGTTTTATATTTGTTTTGGGACAAGCATTGAGCTCTATTATATTTTTGGGTGAAGTATGAAGAGGATAAATTATTGTGGCAAAATCTCATGGTGGCTGAATTTTAAAAAAGAACTTTGCAGTTTGCATGCAGAGAAAACTGACCGGTTCATGCACGACGCAGTAAGCTGCAGAAAATTATATGTATATAAAAGGTGAGACTACAGTTTAGTTATAAGTTATTGGATCCGACCTACGTAACTACGTATGTAATTGCATTAGTAATGCATTTCAAGGTTAAATCCAATAACTGAACAGTACTTCCTTGACTGGTCTGTAGTTTTTCAAATATAATTAAAGTCTCAATTAAAAATCACTCAGTCATTTGATCTGACCTTGAAAGCATGAATTGTTGTTAATACGATTGTTTACACTTGAATGCCTTTTTTACTATACGATTATATATGTAAATGATCAAGAATTCTTTTAACGGTATTGTAATCTTCCTCATACATATATATAATTAGGGTTGACAATCTTTGACACGACACGAAAACACAATACGAACTTGACATGATATAAGCGGGTTAAAATTGAGTTTTAGCGGGTTATATGGGTTGACCCGAATAACATGAATAATTAAACGGGTAAAGTTAGGGTTGAGAAAGTCAACATGTAAACCTACCAACCTGAACCCGACACGAGAAATTAATACAACAACACGAAAACACGACACGAATACGAAATGTTTACGGGTTAAATGGGTCGACACAAATAATTAAATGGGTAACGTTATGGTTGTCGACACGGGAATCCGCCAACCCGAATCCGATAACTCGGATCCGACACGAATTGCCACCCCTATTATAATAATGGCCAACAAATATAGCCTTTTATATATATTCAACATTTAAATATGGTACGTACCTACCTAGATACCACATAAACCCCACCAATTAATAGACATTAATTATATGTAATTTACGCTTTCCAAGTTATTCTAAATTCTTTAATTAATTACCAATAATCAATAGCGCCAGCATATATAGATAGCTTCACAAATCTCGATATTATTCTAAATATTGTTTCACCCTGAGCTTCAAATTGACCAACAAAATCTCTTGTAATTCTTAACGCAAGTGTAATCTGCCAAATGAAGTATATATATATATTATAAAGTTATATATCCATATACATAGTATTATAGTATTATGTAAAACTACAGTTTCGTTACAAAAATTAACTTATTAGTAGTCTCCAAACCCTAAACCATATACACTTGATAATAACTTTCACGATTCCTTTGCGATGACATCCGTGTATCTTATGGTATGTTATCTAATGAATGAATGATTTCATAATAGAACTATAATAATTTTCACTAATGTATATAAAAATATGGTGAGATTATAGTCTCGTGAAAGTAACTACGATTCAGTCATTAAATTTAACTTATGCAATTGTTAACGCATCTAAAGCCGAATTCAATGCATGACCGAGTAATTTTTTAACGAGAGTATAGTTTTTTCCGTAAATATTATATATAGAATTCAATTAGCCGTTGAAGGGGTGGGGGTAACATATATGTATATGTATATATTGCATAGGTTGGGAAAAAGATGGGAATCAAAATGGGGCACATTATTGTTTGCATGCAGCCAACGCTAAGGACAACTAGTGTGGTGTCCATCGACATGCATATATATTATTATTATTATTCATATTTTATTTTCTTTCTCTAACGTTGACACGTTAATTTCAAAGTGTACATGTGTGATGTGTGTGCAAGTTTTTTTTTTTTTTTTTTTTTTTCCCCTTTTAAGTTATAAATATATTTTCATCATAATTCATTATGCAATTTTCCTCACAAAAAACATTCCGTTAATTTAATTTGGTTAGTACCTTTATTGTCTAAAAAAGGACTAGTTTTAATCACTTAATTTTTTACTATTTTAATAGAAAAGTGTTTAAATAGGTAAAAAAAAAAATGTAGTAACTATTTTAAAATAACTTGTTTTATCTACTATATTTCTAAACTCGTAATAAATTATACATTTTTAAAATCAGACTCGTAATAGCTCGTTTCCATTGTTTGATTTGCATTAATTTGTTGATGGATATATGGAGCTTGATTTGTGGATAAGAGCTATGTGGTCAAGATTTTTAATCAAATTTTTGCACAAAACGCGAGAGATAAAGAAAAAGAAAAAAGGCAGCTGCCGACCATAACTTAGCTGAATTCCACATCCCCATCATTTCCCTTTTTCTTCTTTCTTTTTTAGAAGTTATATTTTTACTGTTGATAAACTCTATATATGGGACATGCATTTGAAATTGATTAGTTCCCACCATGAAATAAAATCAAACTCTTTATATTTGTTGAGAAATTTATAATCATTTTGCTTACCTTTGAAAAATTTTAATTAGTAGTAGAAGGGTCTTTGGTTATGGTAAAAAGTTGTTGTACGTCGTTATACGAGGTGATATTACAAGTTTAAGTCGTGAAAATAATTTTTAATTTATTAAAATATACAGTAATGTAACGTATACTCAATCATTCCTCAAATCTCACGTATGCTAGAGTTTTTATGCGTCGAGCTATCCTTAAAACTAAAAATCGATATAATGTATGATTTGATTACATTCAACTTTCTTTCCTCTTTTTTCTTTGGTTGAAAAAAGTCATAATTCACCTCCCTTCTCTAATACCCACCCACACACACACATATTATATTATATACTTTTTATATTCTAATATTAAAAATAATATTATAAATTAAACTTTTCTAATGAAACAATTCCAACAGTTCAACAATAGATTTGGTAAAAAGCTGAACAGTTCAACAATAGATTTGGTAAAAAGCCGAGGAGAAGGGAGAATGGACCAAAGGAAAAAAGCTAAACTTTAACATAAAAGATGCAAGAATCCAGTTATAAATTCAATATATAAAGCTCATAAATTGCATACAATTGAGTTCAATTCAAAAGTGGGGGAAAAGGTGGCTATACTTTACCATGCATACATCTTTGTTCTTTTTGGCAAACCCACCTCTCAATTATGACAAGAATAATTTTGATCATCATCATCATTACTAAATAAATACAGAAAGCTAGCCAGTAGCTATAAAACGCAACTCGACTCAATTACACCCCCTCCAACAACTCAAACCCCAAAACTCAAAATGTTCCATCCAAATCCATGCATGAGAAGAAGAGAACAACAAATTTCAAACTCCAACATTCATAGTGTAGTAGGGACTCTCACAAAGTGGTCCAATCCCAATATATAGATATATCTATATGTATATGTATATATAGGAAGTAGAAAATTGTCCTCTGTCCATGCATTGCCAAGTCTCTCTCTCTCTCTTTTTTTGTTTGTCAAGTCCCTTCCAATTTTCAGTGGCCCCCTCTTCTTCTCTGACAACTCACAAGATCAAGAATTTTTTCTTGATGATTCATCATTTTCATGGAGAGTTTGAAATGTGGAATGAATGAAATTAACCCATCAGTGGTTTCCAAAATCCATGGCTGAAGTGCTCATTGATGAAGCAAACTTCACCAATTCACTCTGTTGCAAAAAGGCCCTATTATTCTGATTATGTTGTTGATGATGATGGTGATGATTTCCTCCAACTCCAAGGAAATCTCTTGTTAAACTCCCTTCACCGCCGCCGCCGCCGCCTTCATTCCCATTTCTTGCATTTCCTATCAAGCTCATGTTTGTGTTCATATTCCCTAAATTCTCCGGCCCGGACCCGAAATTATTATTCTGGAGCTGCTGCTGCTGCTGGTGCATCGCGTTGTTGAAGCTCGAAAGACTCGATAGAGATGAACTCATCAAACCGAACGATCCTCCGTTCCCGAAGATAGACGAATTGCTCCTCGTTGATCCCATCTGGGCGGCTTTCTGTAACAATGCGGTCGCGGACATCGGAGCCGCCGCCGCCGACGGCATCGTTTCATGCTGATTTTGGCTGTTGTAATATAACGCACTGATGGTGTTCGACAAATTGCCGCTGTGATCTTCCTCCTCTTTAAGTACTCTCGGAAGCCCCGATGACGATGAAGGGTTACTAGGACTTGGGAAAGATCCCTCTCCTCCTCCTCCTCCTCTGTTGTTGAACCATTGATGATTTTGAGAGGAAAGCCCCAAAATATTCGACGCCGGAGGCGGAGGAGGAGTCATTTGTACCAAATCAGGCAAACCTGTTGAGCTTGATGCTAAGAAAGCATTGTTTGAATTGCCTGGATTGGCATTGTCCAACCACAATGGGAGCCTCGGTTTCTGCCCGTTTAGATTCAGCTGGCCGACCGGGTCTATCCCGGGGCCAAACTGCGGATGATTTCCAACGCCGTTGAACAGTACCTCGTTTCTGAAGTTCAGATTCGGGGGAGGGACTGTTGTGAATCTCGCGCTTTCTTCAGCTAACGCATCGCAGAAAGCGCGATGGGTGATGAAACTATCTTTTCTGTATAAATACCAACATTAAATTGACAGGGTTGGCATTAAATTCGTTCATTGATTATGGAAAGTACGAACATGAACTATTCGATTAATCATAAATCATACCAAATATATATGTACCTGGAGAAGAGTGTTCCACAGTCACATTTATACTCTCTAGTCCCACAAATCTTGCTGTGGGCTTTCCAATCGGATTGGACTGCGTATTTCTTCGAGCATTTCTCGCATTTCCACTTCTTCTCGCCGTGTTTCCGGCTGAAATGCTTCTTGATTCCGGTGAGGTCACCGAGCGCCCTCGAAGGGTCGTGGTGGACGCAGGTCTTTTCGGGGCAAATATACACTTTCTTCTTCACTTCCTTGTTGGTTCTTTGCTTCAGCTTCCATGGCAGATTGTGACCTCTCCTGTGGAGCTGCAAATTCTGGTCCCTCTGAAAACCCTTATTGCATATCTCACAGATGAACCGATTCGTAGCCATCAAGGACTTGGGAGACAGCGCTATCACCTCTGCATCTGGATCTGTACTAATTCAAACACAAAAAAGAAAAACAAAAAACTCATAAACAGTTGTACTACTGGAACGGAAAAGAAAGTAAGGAAAGGAAAGGAAAGAAAGAAGGTTTGTTAATCTTGCCTGGAGTGCCTGGGAGATTTCTCTTTCTTTTTGCAGCATTTGAATTAGGGTTAGGGTTGGTGGGATTGGTGGGATTTGTAGGGTTAGAATTGGGATCCTGAATGAACCCTCTTAGAGAAGAAGAAAGGCCATCATCAGATTGCATCATCTTTGTTCTTTGTTCTTGTTCTTGAAGAGAAGAGATGAAGGAAGAAGAAGAAGAAGAGAGAGTGGCTGCTGTGCTAAAAGAACAAACTAAAACAGGTGAAGATGGCAATATATATGCACCAAAACTAAGCAGAAAAAACAAAGGATTTGCTGAAAATAGCTAAATCAAAACTTTTTCCCTCAAAACAAAGCCCTCATAACCTAACAAAAACTTATAAGAAAGAGAGAGAGAGAGTGATGCTTTCTTGCTCTTGCTCTTGCTGTTTGCTGTTCGCTGCTGCTGCTGCATATGAGTACAATATACAATACTATTCTAAACAAAAACTATACTTTTTCTTTGCTTGGTAGCTAGCTCTAATACCTCTCTTTGGGTGTTTTGAAAGTTTAGCAGAAAATACCATACATCCCATGAATGAAAAAATGAAACAAGAAAGAATATTTCTCTCTCTCTCTCTCTCTCTCTCTCTCTCTCTCTCTCTCTCTCTCTCTCTCTCTCTCATATTTCTTATCTTACACGGCTTCTCTCTAAGCTAGAGCCGGTCAGCAATGGACTCAGAGTGGACCACTCCATCTGCTTCTCTCTCTCTCTCTCTATGTCACTCTCATGCATACACAAATCTACATCATCAGTTTAAAATAATTAGTCCATACTATACACAATGTCAAAATATGATACATGTAGTCAATGAAATGAGATTTTCGGTTTAGTTTAGTCATGTCTTTCATGTACACCCTCACATTGTAGAGGATAGAATATGTCACATTATGATACACATTTTCCTATTGTAAGAGAGTAGGGATAGTAGATATTAATATTAATTATACGAGATGTGATCTTCTATTTACTCTAGTCATGTATTTCCATTGTAAAATCTGTTTTCCTATTGTGAAAAGTTAAACCGTAAAAACATGATAGGGCCTGTTCTTTTTCATCGTTTTGAAAACAAATTTTGGAAAATAGTTTTATAATATAAAAAGTGTATTGAAAATGTAAAAAGTAAATATTAAATAATAAAAAATTGTATTGGAAATGATGAAATATGATTAAAATATATTAAATTTACTGTTAAAACCAAAATCGTTTTCAAAAATAACAAAAAGAACATGCCCTAGAGTAGATAGAATATCTGAAATGAGTACTATACTAGGTAAATAATCTCCCCTTGTATTTGCATGCATTAGTAGAAAGAAAGAAAGAAGGTAGCTTTTTTAGTGATTCTTTTCATGGCTTAAACTAAGATTGGTTTTGTCCTACTCCATTTGGGAGTATATTACTATTGAAAGGTTAAAAAGGTTAAAAAAAACAAGAAAGAAAGAAAGAATCAAACATAGATCTTCAAAAAGGGTTTTTGATGGAGAAAAGTGCAGTGCCTTTACAGCCATTCATCAGATAATAATGATTATGCCATAATTGTATTTGGACTCTGCACCTGATTGATGGGTAGTGAGGTGAAATTCTAAAAGTTAAAATAATTATATATATATATTAAAAAAAAAATTATAGCCCCTCCAATATATTATGCAATTACCGAATTTAAATTATATAATTAAGTATATATTTGCATAGTTAATTATACAAGTCAAAATATTTATAAGTTTGTTAAATTCTCACAATTGTCCCTAAAACGCACTACTGAAATTAGTAAAAATAGTGATAACAAAGTTAATTTTTATGAAATAATAACAACTCAAAGGCAACAGATGTATTTTAATAATATAAGAGACAAAAAACAAATTATATATATATATATAAATGGAAAAGTAAAGGTTTTTTTATTTAATATTAATATTATGTGTGATAATTGATAGATCGATGAGAGAGAGAGAGAGAGAGAGAGAGAGAGAGAGAGAGAGAGAGTAACTAGTACTTATGTACACATATACGGTGCCGTCCCGTGAAGCTTGAGAGGATTAGGTGGGCTTGGGGGGTTTGGGACCCACAAAAAACCATGGTGTCACGATCAAATTATCCGTACGTTGATGGCGGAGTATGTGTATTTAGGTGTTGTGCGTGAGAAAAAGGAGAAAAAAAAGAAGGTGAAAAAACCAGATAAAATAGGAAAGAAAAGTTCTGTATGTGTATTTAGGTGTTGTGCGTGAGAAAACAAAAGGTATAAAACCTTATGATTTGATATATAATAGGGTGAAAAATAAGTACCCGTCAAATAATCGTTCAGTTATTGATTTAGCATATGCTCTCGAGTATGCAACATATTCAATTACGAAAAGAAAAATACTCTTTTTAATTTTATTAGAAGAGTCAACTTTATTGGTACAGAGGGAGTAGTACAACAAGTGAATTGTAAAATGAGTAATAATAAACAATTCAACTAATCTTCACAACTTTTTCATAGCAAGTGAGTTGTCATGTATTCATTGGTCAATAATGTAATATTAATGACATATTATTTGCTATGAGAAAATTGTAAAAATTAGTTGAGTTTTCTATTATTACTCTCTTGTAAAATAGAGATTAAAATTCATTTGCACTTTTGAACCGCTTACAAATTCACCTCTTTTTCACAAAAATATGGAGTAACGTTCATTGCCACAAGTATATTTAAGTGTACTATTTTACGTTAATGTGTAACAGATGCACGTAATAATTTTTCGGAGAGGAAAAGAGAGAATAGGGTCGACCAGGCCACGAGGCACACACGAACAATTGCTAACATGGAACGACATAGATACAAATACAATAGCAATTGGAGCACGGTTTTCTAAAAATTCGATTTCTGATGTTCATCGATGATGATGACGTGGACTCTCTCATCAATGTCTTCCTTTCCTGGTCCTGAGAATCTGGGAGTCTGAGAGATATTTATTTTTATCCTACAGTAAATAATATTAATAAACTACTAGGTCTAATTTTCCTTTTCCATTTCCTTTTAATTTCTGATTTTTAAACAAGAAAGCATTTAACCTTCTACTCATGCCGTAGCGGATATGGTCATTTATGTTTAAGTACGTGACACATTTAGTTATGTAAATAGTAATTTTGTCTTTCCCGTTTCTAAGTTTGAACATAATTAACTGTCTAACTCAGGAAAAAATGACTAAAATCGCAAAACTTTAATATTAATATGAAAATAAAAAGTACTAAAATTACGACCTAACCAAACATAAGAAATCACAATTGCTATTTTCCTACAACTAGATATGGCGATGTCACTTCATCTTTCTGTTCCTTTAACGAAGTTGATTAATTTTTTACTTGGAAAAAAGAAGATGATCTTTTCTTTTCTCACTTTTTTTATGACTTATGTTTGCCCTCTATCGTATCATATCATATCAGACCATATCATATTCGTTTCTCATTTCCTCATCACAGAATTGCATATCTATAAATCCAATGGAAAATCTTAAATTACTTAATTCCCACATTACTATAATTACCATGAATACGCAATTGTGCGTTCCTTATTCTGGCTTTTTCGTAGTTTGAAAATTAAAAAATATTAAAATGTAAAATTAAATAGTAAAAGTAATATTGAAAATGATTATAATATATCAAATATATTGTAGAGAAAGAAAAAAAAACACAATGAAAATGCAGAGGCCTTAAGTCGAGGTGATTAATTTTCAGAATGTTTGCAGCAGATATCTTGTCTCTTATTGCTCTTATAATTAAACACCATGATTGAATTTCACAAGTTTACACATGCACGTTCACACACACATACATTTATTTATTTATTTTCCAACATGTAATTAATTAAGTATCCATACTCACTAGATATGTATTACACCAAAAATTACAGCCGAATCTCTTTATAAGTGTCACTCGCATGCGAAAAATTCTCAATAGTTCGCACTAATTTACTATCTCACCAACCGCCTATCTGTTTTGTTCTAATCGAATATGGGATTACACCCTATATATAGCGTGAGATTATAGTCATGTTAAAGGAACTTTTCGTCATTAGATTTGACCCATCAATAATACATTTGTTCTCAAATTTCATGATTGAATAGTTTCTTAACGAGTCTATCGTTTTTACAAGCGCGTGTGAAGAATTAGTGGCATATAGCTAGTTAGGAATGAGGGGCCCCAAAAGTTGGTCACGAGGGTGCCGTATAAACAGTACGTTTTATAATTAGAAAAAGAGCCAAAACAGAAGAAATAAGGGGTGCAGTACAAATAAGCAAAGGCGATTTCCCCAAACCACCAACCAACAAAGGGGAAACTTCATCACCATTTGCTCATATAAATGTGGTGCTTCTCAGCCCCTATATTTATTTTGTGAGACCACAAAACAG
This sequence comes from Leptodermis oblonga, assembly GCA_016801395.1. NCBI lineage: Eukaryota > Viridiplantae > Streptophyta > Magnoliopsida > Gentianales > Rubiaceae > Leptodermis > Leptodermis oblonga. The sequence goes on along the minus strand of CM028760.1, from coordinate 5,822,927 downwards.
TTCATAAATAGCTTATAGCTAACCATCCCACGAAACTTCCCTTTATCAGTGACAAAAAAAAAAAAAAAAAACACAAATTTTTTCTTTCTTTTCTGGGCGTTTTGTGTATAAATTATACTTCTTACTAGTAGTACTGTTGATTTTGTTTAAGTTTCAGGCTAGTACTATTGTAATACAATGATTTTTACCGTCTATTCTGGGATCTTTTAATTTTCAAAACCGAATCGGATAGTGAACCGGTTGAGAGATAGGGTTAGAGAGTCGATACGTTGTTTGGCCTTAATTTCCAATTCAACCACGGGTTAACCCCAACCCCGACTTAATCACAAGGCAACTAAATTTTGACCAAATTCAATTTTTGAACAAAATCGGACTAGCTGTAGTAGAGGGTCAAGGTCGGTCGACATTGGTTTAACAACGCTAATCAAATCGCACAACTTGAATGATTGGCAAATGTCTTTAGAGTGTGTTTGCTTTGCACACGAAAATGAGAATAGAGGATGTCTGATTTTGAAATAGTCATTTCCATGGAAATTTTATATTTTTTAAATTATTTGAGAAATTTCATAAAATAATCAACATGATCGAATTGTTATCAATTTTTCATTCTTATGGTTACTTTTACAGAGAATCATATATGATTTATCTTGATTAAGAAGATCAGATTACGCAAATGACCAATTTATTTTTACAGTTATTTAATCGCAACTATTTTATTTTCTGGAATCAGATGACCATTTCCGCATGCCTTTTATTAAAACATGGGATAAGTTATATAAGTTTTAAAAATAGATAAAACTATAACTTTTAAAATGTTTATATATATATAGGTTTGTTTTTTTTGCATGTATATTTGTGGTGCACGATTGAAAAATAGACAAGAGTTTGATCATCTTGTACGTACTTTTACTAATTTTAAAAGTGTCCCTTTTTAGGACCAAGATCATGGCTCACTGGGGGTGGTGTGGGGTGTCACGACATCGTATCCTATGTTCGTGTTACGGAGAGATCCTAAGATTGTTTTGTGACTTTCTTTTTATTTATTTATTTATTTTTTTATCTTTTCCTTAAATATTTTATTCAAAGGAAGAACCTTCGTAAAGAGCAAATTGTAAAAATGGTCCCTATGATTTGTTCTGTTATTTATTTATTTTGTCTCGCACGACTAAAAATAACTATTTTTTAAGCTTAATTTCAACATTTTATGAAGTAACTTATCTTGGCATTTAGTTAATTTGTATGGTTTGTGTACAAACCTTTATTAATGATCTTGATCACAAGCTACTGTCTCATGTGATCAACTATTTTAGTGGTAAAAAAAGATTAAATTAGGCTTTAGTGAGCTTCCTTTGATCAAATAGAAAACTTTTTATCATTTTTATATATAATTAAGAGATACTCCGTATCACTTTAATTAATAAAGTAAGCAAATGAAAGAATTATTACCATTCGTTCCACTAAAAAAAAATTATTTTGTAATACTAAAAACAATATTATAAAGTTAACTCTTACGATGTATGAATTCTACCATCAAATAATCTTCACCTCTAGCTAGCAAGTTTCTCATCTCATGCATGTGATTCACTATTTTAGTGATTTAGTTCCCTTAATAAAATAAAAAGAATTTCAACGTTACGTACGTCAAGATATATGTTCTCATGTCAGACTCTCTGACGATATTCTACTAGCACAATTCGAATCGCATAGTTTCATTACTATACAATAAATCAGAGATAAATTCAATATATTTGTTTTCTCCAATACATGTAATATATGTTGTTCTAAACTAAGAAATTCTCTACCGAACCATAACATTCTTTACTTCACAATTCCCAAAGCATCCGGTGGGAGAGAATTTTGAAAATTTGACAAAATGGTCTAACCCAACATCATCGTTGAAATATATTTTTGAACTTTATTTAATTTTTTTATTATAACTTTTTTTTTAATAATTTAATCACAATTTTTTAAAAACATTTTTAATATACTTTTCGTTTTTGAACATTTTCAAAACCGGGTCACCATTCAAACTTAAAAAATAAAAATCCCTTAATTAGACCAGACAAAGAATATAATGATAAATATATATACTGCATAGTTCTTTTTTTTTTTATCCCTTTCAATCACTTATACTATCTATTACTCTTCCCGTTACATTAGAATAATCTACTTTCAAAAGTATTTTTCGTTCCAATAGAAAAATCCGCTTTTAAATTTTTACTTCTCTCACCTTTAATAATATAATTATATATGCTCTACAATTAGCCCACGCTTAAATGAAAGTTGTACCTTTGTCAAATTTGACACAATTAGTATCAAATTAACTATTTCAAGTATTGTATCTTGATATTCATAACAAGTTGTACCTTTGTCAAATTTAACTTTTTTATTAAAACAGAGAGGTAGATATGACAGTAGGGGATTTTGGGGGAGAAAGGAAGAAGCTTAGGTAACGTTCGCCCAATAATATGAAAATCAACAAAAGTAAAAAATCAAATCTCTAACTTTTAAATAGTTAAATATGCACGTCAGGGTTGGTTAGGCACTTGCTCATTTCGTCATGCATGCTTTATAGTAACGTAGAGTGCAAGATTTATTCAAAGTCCATGAATATAATAAAACTAAGCATAGGTGGAGTGAGTGAATCTGGGATGGGATGGGATCATGTCGGGCTAGCTAGTTAATCAATTAAAAGGCTTGTTATTTATTTATGATGTTTTAAAAATCGGTTTTGAAAATATGTTTTTAGAAAATAATTTTTTAGTGTAAAAATTGTATTAAAAATATAAAAAAAATATATGGTTAAATAGTAAAATGTTATATTAAAAATGATAAAAATTATTATAATATATTAAGTTTACCGTTGAAACCAAAAACAAAACCGAAACGAAAAGGAAAAGACAAGCCTTAAGAAGTATCTATCAAATGGAAAACTTTTATTATTATTATTTTTTTGGGTTTAAGTATCAATACTCTATTATATTATAGTTATAGTTGTACCTATCAATTTGATTTAATAATTATATATTATATAGAATAAATTTATAATTAAGAAAGTATGGAAGATGCTTAAACTCAACCACTTTTGGCTTTAAGTGTTCGGACATTACCAACTTGGATTCAACTATGAAATTCGTTACTTGAAGAGTTCAAGCACACGTAGTCACTGTTCACACAATTAATCCTTACCTCTCCATCAAATTGTTTTCTTATTTAATCTTTTTGTCAACTGGATATTAGATTTTTTTTTTTAAAACTTAAAATTTATTATCTATGTTTCATTATATATAAGAGTTTGATTTCAAAAATATATAGCCTATTATATATTCTAAGATATCTCATTTGTCACGATTTATTTTACTAATATTCTTATTTTTTAAGTGTAGGTTAATTATGGACTACTCATTATTATATCAGTAAAGGTAGTTAGGAAGAGTAAAAAATTTTGTTGATTTCTCCTATTATAACAAAAATAAAATTTGAAAGTGACATTTTCTCGTGGAACAGAAAGTGTACTAGACACGGAGTTAAACTATAAAAAGACGTCTTATATATGTAGAAGAAATGTTTCTTTGTCCATAGTAAATAATGCACTCTCTATTACAAATAGAGCAATGGTACTCATCTAAAATAACTAATCACAACGTTTTATAGTAACTATTATGACACACATTCATTGATCGGTGATATTAACGATAAATGTGTCAAAATATAGAATGGTTAAAGAAAATGTTTGTACCAGAACTGTTCTTTGATTTGTGCATTGCTGTGTGTAGAAAATTCTAATTATATGTGTGAGATTAAAGTCGTTATTCAATGACAAAATGGTTCCATAACTATTACTACTTATTTGACTACCAGCGGAATTTCATGGGGAAGACGGGAATTTGAAGATTCTTGTTTAGTTGGGTAGTTGCTGTTGTGCGGGTTTCAAATCAATAATTGATGAGACATGAGGAATTAGAATTAATTTTAGAACATTCTCCCATGCATTAATTTGGATGCTTTCAAGGAACGCTCTATGGGTGCGTTTGGCGCGCGGGCAGGGGCGGAGATAGGCCCCGAAGGTCTGGTGGGGCAAAATTATTTATTATAAATATTTACCTCTATTATTTTAATTTTTGGTGGGCCAAAATATAAATTTTTAAAAATTTTATATAGTAAAAAAAAAAAAAAATTTTGAGTGCTGGTGGGGCAATTGCCCTACCAACCTAGGCTGTGGCTCCGCCACTGCGCGCGAGAATGAGAGTGGAGGAAGTGTGCACCTGATTCTTATGATTAAAATTTCTATGTTTAGTACGTATAGGAATCTGATAATTCAACTATTATATCCTCTAAAAGGCAATCTAAAATTCTTTTAATGAGAGATTTGTCTATTCCCAAATATAAGATAACCCACATTCTCATTCTTATTCCCGAGCGCCAAACACACTCCATATTCTAGGGTATACCCTATATTTATTTATTTATTTTGTGACTTGTGAGGAAAATTTTCCCATAAGAAATGATATTTATGTTAAATTTAATACGCGATACTTCAGTGCACGATATATTAGACACTAAATTCGATATATGATACTTTAATAACTAAATTCATAGCCACAATACATCTGATACTAGAACATAACTGCAAGACTTTATAAGTTAAACTTCATAGGCAGGTGGTCGAATCAACGGGCCGTTAGAATAAAAGTTTTTGCCATGTTAATTTTATATTTATAGTCAACGTAATTTATCATCGATTTTTTTTTTTTTTCCTTATAAAAATTTCAAAAAGGAAGTTTCTCCGGGGAAATGGGGAAGGCAATAATTATCTATCTGGAAATGTAAGCCCAAAGAAATCAAAGAGGGCCCAAGGCCTGGTGCTAATAAGGTCCAGATATCAATAGACTCCCAGCCCATTAATGGGATTGGATTGAGATCTCGTTTTACGTTTTATTAGAAAAGTTCGATTTAAAAAATGTATAGCTATCATGGATTTCAAGATACAATATTTAAGAAAGCTAATTTGTCACAAATTTATTCCATTAATATTATTACTTTTTACGTGTAGGTTAATTATGAAGTGCATATTATTATATTAATAAAAAATTAAAAAATTGAAGGTTTACTATTTTATTAAAAAAATAAATAAATTTTGAAAGTGTATTGTTTTAGTAAAATAGAGCGAGTAATAATTGTATTTAGTTGAGGGAGGGGGCTTTCCAAAGCCTAGTTGCCTACAATGAGGTTTAAGGCTTTTAAGCACGGGGCCCAAAACTTAGTGGGCCAAAATTTCATAATGTGTTACAAGAGGGGTTTTGGATGGCTATGATGTCATTCATTGGTTTAATTACTTTTTGTTCTTAAAGTAAAATCAACGAGATTGGTTACACATACTAAAACTCTGTTCCACCCTTTGTAACTTCTCCGTTTGTCATGTAAACAAATAAAAGAACGCAATTTCTACCTCAACTAATTACTTTCTGTTCTTTGTGTTGTATGAGTAATGCTGATTTTGCCGAGTATATTGTCCTCTAAACGGTCACAAATGCACCTATGAAGTGTTTTGAAACAAAAGTAAGGAAAATAATGTCAATTTACGAAATGACTAGTAACAATATGAAGGGGTACTAAGAAGATGTATTTTCAACTTTTGAAGAGCACGAATCTTTGATTGTTGTACTGTCGAGAGTCTCACATCGCATTGTGTGAGACACAATACATGTAGTGATTGATTAAAAAACAATAATAAAATAAAAATTTGAAGAACCAGATCGATAGTCTTCAATCTTCATAACTCCCATTACCATCACTCTAACCTTCCCCCTCGTACCAAGCGATTGCATATCCAATAACATTAGTAATACATTCGATTCGATGCTAGACTCAGTGATAGAATAATTCCTTAATTGGATTATAATTTTTCCTTTAAATTACATCTTGGTGCCTAAATTTTATTCCAAAGCAATTTCATTCGTGTCCCTTTATAAGGACCGAAATATTGAAATATAATCTGCTAAAATTTCAGTGATCGATATATATAATTAAGCAAAAAGTTAGGAACCAAAATATAATTTGCCCCAATATAGTTAATTGTATTGTTATTTTATAGAACTATAGAAGGGTAAATATTGGTGATTGATTTTTTTCTTTTTTTTTCTTTTTGTAGAAGTCGCAATATTGCTGAGAGTATAACCACTGCGAGAACGGCAGGTTAGATCCCTTAATTTGTACTTAAAAAAGATGGATTCATCAAGGAAAAAATCTACTACTATTTCTCTTAATGCCTTTGGATTTCATTTTCCTAAAAGATTAATTAAATTTGGATGAACAATAGATATTGCCAACTAGAGATTTTTGGATTTTTCTAATTTTGATGCTCACACGACATCGAGATATGATCTAATTTCTTTTTTTAGTGAAATAAATATTAGTTGTCTTTGCTTTATTCGAAATTTAATCCCAATCTATTAAAGAAGATCGACCTATTCCTCGATAAAAAGATTGAGAATATTCCAAGCTGAATTTTGTGGGATTCATCATCAATTCGAGCTTTTCACATTATCTAAATGTCATTATCAAAAACTTATCTCTACTTAAAATAAAAATTGAAATTATCTTGTTTCTATTGGAATATTATTTCTTTTTTCACACTTGTTAATGCCATGGGCGAAACCAAGGGAGGTGGGGTAGTCTCTGGACCCTTCCAACCCCATCATTCACCCTTATTAGCCGTATATATTTAATTGTTCAAAAACAATATTTATATGTTGGACCCCTAAAAAAAAATAAAAAAATTTCTGAGTCCCTCATTAATTAATACCGTGCATAATTAGTAAAACAAAGTAAACGAATGTAAGTGCATGGGCCCTCGATGGTTACGAACTTTTCAAATATTTGACCTAGTTTGCAACTGGTTATTTGTTTACTTATTTATCAATATTGGAATATAGAAACAGTTTTTGAGTTTAATTTAGATCCATTTGGACAATCTCAACAACAACATTGTCTAACGATCGAATTGAATCGAATGTACCTTAATGGAATGGATCATTGGCCCCGTCAAAGGTCAAACCGAACAGCAGCAGTCAAGAAAAATTAAAAATAAATAAATAAAAAGCTTAAGAATTACCCCCAAAAACAGTCAAGATCGAGTCAAAAGAAGGAACTAGTTGAGAGACTTTGACCAAGACCATTGACCTGTCCTTTCTTACGAGAACGAACGAGTACAAAATGTACAATGTCGCATGCATGTAGTACAATAACACTACGACGGTCGAATATGCCTAAGAAATGGTTTGTAGCGGTAACGTTGTTTCACCACGTTGTAACCACTAATCGATTGATCGGTCTTTTCGATTTCCGACAAAACCCCATTTCATTGTTTTGTTTTGTTTGTACCACTATACCAGCATAGCATCGATCCTGTGTCCATGCATGCATGCATGCCCGTTCCAACTTTCAATTATATTAATCTATCGCAAGACTGTTCATGTATCGAATTTTTTATTAAAAATATCACGTGTGTTATGGAAATACGTATATTAATTTTATCTTATGATTTATTACTACTATTAGTTAATTGTATTGAATTCAATCTCAGATTTATCATGTATTGATGAAAACACGAGTAATAAATTTTGTTAGCGAAAGTATCGTTGTTGTTGGATAGTTAGATAGTCCGAGGGGGACACTGCCATTAATCTATTGTTTTCTTTTGATTTCTGGTTCTTGTTGGGTTCTTCGTTGTAATCCTTCCTTTAGTTTTGTAGGCACTCCATTTCTTTGTTCACTTTTGTTTGTCTGCTTCTAACAAATGAACCCGGCCACCTGGACAATTAATATTAATTACTCCTATAAATGTGAATTTCTAGAACTAATTAATATTGATGCAGTTAATTAGTAATTAATTGCACATGATTAATTAATGATTTAATTCTTTCATTTGAAGGCTGTGAAATATCATGCATGAAATTCCAAAATTTGCGCATTTTTGTGTGGGTTGTGTACCTTTAGATCCTTTTACGTGTCTTAGTTAAAGCCAGACGCAAAAAATTAAAAGAGGCAAAACAACATGTGAATAAATATAAGGCTGCTGATATTGCCAGAGCAATAATTAGCTGCCAGAGCAGTTTTTTCCTACTTTTCCTATAATGCCCTTAACTGTTTCAATTACTCAATTTTCTCATCACTTATCCATATCCCTTCAACAATTTTACTGCGAGGGGAATTCATCCTCCAATTTTACAACAACCTTGAGGCTCTTATGAATTATTGAGGACGGCTGCTGAGTTTAGACCAGATGGCAGCTAAAAGAAATGAAACTCTCTGACCGGAGTTTCGATGTGGAACGGGAGATAGAGGGCCGCGGCGTCGCAGGTGAGAAAGCGGCAGACGGAAGTGGTTGAGCAGCGTCGGTTGAGCATGGCTCAAACTTCAATGATGGAGTCAAGGAGAAGCGAAACGCGGTAGCGGGTGAACGAGTAGCCGGCGACGGCGCTTGCAGAAACCCACGACGGCAGCGGCAAATCTCAGCGTCGTAAGATCTGGAAGTGGAACTGCGACAGGGTCGCAGGCGACGGCTTCAAATGGCGTCGGACGAATGCCTAAAACTTCAGCAGTAAGGAGATAGGCGTGGCTATGGCTGCGAGAAAACCTAGCACCTAGGGACGAGAAGGTCGATGGCGGCAGAAGAGTGCAGCGGCAGCGGCGGTCAGAAGATTAATACAGTGGCACTGCGACTGTCACGGTGGTGCTGGACACAAGAACTTGAAGATTCTTTTTGAGCAATTTTATCTACAGTGTTGTGTGAAGACATTTCGTATTGCAGTATTGTATATGAAAGCTCTCTTCCGATTGGTTTTTAATCTTTAATTGAGGAAGAAGATAGGTAATTGGAACAATAAGGGCATTTTAGAAAATATAATAAAAGATTGCTCTGGCAGTTAAATACTGCTCTGGCAATATCAGTTGCTAAATATAAATATTTTCATGCAAATTAAATTAAATTAAATTAATTTCAAAGGTGGACTAGACTAGCTTGAGCTACGTCGTTTACTACATGGGAAAATTATTATTGACCGACAAATAATATTGCTGTAGTATGATAATTTGAAGGACAACAATAAAAAGAGACGCTTTTAATTTATTGAAATAAATTAACTGCTTGTTTAGTTTTTATTTTCGATAAAAAAAAAAGCTTGTTTAGTTAATCAAATGTGTTTATCTCAATTTAAAAGATTAGATCTGGTGGAATGCGTTTGATGATCAGGAATGAGAATGTGAAATATTCTCTCATATAGTATTTACGTTGTAGGAGATAGTATAAGTATTTGAAACGGGAGGTAGTCTTGTGTCCGATAGGCCATATTTTGCTCGTAAAATTGATATGCATTTTTTTTTTAAAGTACAGGTAATACTTATTGTTTTATACATTAGTTGTTGACTTTGATACATTAGAAATTATATGCGATATATCAAAGTTTGTGACTGAATACGATAACAAAAATATAATAATACAAAGTGAATTTTTTTAGTGAGACAGGAAGTGTAATTTTTGTATCTTATTTAGATTCCATTGCCATTCGCCCTGGTTTCCAAAGCCACGACCACGACTCCTACAATGTACATTTCAGCCACAATCTTTTTCTTTTTCATAAACAAAATTACTCATTCCCTCAAATAAAAGATTTTGTTCTTAATAATTTTTTTGTCCCAACAAAAAGGTACTGCTATTTTATTTCATTTAACATTAGTCTTATTAATGTGTTATCCAATTATAAATAGAAAACAAACACAAAATTATTTATTTTAAAATATTACTCCATCTGTTTCATTATAAGAGTCCACTTTGATATACTGTTTTAGTACAATAAAGGAAAGTCTTCTAATGGGACGGAAGAAGAAGTATGCTTTAAAACTCATACTTAGAAAATATTAGCATGCAGCGTGCAAGTTCTTAGTTCTGACTAAGTCCTCCTTTCCACTATTCCAATAAAATAGGGGGAAAAGAATAACAGGAGAATTTTTCATATATATTCCATTTCTTATAAGAACAGTAAACTCTTGCTCCTCTCCGATCCAAAATAAGTATTATTTTAGAGGGAGTAAAAATCTTCAAAATAAGTGACGTTTTAAAAAATATATATATTGCCTAATTTGCCATTGTCTTAACTTATTTTCTTAGAGTCTCTGATTATCTTAAATACTAAATATTAGTACAATTAGATTACAACTTCTAGACTCCTTCTCCTTGTAGTATTATATTACATCAACTAGGGGTTTATTTGTCATTTAAATGAATTTTTAATAGATTTTAATTTGTTTGAAAACCTTGATCGTACGAGTATTATTTACTCCTAACTTTTTTTGGAGTCTATATCTCAATCCCATCGAAGCTAGGAGAAAAATTCTCGTAAGGAACTACATAAAAGTTTTTTTTCAATTTTAAAAAAAAAACTAAATTTGCTTCTCTATCCAATCATATATAGTGAAAAGATGAAGGGAATTTATTTTGTCGCAAAACTAGTATTCGACTTGTTGAACGGTGCAACATATGTTGGCGTATTTTTTATTTAACTATTTAAGATAAACATTGTCTTGTATATATTATTAAAGCACTTTTATCACATATAACCTTTACTTTATCAAATATAGTCTTTGATTTATCGTGTGTAACTAATGAACTATCGTGTTTCATATAGTCTCTAACTGAATTTAGCTGTTGATGTATCGTGATGGTTGGACACTATATTGATCCTCATTTTGTAGGATTTGAAAGAATGGGTGAGAAATTTTAAAAGAAGGGGGAGATAGTGAAAGGCAGCGTTTGGATCGATTTGGTCGCTGTTAAATATTCCATGCATTGATTCTGACTTGCATCTTTTTTATCTCATCAAATCTTGATATGTATATTATGGGTTTTTCCAACTAATTATCATTATATATATATATATATATATATATATTTGTTACTAGGGCAGAGCCACCTTAAGAGTTGGTGGTAGTGGCGAATCTAGAACGAAATTTTTTAGAGGACCAACATATGAATAAACTTTCTTTTTATAGTAAAATACATATTTTAGTGTTTCTCCTTCACATTTTAAAAACAAAATCAAAAGGAAAATATAGACCAAAAATACATCTCTTTAGAATATTGATGGTTTTCAAACGACAAAAGGGAGTTCGGCCATTAAATTCAACATGTGTGTTTCATTTTCTTACAAAGCAATACTTGTTGTTTCAACATAACTGTTAAATATTAATAGCTAAACTCGATACCTCTATCCTTTACACAATACATTAGAAGTTAAACTTATAACCGCGAGACATCAGCAGCTACACTCAATACATTATAGGATAAACTTGACACAGTATAAATTAGTTGCTATACACGATTTATCAATAACTAAACTCATAACTACAATACATGTGCAGATACACTCGTCATGTGTTACATAACTGCGATACATCAGGGGCATGTGTTACAAAATCTTAATACATATGTTTTTAGAATATAACCGCGATATATCAGATGATAAATTCAATACGTGTGTCGTTGGTCTATTAGACGTGTCGAATACACGTTTTTGCTATAAATTGCTTGCGAGAGATAATTCGATCCTCACATTGATAAGTTAATCGAAATATATCCACATATCTGATGAGATACGGTTTTTGATCCATATAACGAAATCAAATCCTGCGATCTGGATACACACGTTATCTCTATTCATCTTCACCAATTAATTAATTAAAATTTTAATTTAATTTAATTTTTTTATTAAAAAAAAGAAAGAAATAAAAAGCGACATAATTAGAGTGATCGATTATAACGAGGGTTTGAATTTATTTAATTTGAAAATGTCAAGGTCTAAATCTAATTTGAAATTTGTTCACCAAGACAAAATTGAATAATGGAACTAATCGGTTGTTGTTTTCGATAAATTCGTAATAACCGGTTATTACTCGGCTAACAACGTTACAAAATATTAACATTAATAAGTCTTTTCTAAGGATAATTTTTATTTCTGTCGCTTTGGGATTTGATAAATACATTGTCACATTCTTTATTTAATTATTTACTCTATAAAATACTCTTGAAAATTAAAAATTTTAATATATATATATATATGTGATTCAAACTTTGAAATACTCTGATGTAAAAAAATGATGGTTATAAGAATAAATAAACTCATAAGTGGGGACGTTAGTTCTTGTCTATATGTATCCATTTGAAGAAATGCTGCTTCGAATCAACTTTTCCTCTTGTAGATTTATTTTTTTCTTTTGTCCAAAAGATATTATTAATAGGCTTTACGAGTATAAAATTCTCAAGCCCTATATACGGATATTCTGTCTCATATTTAGCCTATCATTCGTAGTTAATTAAGTTTATTTTACTATTAAAGGAATATCTAAAGTGAGAGTGATAATTCGATCTCAAATAATATATGCGTGCCGTCGCTTTTTATCATGTCTTTTTTCTTTATACTTGCTTCTAAAAAAATTAAACTTTAATGTGGTTTTCTTGAGGACTTAGACGTACGGCTCAATATCCTTTGAATCGTAACATTTTAGGGCAAAAGATTCCAATCATTTTCCTATGATGAGATGCAAATTAATTAATAACATGGTTTTTGTCCCACATAAATGTCTTATATCTCTTAGGTTAGAGGATCGTCCTTGTTTTTTCCTCAATCATCAACTGTCTATGATGAACAAACTAGGTTTCCTTGCTACATACTTTTGCGCCATTCTTAACCCTTTTTTTCTTACAGGCTTAAGCTTCATCGATCGATCGATTATATATAAAACCCTTCAGAAATATTTGATCACAGATCCTCACGTAATTTTGAGATTACAAAGTTGTAACGGAAGGAGAAGAAATTAAGCAAATTTAGATGTTAATCTTAAGCTCGCATGCATGAATATGATCAAGGTTGTGGTTTCCTATATATCGAGGGTTTGAGAAAACATGAACTATATATCTTTGCTTATTTCTTACCTAAAAATGGGATTTTTTTTACCATAGGTTTATTGGGTTAATGTTGAGGGTTTGCCTAATTTGTTCAAAGTAGAGCTCATAACTTATGCTATGTTCGTCTCGTATAAAGACAGTCTCGTTTTGAGTTGTGTTTTGTGACTCGTAAGTGGTACAGAGGGAGTACTCCTCATATATCGATCATTTCATATAGGCGCAGTTGAAATTAAGGTAATTCTGTAAAAATTAAGGATGTTGTATATATTTAGCGTTGATAACACATAATTTAGGGGTAGATCACAAAAAGTGATCAGAAGCTAGCTAAGCGTAAGAGAATTGAGCTAGCTACAAGATCAAATTTTGATTTTTAGAAATACTCTATGTTTCTGTATAAAAGGAGTTATGTTTTTATTACCGTTTAATATTAGAAACATAACTTTTCATGATACGGACAGAGTATAAGCCAAATATTACAAATTATTTCTCTAGTTCAAAACATATTTCTACAATTGAGAATGTGTGAAAATATTAATAAAAATAATTTATTTCGTCCTTTTAAGATGAGCAAAGAATCTAAAGAATGCTTCATTTGTATATATGAATATTAATTGTGAGTTATACGCATGAATGTGTATTGGCGAGCTTGATTACAAAGTGATGAAAAAATTACAAATGAGAAGAAAGAATAATGTAATGCATCTTACCTTCTTTTGAGAAGAGGAATTTTTAATAGTAACGTTAGAAATCATCCAACAACGTTTAAAAATTGATATTCAGTACCCACCTACATTCAGAGAAGGCTCGTCGGGCGTCATATATATTTGGCCGAGTCCAGATTCTCTGTTCATTTTTTTCTGTCTTGTCAATCTTGTCCACTGAGAGCAAACTAATGTTACTTTACTTTTCATTCATAATCACTCACTTGTTAAAATATGAATGAGTGGGAAAATAACGTTACTTTACCCTCAGTGAACAGAATAAAACAGAGAAAAATATACCGAGAATCCGGTGGTTACGTACTTGGCCAGCCCGTGTGCAATTACATTATGTGTGTTTGATCAACTTACACAATAATTAAACACAATTTGTATCCTTCATACTTATATTTCTTGTATTATTCTTTCTAGCTAGTAATTAAATGTTATATTCTTTGATTGACATTTTCTGAATATTAATTAGCTGGGTAAATCGCAAGAAATTGCAGCATTATCTGACAAGGGAAAAATTGCAAGAAGATAGTAAAACTTGTACGTAAGTCTTCAACAAAGAGACTATATATTCCGTACATCCCTGCAGGACAAGAATAAATAAATAAATAATATCAAATTTCAATTCAACAAAATGCAGATCGTTATATTCAATAATTAACATCTATATTTCCGTAAACGAAAAAAAAATGAAAAAATAATAATAATAATAAATCAAGGACTGCACACAGTTTCAATAGCAACATACAATTTAATTTTGTGTAATTTTTGGAACAAATATATTTATTTATTTATTGAACACACACAAAGGTAGAACAACTTTTTGTGATTTATGCGTACGTAAATAGTAGATGTCGATTGTGTAAAATGTAGGTAATATGCTAATTAATCCATGCTTCCCGGAGAATATTACGATGATATTGTATTAAATTAGAAAATAATTACTCTACTCCGTTATGTTAGAAGCGTTCGATTTCAAAATGTACAATTTATCAATTTTAAGGTACAACACATAAAATAACTATTTTGACACTCTTTCTTCCAATCGTGTATACATATATATATTTTTAAGTGTGAGTTAATTATGAACTATATATTGTTATATTAGTGAAGGTAGAATGAGTAAAAAAATTTGAAAGTGGATTCTGAAGTAAAATAAAATTACAAGAATTATAACATAACTAGAAAATTTTAAAAATATTACCAAATTTGACTACGCAAGGTTTGTTTTGTAATTTAAAAGAGAATATCAGAGATAGATGGTAATTTAAACAAACTTAATCAAAGAGTTTTACTAATTCATCCTTATATATTTTAAGGAAAACAAAATATCAATTCGTTCCCAAATCCTACATTCTTGATGTCTTGTTAAAGAGACATGTTTCTAATACTAAAATAGTATATATGCATATGTACGGCAGTATTAAAATCACGAATCTCTAGTTAAAACAGGAGTAATGATTCGGAAAATGAAAAAATACAAAAACTAATATGACATTATATAATATTCGCTTAATCGCTTTAATGTCACGTATTCAATATTTCTTTCTAATTTTGTTACACACAAATCACCGTAAAAATTCACTATTATACTTCATTGTTCTATCATCATTCCATAGTTCTTATACCACAAATGTACACAACATATCATAATAAGATCGCCACGAAGTTATCATATGTCTTATCTACTTGGGAGAGGAATGTTTTCATTAATTAAGCTAATTAGCCCATTTTCAAAATTTTCACCAAAATTTAAAATGAATTATCAGAACTGGCAATGTCTGACACGACGCGAACTCGACACGATATAAGCGGGGTAGGGTTGAGCCGAGGGTTATATAGCCTACCCAAATAACACTAATAATTAAATTGGTTAGGCTAAGGTTGAGAAAGTCGACATGTGAATCCACCAACCCTAACCTGACCCGAGAAATTTATACTACAACACATAAACAAGTCACAAACTCGACACGAACACGAAATTCCCGCTGGTTAAATAGGTTGACACGAATAATTAAACGGGTAAGATTAGAGTTGAAAAGTGTCGACACTGGAATCCAAAAACTCGAACCCAATAACCCGAACACGATATGAATTGGCACTCCTATAAATGATCGATAAATAGTGAAAAGATCGAATCATAACTGAAACAGTAAAATGCTAACTAGAACCACAATTTACCACGGTCCATGATTACAATGTACATTAGATATTTGTAAGATCAAAGCTAGCTAGACTGACAATTACAAAACATATTTTCGATATCTATGAATAAATTAATTAATTAAATTGGACTATATGTACTATTACTATATATTAATTTCCAAATACCAATGTTATATTTCTAGAAGAAAAAAAAAAGCATATTATGTATGCAATTGCGTCAGCACACTTAACAGGATATGCTCATTCTTTTCCTCAGAGAGATTAGGAGGCTCGACAACATGTTTGGAGCATCCATCGTCTAACAACAACATGCTCCTCTTTTCGTGTATTTAAAAAATTCATGTTTATAATATTGTTTTAAAGCAAATATATATGTGCAAAAATTTGTATTTGAGATATTTGGCAGTTTAATAGTGCGCGTATTAAGTTTAGTGTATAAAATATCGAGTTTATATAGTTGTTGAAATAATGTAGTTATATAAGAACAACAAGCAGTGAAAACATACATACATATCAAATTTAACCATGAAAATATTGCGATTATGTAAAAATAACATGTATTGGTTTTAACTATATTGAAGTATTGAAGTTGTGTTTAAAACAACAAATATTGAAAAAAAAATATTGAGTTTTAATTAGTTGTTGAACTATCACGTATCAGACGGTCAGACACGTCGAACAAGACATTTGGATTAAGGGTATAAGAATAAGGAATGACTAATGATCTTAGATAAATTAAGTTGGAATAAATTTGTGAGCTTGATATTTTTTATAAAAAAAAAATCTATTTTTATAAACATGACGCCTTAAATTTGGTGCCAAAACCAAAATTCTTCCTCTGATTTCACCTTGCTATTATACTAGCCTCTGTTCCAATTTCATTGGGATACATCATTTTGCATGCGTCAAAGAACCATTGTGAGATTTCTTTTACGTACAGTTTTGTTAAATCGATTATTTTTATGTAACAAACAGTCGATTACATCGTTTATAATCAAAAAAAATAATTACAAGAGGTTTTTCAAATGAAAGAATTTTTTTACTTCAGCAATTTTTTTTTTAATCTTTTAACAAAAATATAATTGAACTCAACCTAGTCATGTTTGAAGAAAGGTGATCAATTCTAAAAAATCTCACAACATTGAGAAGATAAATATATATATATATATACTCCATTGATTTCCATTATTGAAAAAAAAAAACAAAAAACATGCAGCCCCCCCCCCCCCCCCCCCCCCCCCCTCAGAATATGTCAATACGACATCCCTAGCATATATGCACTAAAAAAAAAATCTGGAATAATAATAGATTCAACTAGGGTGTAAATGAGTCGAGTTACTTGCGAGCCGCTCGCGAGTAGGTCAGTCAAAGCTTGGCTCGACCTCGGTCAAAATCAAGCTCGAGCCCAATTATTACTGGCTCAATAGGCTCCACTGGCTTTATATATAATTTTATAATATTTTTTAAATATTTTTATATTTTTTAGTATAAATTAAAAAAATTAATTCGAGCTTGATTACGAGCTTGGGCTTGAGTTCGAGCTTAAAAGCTTGCTCTACTCCGAGCTCGAGCCTTATTATAATTTGGATGAGCCGAGCTCGAGCTCAAATATTTATGCTCGAGCTTGACTGGTTTTTATCAAACCCATATCGATTAGACCTAAGTTCGAGTTCAACTCGGCTCGTTTACCGCCCTAAATCCAACACTCTAGAATTAATTTATGCATATTGAGACAGAGTTTCATATCAGAGGGTTTTCATCGATGCAGCCATATATTCCATGATGCCGTACAAGATTGCTACGCTCATACAGTCACCCGTTGTGCCCTGCAGGAATTATAAAGCTCTAACTCAAAAGAGCAACAAAATATACAGAAAAACAAAAAAACTTTGTCATCGCATCTTCAAATCAATCTCTCTTCCCCTGTGTATATCCTTTGTTGTCCTTTCCTGTTTAGGAAGAAACGTCCACATGTAGATGAACTCATGCCCCTCTACATTTGATACCATTTCTCCCAACATAAATATAACTCCATTCTCACCTCATTTCCTTCATAATCCATTGTTTATCCTTCACAAAACTTCATACCCTACCTCCTTATCTTCCCCGATGGAGACCGTATCCATTTCTAGCTTCCATTTCCCTCCAGGCGTAAGATTCCATCCATCCGACGAAGAGCTCATCGTTCATTATCTGCACAACAAGGTTAAATCCCGTCCGTTACCAGCTGCTATCGTAGGAGAAATCGAGCTCTACAGCTATAATCCGTGGGACTTGCCCAGTTTGTTCTTCATCTCATCACTCCCTGTTTATCTGTCTATGATTTAATTTCCATGTTTTATTTTTGTTGATTTTTTAATTATTTATTCAGAGAAGGCTCTTTTTGGAGATGAAGAATGGTACTTCTTTAGCCCAAGGGACCGGAAGTATCCCAATGGAGCTAGACCTAACAGGACAGCTGCTTCGGGTTACTGGAAAGCCACAGGAACTGATAAGCCTATTCTGAACTCATCTGGGGCGAGAATTGGAGTCAAGAAAGCTCTTGTTTTCTACATCGGAAAGCCTCCAAATGGAATCAAAACAGAATGGATCATGATTGAATACCGACTACCTGACACTCTCATCAAACCATCAAGATCCAAAGGATCCATGAGGGTAAGTATATCGAGAAATACTATAGTCCCTTCAGGGACCATTCCTTCAATCGATACAATTGTTATTGCATAGGCCATTATCCCTTCGAAGGGATGGTCCTGTGAAGGGATTATATATAAATTTATCAGTGATTTTAATGCTTATGTTGACACAATCTTCATTACATGTGCAGTTGGATGATTGGGTCTTATGTCGGATCAAACAAAAAGGCAACATGTCAAAGAATTCATGGGAAATCCCCCAAAGTCCTGTAAAAAGACTCCGGGATGCACCAAATCTGAAGGAGCAACTTCCTCCTGTATATGCGCAAAATCCTAATTCATCAGAAGTCTGCTCAAAATATTTCTTGTCCAAAGACTGTCACTTGTTGGCTAAACTGCTTGCTACTGATCATCAAGATTTTCCTTCCGCAGAAACCGAAAACACTGCAACCTCTCAGAGTAGCACCACAAGTTATGAAAATGGAATGATCAAGGATAATATGCTACTCAACAATCCTATGTTCGTTAGTACATTTAACCTGCAGGGAAAACGGGGTTTCGGGCATGAATACGAGAGTACTAGCCCTCCATCCAAGAGACCAAACACAGCTAACCTTAAAAAGAACGAGAGTCTCTTCACTGGTACTGTGACAACTACAAATGGCGCATTTTTCTATAATCAGGATCACCAGTACTCTAATGGAGACAGGTGCAAGTTTAACTTATCGAATCCCTCGATGAATTTACAGGAGCTCGACGTGTATGCAATTGCTCAAAGATTTCTGCAATAACCCCTTGTCATTGTGATGCTTAATGCATCATTTTTTTCACTAGTATATGAATATGCTCGTATCATTTTCTCAACAACGTTAGTTTTGATATTTAGTTTCAATTTTAATAGTGTTTATCGTGTTTTATTTGGTTTTGCAAAAGATGATCAACTCTATCGAAATCAGAGATGAGGGGATTCTTGGTTTTGTTTTACTTGGCAACAACATATTTGATGCTCGGAATAATTGACTTAAACTATAAAATGTAAGCTTTGAAATGTACGTCAAAAGATTATGTCTTGTCTTTTATGCTCCAAAAAATGTATGGTTTATAGATTGTACGATTGTGAAAGATTTATATTTGGCACAATCTTTGATTTGACTACAAGATAAAGTTGCTCTATATAAGTTGAGTGGCTGGCGGTTGGAAAATAAAAGTATAAGTAATGCTCTTCTGTATCGATAATTGAACGTATCTAATGGAACTGAATGAGTAATCTTCGCGAGTTTTTATTGATGTTGAAACTTAAGAGTGGACCACATAGACAGGTCCAGTAAAAATAGTTAAACAGCTCCACCAACGCTGTCAAACAGTATATTAAACTCACTAATCAAACAGAAACTTTCGAGTGGTCAGTAAAAATATTTGTAGTTCTTTCAAATAATAGTAAAACTCGGCAACATATAACATGAAACAAGCTCATTTACACTGTAAATTCAGCTCCAATCTGCAGTGGGACGCCACTGTTCTGAAGCTGGGATCAGAAATGAGGCATGGAGGATGTGAAATTATCCGTACGAGTTTAGACGTTCTGCTCCACTAATTGTATATCAACCTTGTATTGCAAGTTTATACTTTTAAAGCACGCGGGCTTTAAAATTATGGTAAATGGTTGATAACTTCAAAGTTAGGATCTCAAGTGAATTATTGGGTACGAGCAGCTTGTTGCTTATTCGGCAAGTACACTGCAAAAAAAAAACAACAACAACAACAAACGAATACAAACTTACCGTCAATAACACGTAAATAACGGTCTCGTTAAGAAACTCTTTAGTTACGGGAAAATGGCTATTACAATGGCATTAGTAACTTACTTGTACAAATAGGAAATGATTCCCAGAAGAATGCAGACAAGAATGATGTCAAAAATCACGTTACGACTTGACCTTATCTGCAACAATTTCAGAGAAACACAATCATACATAGTTTGAACAGATTAAAGCCACACAAACTAAATAAATAAAATTCAAAACTTTCAAGCTCCTGATGAGGGGGAATACCCTGGTTATTGTAGTTTTCAGTTTCACATTTGTGTTTCTGAGGTCAGATGATGCCTTGTCCACCTGCGGATAGCAAAGTGCACATGTAGTCATCAGTCATTTTCAAAAACATCCACTTGGGGCAAACGTCTATTTTATTATCGAATGTTTTACCTTGAGAGCAAATAAGTCACTAACGTTATAAGATGTCCAAATAAGCCCCATTGGTATCTCTTCATTAATGTGCATTTGCACGCAAATGGGCAAAGTTAACATTATTTTTATAATGTTTGTGGCTTATTTGATCACAACATAACATTAGGGACTTACTTGGCTTCTAGTTTAAAACGTTAGGGGGCTTAAATGAACGTTTACACTAAATTTAAACCAAAAAAGGAAAACAAATGGCACAACTATTCCAAACCTTAGTTTCAATTTCATCAACCAGTGGAACTTGCCGATCCAATTCCTAAGAAAAAACCATCAAGATTTGAAATTAAAATCAACCAATCTTTCATCAGAAACTCTAGCATAAGCAAATGAACAAGTGCAGCAAATTAAACCTCATTCATATCCCGAGTCAAATCCTTCAGTGTATCCAGCCCTTCTGAGATGACATCCAAGCCTTGATCCTGAGACAATTTTGAGTTGGGATTTTCACAACAATGCATGAGAATTACAAGAAACAAAAGCTATGCGACAAGAAAGAAAGAAGTGAAAAAATGAAGAGGTGATAGAGTTACAAGCCTGTTTTAGTTTCCGCATTTCATACTCTTCCCTAAATTGACTCGATTCTTCACTTTGGTCATAGAAACCATCACCAAAGTTCGCATCTGATATAAAACAGAAAATCTCCCATTACGCAAGAAGCAAGAAAACCAAGAACAATCATCATAAACAAGCAAAATCCATGATATAATTACCACCTGATGAGTCAAACTTTATATGTCCTTTAGAAGTTGATTTTCCCCAAGCTTTGTTGTCGCCAAGAGTCCCATCTGGAATTGCCCGAATTCTCTCTGGTAATGCCAGAACCATATCAGAACGACCCTCTATTTCTTCCTTCGTCAGGCCCTTCACCTGTTCATCAAATGAAATTCCACTTCAAGAAACAAGCAAAAAAAACATACAGGGTTCTTGGAATTTTACTAATTGATTCACCAATTTTGATTTCCTTTCCATGATTTGTTACAATCCCATTACATATAATCCCAAAAAAGTTGTAACAAATGTAATCTTGAAGCATAAAATGGAGATTCAAAGACAAAAAAGAGGGATTTTTCGACCTTCTTATGACAGAGTTTCTGCAATTTGGGGACCTCTTCCAATAACCGGGCCTTCACTCGACGGACCTCGGCATTCATGGCGACAACCTTTGCCCTGTTTGTCTCCGATGCAGCCATCTCCGATTTCTACAAATTGACAAAATCAACAAACAAATCAGAACTCACGATTAAACTCCAACAAATCAACAAAGAAAAAGAATCAATCTTCGAAAAAGGTTACATGGAGGGCGGCATCGATTTGGGACTCAAAGGTGTTATAGAGGAGAGCGAAGGCATCGTCGGAGGAAGCATTAATGGCGCGCTGCTTATCGACATCGTACTTGTCATATTTCTTGCAAATCTCGTCGACTCTGAACAAAAGGTCGATTACGCTCATTTTTTTTTGGGTATGAAAGATAGATTTTAAGAGAAAGAGAAAGAGAAATGGAAGAATGCTAGAAGTAATATCGGCGTTAGCAAATTTCCTCTCTTTCTGGGTCTCCTTGTCTGCCATTGTTTCTCCCTTTTTGCTTAGTTTGAAGAAGGAAGAACGGTCGCCCGTTAAGATCGGTGACAGTGTGGCGGGAGAATTAAAAATAATTCGATTTTTATGTGACTTGACCTTTGTTAGTTACTAAAGGAAGACCTTCGAAGTACATTCCCACGTATTTTATTGAAAAAATTTCCTTTTTTACTTTTTATTTTTTAAATAATACGTTAGCATGTTTTCAAAAACATGTTTATTATTTAATATGATTATTACTATCTGATTATTATCGATACATATTTTTATTATTTAATTACACTTTTTTACCTAAAAAATTATTTTTCAAAAACAAATTTTCAAAATCCTTTTTAAAACATGATAACGGCCTTCTTTAGTGCTTTGAGCATTTTGATTCAAAGGTTAAAACCTGAATTTGCAGCGTTATCGTTTTAACATTCATCACTCAAAATTTCAGACATAAACATTAATTTTTATTAAATTTACCCTTATTATACTTTAAACTCGAGACATGGTGTCTAGTGCAAATGTGTGCAAAAAGAAAAAGTGAATAAAATTACAAATGACCCCTAAAATTTGATCATTTTTCCAAATAAATAAAATATACCTTTCGTTCCATCAGAAGAGTCCATTTTGTAATACTATTAGAACGGAGGCAGTATTATACATTTGCAAGAGTAATAAAATGAATCAAAGGAAATACACAAACCTAATGATTTCTTGAGTTCAAAATCTATTTTGTTACTATTAAAACTACATAATTGATCTTGTGATTTCATTGAACTATATGCTAATTGTAATTTATCACTAAAAGTTTAATCACATCATGTCTCCTAAAGTTTTCTCACTTTCACAATTTATCTCCTGTGTTTTAAAAATATACTCTTTTGCCCCCTTCGAACAATTTTACTCCTATCAAATTTGGCTAACATAAGCAAAAGTCAACAAAAGTATAGAAATTGTTTTAAAAAGGGGCAAAGAATATATTTTTAAAATAGAGGAGTACAAACTACAAAGTTAGTTTAAAATAAAAAATAAAGTCAAGGAATTATAATATGAATTAAGCCTAAAAAATGTAAATGACAAAAAAAAAAAAAAAAGCACATACAAAAAAGAGGTTTTGGAAAAATAGGCACCAATGAAGCCTTTATATAGAGAAAAAGAGGTTTTCACAGTTATAAATGAAAACTAAATCAAAAGTCCAAAACCCGAGTGTTCCCTGAATTTTATAGCACAATTCTTGGAGAGTTTGTGATGGAAAATTCTATTTTTATCCATCCAACCATGGCTTCAAATCCACTGTTGCTTGTACGACAGTGAAACCACTAATACAAGCAGTGGGACTCTATGTGGACCCTACAGTGGGCCCCACTGCTTGCATTAGTGCTTTCACCGTTGCACACGCGACAGAGGACCTCACCCTTCCAACCACCACCACTAAATCGTGCTATAAAATTTTTGGGGGCAATTTTGCCACTAACGTTTATTTTGGGGCAAAATTGCCCCTAACGTTTTCTGTTAGGGGCAATTTTGCCACTAACGTTTATTTTGGGGCAAAATTGCCCCTAACGTTTTGTGTTAGGGCCAAATTTACCCTTTAATTTTTTCTCAAATTACATTTACCTCCTCCAAAGTTTGTTTAAATAACAAATAGATATTTTAAGTTTTAAAAAATAACATTTTAGTCCCTTAACCATCCAAACTTGGAGTAAAATATTTTTATCTAATAAGAAAATACATTTAACACGAATAATAATTAATTATTATTGTTCCAAATAAAAATATTCATAAATATCTAAACTTTTAAAAATATTAATTTAAAATGCATATATATTTTTAAAAAATTGAAAAAACATTAAAAAAAAGAAAAAGAAAAAGAACACCCCAGGCCGTGGCCTGGGCATGTTTTTTCATTTTTGTTTTTTTTCTTTGTTTTTAAATTTTTTACTTATAAATGTATTTAAAATTAGTTCTCTCTCTCCCCACCCCACCCCAATAGTATTTTAAGGATTTTTTTTTCCTTAATTTTTTTCTTCCCTTTATTATGGTTTTTTTCCAGTTTTTTAAAATCCTAAATAAAAAATATTCATTAATGTCTAAATTTAAAAAAATACTAATTTAAAATGTATTTAAAATGTATTTATAAGTAAAAAATTTAAAAACAAAGAAAAAAAAAACAAAAATGAAAAAACATGCCCAGGCCACGGCCTGGGGTGTTCTTTTTCTTTTTCTTTTTTTTAATGTTTTTTCAATTTTTTAAAAATATATATGCATTTTAAATTAATATTTTTAAAAGTTTAGATATTTATGAATATTTTTATTTGGAACAATAATAATTAATTATTATTCGTGTTAAATGTATTTTCTTATTAGATAAAAATATTTTACTCCAAGTTTGGATGGTTAAGGGACTAAAATGTTATTTTTTAAAACTTAAAATATCTATTTGTTATTTAAACAAACTTTGGAGGAGGTAAATGTAATTTGAGAAAAAATTAAAGGGTAAATTTGGCCCTAACACAAAACGTTAGGGGCAATTTTGCCCCAAAATAAACGTTAGTGGCAAAATTGCCCCTAACAGAAAACGTTAGGGGCAATTTTGCCCCAAAATAAATGTTAGTGGCAAAATTGCCCCTAACAGAAAACGTTAGGGACAATTTTGCACCTTTGCCCAAATTTTTGGAACAGAGAATCCGACAAAAAGTGGTAAATGGTGAATTGCACCAGCAGATTATCGATTTAGTAGCAAAACACTACAATATTATTGGGAATCATTACTTCATCCATTGCCGAATGCGCAATTTCCATTGGAAAGGAAGTACCAAGTGACCTTCAAATATGAAATGTACACCAAATTTAATGGACAATATTCAAAAACATTACCAAAACAATCGTATGAGCAGAAGAATCATGCTCAAGAATTGAACTTTTCCCATCAACACTCCCTCTACATTATGTTGAAAGGCCTCTCCTCCCCCTGTCCTCGCATCAGAAGCAGGAAATTTGCATACAGGACCAAGGCGATCGATCATGCGTGACGCTGTGATGATTCCCGACTGCTGTTCTTCTGAACCTGAATCGACCACAATCAGCTCTCAAATACTTCTCCGCTCATGTAATATTTTCGAACCATCTTTCTGTACTCTGCAAAAACAAGTTCGAAATTTAACATCTTGCCTCTGGAAAAAAGAGACTACCCCCATCCGCATTATTGGGAGAATTTTCCCCAGTAACAGTACAGATGACTATACTACTGATGCAATCCGGTAAAAATCATATAGTTTTATTGGCCTGTGTTTTTGTTCATTTTGTATCATTGTTCGCTACTTGTTTTTTTGGCAAACTATATGAGGGTTCATTTGGACTCAAAGTAGCCCAAACCAATACTAGAATTGCTACATGACAAGGATAAATTGTCCTCAGCCACGGTAAAAAGAAGAAAGAAAATTATGCAGAAAAATATGAATCCCACATGGCATTGAAAGTGAAATGATAGAGGAACTCTAACCAACTGGATTCTTCCAGAGTGCAGCAGCGGAACTGTTGAGAGGACTTTCAGTATTGGGTTCTGCATGCAAAGAATAAAATGGGGCAAAAAGAATGAAAGTTAACGCAATGAAACCAAAAGGAAGGTACGAACGAAACCAAAAAAAGAACCACAAGCGTAAGGTAATTTCAGACCTCCTAACAGACTCTGGATTGATAAAAGAATGGTTCTGCAATCATAAGCTGAAGACCACTTGTCCTTCAAGGAAAAACGAACAGACATAGTTTCAACATGTGATCTTGATTGTAAGAGCAATAATACTACTATATACAGCAAAAGGGGTCAAAATTCCATCCAATTCAAAAGGAGGTGAGAAACAAAAGCACATCAAGTGATATATGTACTTAATTCTACAAGTTATCATTACTTGAGATAAGTATGAACTATTACCAGTAGAGTAAAGCATGTTTATTACCATGCAATGCTTTCTAATTCATACTTTCGGCATTGGAATCATATTCATATCTACTTTTACTGTACTGAATTCTTACGGACAATGATTACCTGCAAGATGTCCAAGCAAATATTTCCATACTGGTCAACATTTGGATGGAAACACATCGTCTCAAACTTTACGTGAGGAGGCTTGAAAGGATAATCAATTGGAAAGCGTAAAGAAAGCTTGTAAGATAGACCATCATACATGGTTCCTTTACCACCCTCAATGGTGCCAATCCAATTAAATATGTTTTCGCCTTCTGGGAAAGCAGACACTCCAAGATCCCCTCCACTCATCTGCATGCATAAAGGATATAAGTATCAGTTTCAGAACACAGGAGCAATCTGACTACAGCTATCCAGTCACATGAGAGTTATAAACAAAACTAGGATACAAATTCACCCAATCTATGACAACTGAAGGAAAGTATGTACAACAAAAACCCAAGTGATAGTTTATGCTGATACTTTAGAGTATGCTATGAAAGCAGACACCAATATTTCAATATAAATATGAATAATAATTTGAGACCCAGACTTTATCAGCATTTATTTCAATATGCCTCCAATTAATTTGATTTCATTTCATAAGAATTGAAGAATCAAGTAAAATATTTGATGAGAATCTAAAAAGTCTTGAACTTGTACCAATATTGGCTCTTTAACATCCACATTTTCTATGACCGTTCCTATCTGAAAACTCAATAGGAGCCAGGAAATCCTGACTTCATCACTAAGAAGTTCCTAGCAATTGCAGAAGAAAAAATGCAAAACTAATATACAATTCTAAGTAGAAATTTCACCTAAATTTTTAATTTTTGTTGCTCCCTAAGGTTGTCAAATAAGAGACATCAGCCACTTAATCTCTGGCGTTTTAATCTACACCTTAATATCTCAGGGAGGTATACTCTGTCCTACTGAAAATGACTGGAAAAGAAAAGGAAGCTGAAAAATTTATAACCACTGAAAGAAATTATTTTTAAGAAAAGGCCAACAGAACAGAAACAAGAGAACATGAAATAAGAAAGTACAGACAGCAACAGCATACAAAGAGTCTGTATGCTAACACGAAGCAAAGCAAACTTTAATTGTCAGGAAATTGTGGTACAACTAAAACAGAAGTCCCAAGCAAAAACTTAACAGACTTGTCCATCAATTGCGAACAATTGCATAACTCATTCAATCATTAAGAATATACAAGCAAGTGATTTATGATTAAACTGTTACAGCCAAAATTTTCCAAACACAAAGTAACATTTGCAATGCCTCGGTATCAAACCTTTGATCACATAGCTGGGAAGCAGCGAACCAACACACATAGATTGCAACATAATTAACTAGTTTATCATTTAAACATCCATTAGAAACAGAGAAGAGCAGTTCAGTGTTCTAAGGGTATCTACTGCCCATGCTTTCCAGAGACAAGGAACATATTCGAACAAAGAATCTTTCAGGAACATATTCGAACAAAGAATCTTTCAGGAACATATTCGAACAAAGAATCTTTCTTTTGTCCTCCTTCCATTTTGTTGAAAGTTCAAAACTCTATTCTATCAAATTCAACTTTCTTGAATCTTATGCCCACCCATTAAAAATATCCAGGCTGAAAATTCAAGTAATTCAAGAATAACGCAGGTCCATATACAAGACAACACAACATGATGGCACTAACAATCAACATAAAAAAATTGAAGTTCAGGTAATCAAGTATGAACAACTCTTCAGCGGAAAGTTTCAATTTTGAGAAAGACAACAATAGTAGAATCGGAAGAGAGTGAAGAGGTACCTACCATGAGAGTCATCAGTTCTTTTTGCAACCTACAAAACAAACCCAACACAAAAGCCCAAATCTTCATTCATTGTAATTCCCAAGAAACTTAATCAAATAGAGAGAACTACGGAAAAGAAAATCAAGAATGAAACCGTAGGAACCTCTGGGTAACGGAATTGGTATCAACGGCGACCGGAGTGATCTTGGGCTGCTTAGACGTAGCCGGCGATGTCGGTTGATCTTCCGGCGACAAATTACCCACTCCTACTTCATTCCGAACCTCCATCTTCAAAACGAAATTGAACCCACAATCTTTCCACCCTTAAATCGACTGAGAACGCCGAGGATTATTATTATTACAGTAAACAAAATTGTTGTAGGATTGATCGATCAGACACTTATTTAGTGGGTTCTCAAATTAACCAATTATTGATTAATCATTCATCCACAGACCACAGTTCACAGACAGCACAGATACAGAGAGAAAAGGGGCCGTAAAATTACAAACGGAAGGACACAAACATAAAGTAAAGAAGCGTATGACGAAGAAGGGACGCAACCCTCCACGCAGAATGGAAGAATTTATTTCTTTCTCGGAGAATAATACGATTCAGTGCTCTGTGTGTGTGTGTGTGTGTGTGTGTGTGTGTGTGTGTGTGTGTGTGTGTGTGTGTGTGTGTGTGTGAGACAGCTGCGCCGAAAAAGGGGTCAATATAAAATTGAAAATGGCAGAAGAAAATTGGGAAGTAGAATAAATTCCATGTACATTTAGGGAAAGAGCCAAATTACAGTAGTTTTGCGGCAGTGCAGAAGGAGAGGAACAGAATTGGGTGAAAACGGAAAAGATGAATGCATTATTGCTAAGGAAGGTCCACCGTCGGTCACATTCGATCGGGTCATATCCGGGTCAACCTCACCGACCCACGCCCACTCTGAAAATGGCGGTTTCTTCTCCTATTTCACACGGGATAGTTCCACTTCATTTTAGAGCAGCCCATCATTGTTTGGATAAGTGGATAAATTTCAGGCTAGGGTGGCAATTAGTCGGGTGCGGTTGACGTTGGCCGTAAAATTATTTGTGTTATTCATTTCGATTCAATTAATCGCTAGCATTTTGAATTTATGTTGTATCTTTTGTTACAATATAATTGGCTCAGGATTCTCTGTTACACTTTCCTGTTACACTATGTGTTACACATCTTAATAACTCAACGTTAATATTCTTTTTTAAATTAATTTTTTTACCAATGCTATTCATTGGCATTCTACAAAATTTTAATATAATTATTTTATTTTTTTACATTAATCTTGTATTTTATTTAATTTTATAGTATTTTTTTATTTTTTAATTTCAATAAATTAAAATAAATATACCCTAAATCAAAATGGGTAAACCCTTAGTCCAAAAATTTATTATAATGCTAATTAATAGCATTGGTAAAAAAATTAATTTTAAAAAAAATATTAACGTTGAGTTATTAAGATGTGTAACACATAGTGTAACAGGAAAGTGTAACAGGGGATCCTGAGCCAATATAATTACTTGTGTCGGATTTGAGTTTATGGATTAATGTATCTATGTTTTCAACCCTAACTCTAACATGTATAAATATTCGTTTCATTTGTGTTAACACGTTTAATCCGACAATGCTTAATCATAACACATTTCTATCGTGTCGAGTTCGTGTCGTTTCCGTATCAATATTCGAAAGCGATTGATTAAGTTAGCAAATGCATATTTAGTTAGGAATGTCATATAGGAAAGCAGCATAAATAAATAAATTTAACAATATCGTTTCAGACAGGAGCGAAATGAAAAGGTCATATGATATCAGGTGAGACTATAGTCTCTTCAAATAAACCATTCAATACTTGAATTTAACCTTGTATAAATTAACTATACAATTGCATTAAAGGGTCGTAATATAGTTTTCCCATAGATATCTACCAACTATTAATTATACAGGACCAATTTTGCATTTCAAAAAAACTATACAATAGAAAATTTTATTTCAAAATAAATTGCGTTTCAATCGTAGAGTTCTATTTCTATTTTATTTGTTTTTTCTCCTACTCTCACCAATATGTAATCGCAATTAATTCATGTTTAAAATGTAATGATATAAATAAAAATAGGGCATGTTATTTACAAGACCCATTTTACTATATGCAGGACACTTTTTAAAATTTTAAATAGTGAAAATACAAAAATATCCTCTCACTTTAATTAATTGCGGAAATTACATAACCGAAGTTATGCAATATCTTCTTTTTCATTTTTTTTATTTTTTCATCTATTCCTTCACAAGGAGAAACGTCTGTGAGTTCCATGAGTTCCGATTTGGTTATGTGATTTCCGTTGATTGATTACACAGCCACAGCAAGGAGAAAGGTCAAAAACTCCCCAAAGACTGAAGTGCATTTCAGTCTTTTCACCCAAAAAAATTTTAAAAAGTATATTATGTTTAGTAAAACAGATCCTTCAAATAACAATTTTTATAAAAATATATGGCAAATAATTTATTTTAAATATTTTAAAAATCCATAAAAAAATTTGTCTATTTTCAAAGTGACATCTTACAACGAATGGTAAGATGTGATAGATGGAATCTTCCCTCACATACAAGCTAAACAATAAATTATTTCAATGCAGCGGCTACATCAAATAAGATATTGCAGCATGTAAGTGTTAAAAATTTGAAAACTAATTTATCATTGACTTACTGCACTATTTTATGATGTGTTAGTAAATTTCCTAGCTAAACACATTCCATTCACCAACCGTGATTCCGTGAACCTGTAGTTCAAGAACCCTTTCTAGTTTCTTGACTGCCAAGAATCGTTAGTGCTTTAGATGCTTCTTTTCTTTCCAAGATTCGTACCTCAAAATCATCTACAATTTGAAGGATAACATTTTGATGTTCTTGAGCAAAATCATTTTAACTCTTGTATTTCTTTCTTGAAAGAAATCATCACTCCTTCAAATGCCACAACTTGTTTCCATTAGATTAATCACCCACAGATTGAATATGTAGTTTTTTCAGCATTCAATCTCATCATCATTACTCGTCAAGGCCATGTATGTTACAGTTTCAACACCAAATCTAACACTATCGGAAGTTATGTTTAGAGTGCACACTCGTAAACAATTGTACCTAGTGAGGCTTCCATCGGGACGGAAGGAGAACATCCGGCCTTTAAGGTTACCAGCGGACAGGGCAAGAACATCATTCCTTCACCCCAGAAACATGGAAAACAAGATTAAGGAGTATTCAAGTTTGAAGCAGAAAAACAGAGTAACTTTGTGATCACCAGAATAGACTTGTTTCTAAATCTATCAAAAAGCCAACCATCTAGATGATAAACAGAGTAAATTCACACAGAATTCCATTGGAAAGAAACTTCATAATCTTCAAGAATTTCTTGAATGTGCAATATCAGCATTACCAGTTTTTCAGTAAATACAGATAAATATGCCTTGAGCTCATCTCCAGGATAATAAACTAAAGCCAGAAAACAGGGCAAGAGACTCAGGACAGTACCTAGCTTGGGAATTTCACTCTACCTATAATTCTTTCAAAAGCAAATAGCAGAACCATTGAATCAGTAAATAATCAAGAAAACTTAGTTTGAGCTCCAACTTTTTTCTAAAATGAGTGATCACAGCAGTACTACAGCATCAGTGAGTGGATATGTCCTCATAGTTACCAATGTTGACAATTACTCTCTTCCCTTAGTTCCATTACAAGAGTTCACTGTTCACTTTGTAACTTTTTACGACTAAAAAGTTAAACTCACACGCCGAGTGGCGGAGCTATGGTGGATTAAGGGATTCTGGAAACAAGAACAAAAATTTCCTCACTGAACCTTGCGACTCTGTGTTTGAGTAAAATCACTAATCCTCTTCCAAAAAAGGGATTAGTTTTGAGCACTTCAGCAACTAAGATGTCTACTTTTCTCCATGGAAAGTATGCAAAATGTTCAACAGAAAACCATTCCACACAAAAAGACAGAAACAAAAAAAGGGGAAAGTACAACCAGAACAGCAAGACCACATTGTTCCACACAAAAAGAATGCTTTTTTTGAATAAATCAGACATAAAAGCGATCCACTGACAATTGAAAAAGATAAATTAGTCATGCAAGAATCATCAACACGAATAAAGATGCAATTTTTTGCCAAATGATCTTATTCTAGATAATATATACAACACCAAAACCAAAATAGGAATTCACTTAAAGGACCAAATTAACAAACCCAGAATTCAAAAGACATAATTAGCCCTCTTTGATCTATTCTCCAGTGTAAAAAAAGGAGCATCAAAAACCCGTAAACTTTGCAAAAGGGGGAAAAAAGGGAAAACGTCAAGAGCTACTAGCTAAAGTGGCTTCCGATTCCGATCGATCCACGATCTCAATTAAGCTCCGGGTGCCGACTTATAGCGATAGAGCTTGCCGAAGACGTGGAGAGCGGTGACGAATCCGATGAAACAAAGACTCATAACGAGGACCACCGTGGGGGAAATCTTGAGGCCAGGGGCATCATCGGTATAGAACCTGAGCATGTTCCCGGCGGACTGACCGCTGGTGCTGATGTTGGAGGAGCCGCCGCCGCTCGCGGTCCCGAGCCTGCGGCGGCGCATGCCGGCCGTGGCGGCAGCGGAGCCGCGGGGGGCCATGGTCCCCGGGCGAGTGGTGGAGCCGGAGGAGGCTTGTGACTGGGAGGTGCCACGTGGCATCGTTGGTTTTGTTGGATGCGGAGTATTCTAGCGAAAGAGTGGATTGAGAATAGTTCATTTGTAGTAATAAATTTTGTTTATATCTAATAATTGTTTGGATAATATATTAAAATATTGTTTTGGGCATGTTCTTTTTGTTCTGTTTTAAAAACGATTTTAGTTTTAACAGTAAATTTAATATATTTTAATCATATTTTATTATTTCCAATATAACTTTTTACTATTCAATACTTTTTACATTATAAAACTATTTTTTAAAATTTGTTTTCAAAATCGTTTTTAAAACGATGAAAGAGAACAGGCCCCGAATATTATTGTGTTTGTTTAATGAATGATGTTTGCATACTATTTTTACCCAATTTGCATTTATTAATGTGATTATTTAATGTTTTCAAAATTGGATTGGAGTATGGATCAATTACATCATAGAGTCGAGAAATTATGGAGTCATATCGATTTGGATAAAATAATTGAATCGAATAATATCATCACAATGGATAAGGCCCGTTTGGTATTATTACTAAAAATTATAGATATATCATTTGTCCACAAAAGTAAACTATATTTTTAAGTTATTAAAGTTTAAGACGTGATTAAATTGAAAGTTGGTATGAATGGATTGTAGTTGCAATAGTAGTTGGTGCAATTCTTGCACCAAAATAAGTACAATGTGTTGGGGATGCTCTGAAATGTTAGATCTCACTATGTATGACAATGTGTTGGGGATGCTCTGAAATGTTAGATCTCACTATGTATGACAATTGATAATAAAAAATACGGGATATCAACAATTTTCCCAAGAAAGTAAAATTTTCCAGGAGTATTTCTGTAAAATTTTAGTCTAAGACCCTAGTTTAATATAGGGTTAATAATTCGTGTTGTGTCCAATTTAATAAGTTTGAGTTGACAAATTCTTGTATCGGTACTTTCCGACTTTAACTTTATCCGTGTACCTTAACTTTACTCATTTAATTAATTGCGTTGACATCCCCAACCATAACACATTGTATTGTACTAGAAATTAGTCGTGAACTCGCCAACATTCTCAACTCTGACTTACTCATTTAATTCTCTCGTGTCAATACTTGCAACTATAACCTTACCCGCTAAATAATTTATGTCTACCTTATCTTATTTATATCATCTCAAATTCAGGTCGTGTAATGCATTTCTAGCCGTAGTCTACTATCCCTTTGAGAAGAGAAACATTCCCACCCCCTGTCGGGGGGGGTTTTGCGGAGAGCCTATTTGCGGTTGAATTGCTAGGCTATCGATCGACCAACATTAAAGGTGAGATCGGGATCGGTTAAAGTTTGGCATGTTGCTGATTTGGCTCCTCCTACTCCGCCTCCCTGAAAGGACGAAAAACGTAAGGCAACCAAGACCATGGTGAAGGCAGCGGCGGCGAAGGCTCCAGAGACAGCTGCAATAGAGGAAACTCCAAAAGGGGAGACGAATGAAAGAAGAGAAAAGGAAGGAAGACAAGGCCGGGAATGAGAAAAAATGGCTAAGAATTCCAAAAAAGAAGAGAAGACACCGAAGGATCAAGGTGTTGCTACTATCAATCTGCTAGTTCGCCGACTGTAAGGGTTTGGGATCAACCTGGATCCGATCCAAAAACCAGTGATGATCCATATGTCAGTCGATTTGACCTGAAATTTCGAATTGGTACAGCAAATCAATATGAATTGGTACCGCAAATTATTCCTCACTATGCTAAGAAATTCAAAGAAATAACCACATACTAAAAAATAAATCCATTATAAGGCTTCTATCTCCATTTAAAGCCCATAAGTATCTATGTCAAATAATAAACAAAAAAAATTTGCTAAAATAAAACTTTAGAAATTGATTTGAAGAATTGTGTTAAAATACACACTCAATTGACACAATATTTGCAAATCATAAAACTTTTATTCAATGCATTTCATTTTTTTTTATTTTTTTTTCTCTTCCAAAGGTGGGACACAAGAAGATACATATTAGCTCATATTCTCCACCATCTCCATCGGATGAACTTGTGAGTAAACCTCTTAATGTTGATGAAGATCGTCATTTTTCTTAGGAGGATTGGTAAGATGAGCAACTGCCATTGACACAAAAACCAGCCACAAAAGAAGAAGAGTTTCTAACTGAGTTTGGCATTGGCTACCCTGTTCTGCTATAATCCTTTGCAAATATTTCTCCATTATCCCAATTCCTCTCTTTTTGCTCTAATATTGTAGTAAATTGATAGCATTTATACACAATAGGAAAACTATGGGCATAAATAATTAGTTGAGGAAAACGATAGGCGGTGAATGAGGATAAATTGGATGATATTAAGAATGACTTACTTTTTGCCCTTTATATTTTTTCCACTCATTTTGATTTTATTCCATAGTTACCAAAATATATTTTTTACCTCACTGTTTATCATAAAATAATACTTTTGTTTATACTTTTGCTAACATTAGAAATATTTTTCTTTTCCGTAAGAAAAAAAATATACTTTTCTAAGGTAAAATTATCATTTCAGGATCAAACGTAATAATGCTGGAGGGTGAAATATATATATATATTTTTAAAAATTAGGAGAACAAAATGGAAACCAACTTAAAAACGTAAGGGGCAAAAGGTAATTAAGTCTAATATTAATGCCACCGTTGTTTTCAGTGCTTCTTATGATACGTGTCAAACAGACTTACAGCTCATATTTTATATATGTCAGTTTACGAACCTATTCCACTTTTATATTTTGAAATATATATATATATATATGTATATAAAAAGGAAAATGATGTAGTTTATTGTAATTGTCGTTATCCATGGTATTTTCAAAATACTATACTATTTCAGCGTGATTTTATATTGAAGTACGCATTTAACGAAAACTCACATTTTAATGTATAATGTAATACAATTCGACATTGTGCACATATTCTTATCACACAAATAACTTACAATATAAGTAGTGTGATTCATTGAGTTAATTGATCGCATGTTTTATAAGATATTATTCTGTTTTGAAAATTATGTTATGAAAGTATATGAAAGAGTAACAAGATATTTTTGACGTCTAAGGGGTAAACAATAGTGGGCCATCTAGTGGGAAAGCCCCTCCTCACTCCAGGCTTCAAGACAGAAGATTCGAACCATCTCCTCCATCGGTTTCACCCTATTGATGCTGAGATACTAGCCCTCGAACCCTTCCCCCTCCGCCGGCCTTGTTCCTTCTCAATTTTACTCATTGAAAAAATGTTGGAGAAAATGCAAAAAATACAGAAGAAAAATAAAAAAAGTTTTAACTTGATTATTTCATTCTACAGCAGTTATCACTTTAAATAGAATACAAGTTACAAGTAACAAGAAATCATAAGAATCTCCTAAATATCTCAGAGGATAAAGATAGATCAAAAGACTAAGTCATCAAACAAACAATTTAACTGAAAATACTAAATCAAAGATTCTAATAATTGAAAACTTATTCCTACAGTAAAATCTCAAGACTTAACACTCCTCCTTGAGATTTTCACTGCAATAATCCTTCACAAAGGCATCATCACCTTCATTGAAAACTCCTACATAGTTTTTAGGATTATGTTCATGCATATGCATGTCAGTTTTGTCCTTTATAGTAATACCCAACTCCTCTGATTTTGCAATCCATTTCAAGTCTTTGTTGCCTTCCTCATAACCTGTTAACTCGAGCACTGCAACATCACATTTAACATTTTCAGAAAAGGTTCTTGATATCTTCATTTGTACTGACAATAGCTAGTCCACTTGTTCGGTGATTTCAATACTTTCCATCTTATCCATCATGGTATATGAACTTATTCCTGCACCAACTTGTAATAACTCCATAGAAAAACTTTTCTTTTCATTTCAACTGAAAAAAGTTAAACTCCTATTTGATTATAAATCAAGCATGTCTTATTCTTGAACATTACAGAATAGTTTTTCTCAAGTACCTATCCAACACTTAAAAGATTTTTATCGATTTCAGTCACATATATAACATCAGGAATAACCTTTATTCCTGAATCACATTTAATAGACACTTTGCCTTTGGCTTTTACTTCAATATAGGGATGGCCACGGTTCCGGAACCGCCGGTTACGGTTCATAAATCAGTGAAATCGGAACCGAAACCTTGGGGGGGACGGTTCTGTGCCGGTTCCAGAACCGCCGGTTCCGGTTCTGTCACAGTTCCAGTTTCAGTCTGTCATGGTTCCCGTTCCGATTCCAATCTTTTCCGTTTATTTAACAATTTTTTTGTTTATTTAATAATTTTAACTTATAAATGTTATTTTATTTTGACTCAAGTAATAATGCAATTATTTATAAATAATTAAAATTACAAAATAAAATAAAATATGCAGCGTCGGTACATACATTTTAAACAATTAAATGATTTACGTAATAAAAGATACAAAAATAAATTGTGAAAAAATATATATAAAGATGAATAATACCTCAATATATTATTTTTAAAAAAATCAAGAGAGTGATACCTTGTTATAAATCATGAGAAATGAATTTTTGAACTTTGAAGCATTGAAACTTTTACAAAATAAATATGTCTTGAATATTCAGTATAATTCATCTTCATCATTTGCGGAAGTTGCGGCTAGAACTAATTTAATTTAGGGTGGAAATACATTTTCCCCCCTGTGGTTTCATGCTTTGGACAGTTTCCCCCCTATGCTTTCAAAACTGACAGTTTCCCCCTCATGGTTTTGGACTGAAGTGTCCACTTAACGAAAAATGCCTTCTCTAACGGTGTTAAAAAAAAGACTAAATTACCCCTGAATAAAAAAAAGTTTAAAAAAACGAAAGAAGGAAGAAGACGATGGCACTGTTCATCGTCTTCTTCCTTCTTCCTTTACTTTTTTTTTTTTTTTTTTTTCTTCCCTAAACCCCCTAAAACACTCCCTAAACTGAAATGAAACCCAACAAAATGGGTTTCATTTCAGTCGACTGAAATGGGGCCTTCGTCTGTGGAAAGGTGACGAAGGAACGGGATTCCGATGGGCCTCTCGAGCTACTTTGCCGCCGGGAAGAATGGATGGTTCGCCGGATTCGAGATCTGTTTTACCTGGATTTTGGTGCTGGAATTTCTCATCGTTCGGTAAGGAATTCTTCATCCTTTTTGCTGGATTTTCGAATTTGCAATCCGGAAATTTCTGAAGTTGTTTACTGATTCTAGTATTAGTTTTCTGGAAATGTAAGTGGTAGTGCTGCTGCTGTGAATTAATACTTGGTTCTGTTTTGAGTTTGTTGCCGGAATTTTGTTCTGGTTCGGGAATGGTTATGCTGCTGAATTTTTGCTGATGGAAGTCTTGGCGTTGAAGACCGGCTGAAATTGGAGTCTTAATTTGGGGGATTTGTTTGATGTGCCTATTTTGATTATGACGAATGGGCAGTAGAATTTTTGTTCCTGCATTCCATATCAAAATTGCTGGTTGCTGGAATGGTGGCCACAGCGAAGGTTACTTCACAAGGGGTGCTCATTAAAGAAGGGGATTCCAAAATTTATCTGGATTTTGCTGTAGTACATTTCTGGATTTTGCTGCATTTCGATTTTATGAACTGTTTGAATTGATTTAGGAAATTAGAGCTGGAAATTAGAGTATTACAAAGAAGGTAGAGTATTTTTTTAAAATTTTTTTTAGTTGGGGGTATTTTGGGAACAAAATTAATGACATCATCAATTTGTTTACCCCCACTCTCGTCTAGAGCACGTTTCCCTCACTCGCCGTTAGAGAAGGCATTTTCCGTTAAGTGGACACTTCAGTCCAAAACCATGAGGGGGAAACTGTCAGTTTTGAAAGCATAGGGGGGAAACTGTCCAAAGCATGAAACCACAGGGGGAAAATGTATTTCACCCTTTAATTTAATAATTAATTAATTTTAATTTAATTTAATGCTTATTTATATTATTAATAATATATATATAAAGTGTACTATTAGTTTATATATTATTATAATATATATTTAAAAATAGTTTATATATATATATATGTTAAACTATAATATAATTATAATTATAAGAAAGAAGTTCAAAAAAAGTAAATAGTTGAAATGGTTAATCAATTTTGCTTAAAGCCGTTCAATTCTAGCAAAGGGTCGTGCGTTCGAATCTGTGCAAAAGGAATGAAAAAATTATTATTTTTATGGTTCTCACATTAGAACCGGAGGGTTGGACCATTTGGAACCGGAGGGTTAGAACCGGCGATTCCCAATTCTCAGACGAGAGGAATCGAAATCTTAACCGCCAGAGAAGGGTCTAGTTCCGGTTCTAGAACCAGAGACCACGGTTCCGGTTCTGATTCCGAAATTGGCGGTCCGATTCCGGTTTGAACCGGTACCGTGGCCATCTATACTTCAATATACCTTCCAGTTCCGATTCTCACCTTGGAAGTATATGTCTTGTCAAGTTCCTTAAAAAATGACTCACCGTTCGTCATATGGTAGGTACAACCGCTGACCGCTGTCAATTAGCCAAGCTTCATTGGTTGAATTTTCTGCAAAACAAGATGACACAAATAATTCTTCTTCTTATTGTTGATTCACCACCTGAGCTTGTTGTCTATCTTGCTTGTTTCTGCACACTCTCTCCACATGACCAAATTGAGTGCATGCTCTGCATTGAATATCATGTCTAAACCAGCAATATTTTTCCAGATGATTATTTTTCTTACAATATTGACACATAGAAAATGCCATTTTTTTCATTTACCGTTGTAAACACTCTCCCTATCATCATCGTCTTCGTTTTGGTATTTTTCTTTTGCTTGCAAAGCCCCTTCAACTATCTCCTCATTGCGGATAGCTCTTCTTTGTTCTTCTGCTTGCAATGTATTCACCAACTCCTCCAAGGTAATTTGAGAAAGATCATTTGAATCTTCAAGAGAAGATATCTTTGCCTCAAATCTTTCAGGTAGGCTAACAAGAATCTTTTGCACCACCGTCTGATCTGAGAGTTCTTCACCAATCAACCTGATTTTGTTGACTACATTCAAGAGTCTATTCTAATACTCTTGAATGTTTTCACTTTCTTTCATCCTCAGTAGCTCAAACTGTCGCCTCAAGTTCAATACCTGCATTGACGAGTTGTTTCAGAGTATCCCAGCTCTCTTTTGGAGTCCCACAAGTCATGATTCTTGTGAATACTTCATCTGAGACTGCAGTATGAACGTAAGTCAAAGCTTTGCTTCTTTTCTATTTTTCAGCTCTATGTTCCCTCAACTGAGCAATAGTGGGATCTTCAGGAAGTTGTACTTGATCTATGACAACCCCAAAGGTCACTAGGTTCATGGAAGGTCTTCATTTCTACAACCCAAATTTGATAATTTTGGCCACTGAAAGGTGGAGGATTAGCAAGAAAATTGTTAGGCATGATGTTGGAATTATTGTTTACGGACTGAAAAATATTCTTCTATCTCACTCTTTTTTATGACACGGGCCCTTAAGATCAAGAGAGCTCTGATACTACTATTGGAGAAAGTGCAGAAAATACAGAAGAAAAATAAAGGAAGTTTTAACTTGATTACTTCATTCTACAGCAGCTATCACTTTAAATAGAGTACAAGTAACAAAAAATCATAAGAATCTTCTAAATATCTCTGAGGATAAAGATAGACTAAAAGACTAAGTCATCAAATAAACAATTTAATTGAAAAGACTAAATCAAAGATTCAGTAAACTAAAAACTTATTCCTGCAGTAAAATCTCCAAACTTAACAAAAAATCACATTTTTTGTACCTTAAGTCTCTTTACACTTTTGGTACCAAATGTTCATGCAGTTACAAAATTGTATTTTGTGTTTCTATTTTGTGATTTATGTGGTCCTAAAATAGACAATTGCCTGTTTTAAATGACAAAATAGGTAATCAATGGTATTTTGAGGGTTTTTTTTTTTTTTTTGTAATATATTGTGTAGTTTTAAGAATATTTTCTATTATTCTTTCCATTAAAATGGGTGACATGAAACCTTTTAAAAATGTTAAGGAATATACTGTCAAACATCTAAAAAAGTCAAATGATGAACCAGATGGAGTTCGTGATGACCCATGAAATTAATTATTTGTGTGTGGAACTGATCTTTTGTAAATACCATTCTTACAACTTTTGTTTCTTTCAAAATTCAAACACAACCCGCAATAATATGTGATTCATGAATTTTTCAACTATATATATGTGGAGATTAAATGCCAATTCATATATTGTTAGACCAGGTTGGTCTTAATCCTTATTTTGATTGATGAGTTAACAAATATAAGAATTAATTTAACAGTTATTATAAGTGAAAAATGTAAGGAAATGTTTACGGAAGAACCGACGCAAGAAACGGCGATGAAAAATAAGCTAAAACAAAGAAACAACAAGCAAATGAAGAAAGAAGAACAACGAGTCCCGAGCACATCCCTAGGTGGGATCCACGGTGTTTCTTAGTCAGAAAATGAAGATAAGGGTTCACGGGTGAACCAACGCAAAAAATGGTGAAGAAAACGGAGTTAAAACGAAAGAAGATGTCAAATCAAGCCGACAAGGGGCTGACGGCGCCGCTCGGGGCAGCGGCCGCAGCGCCATGCGCGCGCAAGGCTAGCCCTGCGACGCTAGCATGCAACAGTCGCGGCTGTCGCGGGCTGCATCGCAGGGGATTCGGGAAGGCCAATTTTTTACCCTTTTTTCCACCATTTGAAGGGTTCTCTCCTCCTATAAATACCCCCACTTGAAGAACATCAAAGACACTTCTTCCCATTTGATTTCTAACATATTCAAGTGTTCAAAAAGCTCTCAAAAGATCATTCAAAGTTCTAGCAAATTATTTCAAAGTTAGGCTAGAATAGAAAAACTTCATTGTAATTTTTAGCTATTTTTCATAGCATTATTTTCTTACTTTGTAAACACATTGAGGGAAGTCCTAAACACTTAAATAAGTGTTGTAGGCATCTTGTAAGTGAGGCAAAGTCCAAACTTTTGATTAAGAGTTAGGCATGAAGTAAGAGGGAGCAAAAAGAGAAGGAGAAGTCCTATCTCAAAGGGTTGAGGTTAGGCATTTGTAAAAGTCCTAATTGTTAAGCAAGGAGAGTCTTGAGTAAGACCTAAAATCCTTGAGAAAGGATAGCGCAAAAGATCCATTGCTAGCCTTAGGCAAGGGAGTCTTAATCCAAGAGTTTGGATTAAGTCTAGAGCTAGATTAGGCAAGGAAAAAGTCTTAATCTCTTGAGAAAGAGTTAAGCAAGTGTAAGGGACTGAAACACTCCTTTAAGTGTTTCTTAGAGGATTAGGAATCTCAAGTTGTAGAACTTGGAGAGTGGAGCAGGATTCAAGGGGAATCCGAACCACTATAAATTTGGTATGTCTTGCTTCTTGTTTATTTGCTTTCATGTTTTGCAAATCACTAATCACACACCTCACTTAGAAATCTAGTTTTAAATTGGTTTTAAAACTTGTCTTTGAAAATGGTTTTTCAAAGTTGATTTTCTTTGTAGAAAAAATATTTTTAAAAGGTCAAGAACCTAATTCACCCTCTCCCCCTCTTAGGTTCATCTTAGGTTGCTATTGATAATTGGGATTTCATATGTATAGTAGTCATATGTGGTCCAAATTTAATTTAATTATTAGAATGGTGTAATGATAAATTACTACTCTCTTTGATGCATTAGAAGAGTCTGCTTTCAAATATATATAGCATTTTATGGATTTCAACAAACAATTCCTAAAATAGTTAATTTGGCACAATTTTTTTCACTTATATTCTTCCTTTTTATTTGAGTTAATTGTAAATTACACATAATTATATTAGCAGTAATTAACACTCTAAAAAATAAAAAATAAACTTTTCTATTTGAATAATTTTTTATTAATTGAATTATTCTAATGAAAAAGAGAGAATACTTATGTAAGTGTTATTTTCATTTATAAAATTTAGAAGAAAAAA
Source organism: Leptodermis oblonga (assembly GCA_016801395.1). Taxonomy (NCBI): domain Eukaryota; kingdom Viridiplantae; phylum Streptophyta; class Magnoliopsida; order Gentianales; family Rubiaceae; genus Leptodermis; species Leptodermis oblonga. The sequence goes on along the minus strand of CM028760.1, from coordinate 5,780,227 downwards.
ATTTGTATACATTTTAGAAACATAACTTTTTACTCCTTCCATCCATATAAAGAGTAATATTTATAATACTAAAAAAAAACCAGAATTAAAGTATGTGTTAATATGGCTATAACATCTTTGACAATTGGGATCCCATTATTCTGGAACACACACATTGCAACTTGGACATTATTTAGCCACATAAACAATAATTGACTTTAAATAATTACATGCTGTTAATTTATATTTTTTATTTCTATTCTTTTTATATATACATATGGAAGAATGCTATTTTTAAGAATATTATTTTGAATGAATGTTGCTTTTAGTTGAAAATGAGTACAAAAACTTCTGGTAAAGTACTGATACGCTGCTCAAAGATTTTTTATTTTATCTTTTTAACAACTATATTTAAGAAAATTTATTTTTTTTTTTTTGTTGTCAAGAATATTTGTAAAAAGAAAGCAAGAAAAAAAAAATCATTAAGGTTATAGATTGTGAAAATTATCTTAAAATTAGTCAAATGTGATAGCGTAGTATATGGCGGCACTTAATTTTAGACAAATTTAAATGTTAATATATACAACGCCTCTACGCAATACTCCATCCATTACATTTTTTATTTTTTTATTTTTCGTAACCTTACTAATATAATCGTGTATGATCTACAATTAACTCATATTTAAAAGTTAAAGATATAAATAGAATAAATTGAGTAAAATTAGCTATTTAAGCATTGTACCTCAACATTCATAATAAATTATATCTCTATTAAAATAAATACGTAAAAAAATCAAATGACAAGATGAGTACCGGCGATCTCGATCGTTGACCCCATGAAATTGACTAAGCTTTTTCCTTGAGTGCCACTGATCTTTTCTTTCTTTTAAAATTCAAACACAACTGCCATATGGGATTAATTCAAGGAAATTTCAACGTATATTTAAGCCACGTCCTTATCACTTAAGAGGGGGGGAGGGGGAAGGGGAGGGGAAATTTTATCATTATAGTAAAGTCTAAGACAATAATTCTGTTAATGATATATAATTACCTATGCAATTACATATGCAAAGAATGTAGTTTTTTCCACATATTAAATATTATATACTAAGTTTACTTTAATTAATTACCCTCAAACAATAATTAATTAATTATGTCAAACTCATGCGTGCAAATTAATAACCGCTCGAATGAATACGACGTTTGATGCCGATGATCGGACTATTGAGAAACGTACGTTATCATTTTTCGATTTACATCTTTCTCCGGTTCATAATAAAGTCATTTTAACAGGAGTAATAATCTTCATAATAAATGATATAGTATTTAACATAAAATATAATTTTTTTAAAATTTATTTTTGTCTAAACTTATCTACTAAGGGCTTGTTCGTTTGGAGGTTTTGTAAACTAGTTTTCCAAAGTTATGAGTTTCCAAAACTGTTTTCAAATCCGTACCTTGTTTGGCATGGGTTCAAAATTTTCTTCTGCAAAATCTTATTTCAAGACTAAATTCTTTTTTTATCACCAAAAACTATTTTTTCCTAAACTAAAACCTTCAGGAGAAATCTTGTTTGTTTCGTATTACCTTACCAAATAAGATATTGAAAACACTAATTATCAAAATCTTTTACTAAATATAGTTTTTGAAAACAGTTTTTAAAAACTTGTTCGGTTGCTTGTTTTCGAAAACTTGTTTTTCAAAAACCTCTCTTGAATAACGAATAGGCCCTAAGAGTTAGAGATTATCTTAACTACTCTAGTAATAAATTATCATCAAAACGAATTCATTAATCAGTCTGAAAGATTCTAAAACAACTTTTATTATGGACCAAATGAAATATCATGTTTTTACCCTTTCCACCACCAATATTATTATCGCAAGTTGCGAACAGAGGAGATCGTGTTAGTTCATGCTTAATTTGGACAAAGTCGTATATAGTTGTAACTCATAAAATAAGGCATCTCATAAATTTGGCTTTCATATATCTATAATCAGTACTTTCTCCATTTCGTGAGACCAAACCCTTTCTAAATTATATTAATTTATGATCCATAGATAATTGTATAATTAAACCTTTTTTAGTAAAATGAGAAACAATATTATTAAATATCATTCTTTCTTATTTGTTTCCCAAAAAAAAAAAAAAATCATTCTTTCTCTATGCAATATTTCAGATCTTGATTAGGTTTATGGTGTGGGAGTGGTGTATACTAATTACCTACTTCTGAATACGTATAATACTCCAGACACTACCGTACGTTGACCAAGTCAAAGTCTTGATGAGATAATAATAATAATATAAAGTAGCTACCTACTTCCATTTGGACTTTGACTTACATATAGGTACGTAAGAAAAAAAAAATAATAATATAAAAATGAACTATTTTAGAATAAGAGAGAGGAAGTATATTATAGTGCTTTATTTTTTCTGTTTTCTAGAAAGTACTACATTTTTTAGAATATTTTATATAGGTTTACAGCTAAAGGTAAAATATATATATATATATATAAAATATAAGTTCGTAACTATTTTTTCACTTACACATACACTTTTCAACCGTTGATTAATTTTGAGTCACCTATAATTATATTAGTATGATCACCGTAAAAAAGGGAAAGAAAAAGTAAGGACACCCAAGGTTTAAAATAAAAAAAAATTAAAAAAAAAGAAGAAAACAATAATTGTTTCATTGGAAATTTTTTTGTAAAAAAAGAAAGAAAAAGAGGTAACTCTTTTTTATTGAGGCGCAAAGAATATCACTTTCCCTATCATATTAAAAGGTCTAACGATTCAGTGGCATATTTTTTTTGTTTTGGTTTCTTTTTTACATTTCTAATATATTTTTTATACTATAAAATTATTTTTTAAAAATATGTTTTTTAAAACAATCAAACAAAACAGGCCCTTAATTTTTGTATGGATCAAATGAAGCATCTAGTAAGTTAATTTCTATATTTCTATTGGGTCAACAGGGGAAGTAGCTAAAAGTCAGCTACAATCATTGACAATTTGCATACATTTCTGGAACAAAAAGAAGACTAGAACAAACAAACGTCGTCAGATGAGTTTGTTGTAATAATTAAAATCATGAACACGAATTTTGTTCTCAAAAAACAAAAGGAATTATTAAAAAAATAATTGTCAAAAAAAAATAATTATGTGGAAATAAGGATTAACGAAACAGTTAATATTTGACTGAATGAATGGATATATATGGATTAAGCGTTCAATTAATTAATTTCAGCCACATGAGTTTTGCTGAAATTAATCAATTGTTTTTATTTCTATTTTTATTTTTTTGCGAACATGATACAAAAATTAAGTCAAAATTTTTAATATTATTTATTTGAGATTCCATAATTAGACCGATTTCCAATTTGATAATGATTGGCGTTGCTTTTTGTTAGGAAAAATACATGTCTGTATTACTGTATAATTTGATATGTACGAGATACACATAATAGTATTTATATAAGGTTATGATACAGGATAAGCTCAACCTATAATAGGAAACTATATAATTTAGGCACAATTACAGATACTACAGATATTCCATATCATAACAGCCCCCCTCAAACTCAAGGTGGTGAAGCGGCGCACAGCTTGAGTTTGGAAACCAAAGAGCGAAAACGTCCGGGAGAATGAGCTTTCGTAAATAGGTCAGCAATCTGATCTTCCGACGCAACAGGGACCAATGTCAATGCCTTCTGTAACAGATGATGACGTACAAGATAGCAATCAATCTCAATGTGCTTGGTGCGTTCATTGAAGACATCATTATGAGAAATTTGTATTGCACTCTGACTATCACACAATAGCGGTGTACTGGAGGTGGCCAAAATGTCCATATTCTAGAGAAGCCATTTGAGCCACAGCAGCTCTGCAGGAGTATCCGTTAACGTCCGATATTCAAACACTAAACTGGAACCAGATATGACTGATTGTTTCTTGCTTCGCCAAGAAATAAGGGAGAACCCAAGGAAGAAACAGAAGCCAGTCGTGGAACGGCGATCAGTCGGGTCTGCAGCCCAATCAGCATCTGAGAAGACTCGTAACTCTAGTGGAGAGTTAGCCGGAAAATGGAGCTCGTATGAAACTGTTCCCCTAACATAGCGTAAGATACGTAGAACAGCAGCAAAGTGAACCAAACAGGGAGCAGACATGAACTGGCTAACAAGGTGAATAACATGGGCAATGTCGGGTCGAGTAACTGTTAGGTAGACCAAGCTACCGAACTGACGATAGCGAGTGAGATCATCAAGAGGTTCATCATCACCAGGGAGAAGTTTGAGGTTGGGTTCAGTCGGAGTCTGGACAACCTTAGAGTTCGTGAGACCTGCACTGGACAAGAGATCGGAAGCATATTTTGTCTAAGTGAGGTGATATCCAGAGGCAGATCTATAGACTTCAAGACCCAAAAAATATGACAGAGAGTCCAAATCTTTCGTATCAAATTGGGTGTGAAGAAAGTCCTTCAAGTCACGTATACCCGAAACATCATCACCAGTAATAACTATATCATCCACATACAAGAGAAGAAGAATAGTCCTAGAGGAGGATTTCTTAATGAAGAGACCAGAGTCATAGGGACTGATTCGAAAGCCAAGTAAACAGAGAGTGGAACTGAACTTGGAATACCATGCTCTGGGTGTCTGCTTCAACCCATAAAGGGCATTATGAATACGACAGACCTTGGTGGAAGATTGGAGAAAACCTAGAGAGGCTGCATATAAACTTCCTCTGAAAGGTCTCTGTTAAGAAAAGCATTTTTGACATCCATCTGGGACAACTCCGAATGATGCGAAGAAGCTAGGACAAGAAGAGCTCGAACAGAAGTAATTATGGCCACAGGAGCAAATGTTTCTTCATAATCAATCCCATATTCTTGAGTGAACCCTTTAGCGACAAGCCGTGCCTTATAGTGTTCAATAGAGCCATCGGAACGAGTTGTTATTTTGTACACTCATTTGCATCCAACCACAGATTTACCTGGAGGCAGATCAACCAAGTCCCAAGTATGGTTTTTGAGAAGTGCCTGTAACTCGTCATGCATAGCTTGCTGCCAAAGGGGTTAGAACGAGCCTCTCGAAAGGATTGAGGCTTATAAAGTGTAACAAAAGCAGAAGAACACAGGTACTCATTGAGATATGAATGAGAGTGTCTTGCCCTTGTGGATCGCCGATGTGGAAGAGACGAGGTCCAATCCACAGACTGAGCAGCAGATTCAACGAGGACGAGATTATGAGAGCCAACACCAGGAGAAGGAGCATCAATGGAGGAGTCGGAAGGACCTGCACTAGAAGAAGGGATATCGACTGAGGTGTTGATGACTGGATGAGTGGTGAAGTATGAAGGTGACTGAGTAGGGGAAAGATGAAATGATGAGATACTGGAAAAGGATTTATGTTCCTAGAATGTAACGTGACGGGAGATCCGGAGACGCTTGGAAATAGGATCATAACAGCGATAGCCTTTATATTGAATCCCATAACCAAGAAAAGAACACAACCAAGAATGAGGCTCTAATTTTGTCCTTTCGTGAGGTTGAAGCATAACAAAGCACGCGAACCCAAAAGCTCAAAGGATATGGTAATCGGGAGAGACGCCATTTAGACACTCATAAGGAGAGGAATTATGGGTAACAGGAGAAGGAAGGCGATTGATGGTATATACAGTCGTGAGAGCCGCTTCCCCCCAAAAGTGTTCAGGAACATTGGTAGAGAGTAGCAATGTGCGAACAATGTTAAGAATGTGCTGGTGTTTACGTTTGGCACGCCCATTTTGTTGGGCTGTGCCTGGACAGGAACGCTGAGGGATGGTACCATCCTCGTGAAGAATGGTGAGAAAGGAAGAGTCGATGTATTCTACAGTATTATCAGAACGAAATATCTTAATGGTTTTAGAGAATTGAGTGCAAACAATGTTTCAAAATTCACGATAGATCTGCAAAAACTCAGAACGGTGTTCCATTAAATAGATCCAAGTAAAACGAGAATAATCATCAACGAAAATAATGAAATAACGAGAGCCACCCATAGTAGGAGTGGGAGCAGGACCCCAAATATCAGAGTGAATCAAGTCAAAAGGTTGAGAAGTGACAGAATCAGTTAACGAAAAGGGCAATGCATGTTGTTTACCAAGTTGGGAAGAAATACAATCAAATTAATTTGATTACAGATCTAATGATCCGTTGGATACTAGTTGCTGAATGCTAGATAAGGAAGCATGACCTAGTCTAGAATGCCAGGGTTGCAGAGAGGCAGACTTATTGTCAATGACAGCATGAGCAGAAGTGGTAATGAATAGGGATGTAAGCTCAAATAAACGACCAACTTTACGGCCTGTCTCAACTTGCTCCCCAGTCTGTGAATCCTATATGACACAACCATGTTTGAAAAAATGTAAGTCCAGAGAGTAAGTTAAAAGCCAAATTAGGGACACAAAATGTATTTGGAACAGAGAAAGTGGAGGTGGACACAGTGCCAATGTGGCTGGGAGTTAAAGATGAGCCATTAGTGGCCCGTATGACAGATGTAGAAGATAAAGAATGTTTGGAAGTGAAAACAGATGAATCAGGTGTCATATGATTAAAACAAGCGAAGGCAAGAAGCCAAGGAGAATTACATAGAGTGACTGAGAGTACAGGGGAAGAGGTAGACTCACGACGTGAGAGAACTTGGATGATCAACCCTTCAAGCTCAGAGGTGGTGAGAGATGAGATAGGGACAGACGGAGAAGCTAAGGGACCTGTCTGGGGCTCATGTTGAACTGCAGCAACAGGGACACCTTGGCGAATGGCGGCCAACCGTCTACGACATGTATCAATCTATGGCCTAAGAGATTGTAATATTTGCACTGTTTCCGCCCCTCACCACCATTAGGTCGAGTACTTGGCGGGCCAGAGGATGTTCGAGCAGACTGCGAAGGAGGAACAGCCATAACAATATCAGTAGATTTAGGTTGCATGTTGCGGAGACGTGTTTCCTCTGAAATCAGTTCGAAGAGAGCTGCTTGGAAGGTAGGTAAAGGACAACGGTGCAAAAGAGGGGCTCAGACTGGCTCAAACTCTGCTCGCAAGGCCATTAAAAACTGAAACAGGCGAAGATTATCTCGATAGGCAACAAAGAGAACATAATCATCAGGGCATTTCCATTGAGGTTCTAAAGGGCCCAATTGATCCTATATAGCGTTCATCTGGGAATGGAAAGCATCAATAGATTGGCCTTGTTCCTGACGGAAAGACTGAACATAAGTGATGAGTTGGTATTGGTGTGCCAGATCAGCGGTAGTGTAGCGCGCGGCAAAAAATCCCAAGCTGCCTTTGTTGTCTCAACATTATTGAACCAAGAGATAATTTTATTGTTAACACTGTCCCACTCCTCCAATATGTCGACGTAGGCAGTCGAAGATGTGTCTTTAGCCTTGACTGGTTTAGTTCACTCACCAGTAATAATACGCCAATATTTCCGACTTTGAAGGAATCGGCCCATTGCAAGCATCCAAAGCCCATAATTAGTGCCATCAAGAATAATGCTTATTGGCTGAGTCACATCATTAACTTGAAAGGAAGTCATAATAATGAAAAAAGCAAAACAAGCCTTTAAAGAAGGGGCATGATATTTGCAGCCACGGTTTCGATATTTGCAGTAATATTTTTTTGTGAAAAGTCTAAAATACCCCTAACATATAAAAAAAATATTTAAAAAACCAAAATATCGCCGGTCGCCGGCGACACTTCCCCCCCCCCCCCCCCCCCCCCTTCAATTTGATATTTGCAGTAACCACCGGGAGGATCTTCGCCAATCCGGTAAAAAAATTCACATTTTCGACAAAAATACTAACAATCCGGACATAATACAACTAAATTAATCAAACCAACTATCTAATTTTTTTTTTGTTCAGGGATATTTTAGTCTTTTACAGGGAAATGTTACTGCAAATATCGAAACCGTCGCTGCAAATATCAATTCCGTTAAAGAAAACCAAGTTTCTGAAATCTGGCAGCCAAACAGTCCTTAAGAAAAAAAAAAAAAAAAAAAACTCTGGACACCAAAACTATGCTTTGCTGACGTGGTGAGGGACCCTTTGGTGCTGACGTGGCAGCTGGAGAGAGGAATCCTAATGTTGTTCCCTAGCGTTTCTCACCGGGATGGCTCGGCGGCGGCAATGGAACGAGACGTCAGCGCAGCAAAGCTTCACTGTCAGATCTAACCGGAGCTTCAAGGCTGGTAGCTTCAAAGCCGTCGAAAGAAGGAGATCTGGAGAGAAGACGGGACGAGAACGACGACGACTACGGAGATTCCCGTTGAAGACGAGAACGGCGACGACGACAACCACAACCGTTGGCGACACCGACGGTTTTGATGGATCAGACCAGATCTGGACCGAGAGGAGACTAGATCTGGGCAGCCAGAGAAAGACAGCAAGAAGAGAAGGCCGAAAAATAAAAAATAAAAAATTTGTATTGGCCGGAAAAATGGTGGAGACGGCGGTCGAAGTGACGGCGTGGTGGCAGCGGCGGCGGGGCTTGAAAGAGAAGCCAATTTAGAATTTAGAATATTGGCCAATTACGTGGATGTGGACCATATTTTGTATTTATCTTCTTGGGTATTATTCAACGAAATTGTTATACGCAGTAATCGTTTTACTATTTACAGTAATATTCTCTTATTAAAATACAAAAATATCTCTGGCCAAAAATAAAAAAGAAAAAAAAAACGGTACTGTTCACTGTGCGTGAACAGTACTCGGTTAGAAAAAAAACTAAAAAAATACCGCCGGTTTCCCCGTAACCGTTTTACTAAACGCAGTAACATTCTCCTGTAAAAAGTCTGAATTATCCGAGTACGATCCATATTACACTATAAGTAACACTATATTTATTTTTTTACTTTAAATTAATTTGCATAAATTCTCTATATACTCCTTCACTATAATTTTCGGGAAAAAATACCCATTCGAGGGAATTTTTTTCCCGGATTTGCGTTTATTCGGACGTTTTTTTTCTGTTTCTGCAACATTTCGGCCGGGGAGACTGTACCGCCGGTCGCCGGCGGTATTTCTTCACTTTTTTTTCTAACAGGGACTGTTCACGCGCGGGTGAACAGTACCCTGTTTTGTTCTTTTTTACCATGGGCATTTTTGTCTTTTCACAAGTGAATGTTACTGCGAATAGTAAAACGTTTATTGCGTTTAGTATGCCTCTTATCCAATATGTATTTTGGGGGACAAAGAAAAATCATAAATTAACAAAAAAAATATAATTTGAAAGCAAAGAAATTGATTTACAGTGAGTGCTCGAAATTGTCCAGCAGCATTTGATACATTGTTTGGTCGGATGACCAACTTAGGAGTACTAGATGAGATTGGAAATCATGGCTCACACAAAGATTGATGTCTACAACTTTTTGCCTTTTATGCAAGATTGATGTCTACAACTTCATCTCCCGTACCCTTTGTAGCATATGCATGAAGAAGTGATCAGTCACACCTCAGTAAAGATTACTTTTTTAGCGTTTGACGTGAGTTCAGAAGCGCAGATCAATCTAACTTGCACATCCGCTATGAATGAAGGATGAAGACCATCAAGTACCACATTCATAAATTAACATTTAATTCTTTAGTTTAGTTAAATTAATATAGTTCCACTATCAACTAAAAACAAATCTCAAAAATATTTTTATAATTTCTTAAATTCTTTTAACATTTAGAGGTAATTAAGTACCCGTGAGTGCTATTGCTATCCATCTGGCAAACCAGGTCACAAAAATATAACGGTCTTACGTTGAATGTAATAATGTATGAGATCCCTTTGACTTCTACCAATCAATGGCATTTTTTATTTTAATATTAATATATAATATTAATTGTTAATAATTTTCCTCTACTTTTCAATCCGATTCATTCCAAAACTAGATAGATGTTCATTGTTAAGTTAAACATGCATATGCTCAATTCATTCTAAAAGTAAATTCGTTTCATTAGTTCACTTTATTTTATTAAAAAAATATTACGAAAAGAACTATTATAATGGAACAGAAAAATCGAGCATATGTTTAGTTAATTGAGCATGCATTCTTGTATATATTATGTTGATGTATAATCATGTATATATCACAAAGTATAATCACCCTAACTTAATTAAAGAAATAAATGACGTGTTTTTAAAAATATGAATGATCTCTCTTACCATCTATGAGTTATTTCTGTTTCACTATTTAAAATGACATCGTTTTATTGCGTTTTATAATAAAATTAAGTTGTTTTATTTGTTACATGTGTGCCAAAGTATATGTTGCACTTTTATTATGGGATATATATCTCTCACCTATCTTTCCCTTTCCGTGTACATAGACTGTTTCATTAACCACCTTTTTGCATTTTTTAAAATTATTTTATAATCCAACGGCCAGTAATTAACGATCTGAAGTTTATACATGTATTATAATTGGCATTACAAACTAATCTCATGAAGTTGACTTGAACACTGCAGACGTATTAGCCGAAACAAGTTGCCTTTCCGAATCAAACTAAAACAACGACCATAAACTCAATTGCAGTCAAAGATATCTTTAAATTTGCGACTACTATTTTATATTTTAATCACCTTATTATATTTAGTTTGTAACTATCAATTTGCTTGCACTAAAAACCAAACTACTTATTATTTCACACAGTGACGTAACCAGAAAAAAATATATATAACGGGTCTAATGTAAAATAATATATATATATATATATATAAAGGGTGAGGTGGGGTTGGAGGGGTTTTGAGACCGATCTAAATCCGCCTATGATTTCACATTTGAAATAAGAATAGGAAAAATTATTTTATATACATGTTTCATTCATATAGGTAGATTTAACTCTCCTATCAGTCACAAGTTTATACGAAAATGATATCTTAATTAATGATTTATATAGGTTCCACAATTTATTTATTTTCAAAAAAAAGAAAAGAAAAGAAAGGAAAAAAAAGGTTCCACAAGTTATTTCCTTATAAAATATACATAAAATAATATCTCACTATTGGACAATATACATTTATTTATCAACTTTCATATTAAATGCACAAAGGTGGGAGAGGTGATCATTGTATATCTTTTGTCCAACTTAATAGATCAATGCAATTTTAAGGTCAAATTATGTCGTTCCACTACATGCTCTTAAGTAAAATGACATAAAACTACTGTCATCTCACTAATGTGAATGTAATTTGACACAATATATTGAACACTCCAAAGATAAACTAAGAACAAGTCGCACTTCTCTTTTTTTCCCACACACAAACATAAGATGTTGTGATATTTTGTCAACTCCAGTCACATATTTTCTATTCACATTTTTACAATAAATTTGAGACTAACATATTATGTTATTAAACCACACTTCTTTATTACGAGAAGATCGACATAGAAAACATGACCGTAGTATAGAGTTAGTGGTGATCATCATCATCATCATATGTGCTATTTTTCGGATGAATTGAAATGGCAACTTGGGTTTTTGGCCTATTTTCAAATTGATAAATATGTGGGACTTTTGGGAGACCAGTCTTCGAATCAAACTCACGCGTCGCTAAAGTCAAAGGCAACCTCTTTACTCCTTTCCTTCTTCGCTTTCTACTTTGCCTCCCTCCTTCCTCCTTTCTCTCCCCAATCAAACCCAACCCAATCTCTCTCTCTCTCTCTATATATATACCCACCCTTCTTAATACTTATACTTCCACGTCCAAAAAGTATACCTTTTTTTTCATTTCAGAAAAGAACTAAACTCATCGATCGACTGTTGATTTTGTACGATACTATACAGCGATTCTTTCAAAAATCTCTCATTTCTTCGAGGATTTCGTTCTGTTCGCGCTGAAGGTGAAAAGGGTTTCGGATTTTACTCGAGTTTGAAAGAAAGATGGCCGGAGGGGGCGGAGGAAGATCGTTGGAGGAGACGCCGACGTGGGCCGTCGCCGTAGTTTGTTTCGTGTTGCTCGCCGTTTCAATTCTGATTGAGCACATCATCCACCTTATCGGAAAGGTATTACTTATTTCGGATTTCATTCTCCCCTGGATTTTTTTAAAGAGGACTTTGAGACTAAAATCTTTCTACCTTTGTTGCTCACAGTGGTTGAAGTCAATGCACAAAAGTGCACTTTATGAAGCACTGGAAAAGATCAAGTCAGGTAAACATTTATAAAATATTTTCCTTTCTGTTCGTTATCTTGTGAGTCGGAAACAGTTTTGTTACTGAAATTGAACGTTGTATTTGTGGCCACCGGCAGAGCTTATGTTGCTGGGATTCATCTCGCTGCTGCTGACGGTGTTACAAGGTCCGATCTCCGGCATATGCATATCCGAGAAAGTGGGATCGACGTGGCACCCTTGCAGCAAAAAGGAAGAAGCCAAGATGAATGGGTATTCCAAATTGGGTTTTGATCATCAACGGAGGACACTTCTCTCAGACGAGGACGGGGCCCGGAGAATACTGGCCGCCGGAGGAGGGGATAAATGTGCCGCCAAGGTTAGACTCTATTTGACTCGACTCAACTCAACATGTACTTTTGCATGTTAGAATGAAGTAGTAGCGAAGTCAGATAGCACTAATTCTTCTCCCACCCAAATTTTGAAAAAATATGGGCAGATGTAAAGATAAATATCTCGCTCCATCAAGTATTAGAGGTTTGATTCCGCTATTGGAACGAAGTGCTAATGATATGTATATATTTTTTTCCAGGGACAAATGCCGTTTGTGTCATCGGATGGAATTCATCAGCTACACATATTCATCTTTGTTTTGGCAGTTTTCCATGTCCTTTATTGTATATTGACCTATGCCCTGGGTAGATTTAAGGTATTAATTTTTTTCTTTTCATATTTGTTTTTGTCACATATTGTACAGTTTATGGAATGTTTTAATTAATTATGTCCTTCTTTTTGTACTCCATTATTAATCAATCTTTGAATTTCGAATTAATTAACGATCATGTTTTCTTGTGGTATCAGATGAGTAGTTGGAAGGCATGGGAGAGAGAAACAAGAACTGCTGAATACCAATTCTCACATGGTAATTTTTTATTTATTTATTTAGTCACTATTGATACTTTTGTTTTTTAATATTATTTTGTTCATTGAAACTTACATTTTTTTACACAATATGATACATCACGTCAACGACGGGAGATTTGAAATAAATTAATGTGGTGCAATGCATAATAATAATAATGCAGATCCTGAGAGATTCAGATTTGCAAGAGAAACATCATTTGGAAGAAGGCATTTGAGCTTTTGGAGCAAGTCTCCCGTTCTACTTTGGATTGTGAGTTACTCTACACCAACCTTTTAATTATTTAATTAATTAAACTAATTAATTTCTCTTTATCAATTTCTTTTCTTGCATAAATAGTTTATATAATATATTTTTAATTTCTAAAAGAAAATTATAGTAATTGCTAAAACGAAAAGATAAATATAGCATAGATAGTGCTTCATGTCTTTTCTTTCAATTAATGATTCTGTATATGTCAAATTAAATTTACTTGTTTTTCTTGAATTAGTTAAGAAAATGTCAAAAATATTAATTACCTCAAATTGACAAATAAAATGATAGTTTAATTAACAGTGATTGGGATTTGGTAAGTAGCTAGATCTTGTTGCAACCAGATTATATATGTCTAGTGTCGTAGATATTCGTTACACGTAACTAAATAAATCTGATCCCTCCAGACCCCCTTTAGCTACGTACGCGCACGCCCCAATCGTGAAATAGAGGAAATTAATTAATTTTGAAAATGACATAAACTAAATTAAAGCCAGCATGTTCTTATCAACTTGGCAAAACAAGGCAATTGGGACCGGGCCAATTCAATTAATCCATATGATAATGAAAATTATCGATGAAAAAGTTTTATTTCTAATACTATTGTGAAAAAAGTCTAGTTTAATATGGTTTAGAACCATAAATCACAGACGGATTCTGTAGATACCATATTGGTTTGACGTTTTGAAGAAGCTGGCATCTCTTTGATTAACTAATGAATAATTGACTTGTGAATGAGTTTTAATTTAAAGATTTTAATTAAGTACAACCTTCACTCTCTTGTCATAGTAAGTTTAATTTTTATAAGTGAATTAATTAATTAATTAATTCGTTTACTTTTTTGGAAATTGACTCTTGACTTTTGGCTTTGTTAATTCTAGGTTTGCTTCTTCAGGCAATTTGTAAGGTCGGTGCCCAAGGTCGACTACCTTACCTTGAGACATGGCTTCATCATGGTAATTAATTTATTTCATTATTTTTCAGTTACATATTTTTATTTTCTCAATATATTTTTCAAGTTCAAATATCGTTTTCAAAATTAAAATTTGAAAAGATAATTTGAAAAGATATCTTAGGTACCCCACTTCTGCAAGCATTGGTCCATGGAACATAAATCATAATTAATATTGAAGTCCCACTTGTGACTTCCTCTCAACAGAAATTTAAGGCGAATATATTAAAAATGGAATATATATATATATATATATAAATTAAATAATTATTCATCATCCAATTTTCATTTCAGGCACATTTGGCACCTCAAAGCCACACAAAATTTGACTTCCAAAAGTACATCAATAGATCATTGGAAGAAGATTTCAAAGTGGTTGTTGGAATCAGGTAATTAATTATTAATTAATTAATTTTTGTATGTGTACAAATACAAATAAATAAATATACAGAAATTTAATTCTATTTTAATTTTTTTTTCCAGCCCTCCCATCTGGCTTTCTGCTGTAATTTTTCTGCTTTTCAATACCCACGGTAAGTAATTATATATTTAATTAGAATGGTTAATTAATTAATTTAATATTAATTATCTTGAATTAGCTTCAATTTTTTTTTTTTGACTAATTCATATCTTCATGTGTTGCTAATTAACAGGATGGTACTCATATTTGTGGCTCCCATTCCTCCCATTAGTCGTAAGTATATCTTTTGAATTTTCTCAACGTAAATATTGGCCGTATTATACTAAGAAAATATCCTTGGAAAGCATCCGATAAAACTGAAACGACATATGATATGAAATTTCAGCTTATCTTGCTGGTTGGGACGGAGCTACAAGTCATCATAACAAAAATGGGGCTGAGGATTCAAGAAAGAGGAGAAGTTGTCAAGGGTGTACCCGTGGTTCAACCGGGCGACGACTTATTCTGGTTCAACCGGCCGCGACTCATTCTTTACCTCATCAATTTTGTTCTCTTCCAGGTAATTAACTAATTTAACTAACTCCATTGTTTTTCCTACTTACGTTAATTAATTTTATTTTTGTCATTCTAAATTGTGTTTGTGTAATATTAATGCAGAATGCATTTCAATTGGCCTTCTTTGCTTGGTCTTGGGTGAGTAATTTATATATATACACTCGTAAATACTTTTTACTTTAATTTTACATATTTTCTTGATATATAGTATTCGTTTTGTCCCATCAGAAAAGAACGATTTACTAAACCTTACAAATGTTGTCTATTTGCAGTATGAATTTGGTTTGAAGTCTTGCTTCCATGAGCATTTGGAGGACATCATTATTAGAATCTCCATGGGGTAATAATATGAATATATTCCACAATTAATTTCGTTTTTATTATTATTATATTAATTTGTACTAACAAAGATATTGTACAACGTGGTTGTTTTCAGGGTTGTCATTCAAATTCTTTGCAGCTACGTCACTCTGCCTCTTTACGCCCTTGTAACACAGGTAAGAACAACATTAACAATAAGGAATAATGATACTTGTAATTATAAATAGTAGTCACTTTTTCACTTGTTAATAGCGTGATTATGATAAATATTTTATAAAAATTTAATTAATGAGTGAGTGAATGTCACGTTGCTGACTATAACGTTGTGGACAGATGGGATCGACAATGAAACCAACAATTTTCAACGAAAAAGTAGTCACGGCTCTGAAAAACTGGCATCACACCGCCAAGAAACATGTGAAAGAGAGCAAGCACAACTCCGGCATAGCGTCTCCGCTCGACAGCAGGGCGGGTACGCCCTCGCACGGGATGTCGCCGGTCCATCTTCTCCGCCACTACAAGAGCGAGATCGACAGCGCCCAGATGTCTCCGAGGAAGTCAACTTACGATTGGGACACGGAAGGGTCGCACTCCCCTTCGCCGAGGTACCATTCGCTGAAGCAGGGGAGCTCCGATCATCAGCAGGTGTATTATAATAATGCTTCATCCCGGCGTCAGCAGAATAATGACATTGAATTAGGGTCCCTGGGAAACGCAGCCGCCCAAGGTGTCGCGGAATCGTCGACGTCGCAGCCGCAGCCGCAGTCGCAGGTGGCTCCTCCCCTGCCGCAGCACGAAATCACGATTCCTCAATCGCATAGTAGTGGAATATCAAATGATTTTACATTTGGTAAATAAAAATTTTGTTTATGATTTTATATTGTGATTGTAGATGATTTTTGACTAAATCATCATCATTTCTTCATTATTGATTATGCAAGCTTGTTAATAATGAAGGTTTTGGCCATCTGAAAATCAAATCAAAATCAATCACTTACGTTACGTGTGTGATCATCTTACAAACCTTGAATTTGAAGAAGAAAATCAAATCAGCTTTTTTTTTTTTTTAAACAATCAACTTTATTGCTATTACATTATAAATCAAATCTCCAACATTAGGATGATTCGATATGGGTCATAACAGCTCCAGGATTGGTAGGTAGAAAGAAAATGATACATGCATTTAGTCAACCAAAAAAAAGAAGAAAAAGAAAACTAGTATTTTCTATATCTATTTGAAAATATTATCCTACGTTTAAATAGTTTACGTTGAAAAAAATGCATAATTTACTTTCCACTTAAAAATATAAAATACTTAAAATAAATAATTTAGTAACGTATTTTTCACTTATATTCTTATTTTGTAAGTAAGTTTTAATTGTAAACAACACGTTATTATATTAGTAAACATATTCAATTTAAAGAAATAGGCACTTGAAATTTTTTTATTTATACAATTTGTTTTTGAAAATGAACTATTTATATATATGTGAGAACAAAGAGTATTTTTATATTCTACTTATCAATCAAATACAATTTTAAAAAAATAAATAAATAATCGTTTCATTATTTCGTTGTCAATCCCACAAACCAAGTACAACCCTATTTTCCATAGTCGCAGACTCTTTCCATGGGTCCATTCGCTCTTATTCTTTTGGAAAACATAGCTATAATATGACAAGTAAACATCAATTTTGATCCTCTTAGTTTACCTTTTCAATAATTTTGGTTCGTAATATTCGAAACCAACTATTTTGATCTCTAATTTTTACAAACTGAATATTTGAGTCATTTGTCAACGGAATGAAATAGATTTTGTTAGATATGCATACTGAGACTCGTATGATCATTATAATCAATGACACTTTTGTCTAAATATTAGTCTAACCTTTCAACTCTTAATAAATTTATGGAAGAAAAATTAACCTTGGTTATAATGGTAATGCAAGCGTCAATATACATATTTAATAGATTCTATCATATTCAGATTGTAAAAGTTAAGGACTAAAATAGTTGATTTGAAATGTTATGGACCAAAATAATTCAAAGTGTATATATAAGGGATTAAATTTGAAATTTACTCTAAATATAAGTTAGGATAATATCAGTGTCAATAGGAAGAAAAGAAAAAGGACAATAACATAGGCCCTGTTTGAAAATTTACTCTAAATATCAAGGTTTGGATCTCATTTTATTTTATAATAATTTTTTATAATTTTCAATAAGTCTTTTCACATTTGTCATACAATTTTTTACTTTTTTAATGTAATTTTAAAATTTTTAAAATCACAATCCAAATCAATGTTTGGATCCAGTCTTAATACCAAACGCCAAAAAATTCATCATTCCTTTGTCGAGTAGTTATTGACTTGACCACATTGCCATTTTTAAATGCAAATCATATCGAGTTGAATAAATAGTTTTGATTTATTCAACAAGTGGGGCAAAATTAGAAACCTATCATTTGTCCCTTTCACGTACCTACAAAGGCTACAATTTTCAATTTGCATGAAAGGAAGCATCGATCCCATTTAGAAAAAAAAAAAAAAAAATTACAGTCCCGTTAAATGAATGATTCAATTACTGAATTTGGTATATACCATATACAATTGCATTTTTTTTTTTAAAAGAAAATAAAAATTTTCATTAATGGTGTTGGAATTGTCCAACATGCAATTAACAATAAAAAGCAAAGAAACAGTCAATAATAGATTACAAAAGATTTGATTTGATTTTTATCATATGTGAACCACCACAACCGTCTATATAATAAACTAAACTGTAAATATATACTTAGTATATATCTAAACATAGTAAAAATATAAAACTCTCAATCCCGCTGAACAAATTTCGCTCGACGATTACGGATCTGCCCGTAATTACTTATGAAAGTTCCGAGACTGAATTTTCAATCGAATCTTCATACACAGTGATCATGAATATAATCATAACCAGAAACTCATACACCATAGTTATGAATGAATCATCATAGCCAGAGAGAAAAATCAATATAGTCAGAGAAAAAATTCTCAAAGATAAGGAAGAAAACACCATAAATATTAAATATGGAGAAAAACACCATAAACAATGATAAATTAATTATTTGAAGGGAAAACTTCTAATAAAGAGAAAATTAAAGAAAATATAACAATAATGAGAGTATAACTAATTCCAAATTTAATTTGGTGTTTATTATTATTATTATTATTATTATTATTATTATATTAATTAATACTAACAAAGATAGTGTACAACGTGGTTATTTTCAGGGTTATCATTCAAATTCTTTGCAGCTGCGTCACTCTGCCTCTTTATGCTCTTGTAATACAGGTAAGAACAACGTTAACAAATATAGAATAATGATACTCATAACTATAAATATTTAACAATAATTCATTTTTTCACTTGTTAATAACCTGATCATGATATATATTTTATAAAAATTTAAATTACGAGTGAATGTCACGTCACTGGCTATGACTATAACATTGTGGATAGATGAGATCAACAATGAAACTAACAATTTTCAACAAAAAAGTAGCCACGGTTCTGAAAAACTGGCACCACACCGCCAACGGCGCCAAGAAACACGTGAAAGAAAGCAAGCACAACTCCGGCATGGCGTCTCCGCTCGACAGCAGGGTGGGTACGCCCTCGCACGGTGGGATGTCGCCGGTTGATCTCCTCCGCCACTAAAAGAGCGAGATCGACAGCTTCCAGGCGTCTCCGAGGAAGTCGAATTACGATTGGGACACGGAAGGGTCGCACTCCCCTTCGCCGAGGTACCATTCGCAGCAGCAGGGGAGCTCCGATCATCAGCTGGTTCACCCCGGCATCAGCAGAATAATGACATTGAATTAGGGCCCCTGGGAAACGCCGCCGCTCAAGGCGTCGCGGGATCGTCGGCGTCGCAGTCGCAAGTGGCTCCCTTGCCGCGGCACGAAATCACGATTCCTCAATCGCTTAGTAGTTGAAGATCAAATGATTTTACTTTTGGTAAATAATAATTTTGTTTATGATTTTATCTATTGATTGTAGTTTTATTAAGTCTTCATTCTTGAATAGTGTAAATCATCAGGAAATCTTCATTCTTGATCATGCAAGCTTGCTCTGTTGTTATTTTTATTTTATTTTAACCAATCAATTTTACAACGTTATTTTTGTTATATTATCAATCACCATCGAAGTGACTCTTTATGGATCATAACCGTTTGAGGATTGAATCATTCTTAATCAATACTTGGTAGGTAGAGAGAAAATAGTGCATTGCATCTGCGTTATTTATTTTAGTTAACGAGAAGAAAAAGAACAGATCTAGTACGAAATATATTATTTATATGGGACGGAAGAAGTGTCATATAGTATAATATAAAGAAGGACATAGGCTCCGTTCTCTTCATGATTGAATTGGAAAAATTTTGTTTTGAGGAATGAAAATTTTTTTGGACGAAATTTCTTTTGGGGATTTGTGTAGGAAAGAGAAAAAGAGTATAATAATTATGTTATTTTTAAAATTTATGTGAGTGAAGATTTAGAGGGAATTGTAAATTTTGAATTTTAAATTTAGTAGAAAATGAGATTGTTTCTTTATGTAAAATTTGAGAAGGAAAAAAAGTAATGATTTTTCTAAAATGGGATGAAAAAGAACAGAACCTAAATGTAAAAATTTATTTTCCACTTAAAAATATAGAACACTTAAAATAAATAATTTAGCACAATATTTTCACTTATTTCTTACTTTCTAAATAAAGATTAATTGTGAACCACACATTATTATATTAATAAATGTATGAAATGTTAACAAATAAACAGTGAATTTAAAAAAAAAATTAAACAGTGAAATTTTATTGAGACAAAAGAGTATTTTTATTTTCTACTTATCAATCAAACACAATTTTTTGTTTTCAAAAAAAATAATAAAAGAAATGTAGTACGCTATTTCCCGCGTAGCAGACCGTTTCCATGGGTCCATTTGCTCTTCTTCTTTTGTTGGCCCACCAAAAGGTTATTTAAGCCCAATTTAAAAAGAACATTATAAGAGAAAGTGTAAAATGAATGAATGGAAGATGGAAAATATAGCTATAATATATATTTTCTTAAGCAAAAAATAGCTATAATAATAATATAAGTGGCTCTCATTCATGGTTGTTAGAATCGGTCTAGACTCGTAGAATCGGCCGATTCTACGAGTCTAGACCCTGGAATCGAGTCAAACTCGAAATAGAATCGGATGTACTCGAGTTGCAGCAGTAGACTCGGTAGAATCGGTCTAGAATCGGTCTAGAATCGTAGAATCGGTCTAGAATCGGCCGATTCTACGATTCTAGACCGATTCCACAATATGTAGATGGGCTCGAGAAATTGGACCAAAAACGTTAAATTAAATATGTGATTAGCCCATTTTCATGATTAGCCCATTTAAATTAAATATGTGATTAGATCAAAAACAATCTAGGCAGCCCATTTTCATGATTAGTCCAGCAATAATTTTCCCTCTTCAGTCTTCAATCTTCAGTTCCTCAGTCCTCAGAATTCACGACGGGCGACTCCTTGAATTCAATTCTTCATTCCCCTTTTTTGACACTTTTAATGTGCTTTTTATTGAACAATTATGAGTTTGTATGAGATATTCTGAGTTTTTGATATAATTATAATTAAATAAGTGTGTATTTGATATTTTCCGATTCCAGGATCCGATTCTACGATCCGATTCTACGATTCCGATTCTGGACATAAAACGATTCTATCCCGAGTTCCGAGTTTAACAACCTTGCTCTCATTGCTTACTAGCTACTACAAGGACTCAAATTATTGCTCACTATGACAAGTAAACTTCAATTTTTGATCCTCTATATTGACCATTTTAATACTTTTGGTTCCTAATTTTTACAAAGGTACTTTTGTCTAAATATTAGTCTATCCTTTTAACACCTAATATATATACGGGGAAAAATTAATCTTGTTTATTGTTGAATTCCTGATATCCGCTGAGGTGCGCTAACCTCGTCTTGCTGTCTTGATACTTGCTTTTGAGAATATCTCCCCAATTTCATTTCGAAACTTAAGTTATAATGGAACAAGTATTATAAATGAGATTAATCTGAGATTCAATACCCTTTAAATGTTGAGTTGATCGGTATTTATAGAATAACTGAGCTCATTCTAAGCTTGCGGGTGAAGCAATGTGACGTGGCAGGATAATCATGAAGAATATCTCATCTGATTCAGTTACAACTGCTACCTCGATCATCGTGTCGGACCAATGAACGCACATCACCTGTCTAGGACACGTGTTATCCGCTCATAGGCCCTTCCTGTCATAGTCAGTTCGTAGCGCAAACCGTGACTTCTGCTTCTGGGCATCGTTTGCATTGGCCTCCCGGTTTCGGCGTCATTTATATATCTAACAGTTATAATGGTAATGTAAATGTCAGTATACATATTTAAAATATTCTATCATAGATTGTAAAAGTTAAATACCAAAATAGTCATAATAATTATAATTGCATATATAGGGGATTAAACTTGAAATTTACTCTAATATAATTTAGGACATTATTAGTGTTAATAGGAAGAAAAAAGAAAAAGAGGACAATAACATATTGTCATATTCATTATTCCTCTGTCGATTAGTTATTGACTTGACCACACTACCCTTTCAAAATGTTGACTTTGAATCTGTATATCACATCGGGTTGAATAAATAGCTATTAGAAGTGGGGGCAGATTTAGAAACCGTGTCATTTGTACCTTTCGCGTACCTACAAATTTCAATTGGGTGAATTACATTTACCTGCCTTTGAGATTTCCTTAAATAACAAATAGATCTCTTAAATTTTAAAAAATAATATTTCATGTTCTTAACCACCTAAATTTAGAATTCAACACTGTTCATCATTTCCTTTCTTCTTCTTCTTTTTTTTTTTATTTTATTTTCTTTGTCTTCTCCCCACTGGCGGTTGCCATTTTTCTCCCTCGTCCCTGCATCCGTCGTTCAAGTCCACTCGTACCAGTTCTTCCTGCAACTTGATTGATTACATCTGGTCCCATCTCTCCTGGTCCACTGAATTCATCGGGTGCACCCCGAAAGGTCTCTGGTCCTTTGGAATCAATGGGCTCTGTCAAACCACATACCCCTTCTATTGCTAACAATCCAGTTGTGACTACTCTTAGTCAGGAAGATGACTATTCCTTCAAGAGGAACTTCCCAAAGCCAATTCTTTGGGCAATGATTTTGCTGTTTGTCATGGGCTTCATTGCTGGTGGCTTTATCCTTGGAGCAGTGCACAATGAGTTTTAATTTAAAGATTTTAATTAAGTCCAACCTTCACGGCTTTGTTCATCTGGAATTCTTGTTATGGAAAAAAAGCTATAATTGGCTTCATCGCCAGATATCCTGATGCCGAACTGAGACAAAATGGATTTTAATTTGTCTTTAGTAACCAACTTCATTTCTTCCCACTGAAACTCATATTCCAACATGTCCCGAGAAGAAATCGTTGAACGATGGACGCAGGGAGGAGGGAGAAAAGTGACAATCGGCAGCGGGGGAAACCACAAAGAAAAGAGAGAAAAAAAAGAAGAAGAAAGAATAAGATAATGAACAGTGCTAAACTTTAAGTTTGAGTGATTAAGAGATTAAAATGTTATTTTCTGAAATTGAAGGATTTATTTGTTATTTAGGCAAATCTCGGAGGAGGTAGATGTAATTCACCCATTTCAATTTGCATGAAAGGAAAGTAGGAAACATCGATCCTATTTAGAAAAAGGGAGCGACTAAATGGACCGATGAATACTGTCCCAACGCGGATCGAGACACGTGAGTGGAATTCACGTTAGCGCCTCGATCCAATTTACTTCAATGCCCTTGTCAGATAAGTAAAATATTTTCTCTCTCTTCCTCTCATTTTTCCTACATTACTCTCACATTTATCCTCTCTCTTCACTCATGTTTTCCTGCGATTGCTTTCTTCTTTTAAGTTCTATCTTCTTCTTCTCTGCTTCTCCTTCTCTTTCTTTCTTCTATGCTTCTTCTTCTCTGCTTCATCTTTCACGCAACACTTCATAATCTCTTCCACTACATTTTTTCTATTTTTCCTCTTTTATTATCTGTAATTTGGTAGTTTTTTTATAAAATTTTTGGCCATTTTGATACACACATTGTATCAAATATTTACTTTAAGTGTATTATTTTAATATACGCATTGTAACAAATGTTTATTTTAAATGTATCATTTTAATACACTAATTGTAACAAACGTTTATTTTAAGTGTAGCATTTTAATACACTCATTGTAACAAACTTTTTCTTTAAGTGTACCATTTTAATACACTCATTGTAACAAATGTTTACTTAAAGTGCATCATTTTAATACACTCATTGTTCAAATTTCAAGATAAATCTAATCTATTTCATTAATTGGAATAAAAAAAAATCTCTATCTATTTTGATATTTCTTCCTTTTTTTTCCTCCTAATTTCACTCTCTACTCTCCTCCATTCCTACGTTTTCTACACTTTTTTGTGGGATTTATCCTTTTTCTTTTTTACAAATCTAAAACAAGAAAAGAAAGTCCAGATTAAAAAAAAACCTTTTTTGTTGGTATCTACCGGCCGCGCTAGAGCTAGTTCCTTAGTGTTCTAGTGAAGTTAACAGCCACAACCTTATATTTTGCAGAACCCACCTACTTCTTATTGTGAATTCACAATAAGGTTATGGCTGGATTCCCGTCAGATCCACCACCGGTAGAACCAAAAAAAAAAAAAAAAAAGTCGGCTGAACACTGGAGCCACGGCACCTGAAATCAATGGTGAGGAGACGGATTGCTACGTTGATTGCTTCTACTCTCATTTTCTGTTGGAGGAAGTAAGAAGAAAGAGAGATGAGGAACAAAGAAAGTCACAAATGGAGAGAAAGACAGAAAAGATGATGAGAGAGAAAAATAAAAATGGGACTGATGTGAGTTGCGTGTTTACACGCTTTGCTTATGTGGATTTCCACTCACAAGGGCAAAAAGGGAACCCAAAATGGTCGGTCCCTTTCGGGACCTAAAACTCATCGGTCCATTTAGTATTTTCCTTAGAAAAAAATGACAAAATAAGAAAAACTACGGAGTCTCGTTAAAATGAATCATTCCATCAGTGAATTTGACTTATGCAATTACATTACTAATACATAAAAAATAAAATTTAGTGACTGATATCAAAAAGTGTACTCTATTTGAAAAGTTCGCTCTCTAATTATTAGAAAAGTTCAATTTTCATTTTGTTATTTATCGTAACCTTAGTAAGCGATTATGTGTGATTTACAAAATAGTGCGTGTAAGGGAAAAAAAAAAACTATTTTTACACAAGTATGTAATAAAAAGAATAATCGGTTCTTTAGAAGAAAAAAAGAGAGAGAAATAATTAATGTGTGCATGCTTACGTAGTGGAATTTTCTATGTTTTAAAATCGGTTTTGAAAATATATTTTAAAAAAATAATTTTATAATATAAAAAATATATTGAAAATATAAAAAAATATAGTTAAATAGTAAAAATTGTATTAAAAATGATGAAAAATAATTATAATATATTAAATTTAGTGTTGAAACCAAAACAAAAACCAAAACCGAAACCAAAACCAAAACCAAAACCAAAACAAAAAGGACATGACCTAAGTGTGGCAATGACAATTTTGTTTGCAAGAAATTGTTATTCCCCATTAATATAACACAAAATGGTTGGACACTCGTGTGAAGTATTTAGTCACGGCAGACTCCACTTCCGACCAAACACGACCTTATTTTTTTTAGAAATGTTTGAGTTTTGATTTAAAAAAAATAGTTTTATAATGTAAAAATGTATAAATAAATAATAAAAAATTATATTAAAAATAATAAAAAATTAATTATAATATATTAAATTTATTATTAAAAATAAAATTGAAACCAAAATCCAAAAGTTAAAAAACACGCCCTAGATGTCTGCTCTGGCATTTGGCATTTTTTTTTCCTACCTTCCTCATCTGATTAGACCGATACTACAAAGAGTCCAAATCGATATAATCACTCAAGAACAAAGTAAAAAAAGCATACTTTGAAAGATTCTCCTGCGAAAAGAACCCAGGAGGGAGGCGTGGCCTCTTTTTCCTTCTGTATATTATAATAATCACTATGTGTTTAAAATTATCAACCTGCCACTCTGTTGAGTAGTTCAGAGCTTCATGGGGAACCCATTACAATATTGGCAAAAAAAAAAAAGATTTTGAGTGACCCTTTTGAGATCTTCGTACATTGAAGTTGTTTCAGTGGTTTTCTCGGTGAGAGATGATGATTCCAATAGTACAAAGAACTGGTCTTTTTAGCATAAGAATCTTGATTATTTTTGGGTTTTCAAAATCTTGGTGAAATGTGAACCTTTTTGTTGAATTCTTACAAATATGGGGTCTTGTTTAAGTGCGGAGGAGAATATACATAGGTCAGAGAATAAAGGTAGCACTATCTTTTTTCCCGTAATTTATGCTACTATTGGAATTCCTCTGTTTCTGTTTTTGCTGAATAGTAGTTTAATTGTTGTTTTTGCTTTCTTCGGGATGGAAATTTGTGCATTTGGTTCTTCTATTGTTTCATCTTAGACATATCTGTGTGTGTGTGTGATAAATGTGAAATTTGTACAAGATTGATCAATAATAGTGTCTTAGTTCTTTAAAAATCAAGGATATGTGTGTGTAGGACTAGCTTATGGTTATGAGCTTTTTGTGACAGTTTTATTATTGCCAGCTAGAAGTAAAGCTATTTGTAACTTCTGGTTGAAAAAAATTTCAGCTGCTCATCAATTTGATGGATTATTCGCTAAAGAAAATTCTGTAACTCCCGGAGGGCCAAATTTGCTGCAAACATGTAGTAGTACTGGTGGAACTAAAAACTTTGTGAGAGTTTGTAAAAGTGTGCAGGATCTGCTTCGAAATCCTGTGAGTGGTAATCTTGATATTTTCGCCTATGAAGAGATGAAATTAGCTACCAAGCACTTCCGACCAGATCAGATTCTTGGTGAGGGTGGGTTTGGCGTTGTTTATAAAGGAGTTATAGATGGGAATGTGAGGCATGGTTATAAAACCACGCGAGTGGCTATCAAAGAGCTTGATCCCGAAAGCCAACAGGGAGACAGAGAATGGCTGGTAACATGCTTTGCTTTGGCTTTGTTGTGCTAATGAGATTATTGTCATAAGGTACATTGTCATCCTAATCAGTAGTGAGAAAATGAAGTTCTACAATTTATGCGTGGAAGAAGAATGTTACATAGAAGGTCACATAAAGTCTTCATAATTAGTAGTCTTTGGCCCTTTTGTTTCGATTTCTGTCATGTAAGTTGAGCTAATTTAGCAATGTTGATTATCAAGTACATGGTCATCTGCTTGCAATAAGAGTCGAGTATCGTCATGCATGTTAAAGTGAATGAATAGGTTTTGCACCTGTAGTTGTATTGTAAACCTCATAACTAACAAATATCGATTTTGTAATTATGAATTCTTTGTAGGCAGAAGTGAACTACTTGGGGCAACTTCAACACCCTAACCTCGTCAAGCTCATTGGATATTGCTGTGAAGATGACCACAGGGTGTTGGTATATGAATATATGCACTCTGGAAGCCTGGAGAAACATCTATTTCCGAGTAAGTAGTTACTATCAGAAGCTGCTTAGTGAGTAGCATTCAACTGAGATACTTCCAGTGAAATTTTTATACTCTTATGATACACCTGCAATAATGAATTTGATATCTCTCACATGTAAGAATGAGTTTGGGATAGTCAATGCCCCTATATTAGATCTTTTCATCCATAGAAGGATAAACTTATTGTTTGATCTTATTTTCTGAGATTGATCCTTATTTTTGGAGTAATTTTGTTGACTTAATGTGATTGCGCTCTTCATGCTAGGAGTATGTACTACACTGACATGGTCAAGAAGAATGAAAATCGCGTTAGATGCTGCAAAGGGGCTTGCTTTTCTTCACACTGCAGAAAGGCAAATCATATATCGAGATTTCAAGACTTCTAACATCTTATTGGATGAGGTTAGTCCTTCTTGTTATTATGTGTATCCTGTATAGTGAAGATGATTATACTCCTCTTTATATTTGTGTTTCTTAATCTTCTTTTAGGCTATTACTTAGTGAAAACATCTAGAAGAAAACCGATAGTTCTTGGAAATTATTTGTTAGTGCTGATTTCTTCTGAAATTCTAACTGAAGATGAGAATTGAAAATGCAGGATTTTAATGCTAAGCTGTCTGATTTTGGACTTGCAAAAGATGGGCCTATGGGAGATGATACACATGTATCGACACGAGTGATGGGTACATATGGTTATGCTGCTCCTGAGTACGTCATGACTGGTGAGATTGATCCGGAAAAAAATATTCTTCTGCAAATTTTCTTTTATAAAATTTGGGTAATGAAGAAATTCCAGGATTCACATGCTATAACTGTGACTAGGTTCTGTGTAAAACATGATGAGAGTTTTTTTGCTCTCTTTTAAGACCTTGCTTGGAATCTTTTCCACGTCCCTAAAAAGGCTTCCTGCTTCTTGATTTGTTTTTTATGACTGCTGGTGAAATGTACAGGACATTTAACTGCAAGAAGTGATGTCTACGGTTTTGGGGTTGTTTTGCTTGAGATGCTCGTTGGAAGAAGAGCGATGGACAAGAGCAGGCCGAGCCGGGAGCATAACCTTGTCGAGTGGGCGCGCCCTCTCTTGAATCAGAACAAGAAGCTTTTGAAGATCCTAGATCCCAGAATGGAAGGCCAGTACTCCAACAAAACTGCCATAAAGGTCGCGAATCTTGCATATCGGTGTCTCAGCCAGAACCCGAAAGGGAGGCCTGATACGAATCAAGTTGTTGAAATCCTAGAAGCGGTTCAAACAAGAGGAGGAGGAATCCAAGAAGAGGCAATGCTTCAGAGTGGAGTAGGAAGTGTCACTCTTTATGAAGTTCCAAAACCAGAAGCGACGCCTGACCCGCCAAGAAACGAGCAGCAGTCACACAGGTGTGAGAGTGAAAGAGAGGCCATGTCTCAGAGGAGCAAAGAAGCCAATGGAAGGAGCAAAAGCGAACCTCCAAAGGAGTGTGAACTCTACTGCCTTTCCCCAGATGTTGGACATGAAGAGAAGTGAGAACTAACTGATAAATGCAGTTAGGATCATACTTTTCTTTTCCACAGCTAGTTTTATGTATCTTCTCTTTACATAACAACAATTGATGCAGCTAGATTTCTGTATATTCTCTTCCTGTGATTTTGGTTCAAAAATATTTGCAGCAAGGACAGACCAGAATGAGGTCTTCCTAGATTATAGAATACAATAATAGAAAAATAAATTGATCTGGTTTATAAGGTTTATAATGTTTAAGGTATTTTTTTTCTCTCGCTTACTAAATATCACACCTACCCCCGGTACAAAATCTCGGAGCCCTCCTCTCGATTCTTCCTCTCCTGGATAGGTTCGGTAACCAACCCCCCTCCAGAAGTTCCAAACCCATGCGGTTTTACCAAACTATTCCTTCGGAATTTGGACATCATCTTTAAGGTATGAGGATTACAAACATGCTCTCTCTAGTCTGTATTAATCATACGTGGCTTATTTTTTTTACCATGTAAATGCCATATCATTTACTATAAAAAATCTCTAGAGACTTTCTTTCTTTGAATGTATCATCGTCCCTTATGTTTAATTAGACAAATCTTAAACAAAGAAGAAACAAATTCAATTATGTTCATTGTGAGTATAAAAGAAAACAATAATAATATTAAATACTTTTTCTTCTTTTATTTATCAATTAATTAATATATAATTAATTTTTTAAAAATAAAAATTACTTATAGAAGTTGGGAAACCTCTATGTCTTCTTATAGGCCCCCGTTGAAGAGACCGATAGTTCAGAGCATTCCATCATCGGCGTTTGCTTCTCAAGTCTCTCAATCACTAGTTGTGAATTTATCCGAGCCTTCGGAGACGGACAGCGGTGAGCTATACATGTTTATCAAGTTTTAATTATTTTTTTCCCTCCATCCTATGCTAAAATGTTGCTTTCAGCTCTGAATCATCCTTTTATTGCGGGGGAATATTGTGATCATCTTCGCTGAGAGGTGATTTCAATTGGGTTGCTTATTGTTGAGTTTGTAGGTTTTAATTTTTGATTTGCTGCAAAGATTGTTGCGTTAGTGTTTCTTTTAACTTGTTTGAATCAGTACTCTTTCATGGTTTCACTGGGGCATCTTCAACTTTGCAAATTAGGGTTCTTTCGGACTTCACTGTAATCACTCTTCTATTACGTGACCAGCACAGTGTTCAATTACATTTTAGTTGAAAATTTGCCTAAAATTTTGAAATTGCAAATATAGTGACTCACATTCCCATTAAATCCGTATCTATTGCCATACCATTAGGAAATGGGATTGAACCTACCCTTTCCCATTTAACAGTTCTTTTCTTGATACTAATGGTAGGTTTCACATAAGTTGGTGTGAAACCTATGGGTTATTAGCTTGGGGAAATGGTTAATAAGGAAGATGCTATTAGAAAGCAGAATCCGTTCTCTTTCTAATGGGTTAATGGTGGAAAGTAACTCTGAAGTTGCTTGTTAACATTTTTTTTTTTGTATAATTGAATTTTAGTGCTAATTGCAGGAAATCCATTGATGAAAGATGTAGTAGCAGTTTGGAGGTTGATCTACAATAGTTTGGTGAATTGTATGATAGGAAATGATCTAATATGAGATCATGATGTTATTTATTGGATTGTTTGTCTTTCAAAGAGAAAGCCCTCACAGGCCCCAAAACCTTTCTTTATTATGATTGTATTAGTATAAAAGCTTCCTATTGATTGCTTTCAAAGCTGTCCCGTATCAAGTGCTAGAGAGTTTTGAAGCTAGTTTTTCCTGGATATTGTTGCTAGTGTTGTTTTGAGACCTTTTATTTTTTGATGAGGAAAAAAATGAGGTTTACTTTAGCAGCTACTATCTCATATGTAAAAAGATCCAACACAAGGAATGGGTTTAATAGGGCACATTTTTCTTTAAGTGTTAAATCTTTTGCTGATTCTGCAGATTTAAGCAGTGGATCAGCCAACTTAAATATGGGTACAGAGCAGACAAAAGATTCAGTGAAAGATTTAGACTGGAAAAGTATTGGCAAATCAAGTGAGCAAGGTAGTGAAGAAGTTGTGAAGAAAAGACTTCCCAAAAAGATCAGGCAGATTCCAGATTCTTATTTCCTTCCTCGAAGATCCCTGCCATCTGCCATTGCATTCTATGGTGTGTGGATTGTTGCTGGACTTGGTGCTGGAATGATAGCGGAGATCTGGATAAACAAAAAGATCAAAGGTATGACTTAGACTCTACCTTCTCTGTTTTGCATCAGAAATCATCCAGTAGATATATTGAATGGCTCTCTACGTTTCAGTTGTATATAAGCAACGTATTTACATTTTTTCATCAACGTTGCACCAAAACTTGTTCAGATGAACGTGGATTAAGATTAATCATCCATGATCATTTTTTGAATGCCTAGGCTGTTTCTGAAATTTGTAATCTATTTCTGCATAGCAAAACTATTTTCCACTAAATCAAACTTGTTTTCTATACCGTGATCAGCTTTGTCTAGATTGTCATATACTCCAATCATGTTTTCTTGTACAGTTGTTGTAGTATGGAGTAAAACAAGGAAGACTCATGAGCTCTTACAGTTGTTTCTTGATTAATTTGTGCCTATTGTATTTTACACGTGGGATATCGTTCTACTTCACGCGGTTACTTTCTATTGCAGAGGATGGAGGTGTTATCTGGGAATTCGACAAGTAGGACTGACTTAGTGTCTAAGGTTTCTCCATTTGATGGTTGGCTAATCTGTCCATGCCATAGTGATTGGATCGGATGCTGCATTGGCTTTCCTGCCTTTCGACAGTCTTGACTTCTTATGCAGAATGGAAGATGATAATTTTTTTTTTTTTTGGTTGTCATATATGCTTTTATTTAACTCAGTACCTCCATCAGTAGTCTGTACTTGGAGAAAGCTACGTAGTATAGATGTTTTGCAAGTTTTGGTACTCAATTAGATGAGTGGATTATATCCACGGGCATATCCCATGACATTTAAGGTCTTGGTTGTGGTAGAGGTTCATGGATCGAATATGGCAATTTTCTTGCAAAAATTGTTGTACTTTTAACTCCATACTTCTTAGTACATCTATTGGATCATTGAAAATAGTGCAGTAAACTAATGTTAAAACAAGGAAGAAATTTATCTTTATTTTTTGGTCCCTACTTGTTCATCACTGAAAATAGCATTTCGACGTGTGATCTTATATAGTGTAGTGGGTGCACCGAATAATTCTAAGAACAAAACCGAAGGCCAGAATAGTATGGGCCAACGATGGGCCCTATAAAGGACTAGGAGCGTCTGCAAGCAACCAACTCCCCCAACCTCCGAACCTGTTCCCGCCCATTTCTCCATTCGAACTTCGAAAAATAAAATACTTGAGCGACAGGCTTTTCGTTTTCAAATTTATCCAAACAGATCATCGGGAGCGTGTTGGTTCATAGTACTACTATATTCTGATGTGAATTCTCTCCAATCTCCATGGCCATGGATCCTCGCCCTCCATTTACGGGTAATTTTTGTTTCTCTTCTTTATTTGCCTTTACACTGAATTCAATTTTCCTTGCCTCTCATGTTCATCTCCTTTATAGGAAAAATCCTGAGAAATAAAGCGGATGGAAAGTCTTCCGATGCACCCAAAACAAAAATTAAAGAACCCACCATCATCAACAGGTAAATATCTTCATCTCATCTCATCTGTGGTGTATTTTTTGTTTGCGAAAAACTTTTATATTTATTGTGAATTGGTTGAACAATCAAGAAAACCTCTGTTTTACAGAGAAAGGAGGGTTTTCGGGACGGTGAGAAACCAAAATGTACTTCCCAAGGCAGTGACAGAAAAGCCCACAAGGAAGCCTGGGATTCTTCAGAAACCCACAAAGAAATCAATTGATCCCACTGAAGAGAACAACAATGTAGCAACCGCCACGAAGAAAGGCGTGAACTTTCGAGAGAAATTGGAGGAAAATAAGGACAAGGGTGATGTTTCAGGGGAAGTGGCCGAAATCCCTTCAAAAGAATCAAAACCCTCATTCTTGGTCAAGCCCAGGAAGAAAAGCGTGAATTTTCGCGAGAAAGTTGAGGAAAATGAGAAGGGATCGGAGGAGGGTGATGTTTCAGGCGGCGCTGGTCTTCATACTCCACTGAAATCCCCCTTTTCGATTAAGCCTAATGTCCCCGGCACGCCTTACCGGAGCGCCGAGAGATGCAGCAAGTGTAGGTTTGATAAGCTTGAGACGTCGTCGTATTGGCTTGGTCAAATCAGGTTGGCCGAATCCACCGGGAAGCATTTTGTTTCTGCCGCTTTCTTCCGATTAGCTTCGGAATGCAAAGCAGAGGTTTGTTCATTGTTGCTGCCAAATGCTAATGGTTTTTTTAATACTTCGTTTTTTTTTTTTTCCTTTCAATTTACAAGTTTTATGAATTATGCATCGTTTTGTTGCTTGTTAGCCTATTCTCAACATGAAAGTTGAGCTGAAGAAGTATGTATGGCGCCACGAGGACTTATGGGGCGAAAAGGAATGGAGAGATTTGCGCCTCAGCTATGGTTTGATGAAGGAGGACAGCAACAGCGTAAGCCAAGATAATGGGGAGGAAGGGAAAAGTGAAGATTTTGTAACCATTGATGTTGATGTTGATGATGATGATGATGAACAAGAAGAAGAGAAGCAAATTATGGACCAAGGTCCACACTTGTGTGGAAGCTGGGAATGAATGGAAATTATTAGAGTTTGACATTAGATTTTTAGTTGTTCTTCTTGTGTTGTGTTTGGGAAGTATCACTTTCTTTGACACAAACAGGTAAATTTTATGTGTTTGTGTGGAAGCTGTGAATGAATGAATGAAATTATTAGATTTTTAGTTGTTTTCTTTGATACTTTTGAATCAAACTGGTAAAATAGATGTATTTTGGATGTTATGGATTATGGGAAATGAAAGAAATGTATCTTTGGATTTTCTTTGATAATGGTTAATGCATTGTGAAAGAGATGCATTTTTGGATTTTATTCATTGGCTATGGATTGAGTTTGAAGTATGCTAGTTTGCAAGATCGAAATTTAAATGTGCGATCAATTTGAGTGTAGAATTGAAATAGTTGGATTCTGCAAACTATGTAAGAAAAATTACATACAATGACAGGTAAATCTCTGTGAGATTTAGAGCACCTAAACTGTAAGCTTTTATTAAATAATTGAGTCTAAAATTTCGTTTATGTTAATTAATTTATTGAATAAATGAGTTTGAGCTGAACATTTGTCAAAACAATTTATTTGTAATTTCACCTTATGTTTTGAAGTGTGAACATATGGAAAGAATTGCAAATTGCGGGGGGAAAAAGGTAACAATTGGGGGCATTCCGAGAATTGAACTCGGGACCTCTACGAACCTAAGCGAGAATCATACCACTAGACCAAATGCCCAGCTATGCTGTCGGTGTTAATTTTATAATAATTATCTTAATTCTTATTTTGCAGTGCTCTTAATCAAGTACTTAAAGGAGTTATAATTGCTTTTTGAGTTGTCATATGTTCATTAATTACATGAAGCACCATATATACTCATATACAGTATATTTGATGAAAAATTAACTGAAATTAATCATGAAAGTTTACTACTCAGATTTACATTTTCACTTTTACGATACGGAATTGATATTTGCAGAGACGGTTTCGATATTTGCAGTGACATTTTCTTGTGAAAAAATTGAAATGCCCTTGGGGAAAAAAAATTTAAAAAAAAAAGTTTTATTAATTATTTTAGTTGTATTATGTCCGAATTTATTAGTAGTTTTGTCAAAATTGTGAAATTTTTTACCAGAATGGGGAAGATCTGCCCAGCGGTTACTGCAAATAAGAAGAGGGGGGGGAGGGGGGCAAAAGTGTCGCCGGCGACATTTTTGTGCCAAAGTGTCGCCGGAGGCAGGCGACAGTTTGGTGTTTTTTTTTTTCCTTTCTTTTTTTATGTAGTTTTATTAATTATTTTACTTGTATTATGTCAAAATTTATTAGTAGTTTTGTCAAAATTGTAAATTTTTTTACCGGAATGGGGAAGATCCGCCCGGTGGTTGCTGCAAATATCAAAAATCTAAACTTTTTTAAGGGGGGGGTACCATCGCCGGTCGCCGGCGATGGTTTTGGATAAAACCATCTCCCGGCGATGGTTTTATACAAAACCATCTCCCGGCGATGGTTTTATACAAAACCATCGCCGGATCCCCGCGATGGTTTTAAACCATCGTCGGCGACCGGCGATGGTTCGATGGTTTAGGCCAAAACCATAGCCGGAGACCGGCGATGGTTTTTGTGTAATTTTTTATTATTTTTTAATAGCAGTAGACTTTACAGAAGGAATAGGAAAATTTAATTTTTTTCCCCAAAGGTATTTCAGTCTTTTTACAAAAAAATATCGTTGCAAATATCGACACCGTCGCTGCAAATATCATGTCCCTTACGATCATACTGTTATTGTCCTATTAAAAAAAGTGTGAACATTCAACTTTTTATAACAATCATTTTCTATCAGAAACACGTTATGTCATTTACAACCAGGCATATTTCAGATAATGCCAAACCAATTCGTCAACACTGGTTTTCTTCATAATAAATTCAATTTCCATTGGTGATTGTGATTGATTTTTTTAGATGCTAAAGCGCCTAGAGGTTAGGGGGACCCAACTATTTTCGGGACCAAGTCAAGAAGAGAAGCCTGTCTTTTTTGTTTCATTTTGAAAACAGTTTTGGTTTTAACAGTAAATTTAATATATTTTAATCATATTTCATCATTTCTAATACAACATTTTACTATTCAGCATCTACTTTTTACATTTTCAATACACTTTTTATATTATAAAACTATTTTTCAAAACTTATTTTCAAAATCGTTTTCAAAACGCTAAAAAAGATCAGGCCTTATATTTGAGTAGCTTATCATAATGAATACTTCATTAATTTATTTGATTACAAATTTCAATTTGGTGTTGACGTATTTGTAGAAAACTAGACGAACCCTCTAAATGATTGTTATATCTAGAAGATTGTCACTGGCGGAGTTAGGGTTGGGGTCTTAGGCGACTCCTATTGACCCACTCTAAGTATTTATATATACATATATAATTATAGTGAATGTTGAATGTTAAGTGTGTAGTGTCACTTTATATAAATGCCTAAACTAATACTAAAATAATTTTAAGAATTTGTGTTCTGCTCGTAAACATTGTGTAGTTTCTGGACCTTTTTTTTAATATTTATTTGAATATATTTTACTTTGTTTGTATAAATGCGTCATTATGAATATGACCCCTCCTCTAAATTTTCTTTTTTAACTCCGCTAGTAAAAATTATCAATCAATTATGCATCAAACAATCATTGAATCAATAGTATTTAAATAAAATAGTTTTAGGTCTAGAATCGAAAAATAACAATCTCAATCCAGCCAAATCAATTAAATATCATTAACTATTCCGCTGCGGTTCTGTGTTTTTTTCTTCGCAGGATTGAATAATATATTAATTGCTGCGTTTCTCGTGTCTCAGATTGGCCCAGTTTGTGGCTTATATTGAAGGGAGAATTTGGTTGGAAGAAAGCAGCGGAATGGAGCTTTTACTAGCAAATCAAAGTTTGTTGCTTATATTGCAATCCATCGAGTCTAGATCGAGTCCAACCTAAAACACGATCCCAACAGAGTTGGATCGATTTTATGAGTCTGACCCGTAGAACCGTGTGATTTTATGAGTTTGGTTCAAAGCTAAATAACTATGGTTGAATCTATACAAGAGTTATCGAAAATTTAAAATAAAATATCAACAATTGAAATATTATTCAACTGAAACGGTCTATAACAAGAGAAGGCACGTCTCTTATATAGATGCGTCCACAAAATCAAAACAAAAAGGAAATGAAAATTTTTCCATAAAAAGAAAAAAAATCTTGAAAACAACATGTAATCGAAATACTAAAGAAAACAAGAATAATGAAAAAACGACACTTAAAAAGATATTCCAATTAAAAGATATAGTTAAATGAAAAATTGCAACCAAAAAAATTGCAAAATTGACTGTTTAAAATACTAAACGAAGGAATTTTACCAAAAAACATCGTGTATCATGGCAAAGTGATAAGTATTGTTCGCTAACTCATTTCCCATCAAACTAAGCTCACGAAATTTTAAAAATCCACACTTTTATTATCACTGATCCAATAATTCCAAAAACACCGACACCACGTCATCATATAATGCATCTAACTCAGTTCCTGTTACCAATACTCTTTATCTCGTTAGAGAAAAACAATTAGAAACAAGATGCTTTCAAAGTCCAACCTGAGTCAATGCCATTGCCAACGACCTACATCAGTATGCTTCCTACCTTGACAAGTCAATCAGAATCATGAGATTCATTTTGATAGCTAAACTTAATATTTTAATAATATATTCACAGTGTTATTTTAGTATAATCACAATATTCCATAACTAAATTTAATATATGTATATTTAATACTTATTTTAATATAACTCCGATATTACAGTAGCAAAATTCACTGCGCACGGTCATACCATCGGATCATCAGACACATAAATGCTACTTTGCCAATGAAAAAATGAAAGCTAGTATTGAAGTCAAGACTGGCAAATTTGACTCCTTCTTTAACGGTACTATTGATAGTCTTTTTTTCTTGTGAAGAAAAAAAAAAAAAAAATGGCATATGTATATGCTTTTAATTTATAAGTTATAGTAATTTTTTGAAAAATTGTGACAAATTAATAATATATTTTACCAACATGAATGTTTCTTTTTTAATATAAGTAAAATCTGTGAAATATATAGTTTGATTGGAAAAAAACACTTTAATTTTCTCCACTAAACATTTCTTTAACTGTCACATGCATTGCTAATAGATATAAAGGAAATGTTACAATGAAATAGTGTTCATATCTTATCTTATTGGGATCGATAACATGGAAAACAATATTATAAAAGGAACTCTTCTAATAGACCAAATAGAGTAACGCTGTTTTATCATCCGAATTCCCACGAAGAGAGTATTATATTCTCTCTTTCTTCTTCAGTTTATTAGTTATTTGTTTGGATTTTAATTTACTTTCGAAAACTAATATTGACATATATTTCAATAACGTTAAGAAGTATTACACAAAAGTGTTACAGAAAAATCGAGCTTGAAAGCGGTAACGTGACGTTAGATCAGATAAGTCAGAATTACAATGTTCCAATAAAGAAAATATCGCACTTTTGGTTCATGTTCTTTTTTCCCTCGTTGCACTTTTGATTCATTTTTTTAGTATCGTTGCATTTGTGGTCCCTATTCTTTACTATTTTGGTACTTTTGATCCTTATGACCAGCTGTAAAAGGTTTTTGTTGACTGATTTAGTAAGTCAACGTAATTATGTAAGTCAACAATATTTTTAAAATTTGCATAATCATCTCCAAGTGACCTACAAAACATTCTATAGCCCGTCGATACGACCAAAAGTATCAAAATAGTAAAGAATATGGACCACAAATGCATCAACACTGAAAAGAAGAACCAAAAGTACAACGAAAACAAAGAACGAGAACCAGAAGTTCGATTTTCCCTCTATCCGCGAATGCCGAGTCAAAATCACAGATCATTCCTCCCCCAGTCACTGAAATATTAGAGAAGTTGGTGAAGTTTCATAACTTAACTGCAATAACCCAAACATTTATTATAGTTGAACATGTCTTTCATCGATCTCTTCGAACTTCTCTTCTTATTTAAGAGTATTAAACAGCTTTAAAATTTCACCAACTTCCTTTGAAAATTTGATCAAGATTTTATAATCATGGCTGGTGGCGGGGGAGGACGGTCTTTGCTTCAAACTCCCACTTGGGCTTTGGCTACTGTTTGCTTCTTCTTCATCTTCCTCGGAATCGCCATCGAATACTTGATTCATCTTATCTGCCATGTGAGTTCTCTCAACCCGTCTCACTAAACGATTCGTGTTTCTAATACTTGAATCTCATGAACTAAAAGGTCCCGTGTTTTCTTGTTGATGCAGTGGTTGAAGAAACACAGGAAAAATGGTCTGTTTGAAGCAGTGGAGAAGCTCAAATCAGGTCTCTCTCTCTCTCAGGCCCTTTATTTTTTGTTAGTTTTTCTTTGTGTGCTGGAACCTCCGATAAAATTGGAACGCTACAGAGAACTGAACTAACAGGATGTGTGTAAAAATGCAGTTTTGATGCTTTTGGGATTTATGTCGCTAATACTAGCGGTGACACAAAGGCCGTTGTCCAAAATTTGTGTGCCAAATAGTGTCGCGAATTCCATGCTTCCATGTCGTAAGGGGACGACCTATACAGAAACTACAACGACGACCTTGGAGCACGAACGGGCCACGTTCGAGAATCATCCGCCACAACCTCATTATAATGAAGGTGACGAACTTACAATTCGTCGCCAAAGGGTTCTGGCCGCCGCTAATGCCTCCAATAATACAGATCACTGTGGTTCTAAGGTATGTACATATAGACATCAAATCAATTAAATTATGGGGCATCCTATTTGCATAAACAAATTTACTATAAACAGTAACATTTTCTTGTGAATCGTCTATTTTGCCCTTTAAAAAAAAATCATTTACACTACCTATTTACACACATTCATTTTTCACTCACACATGTATCTAAATAAGGTCGATAGTCACGAGGACGATCCATATTACACGGTAAGTAAACAATCTATAAAAAAATTATACGTAAAGTTTGTTTGTTAAAAAAAAAAAAAATCATGTCTGGCCCAAGATTTTGCCAAAAAAACCCCCCAAATGGGCGAGATTTTTGTAAAATCTCGCCATTGCCAAAAAATATTCCAAAATCCCGCCCCCTATGGGCGAGATTTTTGAAAATCCCGCCCACAAGGAGCGGGATTTTGGAAGAAAATCACGCTCCCTCTAGACGTGATTTTTCTTCTTCAAAATCCCACCCGGGATGGGCGGGATTTTCTTCCCGGGTGTGATTTTTATTGTTTGAATATGATTTTTCTTTTAATTTATAACGAAGGGGCATTATTGACTTTTTACAGGAAAATATTCTTGTGAATAGTAATTTGGCTCTTACAAATAACAATTTTGTTAAATTGACCTGATTTTTCATTTCAATTTACATTATTTTCTAGTGTAAAGTCTCCCGATGCTTTGTGGTTCAGAACAGAAAGTGCGGGTAGCTAGTGAAAATGATAATGTTGAGATGGACTTGTCTTCATATTGAGTTAGCTCTCATACATGAGAGAGAAAAAAAAGAGAGAAATATGATTATGATCAGTGTCGTAGTCAGAAAAAAAATATATAGGAAAAAAATTTCACACAAGTAAATAAATATGTCACACATATAAATATCTTGAAGGGGTTTTGAAACCCCTCTGGAAAACCCCCCTCCCCCCTAGAATTCGCTTTGGGTACTAGGTCCTCTAGAATACCCTTAGTACGACGGGCATACAAGACAGAGATAAAATAACTAATATTAAAAGAGAAAGAGGAATGCCTCTAGCTGATTATAAAAAGAATTAAAAAAATAATTAAGACAAATTATATGTCATATTTAAATATAAACAAATCAGTACGTCTACGATCACGAGATATACTCTATACAACCCACCCACCCCGTGTATTGCATTAACACTCAGTTCTTGTTGTTTTAATACTTAAG
The DNA here is from genome assembly GCA_016801395.1 of Leptodermis oblonga. Classification (NCBI taxonomy): domain Eukaryota; kingdom Viridiplantae; phylum Streptophyta; class Magnoliopsida; order Gentianales; family Rubiaceae; genus Leptodermis; species Leptodermis oblonga. The sequence goes on along the minus strand of CM028760.1, from coordinate 5,739,871 downwards.
TTGTGATGTACATATGTTGCAGGAGTTGTATTCTCTGGTGTCAAGTAATGGTATAACTCAGCTCAACAACTTCATTTTTGTGCTTGCTGTAATGCAGATTGTGTATAGTGTTCTTACAATGGCTCTGGGCAGGGCCAAGGTGAGAGCTGTATACATTTATTATCTTCCTACCATATTTAAACTTGCGGAACGAGAAAAAAAATTCCTAAAAGGTCTAACGTATGAATTATTTTATTTTATTTTTTGACATAGTTAAACATGTATATAAATTTTTTTGTACAGTTAAATATATATTACTAATAAGAGTGTAGGAAGGAGTTGAAGGGGTCGTAGGAGTGAGGACTGACCCCACCCCCATTGGTTCCGTCCTTGCATATATACAATTATTTCAATACTCAATTAATCCAAGGTTTAAATGGTAAATTAGGGTCCATTTTGATGAAAGAAAATTTTGCTTACTCTATCTCAATTAATAACGTTGCTGACTTTTTTTCATTATAATTATATACTTTTCCATCTTAGCCAAACGAACGTGCTCCTTATAAATTAGTGGCGTTTGTAATTCAACAATAACTAGCTAGAAAAAAAAATAATTATGAATTAATTCCGAGATTATGGCTTCCATAATTTATATATTTATTTTTATTTTGTTTCCATGATTATATATATATTTATTTATAATATTATTATTCACAGATGAGCCGTTGGAAACGTTGGGAGAAAGAAACCCAGACGGTGGAATACATGGCTGCCAATGGTATATTTCATAAAGCGGATAAAACTATAATTTCGTTATAAAATCGTTCAGTTTTTTATAATAGTTCATATAATGACGTTATTAATACATTTAAAATCATTATTAAAAAATTAATTAGTTTCATAACAAAAAAATTAATTGTTGATGATCAGATCCTGAGAGATTTAGATTCACAAGGCAAACAACCTTTGGAAGGCGGCATATGAGTGCTTGGACCCAAACAGCACCTCAGCTTTGGATTGTGAGTCAAATCATTATTTTCAAATTATATGTTTAAAACTATTTTTAGGTCAGAACGCGCACGTTTTCAAAATGTGATACCATACCTACGCGCGGCTAATTAAACTAACCGTTTATTTTTTGATTAATTCTGCGAATAGAAATGCTTCTTCCGACAATTCTTCCATTCGGTGGCCAAAGTCGACTACTTCACCCTCCGCCATGGTTTCATCTCGGTGCGTATTTTCAATTTTGTTGTACGCTATTCTTTCCGTTTCAACAGAATAAAATATTGTTAGTATTAGAAATATAACGCGGCTATGGAATGATGATGATCATCAGGCTCATTTATCCACCACAAACAAGATCTTCAATTTTCAAAAATATATTCAACGATCATTGGAAGATGATTTCAAAGCTGTTGTTGGAATAAGGTACACTTATAAATATTTGTTTTTATAGTATTAAATACATTGATTTAACGTTTTACCAAAGGTCCAAAAACAAACAAATGAATTAATTAAATGTTTTATGACTAATATGAAACAAGAAAATTAAGGGTACATTCGCTTTCATTGTTTTCGTCAGTGTTATGGTTTTACCTTTTATTTCTATTATAAATTTAATATATTATATTCATTTTTCCTCATCGTCACAGTGAATTCCACCATGATAACGAACAAAGTTCTAGAAAGACTTCCAGTTTCCAAATTACATTTAAATATTATAGTCAACAGTGTACAACCTTGAACGTCATCTGCATTGCTTGACTAAGTTGACTTATACCAAATCTTTGACCTAAAGAAAAGTTTGGCTAAAAATTAACCCTATTATTAAGGTCCACTCATAAGTCAAAACTTTGGTTCAAAAGAAGAAAAAGAAAAGTTTTCTACATATATAAATATTGAAAAAATAAATAACAAAAAATTCAGCCCCATATCTTACAAGCTTTTTCTATGGTCTACAATCAAACAACCATGTTTTATTTTCTTTTATTACATAAACACAGTGCGAGTCGAGACTCTCGTGATACGAATTACGATACGTCATGTTACAACGAGAAATCGGAATTGGAACTCCTGCCCTAAATCTTGCTAATTTTTGCTTTATTTAATTAATATTACTCAATTTATTTTATTAGCAGATGCTTCATTTTTAAACCCTGGTTGGAATGAATTAATTAATTATCCCTTTTAATTATTGCAATAGTTTCTGATATTTTTTATTTTTTGATTTAATATTATTATATAAATTTACAGCCCAATCATGTGGTTCGTTGTTGTCATTTTCTTGCTTGTTGATGTCCATGGTAAGTCCAAATTAATTATCCATTGTTATTTTCATTAATTCAGATATATATATATATAATTAATTAAACAGACACTCAAATTAATTTATCATTTTGGTGTTAAATTGTTAATTGAATCAGGTTGGAACGTTTACCTCTGGGTGTCATTCCTCCCATTGATTGTAAGTAGTCATGAACCTAATCAACGTAATTTCGATATTATATTTCAGTCTTTAATCGCTTCCCAATTATGTATTGATTTTTAAATTTACGAGCATTTTAATCTCGATCTTTAATTCACTTGAAAGTAATATTTCGGTCCTTCTAATTCACCACCTGAAAGTGACGACATCCCGATCTCTATAGAGACTAACATGTCATTTGGCGAAATGTTAGGCACCAAAATATAATCTACCCTAGCTAATTATTCCCTAGTTGGCACAAATATTTGTTCAGAAAAATCAATCGTTTTTAGGTAATAATTTTTTTTAATTGTGCAGGTGGTTCTTGCCATTGGAACTAAGCTGGAAATGATTGTGGCAAAAATGGCCCTTACACTCAGAGATCAGAACACCATTATCAGGGGAACCCCTATGGTTGAACCCAACGACACCCTTTTTTGGTTCAACGATCCACATTTCATCTTGACACTCCTTCATTTCACTCTTTTTATGGTAATTCAAATTCTCGATCTATCCATTTTTGTCGGTCTTATTCTGTCAATTATGAACGAAATAATTATCTGAATATAGAAAATGAGAGTAGACAAAAATAGTCGCGTTATGTGTAGTTATATATTCGTTGAATTTTCTTGCACTAATTAAAGAAATTTACTGTTGTAGAACGCATTTGAGGTCGCCTTCTTCGTTTGGGTCACGGTATAATCTTATTTCCCTTTGCCTCTTCTTATTAATCATTTCTTTTAGTCTCAAAAAAAAAAAAAAAAATCATTTCTTTGTTTTAATGTGGTCTGCAGCTGCAATTCGGCATCAAATCTTGCTACCATGAACGTACACAAGTCATTGTCATCAGAGTAGTATTAGCGTAAGTCAAAATTAGTTTCATAACGCATCAAATATTCATCCCGTACTATTATTTATGTAACAATCATATATAATAATTTTAAAGTACGTATGTTGTAAAGACAAAATTATAAATGAATCTTGAAACATGGGTACCATAAAATTGTGTTATTTCATCAACTTTTCCAAATCTAACTATTCTTTTGTACCAAATCTTGACAGGGTTATGGTACAGGTCGTTTGCAGTTACATTACACTTCCCTTGTACGCAATTGTCACACAGGTTACAATCCATCAAATATGCATGTTTTTTTCGAATTGTTTAAAATTGTATATTAAGACTCGTAAGGTAATTCTCATGTGGGAAATTTGACAGATGGGCACGCAATTTAAGAAAACGGTGCTCGAAGATTACATGGTGCAAGCCATAAAGGAATGGCATGAAGACGAGAAGAAGAAGAAAAGGAACAAGAAAGAACAACCAAATTCGTCAAATTCCAAGATTCTTAATAGTTTAAGTCATCGTGATGATCAAGGTGAATATTCGTCGACTATAAGGAGCGTCAGCTCAACAAATAGCGTCTCTGATTATTCCTCATCCCACAAGAGAAACCCAACTCTCTCGGATTTCAATTCTGGCGCCGGACAAGAAATAATCCAAGAAGAGAAAATTGAAGAAAAAGGAGTAGAAGTGCAAGTTCGGAATGAAAATGAAAATAAAAATGATAATGATGATGACGAAATTGTGGAAATCTCAGTTGTTTCACAGGTTGATAATGTGGAAATACAAGTAACTGAGGTTAATTGAATGATTTTACTCCGTTTATCTCGTTAAAATTCACTTATGAATTACAAAGTACGACTTAAAATATAACTTTTTCGTTTGGGCAGCGGGAGTAATTGATTCTGTTTGCTAGCATTGTTAAGTTAGGAGAAATATGTTGTTGATATGTAGATCATAAGTTGTTTCAAAATCCAAACCTTCTTCGGTACCGGTAATGTTTGTTCTCAAAAGTTTAGTTTCAAAAACTTTTTTTTGGAACACCAAAAACTATTTTTCTCTAAATCCAAACTTTAAGGGGAGATCTCGTTTGTTGCATACTCCCTTACTAAACAGGATTTTGAAGAAATTATTTCTGAAAATTCTCATTCTAAGCAAAGATTTTTAAATAGTTTTTTCTCACTTATTCGTTATAAACTACTATAAAACTTTTCAGAGACAATTAATTAATAGGATTAATAAATTTTAGACCATAAATTCAAAAAGAAAAAAGAGAGAGAGAGAGAGAGAGAGAGAGAGAGAGAGAGAGAGAGAGAGAGACAAATATTTATTTATGTTATTTTATTAGTTATGTAATGTTTACTGAGCAATAATAAAAGTAGGCAAAGAAGGCCTAACCGGCCGAATCCGACAATAATATATTAGCATGACGCAAGCAACCAAAAAAACAGTTAAAGACGGAAAGGCCCACTAAGAGGAAAAAAAATACTTGACGAGGCCCATGGGCCATGGATAACTAGACAACTCGAACAAACGCATGCGACAAAAAACACAGCTAACAAAGATTCAAAACAAGTCATCCACTCCACACAATCCTCCCACCCCCCCCCCCCCCCACCCCCCTCCTCCTACAGTTGTTAGAATCACTAAACTCCATTTCTGGAGATGACAGCAGATATTTTTCTGTCATTCAATATTCTTAACAAGCCAGATGATATGAATATGCGTACTAAAAATACAACTAGGATATTTTGTTCAGAGCCAGGTATCAATCTGGTGGGACAATAGCCTCATCTCACTATTTTGAAAGTACCCTCTGTGGCGCTACGAACAAATTACAAAATTAACTAATTTTGTCCCATCATATATTAGGGATCTGGTCATAAGCATAAAAATTCACCCCAAAACTACCTAATATAAAGTACAAGATGTTAGGATTTGAGAGATTTTGAGAGAGCAGAAGAGCAAAGAGAGAGAACCACCTAGGGTTTTCAATTGAACAAATTAACAATGCAATGAACAATATGGACAAAGGGGAGTGTGTGTGTGTATATATATATATATATATATTATATATATATATACACACACACAAAATAGAGTAGTTATCATTTTCCAAAAAAGAAACTACTATACTATCTACTATTTACATATATGTCCATATATCTAACATCTTGCTAGTCAAAAAACGAAACCGCGGTGATGGATGTGATTTTGTAAACAGATTAGCAAGTGTTGAATGGAAGAAGACCCAAACGGTAGACTAATGGTACCATGTTGAAAGTGATGGCAAGTGAAGTGACAATCAATCTCAATATGCTTGGTGCGCTCATGCAAGACATAATTGTGTGCAATCTCAATAACACTTTTGTTATCACAGTGCATAGGGGTCGGAACACAGAGAGAGACACCCATATCAGCAAGTAACCAATGCAACCAAACAATCTCAGCAACAGTGGTAGTCATAGCCAGACTTTGTTTACTCAAATTACTATTTACATATATGTCCATATATCGAACACAAGATACCTACTAATAAACATTTAAAATGAAAAGGATTATGAACAGAGTCAAACTATACTTTAACTATGTTAGGCTCTGTTCTTTTTCATTCTATTATAGGAAAATCATCACTTTTTCCTCAAAAATTTTACACAAAGAAACATCATTTTTTACTAAATTCAAAATTTAAAATTTTCTCTAAATCTTCACTCACGTAAATTCAAAAAATAACATAATCATTACATTTTTTTTTCTTTCCTTCTCTTTCCTACATACTGTAATTCGCAAAAAAAAATATTATTTTCCTAAATCAAAAATTTATCATTTGAGTCATTAAAATAACAGAGCCTAATAGCCTTTAAATGGGATTGTTTTTCAGGAACATCCGATAAACTTAGGACGGAACATACATGGAAAATTTGCACAACTGTTCATTAACCGGGCAGATTTGCGCTTTGCCCCCATGGATTCTGAAAAGCCCACTTACTATTCTGGTTAAATTGGGCCGTCTTCAAATGTAAATGTCTTTTCATGCCGGAACGTTTTTGGAACATTGCAAAATTTCAACACCGATTTCGAGGGATTTAATGTAAATGATTAATCAATAGTTGATTGTACTTCCCGTTTCAAAATATATGATATTTTAAATCCTTACATATATATTAAGAAATTTTCAAAATAGCATATTAAACCTTTCATTAATAGTATATCATGCTTTACAAGTAAGGGTAAATCCGAAAAATAATCGTCCAAAATACCAAAATAAATTATATTTTGAAATAAAGTTAAAAATTAGAATGAATTATATTTTGAAATTGAAAAGGTATATCAAAAGTTACTTAAAATTTGAAAATACTACTCTTATTTCTGTCAATCTTTGTAATATAACTTACTGATCGAATCAGAGTTAAAAGTATTTTACGACAATGACAATGATACATTTTTTTTTTTTTTTTGCATTAACAAAACCTAGTAACTCTTTTAGTCGAAAAGTGTTACAAAATAATCATCTACAAGTTATTATGAGTCAAATACCGACTATTTTTAACAAAAACTTTAGAGTGGAACGGAAGGAATACCAAATTAAAGCGAGGAAAAAAGCAAGCATGAGATGGGTCAATCAGTAGAAGTCATTGAAGGGATATTGCAAGTTGCAACCACCATTGGCGTTGTAGATGGAAACTTCCCGAGATCCATGTCCCTGATGTGCAATATCGAATCTAAACTCTGAACCACATGCAAAGCCCGAACAAACATGTATCTAATTTAGACTATCATGTATTTAGTGGAGCTGTTAATGTATAGCGTTTTGATTTTAGTTATTAAAAGATCACATATTCAAATTAGTTGTTCATATATCGCAAGCATCATGTATATATCAAGTTTAACTTATGATATATCGCTTATTTTATTTAATTTTTGGTTATATTAAAACGTAAGTATCATGTAACATACATAACAACGTTGTCCGTAGTTGTAGAGGCAAAAAGACTCGTGAATAACTAAGTTGGACAAAGACTTTCTCAACCAAACGTAGCCGTTACATTACAACTTACAAATCATATAATTATTCCGTTCTAAGGCTTCTTCTTTTTCCCCCCCTCCTTGTCCTTAAACTCTTCGGTCCCATATCATTAATTCGTGTTTCATGCATCATTCATTCACACTTGGTACCTAACAGCTAGCTAGCCCTAAGTCTAGTCTTGTCTACCCAATATATGCATGGTTGATTCATGCGGCTTCGGTTCCATTAAAATAGTTAGATATTATTTTTAGCATAAATAGATATTTCTAATAAAACGGAATAATTAAATATTTAATTAAAGCTCCTAATCCAAATTACTCAACAACAATCATTCAATTAGAATGTCTGTCTTATGCTAGCTTTTGTAGATTGACAAAAGAGTTTTATTTTTAAATTTTCATATTTTATACACTTACTAATGTTAATATATGATTTGTGGTAGAATTGTGACTGTTGCGGTAGCATACATGATTTGTAGTCAAAAATGTCACTATGTTAGTTTGTTAAGTTACATTTATAACTTAATAATTTTTGCAATTTTGATTTTGACCTCTCGTGAAATCACGCACGTGTCCTCTTAGTATTTCGTCATAGCAATGGATCGCCAATAAACCTTTGGTCCCAAAAACAAAAGGAAAACAAAAACGACTCATCGAGGTTCACAACTTTCTGGATAAGCATTTATGATATAGGGTATATAATTGAAACTGAACTCTTTTAATAAAACGATTTCGTAATAAGACGATGAACAGTGCTGCGCGTGTAAAATGTCGATTTTGTCATTGTCTTTTTTTGACTGTTAGTCACTTAATGAAATTGACTAATAGAGTGGTATTGGGCGCATGTTTTAAAAGTAAAGTGCTTGTAATTAGAGTTTTTAAAGGAAAGTAGTGTTTTTTGCAAAAGTCGATAGTTACGTGGTATTTGGTGCATTTCACCCAACTATTATTGCTCTCCTTAAGTTCTAGAAAATTATCATTTTCTTTCATTTAGATATCTCTTAATTTTTACTTATTTCATTCCATATAAAAAATCATGGTTAAAAAAATGTGGGATTTATTATGTGTGGTGAGGTACAATATTTAAAATAAATAATTTGACACAAATCTTTTTTACTTCTACATGTATATTCTAAATATGAGCTAATTGTGACCACACATTATCATTAATAAGAATATGTAATGTAAAAAATTAAAACTGAATTCTTTTATTCAAAGTTAAAAAAAATTAAAAGCATGAATATTTGAGTGAAACGGAAATAGTACTACTATGTTTGTTGTTGTTTCAAGTCTCATAATAGCTTCTTTTATATATATATAATAAATAAGTGTTCTTCATATTTACCTTGTGATATTGGTTCACAAGTGAAACCATAGATGTGCGAAATGTTCACGTGAACAGTATATTATATACGACAATTAACGGCGGATTCAGAAAGTGAGATGGTCCCCGAAACCGTTCAACTTTATTAATTGTGTGTATATATAACTATTAAAAAGAATTTAAGATGTATCTAACTGTCAACAAAATTTTATTCATACATCGAATATTTCAAAAAAAATTAAAATATATTCTCTGGTTCGGATACTGGTAACCACCAATCAATCGTAGTCCAAGAGAAATATCAGGAAGAAAAACAAATAGTATTATGAATAGTTATAGTGGTACCCAGGGGCAAATAAGTCCGAAAACAGTGGGAAAGAGGTCAGTGTTAGGAACAGTGAGGTGCTAGGAGACAGACAAAGACAGATGACAAAGGGTACGATGAACGCGGGCGATCCATCAAACCCATCGCCATGTCATCATCATAAACACCACCACCCCCCACCCTGCCCGAGCACCCACCCCCACCCCTACACAAACCCCTGCCCTCTTCAGTCCTTCCATCCCAGACACCACCCCTACCCAGCCCGACCCCTACCGCCTCCCACCCCAGCATTAAAGGAAAGGAAAAACAGTCATAATTAACATGCCCCCTTTACAAAACCATCATGGTTTTACTATATGTCTATCTATTGTCTATATTGTTTTACTATATACCCTCTCTATCATGTGTATTTGTCTTTCAACATTCAATTATTACCAATAATTTGTATTCTTCCTTGTTAAGGATTTTTCGTTTCGGACAATTTTAAAAACAGAATAACGAACACGACCATAAATCCCATATTTTAAATTTATTTACGTTCAAAGATAGTTGAAGGGAAGATGTGTGGTACACTTGATTTTTTTTTCTAATTTCTTTCCCATAATAGCCTAATATGTTCTAGGGTGAATTACATTTACTATATTATGTGGGTAATTATGAAACCAACCATGTTGTTTGTGGAATAATAAAATATAGTCTTATCTTCTTGAATTATTCATTCTATTAAACGAAGTTTGTGGAGTATAAAAGTCACAAAACGAAATTTGTGAGACGTAAAAATTAAATACAGGCATTACGAGGCATATAAATTATACTATATTTTAGAGTTCATTTAAATATTTTGTAATTTTACAAACAATATAAGCTTCTATCCTCATCTCTATCACCATATATTCGACTCTGTCTTTGTGTATGTTTTCACGTACTTATATACTATCAATAAGGACATGCAATATATTATATGATGCTATTGGTACAATATTATTTGAAAATTTTCATATATTTGACTTTTTAAAAGCCAAAGAAAAAAAAAAATAGACGAATTAGTATCTTTGGCTTAGATACTATTAATCATATTGTTTGGGGACAAACCCATGTTAGTGGGCATGAGATTTTGTGTTGATTATCATGTCTTAATTCCAAATTACACTGCAAGAATAGTTCAAGCGTTAACACACGCATTATCACAATTTTATAGCAATTCTCTAATAGTGGCGTTCAGGTCATTAACGTTTGAATGCAGTGTCTCAAAAAATATATTTATATATATATATATATATGAAACGTTCTTTAGTGTATGTAAATATCACAATACTCCATTCGTTTTACATTGAGTGTTATTTTAAATAAATATTTGAAATGTCTCTCAAACTCTTAAGTATTACTCTTATAAATTATGCAAGTTAAATTCTTATATATGTGTTGCGCATAATTCTTAGTAATAATGTTTATGAGGGAATGGAAGAATTAATGATTTCGGAGAATAATAAGATATGTAAATTATATATTATTTATATGATAAATACTATAGTCCCTTTATGGAATCGTTCAGTTGCTGAATAATGGCTATGATGAATTACTAATGCAATTGCATAGGTCAATATTCAGTGACTGACTGGTTATGTGAATGGACTATAGTTGGGGACACTATATATATATATAAATGATGAATTTAGAAAGAATCATGTAGAACGACTCTTATTTTGAAATAAAAATTACTTATTAAAATGATTCCTATTGTGAAACGAAAGCACTAGTTGGCTCGATTTATGTATTTGAATGTTTCAGTGTGAATTATAATAAATTACTTATACTGTAAAGATACTCTAGTTTCCTAATTCTATTAGCCATAATTAAAATATGTAATTTATAAATAATTATATTTATTAATTAAACCTCGGACATTTGCATATCTTCATTTACTTAATTGGGTAAGGGGTAATTCTGAAGTACTACTTCCCCCTGATTGTGGGAACATTTAAAAACCAAAAAATTAATGAAGACAAAATTAATTAAACAGAAAAAAAATAACAATTGTTTATCGTAGAATGGACATATAATTTTTGAAAGTATCGAGACTTTGCATTTTGTCATTTCATCATTTGTCTTTTTCCATCATCAATATTAATGTTTAGATAACTTGAGGAGGAAATTAATAATTATGGACCAAATCCTACTTTTGGATATGAGGTTATCTAATTGAGTGCTTATTCTTGGAAGATTCACCAAATCTATTTTTATTTTAATCGAATTCGCTGTCCCATTTATTATGTATTTGTTACTCGGATAACCCTAATAATTCTATAGCTAATACGTGCAACAAACCCCAACTTTTGGAATGGATGCCTTTATTAGATAAAAGGTCGACATGATCCTTCCGCAGATTCACCTACGGAAACCTTGTTACGACTTCTCCTCCCTCTAAATGATAAGGTTAAGTGGACTTCTTGTTACGTCGCACGTCGCACATAGCCCCGTATGGTATGTCTTTTGAAAGGTGTTTTAGATTTTAAAATTATTAAAATTATATTGGAAATGTTAAAAGGTGTTTGGGAAATATAAAAAGGTGTATTGGGATTGATGAGAAATTATTATAAAATGAAAGTGAGAGTGAAATGAGATGGAAATTTTGGTTGCCCATACGGGGACGTACTCTCAATTTGGATTCTTTGATTTGCATCATTAGTTGTTGTCTTGATATGATCTTAGTGCTTATCCTACGCCTTGCTTGTGTGTTTAGGAATATTAACAACCCAAATTATTGCCTAAAAATACTCCAAACCGTCTCAGCCGACATAAAACATATACTGTATCAGCTAGCCGCCCGTAATTATAGTGCAAGATTTTGCACTCGATCTTTTCGGATACACTGTACAACAACAATTAGTGTCGGAACCAAAAAATAAAAAAATAAAAAAAATTGTGAGAGATTCAACTCATGAATAAATTTTCAGTGAAATATGTATTGCTAATAAGACTGTTAGAGGTGGTTGAAGGGGTCCGGGTACCACCCCATCTCCCTTGGTTCCACTCCTAACAACAAGAATTAAATCTTTGTCTTACTATGTAGAATTGGTTGTATGAATCATGATTCGCCATCGTTTTTTGGTTACAGTATAACATGCCTCAAATTAAAAATAAAATTTGAGTAGATTTTTAAGTAATCCACTTAAGAAATGGATTGGTTTAGAACTATAAATCAATGCTAAAGGAAATTATGTACTCCCATTTTTTATTTTTATTTTTTCTAATAGAGGGTTTTCCCTCATTTTTTAAAATATATTTCATACCCTTATAAACATCTCTATATAATGCTTCACGATAAATTTCAAAAAATGCAATTTTTATTATTTAATTATACTTTTTATAGAAAAATATGTTTCAAGAGTATATGATGTAATAAACAGGGCCTAGGGGCTAGGGCTATATGCACTTTTATTATTTTAAGCGGTCGAGGAGTTGAACCACAGGGAAAAAAAAAAAAAAAACTATGAGATTAATATTATTAATAAAAAAATTTGTTGAATTCTAAGCAGATTCGACGGCTTCAAACAACCAATTATATTAAAAAAATAATTAAACACACAAACGAAAGTTCCACGTGCATATGTTTGGAAGATACTAGCATTATGGTGGCTGCAGCGTATTCTACGACGTCGTTCTCAACTGACTAAGTCTATATGAAGCTATTGTTTAATTTTAAAAAAATGTCAATATATACAGGTGGGTTTTTAAAAATTAATTTGTCTATTGTTAATTAGCTTTGTATGGAAAAAATATTCGCCTTTTTTCTTAGTGCTTTTTTTTGCTTTTAATAACTTAATCAACAAAGATTTCTTACAATATATATACTTTTGTTCTGTGCGATGATTATGGCTAATGAGAGAGCAACAAATGCCCCCTCGACAGGGCTCTGGTCCAATGGTTAGAATCTTCGTGGTGCACTTGCACGTCTAAGATTAGAACGTTGTCATTGTGAATGATGGTTAGAGAGTCCTGTCTTCTCATAAATAATTAAGTTTTACTCTTTTTGTACTTGCACAAGGTAGACTTAGGATTCTAGAAATATATAAAAACATTTAGCTAGCGAACGTAAAAATATCGTACGGTAATAAAAATTTAAGTGGATCGATCGTGGCCTCCAAAGATTTAGGTAGCATGCAATATTAGTACTGCTTTTGGAAGAAACTAAGATTACCATTTTCTTGACGATCAAGGAACTTACTTTGGTCAGAAAGTCCATACAACTCAGTTCTTGATACGTTATATATGGCCAGTAATGAACATTTATTAACTAATTGCTTAATTATAATTTATAATATTCGACATTAATGCACATAGCTTTTGTTGATTCTTCTTTTTCATTTGAGAACTAATTCTTGGTCACTAATTAATTAATTAGGCTCATGTGCCAAAGGGAAAAAAATCATTAATTAAATTTGAAAAGGGAAAAAATTACAACTAAATTAAAAAAGAGTTCAACTGTCATTGTAAAGTAGCTCAAAAGGAGCAACTTAATTAGGAAATGTTAACTTTTATTTCCATCCTTCCAAAATTCAACACATAATATTTTTCTCCCCAAACTTTTTGGTATGGAATATTCTTTTGCTTGTGGGGCTAGCTGGTCATGCACGCAAGGACAGAGACACAACCTCATGAATTAATCTTTAAAATGAGGGTAAATTACTATTGTTCGGTCTGTCGAGATTTCGGAAAACTACCAAGACTTTCATATAAATTTACCTTTAACCCAATGATTAAGGTATAAACATAATAGTTAGCTTCTTACTTTCGTCAAATTACTGACTAACTCCCTATCAATTAAATGGACCTATTACTTGAAAAAGAATTTAAGCGTTCCAAATGTAATGATAAGTTTTTCAAAACTTTGGGAGGATAGTGGTATATTTTCTCAAAATTTTGAAGGGAGTAAATGTAATTTACCCTAAAAATTATTAGGGCGACGTTCGAAATTCCCCTAAGATTTTAAATATATATATATATATATATATATAAATATCGCTCGAAATTGGTAAAATTGTGCCACAAGCAGACAATCACCAATTTCTAGCTGTGTTTAAAGCAAATTTTTGTCAGGAGTTTAGCGGTCGAATCAATCTCCAAAATGATGTGTTTGTATCCCATGTGATGCAAGTTCTCGTCGTGGTGTGAAGAGACGTTTCAAATGTGATGACTGCAGACGCAACTACTAAATATATTAGTAGATATATGTAACTTACAATTGTGTAGTCTAACATTAGTTGTATTTCGATGATGCCCTAATATTGTATGATGTACTCTCTAAAGTAGATATTTTCGTAGATTCTAAAAAAGAATTTCAAATTCCATCTTACCAAAATCCACTTGGATATGTATGATCCAACGTAACCGTGAGAAAGATGGGTTGTACTTAATTAATAGAAATACGGTCACGTAATAAAGAACAAAACATAATAATTAATAATAACAATAAAGAATGGTAGGAGTTGAAACAATAAAATAATAAATTGCATTTGCACAATTGCGCGTCACAATTAAGAATAGTTACTACTACTATGTTGTACTTAGGGCTGAGAACGAACACGAACATTCACGAATAAGCTCGAACTCGGCTTGATAAACAAGTTCACGAACATGATTTTTAGGGTCGATAATAAACAAACACGAACACGAACAAGGTGTTGAAAGCTCGTTAATGTTCGTGAACATGCTCGATTAAAATATTAACTGTATAATATAAATAAAATAAGTATATACAATATTAAAATTTTAAATAATACAAATAATTGAATCTTTATATATATTTATATATTTATATGTACATAGATATCAATATATGAGTTTAAATTGAATTTTGATTTTTATGCAAGTTGATATAGTATATTAAAGTAACTAAACATTACGATTTTCTGTTAGTTAATGCGAGATAGAACGCACACGAATGTTCACAAACAAGCTTGGCTCGACTTGATTAATAAATAAACGGACATGAACAAGATTTTAAGCTCGATAAATAAATGAACACGTCAAAGCTCGGCTCGGCTCGTTATCACCCCTTGTACTCTTAGCAACAACCGTGGACATGTACTTTATTTTTCCATTTATTTTATTTTCTTGAATTAAACTATTCGATCCGTTACCCAGGAGTTTAGGAAAAAATTACAATCCCGTTAAGAAAAATTATTCAGTCAATTGATTTGGTCTTTGAAGCATTAAAAATGCAATTGCATATGCTATGTGTTGGATATGGGCTGTTGCCGAGGCCAGGAAATCCGATGGCTTCTGAAGGTCCATTCACGATTAGAGACCTAGCGACGAGCTCCGCGGAGGACCTTCCAGCAGCTGACAGGAAGCGATCCCATCCTATCTGACAGCTAATGGAGAGAAAGCTTATCGCAAAGATCGAGATAGCGGTTATGGACAGTTGGAAAGAATCAAGTTGTTGAACTTCTGCCGAGGTTAGCTAATGGATATAAATGAATCAATCTGTTATATTTTGGCCGAGGGCAGTGAGGGTCATCATACGATTCTGAGAGGAGCACACTGGCATCCAGGCCTATAAATACCTTTTCTATCCTTATGAAAAGGGTAATTAATCTTTAGTTGGATAGACTCATTAGAGCCTTACTTGCATTCTACTGACCTTGCATCGGATTTACACTAGTGAATTAGTTCTCGATTGCGGTAGTTTGGCGGACATGTCCATAAGCCTCAGTGGAGAAGCAGGTTTCAATAATATGCAATTGTATATGTCAAATCTAATGGGAGAATCTCAACTGAAAATGTACAGGGAGGAGAATAATTTTACTGAGTCGCGTTCTACTTGCCTGCATTTTGCTGGGCTACTCTTGGAGAATTCCACGGGCTTCAGTCACGGTGACTGCGTACGTAAATATGTAATTTTTTGACGTAATAATTTCGTACATAAATTAATTAACGTACGAAAAAAAAGGCATTATTTATGTTATTAATATATTATAAATAGGTATTAATAGATATAGACTGGTTAGTGGTTACTGTAACTAACCAAAAAAATCTGATAGCTAGTCTATTCTGACATAATTGTTACGTCATTTTTACATAAATTAAGCATGCGCTTCGTGGGTACTAGGAAGTACTTTGAAAGAAATGACTTGGTGTATTTTAGTTCATAAAATAGGTAGATTTTGTATATAAGTGGTTACATCCATTAGTGACAAATTTATTTGCATTAATATTCTATTAAATAGTCCTTAATTATTTGAGTTGTATTTTGAGATTTAAAATACTACAATAAATTTATTACGTAGCTCTTTATATGAGATGAAGAAAGTATAATAAGTGGTTCGATTTGTAAATGCTTAACTACATTTTACGCACTAAAATCATGGTTACTTTGTAGTCTCTGCTCTTTTTGTTTTGAAAATATATTTTTTGTCTTATTTCTTAACGATTTTATCTTTACTTTTTTTTTTTTTGAATGCATCTTTACTTTTGTTGATGGGAGCAATAAGTGTCAGGTTTAGCCTTAAAAGTATTGGCTATATGTTATAAAGTTTTGTATATAATCTCTAATGTATCCAGGGGTGAGCTACATTCAAGTGCCCCCACCAAACTTGATAATTTTGTATAAAATAGCCTTGATATTTACAAATTTTACAAAACTGTAAGAGTATTGTCCCATCAAAAGATTTTTTAAAAACTTGTGTAAATATTTTGCCTCATCATACCTGCGGGGCTTAACTCGGCCATTGGATGTATCATATATCGCTTATAGCATATGACCTTTTGACTTTAATTGTTGATATATTGCATCATTTTGTCTTTTTTAATTTATCGTCTATACTTGAAAAAATATCAAATTTAAATGGTTGATCAAGTATCGCTTGTTTAAAAAAAAAATATCGCTTGTAAAAAAATATTTTATATTTCTAAATTGAAAAATGAAAACAAAAATGTTGTGCATAGAGGGGTGAGGTGGAGTCTTATGCCGGAAGGTACATCCGCTAGACAAGAGACTTCCCCAAATATATTTCTTTCTTTGAAAGAGTTATATTTCAATTTTATTAGCTTTCCAGAAAATTACTAATATCATTAATCCATACTTAAAAGGTAAAAACATAATGAAACTAATTTTTCAAGTATTGCCCTTTCAAACTCATAAAAAATTATATTTTCTAAACATTACTCTTTTATTAAGATAAATAGAGTATTAAAATGGGAAAATGATACAACATCTCCAATAATCCAAAGATAAAAGTTTGGATGATATTATTAATTTACGTGAACTCAAATTTATATATAAAATCATATAAACTTACTCTGGTAAAAAAGACAATCACTAAATTTGTGTTCCGACAATAATATTATTTTCTTCATTCCGCATAAAGATTTACGTTTTAAATTGTATCTCGCGACTTAAAATAGTTGTGCAATTAGGGGCATGTTCTTTTTGTTCTGTTTTTAAAACGGTTTTAGTTTCAATAGTAAATTTAATATATTTTAATCATATTTCATCATTTTTAATACAACTTTTTACTATTCAGCATCTACTTTTTATATTTTCAATGCACTTTTTACATTATAAAACTATTTTTCAAAACTTATTTTCAAAATCATTTTCAAAACGATGAAAAAGAACATGCCTTAGATTTTTGTAACGGGACGAGAATTATAGTTAGTGCGTGAGTGTGTGTGTAATGTTGGTGATGATCTGGTCTTCGGTAAAAATAGAATCGGTGGAAAAGTTTTTTTCTTTTTAAATTTTTAAATTTTCTTTTGGGAGTGAAGAAGAAGAAATGCTCGTGCGCTGTAAAAGCTTTAGAGTCAGTGAGTCAGGGACTGAGGACGTAAAAAGTGGGTGACGCAGTGGCATTGACGTAATTAGCCCCCGAATTGAGGGGTAATTTCAGTCGGTAGTTCCTAGGCGTCGGATTGTGTTGGGGGTGGCCGGTGGGGCATTAGGCAGCGCCAAAGGCGCAGGCCACCCGATACTCTCGACTTTTTCTCTGCTCTTTGCCAGGGACCATTTTTCTCTCACACGCTCCCCCCCAGCGCGTGCATTTCACTCGCCTCTCAAATCTTTTCCCTTTTTTTTTCTCATTTTTTTGGTTTTCAATGCCAAGCCAATTTAAGGCCATGTTCGTTTTTTTGTTCTTAATTTTTGTTTTGTTTTGTTTTGAGTTTCAGGACCCGTTTTCAAACATAAAACACGTTTGGCATTTATATAAAACTCGTTTTCAAACATAAATTATTTCAGAATGTTAAGTTTTTTTTTTTTTTTTTTGCCAAAAGATTATTTGCCTAATCTTTAACATCCCAACTACATTTTGGAGAAACTATTTCTCAAAATTCACTTGTCAAACATAGTTTTGTGGAAGGGAAAAAAAAATGTTCGTACTTACGCCCCCCCCTGTAGTTCGCAACATCCAAACTTTGACGGGGGCTTTGGTTATTGAAATCCAGCATAACGACAAGGAAGGGAATGCGCCGGCTAACTACTTGGCCAAGTTGGCTTTCACGACGCAGGCGGACTACTTGTTCGCTCAAGAATCCTTGCCTTTGCTTCTAGCGAAACTGGTCAACTCCGACTTGGTTAATATCCCGTACATTAAACTGTGATGTAATTAATGCACCTTACCATGGGTTTTTCCATACTAAAAGTCCCTATCGATTAGGAAAAAATTCTTTTTTTTTTTCAAAACCTCATCCAAAATGTGATGACTCACAAGTAATCACATTCATGCTTTTGAAATTTTATTGAAAAGGACAATAGTTCGTAGCCAAAATAATCACATATCTAAAAGTAATTAGCAAAGCTGCAAATGGGGTGCAGAAATTGAAGTTTTAACATCATTAAAAGATAAATGAAAAACTCCAAATTTTTGGCAATGAATTTATCAATAGAATACTTTGAATATATGAGACGGCACAAAGAAATAGTAATACACAAATAAACGTTTGATTTAGATAAAACAAAGACTGCGATCTTGTCTACTAAAAAAGTTATATCTAGATTTTATATGCAACATTGATAATCACAAAGAATTTTTCCAAAAATATATTATCTTTGCTTATAATTTATTTTTCGTCGAAAATGGTCTATCATCGACCTAACCCAAAGAGTGTAATTCCATAAAATCTAAAGTTAATTGTTTCCTACTTTGAGACACTTGCAAAAAAAGGAGAAATACTATAACTATAGTTTCTTAATATTAAGTATAAGAGTCGCAAACAGGTAACTCTTGAAACAATCGAACATAAGACTCTATATTTGGTAGCTATCAAAGAAAATAGTTTTATTGAGATATAAATATCATGGTTGTCTGGGCTAGACCGGACGTTGAACCGGTGAGGCCAAGGGTTTGCTCGAACCGAGGGTTCGACCGATTCGAGCCGGATTACATCATATATATATAAATAATATATTAATGATTTACATGCTTTAATTTTATTATTTGTAACATTTAAAATATATTTTTTTCACAACAATTATATATTTTTGTAAATTTTACAACTAAGTTAAACATTAAAATTCATTATTATAAAACCCAATAAATAAATCAAATATAAAATATTTTTTTTATTTTCTATTAAAAAATATATAAAATTCTATTACTACATTTTTATTAGACAAAAAAAAAAGATAAAATTTGTTGTAAAAAAATTAAAATTATTTTAAGTTAATACATGAATAAATTAGACAAATTTTAATTGAACACAAAACAACTAATAAAAATTATGATAGTATTAATTTATAAATAGTAAGGAATAATAATAAAATTAACATTAGTTTGGATGGTCCAATTAATAGATTGTTAGAAAGTCTATGATTCATATGAAAATGAGTTAAAATGATAATTTAAACAAAAGTGAACAATGGTCTAGTGGTAGTACTCATATTTCTATAAGAGTGACCAAGGTTCAACTCCCCTTGCAAAAGTTGTCAAATTAAAAAAATTAAAAATTAAAACCCGGTTCGGGTGGGTTTTGACCGATTTTTTATAGATCCGATTTTTTGTATTTTTTGAACCGGCAAAGTTGCCGGTCCGGCCCAGACAACCCTGATAAATATTCATAACGCACGAGAGGGTATGTATGTACACCATGAACACTCAATGTTACGTGTTTAAACCCTACTACCCTAGTAGATTAAGTATTATAATTTTACATCTCTATCATCATCGACCTTAGCTTCATAAACAACATTTGCCCAATTCACTCTTGGATTCTCTTGTCGATCTCTCCGCTTATCGGGCAAATGCTTATGCGAAGACTTCCTTTTGGTACCAAGATCGAGACCTTGACCCTAGGCCCTTGCATCACCGTCACTTGTGATTCAGTCAATAGAAAGACCAGCACAAATGATAGTGCTAATGTATTTTTTTAAAAGGGTAGAGCTCTTTATAAAACAAGGTTTCCCCATTTTCAAGTGTTCAATGCAGTTTGCCGAGGATTCAATCTACCTCAACCCACCGAATCAGCACTCATAATTTTCTTTCCCCAAAACAATTGTATAAAGTGTATTATTATCATATATATATATATATTCATCCCGTCTCATAAAAAAATATATTTTTAATATATTTAGAAAAAAGATAGCTCAATAAATATAGATATATACATAGTTAATCCATTTACAATAACTTATTTTCTTAAATTATCCAGTTTATCTCCAACAAAGTTTCTAAACCACCCCCCCCCCCCCCCCCCCCCCCCCCCAAAAAAAACAACTATACTAAAAACACATAAAATGTCAATAAAAAAAAACATGGATTAAAACAAAACAAGCCCCTAAATAATGGGAAAGAAAGTGGGAGACACGCGCGGGAGAAGGGAAAGGGGGAAAGGCAAAACTGATAGCAACAAGATAGAGAGGGAGGAGACAGGGTGATGAGACAGGAGATATGAGAGATGGAGATAAAAGAGTGGACTGTTCTTCCTTATTATGCTATGCTTTGGGCACTGAGTCAATGAGTCCCTTCTCTAACTACATCACAGATTCATCCACACTTGCAGCCAAACTCATGGGGGTCCATTTACATTGACAACACTTCCCTCCCACTCTCTCTCTCTCTCCATCTCCATGTTCTTCAATTTTCTTGAATTGAATCTCTGTTGAATTCAATAATCCCTGATCCTAAAAACTCTAGTTCTTGGAGTACAGTGGAAGAAAATTTATGGTGGTAGAGACCTAGAGTGAGTAATGGCACTGCCAGTGTGTATTCATTGATTTCATTGATTAATTAAAGGCTGGTTCTTGTTATTTAATGGCCCTCTTTTTCCATCTACAGAACTGCAACTCTGCATTAAGAACGGAGATTATTGCTCCAGTTGGGAAGTTCAGTGAGATTCGCCAACTAGGCTCTGTGTATCTGAGTTCTTTGAAGCAAATTAGGCTGAGATTTGAAGAAAGATTGAACTGGGCTTACAGGAACTGTGGTGATGATGATGACTAAGTATAGAAATGTACCAACAAACAGTGTTTTGATTTGGGCAGTGAAAAAGCTGTGTTTGTTTGCATGCAATGGAGAAAATGGAGGGGGGGGGAAAAATTATAATAATAAAAAAATGCCATTCTTTGTCTTGGTGTTAGTAGCTGTTTTAGTAGTGGATGGAGGGGCCTCACTTCAACAGTGATAATTTTTACCTACTTAATTAAAACTTGGCATGAAATTTGAGGAGGAGGAGAAACAAAAACAAAAACTAGACAAAGAAAAGATAAAGCTTGATGGAAAGAAAGCAAAGATGGGGTGAGCAAAGGATGTGTGGGTTCTGTACTGTCTAAAACCTGTCCCCCCCACTCAACACAGTCTCTCTCTCTCTCTCTCTCTCTCTCTGTAGAGAGTCGAAAAGGGCACTATCCCACATTGGCCTTTTTTGCCTTTTGTTTTCTGGGCTTCCTAAGCAATTGTCTATGTCTGCTGCTCCTGGCTTGTTGCTTCCCCTTCTCAGAGCTGCAAATGGGGGAGGAATCATGCTTTGAGAATTTTTTCTTGTTGTAATTATTTGATGCCCTTTTGTTTATGTTTTTCTTAATCCAATTCTCTTCTCATCAATCATCTCCTTTCTCCCTCTTTGTAAAACAAGACTTTCTTCTTTCTTGTTTTCCCTGTTCTTTCTTGCTTTAAAGGCACCAGCTTTAAATATATGGAATTCCTGCCATGATTTGACTTCATTTCCTATAGTTGCTTCCCCTTTTTGAATTCCTATTTGATTGCTCCTCCAATAGGGAAAAGAAAAGAAAAAAAAAAACCAAAAAAAACCCATCTTTAATTGTTCTGTTTTTCGCGTTGTTTTTCATTTATTGTGTTTTTTTGGGTTGTTTTGGCACTTGGGTTTTCTTCCGCAGGTGTAATGCTGTACTGAGAATTAGGGAAACCACTGGGGTTTTAATGGAAATTGATCTGAACCATGCATTAGAGAGTGAGGCGGAGAAGAATGCATGCGGTTGCAATGGAGAATGTGGCAAGGGGGGAAAAAGCTGTGCTTATTGCTCCTTGTCCACCTCCACTTCCTCTTGCTCTTCGAATAGCTCCTCTTCTAATACTCCTCCGCCATCGAAAATCTTCAAGGAGCTCTGGTACGCCTGTGCTGGGCCCGTCACCAATTTGCCCAAGAAAGGGAATGTCGTGGTCTATTTCCCTCAAGGCCACCTCGAACAGGCCGCCTCCGTCTCTTCTTTCCCCGCCCTAGATGTCCCTACTTTTGATCTCCAACCCCAGATCTTTTGCAGGGTTTTGGATGTTGAGCTACTTGTAAGTAATGGGCTGCGTTTGTTTGTTGATTGATTGAACCCTTTTAATTTAAGCTATCCCACTTATTTGGAGTGCTTTTGTTGATTTTCATTCTTTTCCTGTTTCTTGCTCTGATTTTGATGATCTGTTTTAGGCTAATAAGGAGAATGATGAGGTTTATACACAGCTGACTCTGCTTCCTATATCAGAGGTACAACTGGGATTTTGGTACATGTTCTAAATTCTTAATTTCTTGTGTTTCTGAGTTGGATAGCCGAACAAATGGTTTGTTATGCTTCTCTGAATTCTTGAGTTTTTTTTTACTAGTTTGAACTTTCGGTTTCTCCAAGATGTTTCTTGTTTGTTTAACTCAATTTCATTTCTTGCTGGCATCGCGCTCTGCTTTCAGCTGTTAGCTCTGCGTTTGGAGGGAAAAGAACAAGAAGAGGCCGGCGGCACGGATGAAGAGGGGTCTGAAGCCGTGCCAGTGAAATCAACCTCTCATATGTTCTGCAAAACTCTCACTGCATCTGATACCAGCACTCACGGTGGATTTTCGGTCCCTCGAAGGGCTGCTGAAGATTGTTTTCCTCCTTTGGTATGTGACTTGGTTCCTAGTCTTAAGTTGTTAGTCTGTCATGGTATTGTATTGTACCATCTGGTTGAGTATTTCTCTTGAAACCTGTGTTACTCCAGGATTACAAAGAACAAAGGCCTTCTCAGGAGCTTGTTGCCAAGGATCTCCATGGAGTGGAATGGAAATTTCGTCATATCTACAGGGGTATTCCTCCTGGTTTGAATGCTTTATATGGATAAAAGAATCTTTGTTTTTTGTTGTTTCCTAATTTGATGCTTCTATGACAGGCCAACCGAGGCGACATTTGCTTACTACTGGATGGAGTATTTTTGTTAGCCAGAAGAATCTTGTCTCTGGGGATGCAGTCCTATTTCTTAGGTATGTATGTACTTCAAAGATCTAAACTTCAGGGTAGTGGGTTGTGATGGATTAATGCATCACTTAAAGAGGTCAGTGTTATAAAAGAAAGAAGTAATAAACGTTGGCTGATTTTGGATTTGTCCTAAAAGAATGCCAAGAAAGATGACTGTGGGGCAGACTTACTATTGCAGTATAAGGTTTATGAAGTATCTCGGAAGGTTCAATTATTTGTGAAAAGGAGCACTAATGTGTCAAAACACGCTAAGTAAGTAAACAGGTTAAGCTACACAACGGTTTTACGTTACCTTTGTCTTGCTGTCTCAGATCCATGCTTCTCTTTTTCCTTTGAATTTAGTATCTACAGAACTTTGTTTTGGCTTGTAGGATGGATGTCTTACTATCTATAACACTATCATTTTCAGGGGAGATGGTGGGGATTTGAGGTTGGGAGTGAGAAGAGCTGCTGGAATTCGAAATGGCCTATCGGACTCTATTATCAAAAGTCAGAGTTCTTACCCCAGTGTTCTCGCGGCAGTGGCAAATGCTGTCTCAAGCAATGCACCTTTTAAGATTTTCTACAGCACAAGGTGTTCATGATTATATGACTTTTTTAAAGATTTGGTTTTGTTCTTTACTTGATTAAAGCACTACAGTACACCTCTGCATTGAAATGCGTTATTGATAAAACTAGTATTGTTATAATATTAGAGAATGAGAATAATGAATGACTTACGTTATTGAGACAAGGTATATAAAAGGCTAGGGACCTATGGAAATGGGTAACAGATACAAACTAGGTAACTGTACCAAATATGGTAATTATTGGACGTAATTACGCAAGGGACACTACATATCATGACAGTTACTAGGATTTTGTTTCAACTTCTTTGCATATATGCTCATAGACTATCAGATAATTTAACTACAAGCTTCTGTGTTTTTTCAAAAAGTTTGTTGATGACTGACTTAAGTTAAACTCATCCCCTAAGTCTTGACCAGTAAAGGAATTACTCAAAAATAAGGTTCCCGTACACCCTTGGATTTAACTTGTTTTCTTCACAGATATATTTGATGTTGTAATGCAGTTATCTAATCCCTTTAAACTAACAGCCCGTACGTGTCTGTCTTAGGTGGCTGTGGTCTTCACCTACTCACTAATAGTAGTTCCTCTCAGGGTCTTCTCAATCGCTCATAGCAATTAAGAATTAATGGGGAAATTAGGTTCATGTATCAGCGGTTAGTTACTGTATTATCATTCTTGGAAGGCTCTTTCTAATGAAACCTCTTGAGTCTACTTGAACAAGAATGCAAAAATCTGCTTCTTGTTTTTCTTTCTGTGTGTTGGTCTAAATATTTTCAAGTTCTTGTTATCCTATTTAGTTTAGCGTTCTTGCCTTACCGGTGATTTGAGTGGTCAGGTTGATAAAATGATTAAGGGCCTTTATGGTATGAAACGCTTTATTATTTTTAATGTTAAAAGTTTATTGGAAATGCGAGGTGTATTGAGAATGTTGAAAATTTATTAAAAATGAAATATGTTTTGGACTATTTAAAATGGGGTTTGTATAGGCCTTAATTTTCTTGGGTAAGAAAGAATCATGCCTTGATGTGGAAAATCAAGTGAGTCTTACCGTCCCATGATTTAAGTAGTACGTTCTTTCTCCATTTGTAATGTTGAAGGTGCTTATTAGTTAAGTATTTGAAGTTACTGAATTGTCTTCATAATTATTGCCCTCTGCTTGGGCATTCGGTTCATATAGAGAACAATGTTATAACAGGACTTGGTAAAACGAAGTATGAAAACTTCCAATCAGAACGTGTTATGTTCATTTCTCCTTTGTATTGTCGTGATTTCAGGGTATTTTTTTATTTTCTTCATAGAAAAGCTTCTGACTTTTTGAATTCCTTAAAACTGCTGTACAGGGCAAATCATGCTGATTTCATTGTTCCGTATCAAAAGTATGTGAAAAGCATTGCCAACCCAGTTCCTGCTGGAACAAGATTCAAAATCAGTGTTGATTTGGATGATGCTCCCGAGAGAAGGTTTGCTTAAAACTTAAGTAGAACTTAAAATCATATTGAGTTGCATTTTCACTCCCACCTCTCCCCCACCGCCCTCTTCAAAAATAAAAAAGGAAAACTTTGTAAAGACAAATTTATTGTGCTCTTCCAGGTACAGTGGTGTGGTAACTGGATTTAGTGACATAGACACTCGCAGGTGGCCCAACTCAAAGTGGAGATGCTTGACGGTAAATCACTTTCTTGTTTTGGTTGATTATACATAAGAAAGCTCATCTGTGTGACCACATTCTTGCTTGCTGTTTGCCAATCTCCTTAAAATGGCTTGAGTATGACGATAATCTGTCTATTTCTCTTGATACGAAGAAGGAAGATTACACCCTAAAAACGGACGTTTATTTGTATCAATAGAAAAGGCAAATCCCTTATGATACACCAGATCTGGCTCTGTTATTGATAGAATGAATAGATTGCCATTTCTTGAAATCGCTCTTCTGATTAATCGTTAGCATATTTCTTTTTCTCGAGTGAAGTAGCTTACTCTTGCTCTGTGCGCTATAGAAGATATATAAGACTATGCTTAGTCACCATAAAGCAAATCCCTTATGATACACCAGATCCGGCTCGGTTATTATTGATAGGAGTAATAGATCTGCCATTTCTTGAAATCTATCTTCTGATTCAATCGTTAGCATATTTCTTTTTCTTGAGTGAAGTGGCTTACTCTTGCTCTGTGCGCTATATAAGACTATATTTAATGATTTTCCTCAAAATGGTGACGATTTTCCAATTGTCTAAATTATTTAGTCTTCAAAATTAATCACTCTGGGTATCCCTTTTTCTTTTGGGTAGTGTGTCCATGATACCCAGCAGTCAAGTCATTGTTAGCATGTTGCAATGAGATAGATAAATGATGCTAGAAACCGCTGTAGCTGATTATGAAAGGATTATTGTTTCTCCTGATTTACCTTTCTGGGTGTTTGCTGCCTGAGACTTCCCCTCTGTGCAAAACACTATGCATTGCATTATGATAATATTCTCCCATTTAACTAAGTAGCTATGCTTTATGCTGATGAGATGGATATTAAAGCTACCCCCTGATCAGATGTATATATGAGTAAGAATAGAATTGATCATTTGACAATTTTTTGATATCCTCATCTATTTTAATGATTGCCTGTGCAACATATCTAATAGGTCAGATGGGATGAAGATGTTACAAATCATCACGAACGAGTTTCTCCATGGGAAATTGATTTTTCAGCCTCTTTTCCTACCCTGAACATCCAGACATCTCCCAGAATGAAGAAGCTACGCACCTGCATGCAGGCAGACACACAAAACAGCACTAGGAATGGTGCTGATCTGTTACTGCCAATGTCATATAGCAACAATGTTTCTGGTGCTGGTAGAGCTGTTATGGTACCATCTCCGTGGAACAGTTACACTCCTGGTATGAATTCTGTAATAAGTTATATTCTGCATTAATTCAACTTGTGAAAAGCTTTGTTGAAGTTTCTTTTTCGTCTTACTAAAAAATGCAGGTCAGGTTTCCCTTTGGGACTTTGCGGAGTCTGTAGGATCCGGTAAGGTCTTGCAAGGTCAAGAAAATTTAGGTTTAGCTTCACCTCTTTATGGATGTGATAAGATAAACCGCCAATTGGATTTTGAGATGCATCCCGTTGCACCTCAAAACCTCGTGTCCAATAGAATGGAGAAGGCAAGTTATAGTGATTTTAGCAGAAGTCAGCCTTCAATCACCTACTCAGGCTCTCTGGAATCAAATTGTTTTCCAAAGGTCTTGCAAGGTCAAGAAATTTGCTCACTGAAATCTCTAACTGGAAAAACTGAACTAAATCCTGGAATTTGGAGAAAGCCCGAGCTCGGTGGCAACATTTTCAGTCAAAGAACTTCTGGTAGCTATCCTTTAGCTACACAAGGAGTTCGAAATGTGGTTTTTCCTTATGGTGGAGTCTACAAAACTGGTCAAGATCCTGTAATGGTTTCTTATGTGACAAATCTTCCTAGAGAAAATCATGCGCCAACGAAGGAGTCTTCCTTCCGAGATGGCCTTACAACTCTTCCCAGGGAGGAAGGAAGACTTCCTAATCTTAATCACGAGCAGAAAGCTCTGGAGAAGACATCTATTCTCCCCCATTCAGGAACACCTTTGAATGATAAAAGAGATGAAATCAAGGGTCCTGGGTCTGTGTGTAAACTATTTGGTTTTCCCCTGATAGAGGAAGCCCCAACCTCAAGTTCGCAGAGCTCTAGCAGGAGAAGTTGTACAAAGGTTTGCTTCTATTTGTTTGCCCTACAAGGATTAATTTTATCTGTGTTCACCGATGCTAATTGTGCGTTGTGTGTTTAAGGTTCACAAACAAGGCAACTTGGTGGGAAGGGCTATTGATCTCTCCAAACTGAACAGTTATGAGGACCTACTGATTGAGCTGGAGAGACTTTTCAGCATGGAAGGATTGTTACAGGACCCGAGCAAAGGATGGAGAATCCTGTACACTGACAGTGAGAATGACATGATGGTTGTTGGAGATGATCCATGGCAGTAAGTGTTTCTGTTATGGACATTATTTTGTTTTCCTCTAAATACAATCATGCTTAGCCAATAGCCTGCATTCACAACAGATAGCATTAGTTCTGAAGTTCTTGATTGAGGCTGTTACTATCAGTCATTCAAGTCTTCTTTCTTTAAGACAACATATGTTTTTCAGCCTATTTTCCTCTGGAATGGTACATATAGAAATGAAATAATGCTGGAACCAAACTCTGTAGATGTCACCACACTGTTTTAATTATTTTATGGCTAAAAGAGAATTGTTTGGTTATTCTCTGTAGAACCTCTTTTGGTTACTCCAAGATTGATTTATAGTAGCATGTGTGGCATGCTAACTGTTTTCAATGTAACTCTTTTGGTTTGCAGTGAATTTTGTGAAGTGGTGTCAAAGATCCATATATACACACAAGAAGAAGTGGAGAAGATGTCTATTGGTGTGATCAGTGAGGACACTCGAAGTTGTTTGGAAGAATCGCCACCAAGAGCAGATGTCTCAAAGTCGTCTTCAGTTAGCGCCCCTGATTCATCTCCAACGGTTGTCAGGATTTGAAGTTTCAAGGACCGATCGTGTTACTGTTGTCTGTCCCCGCACTTTACCTATGTTTCTGTGCCCCCAACTGAACTTGTATGTTGCATGTTGCCTGTTGACCGCAAAAACTTGGTTGTTTCGCTTTTCTGTTTCTGGTTCTCCTAGATGCATATGGCTGCCATTCATGGTGAAAGTTACTGCGGCAGTCAGATTTTAACATTTGGTTGTTTTGGACAAAAGAGATGCGTTTGCTATGGTTAACTTTGGTTTAGTTGTGTGAATCATGGCACTTAAAGATTGTAGCTGCTACCATTAGACTAGAAATTTTACTGATGCAATAGTGTAGAATGATAATCTGCAACAGCCTAAAGAATCAAGAAACAGTCATTAGAAATACCAACAATTCTTGGCAAATTTTCCCAAGAACGGTACACGCGCTTGCCTGGCCCGAGTTGAATGACTCACTCGGGCGTTCCTTCCACCGATACTTTTGAAATGAAAATTTATGAAAAAAGAACATGCGACGAGTGAGTGCACCGGTATATTCTTCATTGCAGTAAACAATTCTACAGTCAACAATACAAGGAAGACATTCTTTTGTTCCCTAAGATCTTTTCCCAGAAATGTACTCATATGAATGTATGGGTTATTTATAGGCCTAATGAGGAGCCATTTCAAGCTGTTGCAAACAAGCCCAAGCAGCTGGTGTTGTCAGATCAAGAGCAACCATAGCAGAGATCATGAATACTTTACCTCAGCAACCCGAAAGCGTAGACAGTCTAGTCTTTCTCTTCTACTCTTTCAGGAGCTCACGACCGATTATCATTCTTCTAATCTCACTAGTGCCCGCCCCGATCTCATATAGTTTGGCATCTCTTAGGAGTCGCCCTGTTACATATTCGTTTATGTATCCATTGCCACCTAAACACTGAATAGCCTGCAACACCATGAAAAGCTATAATGGGATCCGCTTCATCATGTGCATTCTCTCATCATTCGTGTAATAAAGATCCTACCACTAACAGGCCATTTCGAAAGTTTTTAAGGGAATCAGACAGTACCCTAACATGAATTGATTACCTTCAATAGGTCATGAACAAAATTACTGTCACTAAACCATGAATATTAAAGTGAGAAATTTTCACCTGAAGAGCAACTTGAGTAGCTCGTTCACCCGAACAAAGTATAACTCCAGCACAATCCTGACAATCAAATTTTCACACAAGCAATTTCAAAATTACATTTGCAGAACTCAAGAAGATGATTATCCACTGAGACTGAAGCAAGTGAAACTACGAATAAAACCGGAAGCAGATTTGTCACAACCTTTGGATCAACCTTCCCATTGTCACAGTCCATTGCAACAGAATACACATATGATCTGCCATGGATTCAAAAACATTTATGTTACAACATAACAGAGAAGGCAATAAGTTAAGGACACAAAATGAGGCAACATATCAGACCTTGAAGACTGTAACGATGTGTACATATCAGCAACTTTTCCCTACATATTTGCATGACAAATAGCACTGTAAGATATTGTTTTTCTCTTTTTGAGCGAGGGATGAAAAATAGAGGTAAGCGAAAAACAGTCTAGTGATAGAGGGGGGTAAGCCAGCTCAGAACCTGTATAAATTGAAATTCGCCAATTGGACGGCCAAACTGCTCTCTCTGTCGGATATATGGAAGTACAGCATCAAGGCATGCCTGCATAAGACCGAGAGGTCCACCCGCCAAAACTAGTCTCTCCAAATCTAACCCTGACATCATAACATATACTCCTGCAACAGAAACAATTTCATGTCCTTCATGTCTTCCTGAATTCAGCTTGCATGCCAGAAAAATTGGATGATAACCCTATTTTACTAAACCTCTTTAACATCCTAGTCTAGCTCTTCATATTATTTACTTCATATATATTACTTTCAGAAACTGTTATCTAGTGGCCGGTGTGAAGGGAAAACCTCGATTATGTCTTTATTATTATGCTTTGTTCTATTTCTGTACTTCAGGTTCAGTTTTACCATCAAATAACCTAGGCTAGATGATTCTTGGTCCTTTATGATTCCTCGGTTCTGTGAACTCTTGATTTATTGTTGATACCTTTCGCATGTTTAAATCGAACCTAGTCGACAAAGTTTTACAAGTCATTTGTAGGTACCTTTTCCTTCCTGCCCAAGAACATTTTCTTCTGGTACAAAGCAATTTTCAAAAACAAGTTCACATCTGCAATTCCAGAGACAATATATCATGAGGCCATAACTTCTTTAATACACAAATCTTAGCAGGCCAATTACTCTGGTTAACGCTAACATACGTATCACTCCCCCGCATCCCAAGTTTGTCTAGTTTTTGGGCTGTGCTGAACCTGCATGATTATCACAATCAAAAAATTATGAGACTTTGCTTTCGATTCTTTCAGGATCATCATTTTATTAAAGATGGCTCATTACAAGGACAAGCACTTCAACACCCCATTTTAAACTTAAGCCCTCAGTCAACCAATTGTCTAATACAAAAATACAGTAACCACCATCACTTTACTCAGCTTCCGCGCCTGGTGAATCGAAAAAGCCTAGTTCTTTTTCTTCGGAGACAGTATCCGATTTAGCATTTAGTGGCAAAACCCCTCTCGGGGGATCTTCTTATACGGACTTTATACCCCGTAAATAATATCTGACTTCTCGGCAAAGACCTACTCCAGATAGGTTGAGTACCATTGAATTATCTAAATTTCATAGCCATCAAGAATTCAGAAAGTCCATTCACCTTTTCATTCATTTTCATTTTTTGAAGTAGGACAAACTTATTCATTATTGAAGCATCAACAACTTAGATGATACCAGAATCTCATTCATCCACTAGTGGTCTGGTTATCAGCTTAAGAATCTGAGAAAAGCTAATGTTTATGGCGCAAACACATCTAATTGATTATTTCCCTAGTGATCATTTCCAGAGGATAAGAGATATACTCTCCTTCCAATATCTTGAAAACATCGTTCCGAGATGCAGCTCAGACATATTAAGAATCTAAGTATTTGCACTAAAAAGTATCAACTCTTTTTCTGATTAGTATCAACAAGAGGTGCGTACCCAGGCATTCCCTTCTCGATTATAAATGCTGTGATTCCTTTTGAGTGAGCAGCAACATCCGTTTTTGCATATACAACCTAAGCCAGTTGATTTCTCATTATCTTCTAACCAAGCAATGATATTCTCCCATAAAAAAACAAGAACATCAAACATTTACGAGGAGAAAAATGGCAAGTAAAGATACCAGAGTCTGAGCAACGGGACCATTGGTGCACCACATCTTATTTCCATTCAAAACATAACCACCATCAACCCGATCAGCTCTACACTTCATACTAACAACATCCGAACCAGCTAAACAAGGTATAAAAGGAATTAGTTTCTAGACAAAAACCTTTTTGATAGAAATGTAGGAGATGGTTTTACATAAATTACCAACCATTTGGCTCACTCATTGCAAGAGCTCCCACATGCTCCCCACTGAGTAGCTTCACAAAATAAAGAAAAAACATATATTTAGAAATCATGTACATCAGCCTTAGCAACAAAAAGGAGCTCCCCCCCCCCCCCCCCCCCCCCCCCCCCCCCCCCCCCCCCCCCAACACCCAAAATAAATAAATAAATATAAAGGGGGCAGCTGATGGATTCTATAAGGGATAAAAAGAGAACAGAGAAAGAAATTCAAAACCAGGTATTGTCAGAAACTTTGTCCATTAACCCCATGGATAACCCAGCCAGAAATTATACAGTCAAAAAACAAGCTGAACTAACTCTTAATGGTGGCAATTCTGCACCTTAAGGTTTGTGTTCTAAAGCGAGAAGCATACCTAAAAAAATGAAGGGTCCAAGGTTTATAATACACACATCAAATACTAAACTCCAGGATGAAACATTTGCATAAAACTTTTATAAGCAACATGAAAGTCATCATATACCATTGTAGGTTTTCGCGATTGCTATTTACTAGGACAATAGATGCAGCCAAAATATCTAAACTACTTTAGGCACTGAAACTAAGAGAACAGCAAAAAGTTACACAGCATCCATAATCTACGCTTACCTACAGCAAAGTTTTTGATTCTAATCTAAAACAATATCGCATTACATGAGCTTGGTGGGAAAACAAAAAAAAAAAAAAAATCTTTTAGAAGCGAGAGAACTGATGGAAAGAAAACCTTAGGCAAATATTTTTCCTTCTGAGCAGGGGTTCCATTCCTGACCTACAAGAAGTCACCAACTCTAAGTAAATCGTGAGTAAACAGATACATAAGTTGGTTAGAACTGAGATTCAAGTAAAACATTTTACCAACTGATTAATACAAAGGTTGGAGTGGGCACCATAGGAAAGGGCAACTGAACCAGATGCACGACTGATTTCTTCCATAGCTAAACAATGTTCCATATAACCAAGGCCGAGTCCTCCGAATTCCTCTACAGATGATCAGGGACTTTAAATCTTAGAACTTATTTCACAATAGTTTGCACTAAGGAAAAAAAGGGGCTGGTTTTCCAAATAATATCTAAATGCACAAGTGCATCAAACATCATCTGCATTTTCATTTCGAGTTATATATAGCTATGAAATTCCGATATGGTTCATTTCATTTTGTTTAAGCATTTCTTGTCAGCAAAACTGACCAGAACCATAAATAGGAAGGTGTACCTGGAACAGTTATTCCATGAAGACCAAAATCCCCCATTAGTTTCCATAAGTTAACCTCCTGAAACAAAAACAGTGTCAAACTTGAGCAATTTTACTGATTAATGCACCCAAAAACAAATTACAGAAAAATCAACTCATACAACCTCTGGGAAACTATTTGTTCTGTCAATTTTTGATGCATGAGGAGCAATGTTTTCTTGGGCAAATCGAGCCACACCTTCTTTGAACTGTAGTAAACACATCACAAAAAACAAAATTTAAAGAAAGCAAGATATAAATACAAACACCAAAAATTACTACAACTATGAAGTATGAACTAATCAAAATCCATACTTCATTACTAGCATTATTCAAATCAAAAAGAAGGGAAGGGCAAAAGATTACAACTCGGATGAAGATACCTGTATGCGAGTTTCATCAAAAAATGGGGAAGAAGAGAAACCAGCAAAAAAAGCACACCCTTTCTGCTTTTTCAGAAAACCATTTGCCAAAGACCTTACTCCAAACACTCTCTGCATCTTCCCAGTTGTTTTCCCTTTCCCAACCCACAAAAGTATCAAATTATTAACCCCCAAAAAAAAAGAGAAAATAGAAATCGAAGGGATTGCTTGTTCAAGAAAATGGGATTTGGTCAATGAACAAAAAAACTGAAATAATTGATAGCGAACTCGAAGGATATCTACAAAAATACTGTATTAAATGATCACTGGAAAAGGTAATACAGTATATTGAATCCTTAACGAATATCTGTATATATATCTATATATATTAAATAACACTAAAAATGCTGCAAGTTTCAAGCTTTCGATTAGTACGAAGTATAATAATAATCTAAAGCTGCGTCGCAGGTCTGCAGAAGAACAGTGTGTTTATGTGACAACGTTAACGAATTAGAATTTAGAAATATGAATGGGACATGGGATAAAGGATAATGATTAATAGAGTCTCAATGCAGTATGACTAAATTTGATAAGCATAACGCACACGCAATAGCAATTGATGCATATCCTGCCACGGTGCCATACATATTTGTATGTATAACCCAAATTCACTTGCTAAGATTTACCGGCTGACTTTGATAAGGGTGTTTCTATCATGATATTTATTGATTATAGTCTAAGATTATGGTGCTGTCCTTTTTGTTTTTGTTTTGAAAACGGTTTTAACAGTAAATTTAATATATTTTAATCTTTTTATCATTTTCAATACAATTTTTTACTATTTAATATCTATTTTTTATATTTTCAATACACTTTTTACATTATAAAATTAATTTTCAAAATTGTTTTCAAACCAATCAAAAAGAACAGGCCCTATATAAGAAGCTTTCGCCCTTTAATTTGATATTTGTTCTTTTTTCTTGGTTATATGCGACACTGCTACAATTCTCAAAACATATTTTTAGGAGAAAAAAAGTGGGTCCACACTTTTCAAATACATTTTGAGTATAGGCCCTACCTTTTTTTTTCCTCCCAAAAATATATTTTGAGAGTTGTACCATAAAGGGCCTAAGTTTGCAAATAACCCAATATACAATACATCATATGTTGTATGTGTCTTCACGGGCAAAGCCAAGGGTTGGGGGGTCCCCGGACCCCGCCAATCCTCTAATGCACCTTTTTTACTAGTATATTTTTATTTTTTAATGTATTTATCTATCAAAAATAAATTTATATATATTGGCTCCCTCCAAAATTTATTTCTGAATTCGCCATTGTGTGTGTCATGTACGAGTACCTAAATTTATAACCACGATATATAACGGTTACACCCAATGCATCATTATATTTTAAGTTTGAAAAAATTATTAGATGCATCCGCTGCATGTGAACCTATTATAAATTAACAATTCATATTTTTATGCATTCATGGCCTCCTATATGTACATATGTTTTTCAAGCATTCTCTCACCTGAATGTATCTAATTGCATTATCCTATGTAGTGCAACGGATATATCGAATATGTGTTTTCAAATTATAACTGCAATGAGGTTGAATTCCATATTTGCGTCGTCAGACCATGAGACCATCAAATACAACTTTTGTCTTTCTATAATTATATTGCATTAAATTCATCCTTATTCGTAGGAGACATCTACCTAAGAAGTAAAAGGCGTTTATAGTGAAATTAGAAAATCCCATAAATTAAAAAACAGTAAGAAGAACTAGGCATGGTTCATGTTAGCAATTGAGCCAAAAAAAACGTGTACGTTCATGTTTGCTCGCATAAGTATCACGAGTGATACTTTTCAATTTTAATATTATTATTGGTGATACTTATTTAATATTACTTTTGAATGAAGAATATCAACTCATAAGTATGCATGTGATACTTTTAAAATTTGACGGTGTTACTTAAGTTTCAAAATTTGACAGTGTTACTAGTATGATACTTGTTTGATATTATTATTTACGAAAAAAATTGATACATGTAAGTAATACGGGTGATACTAAGTTATACCGTACAACTTTAGAAAAAAAATCTAATACCAAAATACATAGTTATTAAAAAATAAAAATTAAAAGGTAAAATATACGTTTAACAAGATATTATCTCATTTTATTGGTATTATATTAGTTATCAATTAACATTAATTGTATGTTTACGTTGTGACCTAATTTTTAAAAAATTTGTTTTAGAAAATGAATATTTTTTTTTTTGAGGAAATTTATTTTGATATTTATGTATGAAAGGAAAAGAAAATGTGTAATAATTAAGTTATTTTTTTAAAAGAAGGATGACACTTTTAATCATAATGTTTGAGAGTGTGACACTTTTGGTCCCTAATGTATTGACACTTTTGATATCTAAAGTTTAGGTGTCACTAGAACAAAACATTAAGGGCAAAAATGTCATTCTTCCCTTTTTTAAATTATGTGAATGAAAGTTTGGGAGTAACTTTTAAATTTTAAATTTTGAATTAAAGATAAATAAAGACGTTTGAACTGAGAATTTTTTATGAGCAAAAAAATAATATTTTCCCAAAAATGGTATAAAAACAAACATAGCCTAAATAGTAAACACAACTCTAAATCCAAAATGGCTCCCAAGACAGCGGCCATAGCCATCCCCATATGGCTTTGTCACGGAATTTTTCGCTTTCCGACGACCACCGTCAAACGCCACCGATCTCCGGCAACTCTCCGTTAACTTCCGATGGAGGTTAACGGCCAAGGACTTAGCAGAATATAAATGCACCTACAATTTAAGGTCAATGGCCAACCTTAGCTTTTACTCACAAGCCGAGGAAACAATACAAAATTGTGCTAAGCAATTTCCGACCAAAGCTCTCTGGCCAACAACTACCTTAGCCGTGGGTTTAAATACTCAGTAACCCACTGCTAGGCCCAACCGCATAGCGGCCAACCCCCAACTGCTAGGCCCAACCGCATAGCGGCCCTTAAATCGCGGGACGTGGGACACATAGCACACGCCAACCCTCAGCGCCAATCCACTTGTCAGCAACCGTTGAGCCATAACTGTCCAGCCCACAACCGTCGAGCTCGAACCATTCCCGCTCTTGATCGTGCCCCTTGCAAGGCTCATGCCAACTCTCGTGAGCCAACACTAAGGGTCGCAGCACATCGCCGCGCCCCTTCGCACCACCATAATCTTGACAAGAACCAACTTATTTCACTCAAGCTAACCTGCATCCCAAGTGTCCTACACTTAGCCAAACTTAGCGACCCTATCCCTCAAAGTCCAGAGCCTTCTTGGTCTCTCTTAGCCCCAACCGTCGAGTCAAGTATCACCACCCCATTGTACAGGGAAACTCAGGAAATCAGAAGTTCCCGCCTTGGGGATCAGGGTGTACAAAGAGTGAACCAACTTCCCAAAAGCTGACCCTTGATCCCTTGTTCGAACTACTAACCTACTAACACTTCAAGGAACATAAAAAATATCAGTAAGTCTAATTCCGTCCAAACTAACGGAAAGTGACGTCGACAGCCTGCGAATGACGTCACAGCCTGTCGGCCCAATTAACCCTGTAACACTTTGGGTGACCCCAAAATATGGGCCTTAGTTTCTTATTTTCCAGTTTTAATATATTTAATATGCACATATAAATAAATAAATATTCCATAATCTTCTTGCTAGCTGCTAGCATCAGATTTAAATAAAATTCCAAAAACATAAAAAGTAAATAAGAATTCCCAAAATTATTATCAATTTTATAATTTGTCTCACTATATTCTAAATGTAAATTATTTTACATTTTTTAACATTTTATCATTACTTTTACCGATTTCCTCAAGATTTGATGAAAATAAATTTAATAAATAAATATATACACATATATATCTATATATATTAAACAAAAGTGATAATAACTCAACAAAGAGTTATTTTATTTATTTGTAGCAAAAGTGGACGGAGATATATTAACGGCATTATAAATCGTCCAATTGATAACCAAAAGTCGAGACTCAGTCCCAATTACATTCCTCACTCAAGCATGTGGATCCATATTTGGCTAGCTGGTGCACTACACTATAGCATTCCTAACCCTGTTAACCCAAAATATCCTTAAAGTATCGAAAGCAACTAGCCCCTAGGTCACTTCCACAACTAAGTATTTTGCATCCACCAGGGGAAAATTCCCTCCCCGATTTTCCAGAATCACGGTCAGTGCATCTCTAACTAGAGCATTGTACCCCAATTATGTTGTGGGATAACTTTGACAGTTGCTATCGCTGTGGCAAACTCTGCTTCCTATGGATATAACACATTCCTAGTCTTCGTGGCCATGTCGTACAACTATTTTCCACCAGCATTGCAATAAAAGGTAGGGCTGAAAAAATTATCCACGATTTAGAATAAAATCGCGGAACAGATCTCAAAACTTGCCCGCTCTGCCAGAGACTGATGACGAGATCTGACGGCTGACGAATTGCCGGCACATATTGTACAAGAACTGACTCGATCGTTGGATGGACCACAATCAGAAAACCTGCTCGCTCTGCCGGAGACTTTCTTCTACCGGTGGGTTTCTCTTGCTTGAGCCGACCCCAAAGGTAATTCTCAAAAGTTTCATCGATTTCTCTGTTGAATTTTCCAATCTCAGATCACTCTCTAATTAGTGAATCCCATCCTGAAAAGCTCGTATTTAGTCCTTCAAATTCCCTTTCAACTTAGAAAATCAAGATCTCAAAAACCCCTCAAGTATATTCCACAAGAAGAACATCAAAAGATTCCTCAACAACTAAAGAATTCTTCTTCAACCTGGGAAAACCAAAGGCAAAGCCTGGAATGTTTTTGTTTCACGATTTCTCTATTTCCCTGATAATTAGCAGGGGAGAATGCTTGGGAAATGAGAGAAGTGAGAGAGAAGAAAAAGAAAAAGAAAACCTGAAAATCCAAAATCCGACCCGAAACTGCGGTTTCGGATTTTAATCCAAAATCAAAAATTAAAATATGAAACCGACCCGAAACCGTGGTTTCAGACTAGTTCGGATAGGTTTTTGGTCGATTTTGTCATTTGATCAGCACTAATAAATAGCACCCACCACCGTTTGCTTAGTAGAGGAGTCGTATGCCGCATCAAAGAATACCTTAATCCCTGGTGGTAGAAGTCAAAAAGAGAGCTATCCCGGGTAGAGAATAGTTATCCCATTTTGGCCTTTCAAAGGTCCATCACCGTCGATTGCGCCACACTCTCGGGGTCATGTGAGATTTTACCATGAAGTCATTTGTTTCGTTGAGACCATATGAGATCAAGTATGACAGGTACGTACATGCTGAGTTCCTCAGGGCAATTAAGCAGCATAACCCGTAGCCATAGGTGACCATGCGGTTGTTCAAACTCAAAACACTTTCGCGACATGTCTGGAATATTCTCAAACCTCTATATGCTCCGTAAAAAACACACGACGAATTGAGTCGCTCTCCATGTGACATAGATGGGGGCCAGGACACATTAGGCTCTCAGTGCTTCTCGAGTTTGAAGGGGGTAGAGCAAAATCGCCACAAGAAGGGAGCGAAATGTAATCGTCAAAAAAGTCGAGAACGTATTTATAATTTCACAAAAAACTTGGGGAGTAAATGTATTTCGCCCAAAAGAAGAAAAAAATTAAAAGAAACAACACAATGCCTTGTGCACGTGAGAACACGTAATCCGAACCCGGACGCGTTCGGAGGGAAAAAACCGGATTTAATGAAACGACGATACGTCCGGGTGGGAAGTGCGGAATAGCCCCTTCCAGCTTCGTCTCAGTCAAAAAGCGACGCCAAAACGCAAAATAATTGTGAATGGGAAAAACCAGAAACAAATAAAAGGCCAAAAAAAAACCCCAAAAACGGCGAGGTCGGTGAGAGAGGCAGAGCAGAGCAGATAGTCTTCCTCACTCCGCCAAACCCTTGCAGACGGAATTCATCAATCCACACCGTCAATCAGCCGGTGTCTCCCCAACTCTCTTCCACGCCGCCGCCGCTAGCTTCTCAACCAATTTCGTCGTCAGCTGAACCTTAGCTTGTGCGTGTTCCGGTGGTTTTTTCTTTTATGATTGATTATTGTGTTATGCGTGATTGGAATTGGCTTCCACTAACCTAGTTTTTATTCGTCGTTTGTTAAGAGTGATTGGATCATTTGAGAATTTTGAGAGGGCATGGTTTGTGCTGATTGACACCGACGCTTGTTGAACCGCGACACATCGGTGGCTGCCGCAGTGCCTGCACGGTGATTGACTATGGATTTGGTGGCGAGTTGCAAGGTTTGCTTATGTTTCTATATGCCTTTGCTTTGAAACTTCATTCAAGATTATTTAATTTTTTATTTATTTTCTATATTTTGTTTCTTGGGTTGGGACGCTGAAATGTGCATTGTGTTTGGGTGCTGAAATGTTTTGCTGTTTTTAGTTGGTACTTTGTGGCGTTTGTTTGTGTTTTTCATGTTGTACTTCCTTGCGTCCTGTAATCTGTTTGGGAATTTCACTGGCAATAAGTTAATTGTGTGCTACATCAGTTGATTGATGAAATGGTAGGTTGAAGTTCACACCTTTCACGTGTGTGTGTGTGTGTGTGTGGGAAATTAGAACTTAAAATTGTGTTGGGGAAGGAAAGATGTTGGTGGCTTGACTTACATATGCTGAAGAGTTTTTTCAGCTGTCTGAATTAGCTATTCATGCTTTTGCGATACATTCTCCTGGTATCTGAAACTTAATTTCAGCTTTGGAATGTTATAAGATATTGCTAGTTTGTATGACCAATGATAATAATCATGTTTTATTTCCCTACTTCCCCAAAACTCCCTTTTTGTTTTTTGTTATATGTCATCGCCTTTTGACATAATCCTTCATAAGTGGCTTTGTTGGCTACATTAATTATCTCAATGTGAAAGTGCAAATAAGGGGTAAACTTGGTCAAGACATATGTTATTCTTGTGTTCTTTTGTTACCACTTATTGAACTTCTTATGGAATGGAAAGCTGTATTTAAAACCAGTCTTAAGCTTGTGCCTCTGGCTAATGAAAACCATTGTATGGGTTGGCTTTTGGCTGTGGGTTTTTTCCCCCTTTGTTTTCAACACATCTTGTGATCTGGACAACAAATTCTTTTGTTGGACTGTATCCTTGGATTAAAAAACATGACACTTTTCTGGTACTTCCTCGCCCTCCACCTTTATTCCTGTTTCGCTCAAGTTTGATGTGTGAATAATCTTTTATTTGAATTGAATGACACTGGTAATGTGGTTCTCTTTTCTAGGAGAAGTTGACCTATTTTCGAATAAAGGAGCTCAAGGATGTCCTTACTCAACTAGGGTGTTCCAAGCAAGGGAAGAAGCAGGTTCGTTATGAGAAAAACTTTCCTGTGTTTATGTTGAACTGTGTTCTGTCATGACATCATGATGTCAGGTTTTTGAACCATTTATGCTCTACTTCAATTTTTTTGAAATCTTTTATCCTTTTACATTGCTTAACTTTTTTTCTTTTATTTTCCAATGATATTGAAAATATTCCTTTCTTCCCCTTTGCTGGTGTAGGACCTTGTTGATCGGATATTGCAGATTCTTTCTGATGATCGAGGTGCATAACTTTGTTTATTGTTTGCTCTTTCTTCTTTAGGGAAAGGATACACATTCCTGATACTGATGGCATGCTATCCTACCGTTTCTGAACTTGAACTTCCTCATGTAACATTATGACTATTGTGAAATTAAATTCACGTCATAGCATGGATTGCTAGTCTCGTACAATTACAAAAGGA
This sequence comes from Leptodermis oblonga, assembly GCA_016801395.1. Classification (NCBI taxonomy): domain Eukaryota; kingdom Viridiplantae; phylum Streptophyta; class Magnoliopsida; order Gentianales; family Rubiaceae; genus Leptodermis; species Leptodermis oblonga. The sequence continues at coordinate 5,698,236 of CM028760.1, read as the reverse complement.
CCATGATGATGGCAACCAAATTGCAAGAAATTTATGCCTACAGCCTTTCAACCTTATTGATGATACTGCACCTTGTATTGCTTCATCTTATCCCTGTACCAGTTTAGTTATACCTTCCTTTTCCTCTTAAGAGTTGTGGGGTTTTCTTCTCTCCTTTTTTTGGGGTTGGGGGTGGTGTGGTGACTTCCTTCCCAACTACGACACTCAGCTCTCCTTTTCACTCACTTATTGCCTTCTTTAGCTGTTCTACATTTGTTTCTTAATCATTTCCTGGGTAGTTTTATTTGTGATTGCTCTTGCTGCAGTGGTTTTTAACTTGTGGTTTCTAGTATCCTTTTGATTCTTGCTATATTATTTTGTATACTTTGTGCAGCTTCAGGATCCTGGGCAAAGAAAAATAATATTGGGAAGGATGATGTGGCAAAACTAGTGGATGATATTCACAGGTTTGTCATTTGCATCTTTGGTTTGGCATTTCTGAGTTTATTTGATTGAGCAACTTTTGTTGGGTTTGACTTCAGTTCCACTGCATATATAAAATTGCAATTCCTCACATGTTATATTGAAATAATTCTGTATCTGATGCTTGTTCCATACTGGTTTACTGGGTAAAAAAAGGTCCAGCTTATTATGCAATTGATTACAAGTGTCTCGTAGAGTGCAATTCACTTACTCCCTCTGTTCTCTAAAGAGTGTTCCCTTAGAAATTTGCACACAAATTAAGATAGTAGGAAAAATTCTTCTTTTACCCCTATTTATATCATCTTCTTTAACTACAAAATTAATGGGAATGTGTGTTTGTATGTACATTAAGAAAGAGAATGTAATTAATAGATTAATTAAACTAGGGGTAAAATAGAGATTGTATTGACTTTTTGCATTGAAGTTTGAAAAGGGACACTCTTTAAAGAACAAAAAATTTTGTTAAAAGGACACTCTTTAGAGAACAGAGGGAGTACTTTCTAAAACTTTCTGGGATTGACTCAATACATGTAAAATTTTATCGCTGCTTTCAGGAAAATGCAGGTTCCTGGAGCGACTGATTTAGCTTCTAAATCACTAGGAGTACCAGAAAGCAGCAATATACGGCTCAAAGAGGAAGCTGAAGAATCTTATCAAACAGAGAAAATCCGATGTCCTTGTGGAAGCTCATTACAGAACGAAACAACAATTAAGGTCATACTTGAATTGTTTATCTTGTCATCTGTTCTTTTGTTTGTTTTTTTGTTGCCTTCAGCTGTTAGTTTACCTTCGTAGGGTGTGATGGTGTATATTTTGGTCAAGGACTGCATAAACACTGTAGTAACATTATTTTGAGTGCGGACTATGTGTGAGGGTGTCTATAACTGCTACGAGTTTATCCTCTCCTCTATATACAAGATACAGTATCAAGTGGATTTCTTGTGTTCCTTTTATGAATGATTGTTTGCCTTCTTGTTGCTTATGTATTTACTTTTTGGTGCTTGTTTAATGGTTGTTCACCTTTCTGTTAGATCATGCATCTTCACATTTACCATCATTGAATGGTTGCTCATTGCTGCAGTGTGAAGATATAAAATGTGGTGTGTGGCAACACATAAGCTGTGTTGTGATTCCCGAGAAATCTAATGACTGTGCTTCACCTGTGCCCCCTGAGACATTTTACTGTGAACTCTGTAGATTGAATCGTGCAGACCCGTAAGTGATCCTTCTGGTACTACTTGTTGACTGCTAATGGTTCTCTATGGATAATCATCATGTTTATGAGAACTTACAATTTATGTGGGCTTTGTATTTTACTATTCTAGATCTTTTTTGATAGATTGATCAAAAGATGTTGATATTGCCAGTGATTTTAGACTTTTTAGTGTTATGAACTCTGGTTTGGGGGGCTATTTTCCAACTAATCATTTGATTTCATTGAACCATAAGGCTTCTTTTGTGGTGTTTTTCTTTCCCTTCCTTTTTGTTATTTTATTTGGAAGATGTATATTTCCTTAATTAGCGCTCTCTCTCTCTCTCTCTCTCTCTCTCCCCCCCCCTCCCTCTCTCTCTCTCTCTCTCTCTCTCTCTATGCAGCTTCTGGGTGACAACGGCCAATCCTTTATATCCTGTGAAGTTACAGGTTACAAGTATTCCTGCAGATGGGTAAGTGGTGTACCCTTTAGTTTCCACCCTTTAAGATAACTACTGAAGTTGATATGCTTTTCTCCCACCTCCACAATTATTTATGAATCAGTATATTAGTTACTGCACTATTCTAGTAAAGCGACATTACATTATATGGAGACTTGCTCTTACCAGTATGTACTAGAAAAATGTACAATGATAGCACTAACATTCCCTTGTTCTCATGAAAAAACCTTCAAAGTCTGATCATGGAGGCAATACCCTGTGTTTATGACTGTTTTTATGGCTTCCCAGAGCGAGATAATTGTATTGATGTATTCATGGTTTGTGTGGGTCGGAACTGGGATACCATAACTGTTCCTATGGTTGGTGGCCGCGGCCTATAATATTACCATATTCAGGACTGGAAGACAGCCATGTGCTCTCTATCAGTCCAGAGTAATAGGATAAAATTGCTGCAAAATACTTCGAGTTTGTTTAGCCTTGCAACAAGAAGACAAGGAGAATGGGGGCTGCAGGTTTGGGAGGTTGCAGGGAATTGCTGCAACTATAATTACCTAGATTCAGGAATTACTTTTTATATTCTTATATACCTTTTAGGTTTCTTTAACTCGACTCGGCAACTGCTTTGATAAATGCTTCCTCAGCTTATGTGAAATTTTCATATCTTACAGCTCGAACCCTGTTCAGAGCATTGAGAAAACATTTCAGCTTACCAGGGCGGATAGGGATCTCTTGTCGAAGCAAGAGTATGATGTCCAGGTTGGTCATCTGTTTTTATTAACAATTAGATGTATATTTTTATATGTTTAATCAAAATAAAAGCATGGTTATTATATTTCCAGCTGTTTGCATGTGTACTCTGTATATTTCCTACAGCAGTTAATTGTAATGGTGTTTTCCTCTTCAGGCTTGGTGCATGCTTCTTAATGACAAGGTTACTTTCAGGATGCAGTGGCCACAATATGCAGACCTACAAGTCAATGGTATGATTCTCCGTTTCATTATGAAGCTAACTGTGAATTAAGACCTGATATACATTGTCTTTGAGGAGCATCCATCCTCGTTGAAGTTCTTTCTTGCCCTCTTCAGCATAATTGTGCTCTGAATTATTGATTTTTTGGAACTCGTTCTGATACTGTATATTACAATTGACTGTTGGGAATTATTGCATTATAAACCGATGAACGTTAAATAACTCTTCATTCATGTTTGGTTGTGATCATTTGTGTGTAGAAATTAGGGCGACTTTATTACTTACAGTTGAAATAGACCTACCATTGATATTAATCTTTCCTGTATTGATCTTGTAAGTCCGTTCTTACATGATTTCTTTTGTACTTGGATTAATCCTATTATCCTTTTCTTTTCTTTATGTTTTCTGGGACAATAGGCGTACCTGTGCGGGCAATCAACAGGCCAGGGTCACAGTTATTAGGTGCCAATGGTCGAGATGATGGACCTATAGTGAGTTCTCTTTTTTGGAAGAAAATTTTCTAGTAGCTATTCAGTTTAATGATTGGATAACGACTTTATTATTTTGTTTTCATGCATGTTCTGTTTTCTTCCTTTGTCAAGTGCGGTACATTTGTTGCTGCTGCTTCTCAATGCTGATAGATGTTTATGCTTTTGATGATGAAACTGGACACTGAGAAACAGTCTCAGTTGATCTATGCAAGGACTTTTTTTTTTTTTTCCCTTGTTGGTTATGTTATCTTTGGTTTATGCTCTCTTGTTGTGTCAGATCACGCCGTGCACTAGAGATGGAATCAATAAAATTTTCTTGAGTGGATGTGATGCACGTGTGTTCTGTCTGGGAGTCAGAATTGTGAAGCGTCGAACTATTCAACATGTAGGTTATTTTCTGTGTACTCAGAAAGCCTAGTATTTATTTTGGGGAATATATAGCCTCTGGGCTGTGGAAGGCTTCAATTTGAAAATAATTTATTGAAATGAGTTTTTATGTGCCTTTCCTTTCTTGGTTTGGTTTGGTTTGGTTGCTTCTTGATAGTTTCCTTGTTTCACCTATTGCCCTGTGCTTTCTAGATTATGAACTTGATTCCCAAAGAATCTGAAGGGGAGAAATTTGAAGATGCAGTTGCTCGAGTTAGACGATGTGTTGGTGGTGGTACAGCCACAGAAGCTGCTGATAGTGACAGTGATTTGGAAGTTGTTGCTGATTCTATTCCTGTGAATCTTCGATGTCCGGTAAGAAATTTGTCACTTGTGTGTCTGTTTGTTAAAGGATGAATATGGTTGTTCTTGCTGTCACCTTTGTGCTCATGTCTTCTGAGATAGATGAGGTGGTTGATGTAACTTGGAACTGGATACCTTTCATCTTGTATCAGATGTTTCAGAACTAACTGGTCAAATCTTATTTTGCCTGATTAAGCCACCCGGCCCCTCCCCCCCTCCCACCCCACCACACCACACACACATTGTTATGAACTTTATCCATGGCTTTTATCTTTGTCAACTTATAAAGTGATTTTCAAGTATAGATTTTATGGGCTTACATTTACCTTCATGCTGGTTCCATGATTTGCTTTTGCAATTTTAAGGTTGCCTCAAGCTAAAATGTTATGTGATTTTTTACACTCGGAAATTTAGTGATTTTATAGGTTAGCCCTCTTATTTCTTGTATTATTTGATCTCCACTTAATAGGACATTAGTGCATTGGCCTTGAGGCTATTTTTCATCCTCTAAGGGGATAATATGATGCATGTCTGTTCATCCACTTTCGTGCCTTAAAGGAGAAACGGGGGGCCTTTATTGGTTTCCATTCTGGTTATTATTAAAGCTGTATTGTTCGCTAGTCAGGATCTTGCTAAGATTTATTGTGCTATATAGTATATAAAGAATCTGCTGGACAGTGTCACGAGAGTATAGTTCTTATTCTTTTTATTTATTTATTTTTTTTCCTCCACCTCTGGTGCTGTCTCTACACACATGCATATCTATATCCATGTATAACCATTAAATTTTGTAGACGTGTTGTACCGTTCCGCAGTTTCAGTAACATCTACATATGTTGTATTCTTGTGAACACGAGTCTACATCGCATCTAGGATTGCTTTGATCTTCTTGGTTTCTTGTTGCTTTTTTTTTTTTTTATTTATTTTTTATAGTAAAGCTTCTTGGAAACCTTATGCATAGAGTCAGTAAGAAATTATGGATTGGAAGTGAAAACCTTTTAGTTTTTAGAATGGTAAACTTATTGTATGTAGTGCTAAATGGCTGTTTCTGAAAGCCTTCTATAGCTGAATAGATGTGTTAACCTGGAACACTTTGATTATGTTTTATCTTATATGCTGCTTCATCGAAAAACTTGGATTTGTTATGGGAGGTAGTAACTTCTTGGAGCTCATACTTTTGCATTTGTGTGGTAGATGAGTGGTTCACGAATGAAGGTTGCTGGGAGATTTAAACCATGTGTTCATATGGGATGTTTTGATCTTGAGGTATTTGTGGAAATGAACATGAGGTCTAGGAAGGCAAGTTGCTAAATTTTCCCCTTAAATTTTCTTTTGGCGGGCAGGGGAGACGGGGGCAACTTTTTACTATCATTTTACCCAATCTGATTGACAACGTCTGTTTTACATGACTGCAGTGGCAATGCCCCGTTTGTCTCAAGAACTATTGCTTGGACAATATAATCATAGACCCATATTTCAATCGTATCACCTCTAAGGTATTGTTGTCAGATATATTTAACTAACACATCATTGGTTATTTCACAAATAATCTGAGTTCTTTTTCTCTTATGGGTAAAGTTGCGGAGTTTTGGAGAAGATGTGAACGAGATTGAAGTGAAGCCTGATGGCTCATGGCGTGCAAAGTCGGAAGGTGACCGTAGGGCTCTTGGCGATCTTGGGCTGTGGCATGCACCTGATGGTTCTGTGTGTGTGTCCATGGATGTAGACTCTAATCCAAAACCTGATATTCTCAAGCAGATTAAACAAGAAGCCGGTTCTGATGGCCATGCTGGTTTGAAACTTGGAATGAAGAAGAACAGAAATGGTTTCTGGGAGATTAGTAAGCCAGAAGACATGCAAACATTTTCCTCTGGAAATAAATTGCAGGGAGAGTTTTACCAACAACAAAACGTCATTCCGATGAGCAGTAGTGCTACTGGGAGTGGGAAAGATGGTGAAGATGCTAGTGTAAACCAAGATGGTGCTGGGAACCTTGATTATTCAACTGCTAATGGAATTGAACTTGAATCAATGTCTCTTAACATAGACCCAACTTATGGATACAATGATCAAAACTCATCAGTACCATTGGGGGATGCTGAGGTTATTGTCCTTAGTGATTCTGAGGAAGAAAATGAACCATTAAATTCATCTGGTTCACTTTACAAAAATCATCAGACTGATGGGGGCGGAGTGTCATATTCAGTTGCTCCTCATGGAATTCCTGAATCCTACCCTGTAGACCCTGTACTTAATTCTGGTGTCAGTTCATGCCCTACTCCTTTCAATGCCAACGATGATGATTTGATGCAAATATGGTCATTATACCCTTCTGGTGGTCATCAGGGTGCTGGTTTCCAGTTGTTCGGTTCAGATGGAGATGTAACTGATGCTTTAGTTGATATGCAACCTAATTCTATTGCCTGTCCGTCAGCAATCAATGGCTACACGCTGGCTGGGGAGACTGCAATGGGATCTGCTGCTCTTGTCCCTGAACTTCTACTCAACATGCTGACAATAATATCAGTGAAGGTTTAGTTGACAATCCCTTAGCATTCAATGGTAATGACCCATCACTTCAAATTTTTCTTCCTACAAGGCCAACAGATGCCTCTGCACAGTCTGAATTTAGGGATCAGCCAGATTTGTCCAATGGAATCCATTCTGAGGATTGGATTTCCCTCAGGCTGGGGGGTGGTAGTGGAGGGGCAAATGATGAATCTGCTGCGGCAGATGGGGTAAATTCGGGACAGCAATTGCAATCAAAGGATGGTGGTGCCTTGAACTCATTGGCTGAAGGTATTTGTTTGTTCTCGTGTTTTCTGTTCTACTTCTAATTTTTTTAGTTGGGTGACCCTAGAGCGTGGATTTATGTATGCTTGAGATCAGCTGCGGTACCAGAACCAAATATCGGGGGTGAGTCGCAGCTGGCCTGCCTGGTCTTGGTGGCTGATTTAGTTGGAAGGGGAGGGAGGCAAATCCTTTGGGGTGGGGTGGGGTGGGGAATTAGGATGCTTAATTCTTTTTTGTGAAACATCCATTTAAAAAAGATGGCAATAAAGCTAGTTATATATGAGGATTTTGTGTTATCGAAGTTTGAAATATAGTTCCCAAATGGCACATAGGTTGATAGCTCTGCCTCCACCGCACTAATATTAAATGGCTGTTAGTAACTGTTCCTTTTTCTTCTTTAAGTAAAACAGCGCCGTTAGTTTTTTTTTGTTTTCTTCCTTAAGTAAAACGACGCCGTTCTACTTAAGGGGGGGAAAAAAAGAAAGAAAGAATATTCTTCCTCATTCAGCGCAGCTGTGGGGCGGACAAAACTCGAGCAAAGGCCTACGGTACTGTGGCAGAGCCGGGGGGGTGGGGGCTGGCGGAAGGCTGGGCGGCCGGACCAGCTTGCCCCCCCCCCCCAGTACCGCCGCTGCTTGAGATTGCGCTTGAATATCCTTGATATTTGGTTTTTGGATGGCGGAGATCCATGCTAGGCTATTTTTCTCTTGGTGTTTGGTTTGAGTAGATATTCTGATCTCCACCTTGTTTATTATTTCAGAAGCTTGAGAAAAACATAGAAACAGTCGCATTTATGTGCATATCTTATATAGAGATTTTTTATCACCCGTAGTGACCTATTTTTTATTCTACTTGATGTTTTCTTGATCTTTTGGTTATTGTTTCACTGAAATTCTATATTTAACCCTTTTATTGTAGCTTCTTTACTTCTTGGCATGAATGATGGTAGATCTGCAAAGACAACTAGGGAAAGATCAGATAGCCCTTTTACATTCCCTCGGCAGCGGCGATCCGTGAGACCAAGGTTATATTTGTCAATTGATTCAGACTCTGAATAAATGAGAGTTGTATTTAAATCGCAACAATTTCTTTTTCTGCAAAAAAAAATATCTACAATGCTACCGGACATCATTTTGATTGTGGAAGACAGTCAGTAGGGAAATTTGGTACTGATCCTTGCTGCTGCCAAGTTCAACAGTAGTGTGTACAATGTAGAAGCTGCAGTCATTATTCCTTTCCAGACAGTCAATTGACTTAGTTTATAGGCACACAGCGAAGAATTTAGATAGAAACATCCCGAACGGACCTTTTGTTGTGGCAGTTGGGAGTAGAGTTTCTTTTTAATTGGTGAGCAGTTGAGATCTCATTTTCTTGTAATCTTGTTTTGTTCAGTGCATTGTTCAAGTCAGTTGATATATATTTTTTGGTTTTTTTCCTTGGCAACAGGTTCGGGGACAGGGTCAGGATCAGGAGGCGCTTCTTCTAGATTTGCTGATGGTGACGATTGTACATTTGGGCAGTTTGACAAGATGGAGAAAGGGTTGTCCAGTGAATTATATCGGGTCTGGCTGTAGCGGGGAGCGGTGTTTATCTTTTTCTTTCTTTGTTTGGAACAAGAATATATCCCACCCTTTTGCCTCTAATTAGCTTGTAAATGTGGTACCGTACCTCACCCAAATTAAGTAGTAAGATATATTCATACTTGGCAGTATATCTAGTTTTGGAGGCCTCTGGAGATGCGAAGTTCTTTTTTTGGTTTTTGGAGTGAGCAAAATGTGTAAAGTCTCTCCGGTTTTGCAGTTGAACCATTGCAACGGATATGGGAGAATTATAACTTCAACCTTAGAGAATATAGATGGTTAAAAAAAGTCAATTATTGAATTTTGGCTCATGTGAAAGATCGTTTGTTGAAGTGAAAAGAACAAAATATTTTGATAGGGGCAGTGGTGGAGCTTTAAAAATTATATAGTGGGGTGTAATTTTTCTATAATTTCTAAGAACGGTAGTAAATACTTAACCAAAAATTAAACAATAAAAGTATATTTATATAGACAATAATGCCCTTGAATTATTAAGGAAAATAATATTCTAATATATCCAAAACTTGAGAGCACCATTCCACCTAATAGTTGGCCCTATGAGACTTCTCGCTTTCCGCTGTCGGAGGGGGTGCCGCGACCACTGCCGGAGAGGGGTGCCGCTACCAAAGGGCCGCACATATGCGCCGACCGACCGTGACTGGCCTTATAACTGCGGCCCTGAGCAATCCTTTGCTCTCAATTGCAAGTGGACTGCCACAGAGCCGGGCGGGATGCCGCAACAGAGTCCTGAACCGTGGCCGGGGGCGGTGAGGATCAAAGAGATATACCGGAGGTTAAGTGAGGAGTTAGGTCTGGATCCGGAAAAGGGTATGGAAACCATGAATGGGGTGGGTTTGCCTCTCACAGTTTCCTCAATTGTTGATGGTGTTGATTCGGCCGGCATGTACCGGGGGTTGCCGGCGATGGAGGTTGTGGTCGTTGGACAGTTTGGGGATGCCATTTCTGAAAATTTGTTCTAAAGCCATTAAAAGAAGTTTTCCAAACGTAGGTGAAGTTTATTGCAGACTAACTAATGACAAGATTCAGGTCAAACCAGAAGAAGTATACACTCGACAATGTCTTGAGCCAACTCGTTGCCCACTGCGTTTGGTTTGGGGTGGCTTGGATCCATGGGTTGGTCCTGCCTAGGCAATAAATTCGCATCCATTGTTAACTTACAAGCAAGACATTGCCCTCATGATGAAGTTCCTGAGCTTTTCAACAAGGTTCCTACTGTGACATCTACAACTCTTGGAACAGCATGAACTTGCCATCTTTACACAACAATGGTAAAAAAAGATGAATTCGGAGACTTTCTGAAAGAAACTGGAACCCTCATTCAGGTTCTCACAAAATCACGATAAGCTCAATCAACTAACAAATTTTTGTATGTTTAGGGCAGAATTTATCTATCTGCATTGATTCATTCAAGGCATCGTTGTATGTATTCTGCAATTTTACTGATGCCATTAAGTGTAGACAAACTCCTCGATCAGTTTGTATATATAAAAGATTCATGTTTAAAAAAAAAAATTTAAAAATCGGGCAGCTTAATTGGGTTTGAGGTTGGTGGGCGGATATTGGGCATGAATCAGCACAAGAGGAGAACAAACCCAGAAAATTTAAGAAGTTTAAGGAAAAGTTAGATTTTTGCTGCAGAGAGCTTGAGTCGGAGTAGCTTCCAAGAAAGAAGGGATTGATTTCACCCATAATTAAGAAACGTGAACAGTTTATTTGATAGGATTTTTTCCCCTTATTATGTAAGGGCATTATTGTCTATATAAATATACTTTTATTATTTAATTTTTTGTAAATAATTCACTGCAAATTATAGGAAAATTATACCCATTTTATAATTTTAAAAGCTCCATTGCCCCTATCAAAAATTTTCCCAATTTAATACCTCATGTATCATTTGCAATTGTGATGACCCAATGGCAAGAATTTTAACAACGTATATTTTTGTATTTAATGAAAAGAGTCTTATTTTGAAAAAGTATAACCTTTTATATGAGTCTTATTTTTGAAACATTTTATAAGATTCAATGTATTACATGTAAAATAGTTATATCTGTTGAATCCTTGACTGGCGCCGAGCTTAACTGATGTCGTCCCGCCAACTGTGCTCCTGCTTTTGGGACTATCTTTTCAAATGATCAAGGGATCGAGTATTGACGTGGCACCTTTCACGTGATAGGGTTGTCCTTATCTATATGTAACTGCCTCCTCGATTCGTGTGAAGAACTTATTAGGGCACCACACTGCAGCTTCCATACAGGTTTTGTGTCAGTACGGGATCGTCATAGTGACGTCACCAGCTTGCGGCCCAAGAATACTTCGTTGACTTCGACCGGTCCTAATTTCGGCGTCCTTTCCATATCCAATAATATCTTTATTTTGCTAATGTGAGTTTATTATAAGAAAGATGTAATTAGATTGTAAGAGTAACATCGAGATTCCACACGAGATCAAGGTGTGTAGGATCAGGATCGATAGCGATGAGGGCAGGGAGGGGGAGGAAGAAAGTGGTTAAAGGGATAAAATAAAATAAAAAATTTAATCATTAATTGTCAAAAAATACACTTTAAAATGTCGCATGAGAGGCACATGAGGAAAATTCCGTTAGTTCTAACCGTAGCTAACGGCACCAATAAGTTCTGCATATTTATAGTGCAAAGATATCAGGACTCTGCAGGAGTTTCCTCACTTGGTTCTTCCCCTCCTCACAATAGACTTACTAAAAAATGAAAAAAGATTGTAATTTATTAGTTTTTAAGCAAATTGTTCATCACTATATTTATATACGTTATAATTACATATTTTTCTCAAATTTATAGTATTTATATCATTCCATTAATTTTTAAATTACTTTTGCTCACTTGAAGGTAATTCAAAATAGGGCGAAATACAAAAACAACCCTGAGGTTTGTAGTAAAAACAAAATAAACCCCCAATTTTTAAAAAACACAAATTAAACATTTGGCTAAAAAATCTACATTTTCCAGACAAAAATACCCTTTTAATAAGACTACAATTAATCATGGCATCCGGGCTATTCATTTTCATCCCCTGATTTCCTCCAAGAAGTCCTTTTTTTCTTTCTGCAATTTTTTCCTTTAGCTCCTTTTCAACACCTCTTTACACAGCCCAATGAGAACTCCATAAACGGCAAGGACTATCATATGCATCAAAAGGCATGGACAGCAGCAGCAGACGGCGACGCACTCCGCCGGCAACCTCCCCGATTCTCATCCCTTCTCGTCTGTCATTTTCCTAACACATTACCGATAATAGCGACTGCCTCTGGTTTAACGTGGGTGGCTCAACCACTAGTTATTTAATCGATCGTGCACCTCTAAAGCCTCTAGAACATAGAAAACCAAGCTCAACAATAGTATATCATTTGGCAAGCCTTGGCTTTACAAAGCCTGACAAGTTAGTTTCAAGATGAAACTTTAATGCAAGGCTCTCTACTGAGCAACTAAACCGCTAGTTATTTGAGGTCTCACTTCTCAGTTATGCTTGAAGCCTGTAACTGCCAAAGAGATATCAACAGTTGCGCACTGAAAATGCTTATAAATATTCAATTTATTGTCCCCGGCCACAGATAATCTGGAAATTTTGAAGCAAATGGCCGCAACAAGAACCATAGTTGCAGAAAGTACGATTTTGAAGCACTTAGTTCACTAAATCTGGAAATGGAGAGAACAAGTGCTGCAGGAAACTGGATGGGGAAAAGAGTTTCAACCAATGATGCCAGAAGTGAAGAAAAAGAAGATGAAATGAAGGGCCCGGATGCATGTTTAATTGTAGTCTTAAAGGGTATTTTTGTCTGAAAAATATAGAATTTTCAGTCAAAGGTTTAATTTGTGCTTTTTAAAAATTGAGGGTTTATTTTGTTTTTACTACAAACCTCGGGGTTGTTTTTGTATTTCGCCCTTCAAAATAAAACAATGGAAACAAGACTTTTCATTTGACCAAAAAAGTACTATTTGTTTTTTATTTTTTATATAGCACAATCCTCTCATAAACAGCTAATAAAGTAATAATAACTAGTGTGTTTATGATCAGATTTTATTTTCCTTTTAATTCTCAAGTATTCTAGTGTACCAAAACCAATTAAAAATAAAATTAGTGAAATAGTTGTTAGCTCAGTGGTGAAAACAATTATTGACGCGAGCCATATAAATTCGAGTATAAGTCTACATAGTTTAGATATATCATTTAGTAAATTACATTTAACCTCCCCTTAGAGTATTAATATAACAAGGGGCATGATATTTGCAGCGACAGTTTCGATATTTGCAGCGACATTTTTGCGTGAAAAGACCGAAATACTTTGGGATAAAAAAAAATTAAAAAAAATTTAAATTTTCCAATCTGCTGGAATAATTTAAAAAAAAAAAAATCCAGAACCATCGCCGGTCGCCGGCGATGGTTTTGTTTAAAACCATCGCCGGCGACCGGCGATGGTTCTGGATTTTTTTTTTCTCTTTTTTTATGTAGTTTTATTAATTATTTTACTTGTATTATGTCGAATTTATTAGTAGTTTTGTCAAAATTGTGAATTTTTTACCGGAATGGGGAAGATCCGCCCGGTGGTTACTGCAAATATCAAAAATCTAAAGGTAAGGGGGGGAGGGTGTACCATCGCCGGCGACCGGCGATGGTTCGGATTTTTTTTTTTAAAAATTATTCCAGCAGATTGGAAAATTAATTTTTTTTTTACCCCAAGGGTTTTTGTTCTTTCACGCAAAAATGTCGCTGCAATATCGAAACCGTCGCTGCAAATATCAATTCCGTATAACAATAATTTATCAATATGGTCAAAGTACTTTCGCCACAATGTCAATGAAAGGACTCATCGGTTACAACGCATAGAGGGTCACCCAGAGGTTGGATATTCAATTTTTTTACCTTTGTCAATTTGGTCTATTTAGAGTCTACATAGTCTATGACAATACTTTGCACGAGATTTTTCAACTTTTTTCTTCCCCTCTCTCATAAGCCCTACCATAATAATGCGGAGTTAAAAAATAAAAATGCCAATGAGAGAAACGAACACAAATGTGAATGACTTTTTGTCGCTTGAATTTTATTCAAGGTTTAGGGGCATTGGTAATTTTGTAAAATCTCAAGGGTTTCTTTATAATTTTGAAAAATCTCAGGGGTAAATGTTAATTTAACCTAAATATTGGTATTGTATCCGGTCTCCCATAACCCGACCCGTTACAAGAACGATTTCGTGAACAAAGGGCTAAAATTTCGTATTTAAATTAAAAAAGAGAAGAAGAAGAAGAAGAAAAAATACAAGTTCGCTCTCCTAAATCGCCGATTCCCTCTGATAATCAAACCACAGAAAGGTAATGAACAAATTCTTTGTCCTACTAATTTCCTGTAATCTGCCGCAGTTCATAGCCACGACCCAGTTTTTTTTTGGTCTGATAATTCTTTTGGATTTTGTTTTTCTTTTTTCTCTGCAGAATATGGAATCTTTGGCTCCGGTTACTTCGAAGAATAGCTTACTCAGCTCCCCCGAAGCCGGTATTCAGAGGACCCAGTATGCTCCTTCAATCCTTTTTTTTTTTTTTCAATCCTTAAAACGGAGATCAGTTTGTTTCAGGGTTTTGGGGAAAAATTAGGTTTTGCTTTAGATTTTGGAGAAAAGTTGTCATATTAGTAATGCAAAAAAAATAACTTGTGTATTTGCTTGTTAAAGGAGGAATATAGTTGATTTTATCGACTTTGATTTTTAAATCTTACTGGAAATGGTGCCCATATTTTGTTTGTGAAATTATAGGTGTTATGTTATCACTTGATTATCTCTTCCCTTTTTGCATGACTTAATTTTCTTTTTGGTTTCTGCAATCGCAAGACTTCTGGCTAGGGCATAATAGAATGTCACTCAATTTCGGGACCTACATTGATGCATTTCATGTGATCTTGCTCTGTCACCGCTGCTTTTGTGTTATCTGGCTTGATTTATTCCTTATTTCTCTTTGATTGGGAATTATCAAAGTTCCCTGTATGATGGAAGATGTGTTTTGTTGACCTGATCTTTGTTGTAGTCTTTCTGTATCTTCTGCATTCGGGATCAATAACATATTTGGGAGCTTTCAGCTTCAAGTGAGCTCAATTATTAAATTTTGTCTCCCAACTATCTTTTGCTGATCTCCACAGTTTCCAAGCAAATAACTTTATGATTAGGTTTTCTTAGTTGGATGAAGTTGTTGATGTTAATTGGAACTAGAATTATTCTCTCTTGTTTGGGTTGTTTCAGAACTGACCAGTAAAATCTTCCTTTGCCTGATGAACTAAATAAGATATCATGTGGACAATGTCTTCTATCTTTGCCAACTGGTAAACTGACGATCAAGTATGAGATATTATGAGCTCGCATTTATCTTCATGTTGGTTCCATGATTTGTTTTTGCAATTCTATTCATTGGCAGTTTTTACTCTGAGACACTTACGTATTTTTAGTGTAAATGACAGTCTACTTTTCTGCAATTCTATTCTTGGTTGCTTGGTTTCTTCTTTATGGAAAAGCTTCTTGTAAACCTTATATGTAGCTAGTTATTAAGAAATTCTTGATTTGAAATTATATTTAAATAGCTAGGGTTTTGTTGTAGGTTTTGGAGAAAATTTGTCATATTATGGTTCAAAATTAGGGCCATTTAGAGGTACTGATTGTAGAGTGGATCACTTATTTTTTAATTTTATTGAGCCTGTTATGGTTTTTTTAGACAATTTGTTTTTTTGATTTATTTTGAATTCGTGTGATTGTGGCTTTTCAAAACGCTAGTTCTTTT
Source organism: Leptodermis oblonga (assembly GCA_016801395.1). Lineage (NCBI taxonomy): Eukaryota > Viridiplantae > Streptophyta > Magnoliopsida > Gentianales > Rubiaceae > Leptodermis > Leptodermis oblonga. The sequence goes on along the minus strand of CM028760.1, from coordinate 5,682,746 downwards.
GGCTATTTAATTAATAAAAAAAAAGGAACAGTATAGAGCTAATTTGTGGTTGTATGTAGGACTCCCTACGTGACTGGAACTTCTGTGATTGGGATTAAGTACAAGGATGGCATTCTTATGGCTGCTGATATGGGAGGTATGTCAGATCTGTCTCTGTCTCTCTCTCTCTCTCTCTCTCTCTGTTATTATTAGTATTCTCTTGAAAGATATAAATGGTGTAATCCCTTTTTGTTTGAACTAAGATGGTTGATAGTATTCGTCGGTTTTATCGTCGATGTGGTCTTAATTTTGTGAACCTGAAGTTAATTTGCACAAATTGTGCTACCAAAAGGCATTAACTGAGTATCAGTTATGCACTCTAAGCAGCATGCTTTTCGAGATAATGGATGATTTCTGACTTTACCTCTTATGGATAAATGATTGAATCATCTCTTGTTGACTTCTGAACTTTCACATGGCTTGCATTATCTGTGGTTAATGAAATTATATCTTGTTTATATTATTTGATGCATTTATGCCAGTTAACCATGTGAATGTTGAAGTTGTAGAAGGGCTAGATGTGTACATCCAGATTGATTCGTGCCATGAATGCTTGTTCACTAGACTGGAGTGATAAAACTGGCATGGAAATGGCAAAACCTAAGAAAGAATTATCTAGTAAACTAATCAGATTATAATTAAACAAAGGGAATGAGTAAAAATAAAGACAGGGAAGACCATGCACTAAATTCCATGATATTGTAGTAAAGGCCACACTTCTAAAGGAATCAAATGAGAGAATTCAAATTCATGATTAGTGCGACTGGAATTTATCAATAGCCACAATGGAGTGAGTTAAAACATGCACTGCAAATCAAGTACGTTCAAATTCTAATAAGTAATACTTAACTATTATAAACTTCCCCTTCACCAACCAACCAACCACCACCACCACCCACAGACCCCCCCCCCCCCCCCCCCCCCCCCCCTTCTCTCCCCTCTTATTAACTTGATTTCATTACTGTATTTTACTAATGTCACTTCCAATTTTCCATGAAAATTTTTGTCTACCTTCAGGTTCCTATGGTTCAACTATTCGTTACAAAAGTGTGGAGCGAATCAAGCCGGTAGGAAAACATTCTCTTATTGGTGCAAGTGGAGAAATCAGTGATTTCCAGGAGATTTTACGTTATCTTGATGATCTCGTGTAAGTGAGACTTGTGGTGGCAAGTCTACATTTAGGAATTTATGATTCTGCAACTCTGATTTCATCTCTCTTATATTTAGGCTGTCTTCTGGTTTTTTGCCTCTGCTTTTCTTTTCTTTTATTATTATTATTATTATAATTTGGGTTTTTCTATATCTTGTGTGCAGACTAAATGATAATATGTGGGATGACGGGAACTCCTTGGGACCTAAGGAAGTTCATAATTATTTGGTCCGGGTGATGTATAATCGTCGTAATAAGTTTAATCCTCTGTGGAACGCTCTTGTGCTTGGGGGGATAAAAAATGGACAGAAGTTTCTTGGAACGGTAATCTTTTATCAGTTTTCTCATATTTGGTGATGATCAACAAATATTATTTTCATACAAGCACTTTTGAATCTTCTTGATATGCCACCTTTTTGTCTTTCAGGTTAATATGATTGGAGTACATTATGAGGACAATCATGTTGCTACTGGGTTTGGGAATCACCTAGCACGACCTATTCTCCGAGATGAATGGCACGAAGACTTGAGTTTTGAAGATGGGGTCAAATTGTTGGAGAAGTGTATGCGTGTTCTTCTCTATCGTGATAGATCAGCTGTGAACAAGCTTCAGGTAAAGCCCTTGAGCTAATGAGTTTATTTTATAATCCCTTGATGACTCTCTACATAGAGGATGTGGTGTCGTACTGGTTTTAAGTGTTTGTTGTTTGGAATAAGCCCTAAACTTTGTTCTTTTGTTTGGATTGGTATATTTATTGGCTGATCTAGTTTTGCTTGTAACATATTTGGTGTGGGTTCATTTGAAATTTTATGAGGTGCAATGAAAAGAATAACGTTAGGTTATGAACTCCCTTGCATGCTAAGTCGTAGAATAGCCTTGAGGGTTATTGTGACTAACTTTTAAAGAGCACCTGGTTATATCTTTAAAGAATATCTTTATTTCCTGAAGTGGGTGAATAAAATTGGAATAGTCAGATGACTCAGTTTGATAGGGTCTCTTCTGATCACAATTCTTGTACTGCTGATGTAGTGATACTAGAAAAGATAGGGGTAAGGGTACTTCAAATACTCTCTTCGTCTCATTAAAAGAGTCTTATTTCTAGTAAGTAGGTGATAGAGGGAGTCTGAGTTGTCAGAGATATGTCGATGAATGACCAAAAGCTTTACTATCTCAAAGATAAGGAACAAAAATGCCTTTTCGCCTGTCTTTTGTGCTACAAGAGTTATCTTGCTTGCATTTTGGTCCTATTGAGTTTTGTTGGTTTGGATTATTTTGTTGGTTTGTTAATGTACATGAGATCAGTTTGTGACTGAACCGTACTGGGCGTTTGGAAATTTTGCAGATAGTAAAAATCACTGAAGAGGGTGTGACAACTTATCCTCCATATGCATTGAAGACAGTCTGGAATCTATCTGCGTTTCAGAATCCAACCGCAGGTGCAGTGGGTTCATGGTAGAAATTTTATTTTCTCCAGCGTGGTATTGCAAAATTTCAAATGTTAAGCGCAGGCGTCGTTAGAACCTTCAGCAGTACTCGTACTATTTCCTATCTTGTACTTGTCTAATGTCTTCAAATTATCCTCAGTTTTTCAAGTCTGTATGTCTTAATTATGGCTTTTGATTGATAACTCGTGCCTTACCGCTACGTTCATTTTGTTTACCATTGGATTGGAAGTTGGAACTCTGCTTATCTTCACCTTTCTGTCATTTTTGTGAAATGATTAGGTAAAAATGCACTCTCTTTTTTCGCTCTTTAGTTTAGCCAGCTTCCCTTTTTACTGGTTCGATTAGTTGATTTAAAAGACTAGTTGGCTAGGGGGATTTTGCCATATTTCTTGGAATGGAATGAGGCCTATTTTGGGGATAGTTGACTAAATTATATTTTATAGGGCCTGTTCTTTTTGAGCGTTTTGAAAACAATTTTAAAAATAAATTTTGAAAAATAGTTTTATAATGTAAAAAGTGTATTGATAATGTAAAAAGTAGATATTGAATAGTAAAAAGTTGTATTAAAAATGATGAAATATGATTAAAATATATTAAATTTATTGTTAAAACTAAAACTGTTTTCAAAACGAAACAAAAAGAACATGCCCATAGACTCTTAACGTATCCCAACTGATCTCCTATATTGAGTGGGACATCTTTTCACGTGTGTGAGGGTAAAAATGCAATTTTACTCTTTATAAGACAATGCTTTCATCTGATATAGGGATCTTAGTTGTCTCCTTTCACATCTTTGAGGGGGCAAAAATGTAATGTAATTTCATCCCATAAAGGTAGTGTCCCACCCGATATAGGGATTTTAGTTCCATAAATATAGCGAAGGCAACTGTTATTACTGAGTAAAAATAGCATTCATAGCAACATTTTCTCGTACTTTTTTATTCTAAGATTCAAGAAAAAAAAAAAAAAGGATAACTTATTTGCTTGCATTTAATGAGCTTCTCTACTCCCTTCTACAGTTCTCCCTCTAATTTTCCTTCCATTTTTTACTTTTTTTTTTTTATAATAATACCAAACCATATTAGTGAGATATATATATAAAAAAAAAAAAAACAGAAAGTAAAATCTTTACTTTCTAATATAATAATGTAATGGTATACAATCAATTCACACTTAAAAAAAATAAATATATTAATAGAATAATTGGTAACAAATTATTAGCTAGTATAATAATGTATGCATTGAAATTGTATATTTTTCAAAGAGTGATGATACATTCGGTGATAAATCAGAATGAAATTGTAAAGCAACTAATAATGCATCCAAATGGCTGGAATTTATTGAATATTTAAAAATTAAAATTGCCTAAGTAAAATTACTACATCATTCATTTTACAATTTCACTTTGTATTCTCCTCTTCTATTCATTTCTCTCTTTTTTTAAATTGAGAGTTTTCTAATGAAAAGTAAAAAAGCACTAATTATTTCCCCATAACCATAAGGCATATGCTAAACTTTTCAAAAAGTTGAATTATATTGAGGACACGTGTACGTACTGGTTCGCCCCTTGTAAATTTACTGATTTCCCTTTTAATTTTTTAAAAAAGAAAATATCTCCATTGGTTTGAAAAAGTGTCTTCATATCTTTCTTTTTCCTTTTCTTTTGTTTCATGTTTATTGCAACTTATAAACTTTCTCTATGTTTCGTCCGTACAGATTCATAACTATACAACTATTTATCGATTAAAATGTACCGTATATAAAATAAGTAAATTGTCATTACGTCTTCCGTTAATGTTTTACTCTCCAAATGTGAATCACTTGTGAATTGGACATAATTATATTAATAAAAATATGAGATGTTAAGAAAATTAAAATTATACTATTCTAATAAAGAAAAATGAAAATTGAATTCTTCTGATGAGATGTGATGATCGAGTTGAAAGAATATTCAACATTAAGGTTGTGGTGAATTCACTAGCGGAGCCAGAAATTTTTTTTTAGAGGGGGATACATTCACATTGACGCATTAATACAAACAAAATAAAATATATTCAAATAAATATGAAAAAAAACAGGCTCACAAGCCACACAACATTAAAGTGCAGAACACAAATTCTAAAAATTGTATTTGTGCTAGATTAAAAATTTATATTCACTGGGGTTTCTACACCCACAATACTCAACATTCACTATAATTATAATTATATAGGAAGAAACCTTTTAGGGTCTATTGCAATTTAAATTCTAAAGTAAATAAAACTCATGCTCTCTTACAAGGGCTCAATTGTTTTCCAAAAATAAGTAGTACATATTCAAATGCAACAGAAGTTGTCAAATGACCCTATTTCAGAGGATGCTACTTCTAGTAGCTAGTTTGGAAAACATACTTTCCAACTTTGAAAGCTATTGTTCCTCGAAGTAGAATCAGCTAACACTGAACTAACTCTATTACATTTTCAATGTCCGAAAAAATATCTACACTTATCAAACATTGTTTTCAACAAGTAAATATCTTTGGCTATGTGGGCTTGTTCTCTATCTTTGGTTTCAAACTAAATTTAAAAATAAGTTTTAGAAAATAGTTTTATAATGTAAAAAGTAGATGCTAAATAGTAAAAAGTTATATTAAAAATGATGGAATATAATTAAAATATATTAAATTTACTGTTGAAACCAAAATAATTTTCAAAACGAAACAAAAAGAACATGCCCATAATTATAGCTTCAGGAAAAAGGCACTTTTTGGCCTTTAGACATTTAACCATAAATAGCTTTGATATCTATTCCAATCTCTATCTACCGTGTGCCATCTGTTTTGTTGAGTAAAAATCATGTTATATTGTGTCTCTTTGTTAAGTTTAGAATTAACCTCCCGAACATAAAGAGAAGAAAACAGAAAAAGAGAGGGATTGAAGAACAAAGGATGAAGAGATATTTGATATATTTCATTGATATCCTTCTCACATGTATAATAAAGGCTTAATCAACCAAAATACTACAATTAAAGGAAGTGAGAGAGTAGAATAAATAGTTCCTATATACAAGAAATTATTAATAATGATAACCACAGGTAATAAAGACTAAGTTCTAACTAATCAGATGCAGACTTTCAAAATTACTAAAACCAAATGTAACAGAAAACTAGTTAATCCTAGTCACTAAATTATGCACGTATCACTCTTACAATTTTTGCTCTAATATCTATATGGTTTTACATATATGCATATTAATTACACTTCCATAATAAATTATGATGATTTAAGTACCTGCTACATCTCCTTTAACTGGAACCAACTAATCAAGTAATATTGATTATTGGTAGAAAATAAATTAATGACTACTCTAATTTATATGTCGGGACCATTTCCGTGCAGATATAAGTGGCAGCAGTAGGTATAGTGGCGGAATATACTGGCTTGTGAAGTATGCCAAACCCCTGCAAGAAATTTTTATTATTAATAGGAATGTATATTTTAGTACCCAAAAAAATATATATATAATAATTTGGCCCCTACAAAAAAATTTATTGCTATTGGCCCCTTCAATTTTGAAATCCAAGTTCCGCCACTGAATAGGCAGGCACTTATACCCTCCCGGACCTCCCCAGCTCAATATTTTCCCCTCCCCAATAATCTCTCAATTGATGATGTATTTTCGAGAGTCTTATCCCGCATGGCAAAAGTAGCGCCTTGCAAAAGAAGACATCTCGCCGATAAATACTTTCCACGATGATGAGTGCCATGGATTGATTCAAGCAAAAACTCGTTCGCAGCTCGGTTGATTCATCGAGGTGAATCCCCGATTTTCTTTTTCCCAGAGTACTTATACTGATCAGATCCATGAAAATGAAGGGTATTGAATTAATTGAAAGTAAAGGGAAGAAGTTGTGGGTCGATCGATCCATACCATTTATGAAGATGCATGTTCGATCTGGTGAAGGTGATGAAACCTCGTCAATCGTCAACGTTTGGAGTTTGGAGTCTTTATCTCCTCCATCTCAATTCATGTACGTTCGTTTCCACTTTCCATCCATCTCACTCAAAGAGCTCCGCCTTGTATTACTCGAGTCTTTCGTCTTGAATTCTTCAGTACCTGCAGACACGAAATATTAACTCAAGATTCAACAAGACAGCCTTTTTTCATCTATACTCCATATGATGTATGAATGGCAAGCTTTGGGGGTACAAAGATGCAAGTTTCCAACGTAGGATGATGACACCGACGATGATATCAGATCTTCTGTCTATACTACGCCGACGTAGATATAGATCTATATATAGATCTTCGGTGTCATCTCTCCTGCGCAGGAAACTTATCCATGCTTTTTTTTTTTCTTGCTCCGCTCTTCTTGTTTTTTTTTTTTTTTCTGGGTAATATTTATAGAACTTGAAAGTGTGTTTTTGTTTGAAATGGTCATTTTAATGTTAGTTAATGCTGATTAGCTGTATGTGGTTGCCAAGTGACCAGGCATGTATTTATAAATTATAATTATGGAGAAATTGACGTCATGTCACTTCTCATCTCTTTTACTTTCTATTTAATTTGCTACGTCACCTCCCTGACGTCATAATCATACATTGTTATTATCATTAATAATGTTAAATTAATACATCCAAACTATAAGTAATATGCAGGGTTTTGGTTTTACTTATATATTATTTTTTTCGTTCCATTAGAAGAGTTCACTTTGAAACATATTTTTTGTTCCAGTAGAAATAGCCTACTTTCAATTTTTTAATTCTTCATTCTCTCACTAATATAATCATGTGTGGTCTACACTTAGCTCAAGTTTAATAAATATATAAATAGAATAAAGGGTGTCAAATTAACTATTTTATGTGTTATACCTTAATATTCGTAATAAGTTATACATTGGTCAAAGTGGATCATTCTAATAGAACGGAGGGAATATCTTGTTTTTGTACATTTCCTATATCATATACTATACATTATCAATCTTTTCTTTGTGGTATATCCCAAAGGAATTACTCCTTTGATTTTATTAGACAAGTTCACTTTTAAACGTTTTTCTTTTATTCTAATAGAAGAGTATACTTTCAAATTTTCACTCTATCCTTACTTATTACTCTATTTGTTTTATTAGAATAGTCAAGTTTTAAAATGTTATTTTGTTTCATTGAAGAGTAAAATTTTAATTTATTTATTTCTTATGCCTTTACTAATAAAATTATGGTTGTACCACGATTAATCCACTTTTGGACAGTAAGGACATTAAAAAAGTAGTGACAAATTAAGTATTGTACTCATAATAAGTTGTATATTCTCTAAACTTAACATTTCTGATTGAGTATAAGAAGTATAATATAGTAATGTGTAATCCATAATTAAGTCACATTTAAAAGTAAGGACTTTAGTAAAACAAATTGTGACAAATTAGTTATTTTAAAAATTGTACCTTGAAACTCATAATGAGTTGTACATTTTTAAAACTAAACCATTCTAATAGAAAACACCAAGGGTGTAATATTTAATTTTGTTTGACAATTTCAAAACCAATGATTCAGCAACAAACAACTAATCATTTTGGTATATAAAAGTTCATACGTGTTGACAGATGATTGAACACCATTAAACAAACGTTAGATTGCGTTAATGTTGTTATAACTAGTTAAGGTTTAAAAATCGCACGCCTAGATGGCGAGGCATATATATATATATATAGGTAAAGGACATGGCTGATTTAGATGTATAGTCCCTCTCCTTAGTTGCCCTGCGATGTAGGGTAAGTAAGTAAGTAGCCTGTTTTTGTTTTCATCGGTTTTGATTCTGTTTTGGTATTTTACAATCATTTTTATATATTATAACAATTCTTATGATTTCTAATACATTTTTCTATTATCATTTTTAAATACATATAACCACATTTTTAATACTCTTACATTCTTTAATATTAAAAATTAATTTTCAAAAATGTGTTTTTAAAATCATGTTATAAAACATGATAACGAACTATGCATGACGAATGATGTGTTGGTCAAATATGGTGGCGCTGAATGATCATTACTATTTCTCGACCAATAAATAGCATGCAAAAACAAACCTCCCATGCACATGCATCCCAATGGAGTACTATAATTTCATGTTTTTAAAGTAAATTTTGGGAGAAAATAGCTTTTTTTGTCCTTTAAGCTACATTTTCGTTTTAATGGTCCCTCCAATAATATTCTAATAGAAAATTGATATATGCTAGAAAGAATTTTTTTCAAATAGGCCCCTATAGTCACTTTTAACCTTTACTTTGCGTTCCTGAATTTGATCTATAAATGCTTTAATAGAAATGAGTTGTGACGCATAGTGAGCATCCAGAGATTAGTGGTTCGATTCCTACATCTGTCAGTACTATTTATTTAGAGCGCAAGCTGACATGACTCTGCAAGCAGCTTCCTAACTTCGTTCTTCCCCTTCCCACAGTCCATGCCTTATCACAAACTGATCGATCACAATATGAGTGTGCTAAATAAAAATGTCATTCATGGACCATTTAAAAATGAAAATGTAATTTGAAAGACTAAAATGAACCATTTTTCAGATGAGAGCCCAAATAAAATAGGAGAGCTAACTTAAGGGACCAATGAAGTTATTTACCGTAAATGTTGTGATGAAAAGATTGAAAGAAAGAAGAGAGCACGATGATTGCTAATGCTTGCTTTTCCAAGTAGCTAGCTAGTACAAATGGATCGATGTTTTCTGAGAAACGACATCGCACTGGGCCCCAGTCACCATATGTGCAAAATTAACGCAGCCTGGAAATTAGATGATAAATAAAAGTCCACAATAATGGACCCTTAACCCATGCGTTTGTGTAATGGACCCCTTCTACTATCCTTTGCCCTTTGTGGTCCTTCCATTTTATTCCCATTTTTGTTTCTCTACTCATTGCTTTTTTTTTCCTTTTTTTTTTTTTTTTATAACTCGGCACTACTGCGTATCTATTATATAGAAGACATGAGTTGTGGAGAGAAAAATAACAAAATTGGGAACTTCTTATAGAGTTTTGACAATCTGTACTTTAAATAAACAGAACTGGTTAAGTGGCTCCCTGCACGCATAGCTGTTGGACACGGGCTATTTTCTCTCTACTCATCATGGTTTATTACTGCTATGTCTTCTTTAAAATTCATCATTTGTGACTTGAGAAAAAATCTCATTTGCTGCATACTACCTTACCAAACAAATTTTTTTTTTAAAAAAACTGTTTTTCAATTTTTTAAAACTAAACTAATGGTTGGGATCAAAGTCTTATGTTCCTTTGATCTTTAGAGATTTTGGAAAACAAATTTTTTAAAACTAAATATAATTTTTAAAAATTTGTTTTCCAAAATCTCTAAAGATCAAAGGAACATAAGACTTTGATCCCAACCATTAATTTATTATAAAATGGATAAGTTTGCCATTTTTTCATTCTCACTAATCACTAGTACTAGTAGCTAGGTTTTGGATATCGACTTTTTTGTTTTTGGTCGATAAATTGTTGACTCCGCCTCAAGGGACTGCAGTTGTGGCCTTCGTCTTATTATTATTTTTTTTTCTTTTGAGAATTAGGCCCGTGTAGATTTTCTTACAACTTTTTTCCCCTCCCTCTAAGAATTGACCATGTGTGCGGCAGGAAGGGGTGTCAATAAAACTCATAAGCCAAAAACACGCCCAAACTCATTGAGTTTTAAACCAAAAATACCCATTCATAAATATATTGGGCTTGGGTAGATATGGGCTAAAAAATAATTTGTAGGTTTAGGGTAACCTATTGGGTACCTTAAAATCGACCTATTATTGGTACCAATAATACCCATCCAATATTACCCTCAACAATATAAACAATAACCCAACAGTTCACCTATTTCATTCGGCCCAATTTTGTTGACCTTAAATTTTTTATTTTTAGTTTTTTTCGTTGCCTACAATTACTTTGCATTTTTTTTCTTCTTCTCATTTATTCTTTTACAATATTTTTAAATTTCCCACTTATAAATACTGATTCAAGGTTGGTCTGGGTCGGGCTCGGGCTCCGGCCTCAAGTTAGGGTTCGGGCCCCGGGTTGGGTCGGGTTAAGATCATTAATTGAATGGATAATGAGTACTCATTAATTTAATATCCGCTCAATACCCACCTAACCCGCACGTTTGACACCCCTAGCTGTAGAAACTAGAAAGCTCTTCTGCATTCTTTCGTTGAGCTATTAGTGGTTGTCGGGCCTTTGTATTTGTGCGCATAACACATCTAACCGCTTTTTCTGTTTTTTTCCCCTAAAAAAATTTAACCCCATTTTTTATTTTATTTTTTCATTAAAAGTGTTTGTTGTACCTTTAAATTTTAATTTGAGTGCAAATTCAGTAATTGCATTAAAAAAATTTATTTTTTGGAAGTGGTCCCTAATTATTCCATCTAGAATAGTTTGAATATACCAAAGTTGACAGCTTCTGGAATAATTCAAATAACTAATTAATATTTACACCCAGAAAGAAAGAAATTAATTAGCATTGATAGAAAAAGACTGGATACCAACTCAATCTGGTGGTGTAGCAAAAGGACAAACTCTCCAGCTATATTACATTAATGTTGTTTTTTTTTTTTTCTTTTCCTTTTTGTCCAAGTGGATCATACAATTAATCTTCACCACATGTATACACGAGCACAGTTTCGAGACCATCGGTTCTAGTGCCATAGGATGTCCGCTAGATGTCTTCGAAAACATATTTTTGAAAATGTACATTTTATGGTAATATCTCATCATTTTGAATACATATTTTTATTATTTAATTATATTTTTTTACATTTTCGATACAGCTTCTTATATGTACAATTTACATTCAAGACAATCTCTTTAAATATGACAACCAACATGCTCTAATTTTCTAAATATTTTTCATGTACTATATTATCAAATGTTCTAACATTTTTAGTTTATAAAAGTTTTTTTAAATTTTAGTTTATAAATTTTCTAAATGGGTGCTATATATATATATATATATCTACCCTATATAATAGAAAGTAATATAAGTTTCACTTCAATCCGCTACTTGGATGCCACATAAGCGATATATAAGTCTAGTATTTAATGTAATATACACTATCACTTAGGGTGGTGGGAGTGATGGGTTTTTACTGGGTTTAAACCCAGCAAAATCCAGAACCCACCACTCCCTCCCTCCACATCATGAACCCAGCTTCTGAAATCAGAAGCTGGGTTCTTGGCTGACAGTGTGCCCCACCAGCCAGGGAAGTGCACCTCACGCTGCATTCCCCTAGCGAGTTCCTCCAACTCGCGAGTGGGAGGAACTACTCGTGGCAGACAACTAGCAATAATATTTATTTATTATTATTATTTTTTTTACTTAAAGAGCTGTTAAGGCTTAGTTTTTTTTTTATTACAATTTTTTCCTTCTTTTTTTTTTTTACCTTCCATTGGATCTATTTTATTTATTTGTTTTAAATTCTTTTTTTTACTATTTGTTTTTCTATAAATACCTATCAATTCTAATATTTCTCTACTCCTCATCCAAATCATACATTTTTCCAATCAATTTTTATATTTGATTTTCACAATAGAAAATTCCAATTTTTTAATTTTTTTATTATGTAATTTTATTTTTTAGTTTTTTAATTATGTAAAATCTGTTTTAATTAAAATTTAAAATGTTTTACAACTATTGATTTTAGTTTGACCTATGTAATTTTAGCTGTTGTAAACTAGAATTAATGTAACGTACTTTATATAATATTTTACTAATTATCTAATTTTTTTCTTGTGGTTTATTGAATTATGTAATTTATGAAATTAAATATTTTAATAAATTAAAATAAATTTATAATTGAATATAGTTGATAAATTATAATTAAAAAGGCATAAATGAATGTGTATAGAGTTGTTTATTAGTGGGACTCATGATGAAGTTGCATTTCTAGGTTTATTGTTGCTAGGGGTAGGTTTATAAAAGTTTGTGGGTTTTTACTTTTGATATGGCGTGATAAACCTGCTTTTCTGGGTTTATGACTCCCACCACCCTTAGATGTAACTTACCTCCAAATAATGCCACATGGCTGCCAAATTAGCACATAATTTAATAAATTTTCCATATAAATGCAATATAAGAAGAACATTTAATAGTTGTTTATCAAAAACTTAAATTTTATTTTCTCTATTTTAATTAGATAACATTTTCTTCTTTCCATTTAGCTTCTTTAAGTTATTTTTTCAAATTTCTATATTAAATTAAGCTCCATATTTAACCCTCCATATTTAACCCTCCTTATTCAACTTATATAAATATAAACGTTTATATATATATATATATATATATATATGCATATATCTTTCATATTTTATCAATATAAATTACTATAGAATATAAGTTAGTCATATTTGTAAATATTAACCATTTATCATGATACTAGAATGCACGGTGAATGCCCAATATGCACGTAAATACCCAAGAATATGGAGTTTGTGTATTCATAATATTTCAACCAATTGAATATATGTGTATAATTATGCCTCAATAATGTGTTAAATAAAAGAACAAAAATTTTTGTTATGAGACGATATCTAATATAATAAAACTTTTTAAAAAAACCACTTAAAAATTATATTATTTTCGCATCTTATTAATGTCAGTGTTAAAACTAATAATATTTATATATAAAAGTTATATTGATTTATCCGTACCATTTTGCGCCTCATTAGAGTTAAAAACATTCTTATAATCCTCAAACTCATTCTAAAAGTTTATTAAGTATATAGTTCAAACCACATTTCCCCGTAAGCATTATTTTTCCAAACTATCAACTTATTGGTAGCTAACTTATTAATAAGAAATTGTTTGAAAGAACTTCCCATGAATAAACATATTAAAATCAATAGCAATTCAGTAATCTAGGTACAAAATTTTGAATAAATTGAATTATATATAATTATAGGCATCATTTATTCATAATTTGCATCCATAATCATTTGAACAGAAAATAAATCATAAGAACATATAAACACAAAGTTTTGCTAAACTAATACGATTTAGTCTGAACATAAACATAATTAGCAGATCCATCATTGATGTTGGAATAAGAAAAACAATATCAAAAGAAATGTATACCTTGTTTTCCATTGAACAGGTAGGCACTTGCAAATTTGAAGAAGAAATCGAGGGAAATTAAGAAAGATATGCATTTAAAAATTTTCTCTCAATAATCTCTATACATCCATTTAGAACTACTTTTATGTGCATTGTGTATAAAGTTGCACTTAATAAACATGAATAGAACTTATTTTTTGTTTATAAATGGAAGTTATATATAGGTTGGAAAGTGATCAACAAAGTGTCTATTCATTTTCTTAGTGTAAATTCCCAAAAATTTTCAAATAAATAATCATTTACTAATGGTATACTAAATGAAGTAAAATTGATGTGAATAATTTAAATAACCATAGTATAATCAATAGTCTTATTAATATTTGAAAGTTATATTAGAGGAAAAGTCACGAGATTAAAAAAAATTAATTAGTGAATGAAAATAATAAAAAATATATGTAAAGAAATGAATTAAACTAATACATATTCATTTCACCCAACATTTGCTTAATAATGTTATTAGATTATAGTAATTCTTATTATTTAAGTCTAAAAAAAGGGTTTTTAAGATTTTGTTTTTTTTTGGTACAAGTAGGGGTGTCAAACGGGCGGGTTGTGCGGGTATTAAATAGGTATTAAGTTAATGGGTACCCATTATTCATTCAATTAATGGTTTTAGTTCAAATGGGTAATGGGTAGCTATGGATACCCATGGGTACCCATAATACCCATTATACAAAAATGTAAGGCTTATTTAATGATTTATTAATAAAATTTTTTCAAAGTTTTTTAATTTCTTTTTCTTTTTAAGCGGATTTTAATTTTTTGAAGCTATTCTAAAATTTAAAATATTATGTATTGTATACTTTTATATTTAATCGTATGTAATTTTGTTTTGTCCAAACACAAATTTTAATTTTTTTATATTTATATAAATCTATGCATGCCCCGACCCGAGGCCCAAAACTGGACCTGGCCAAAAACTAGCTCGAATTGGGCCTGAACCTTGGACCCGAAACTGGACCAGGCCAAAAATTGGCCAAGGAATTGGGCCCGAACCCAAACCCAAACCCATCCCGAAACCATAGCCTGAACTCGACTTGGAACCCAAACGAATTTTGAATTAGTATTTATAGTGGACAATTTAAAAATATTATAAAAGAATAAATAGGAAAAAACGCAAAGTAATTGTAGGATACGAAAAATAAAGAAAAAGAAAAAATAAGTTTGAAGAAAAAAAATAAAATGGGCCCACTAAAATAGATGAGTTGTTGGGTTTTTGTTTATACTTTTAAGGGTAGTTTTGGATAGGTATTTTTGGTACCTATGTTGGGCAGATTCTAGGGTACCCAATGGGCTACCCTAAACCCGCTCATTACATATTTAGCCCAAACTCAAGCCCACCCAGCCCATTATTTTTTTAGGTGAGTTTTATTGGGTTAAAACCCAATGAGTTTGGGCGATTTTTGGATTAATGAGTTTTTTTGCCACCCCTAGGTACAAGTCTAAGAAACATTTGACCAGCATTTCTACTCTTTTATTTTGCATAATTTGGCACATAAATCTTCAAGAAGTAATAGAGTCAATTTTTTTTTACAACCAAGCACAATTTCAATTAAAGAATTAAAAAATACATAAAAAAGCACAATTACAACTCATGGCTTCCTTTGCAATAGCAAGTAAATAGCAAATTGTATAGTGATCTCAACTCATGGCTTCCTTGAATATAAATGAAAATTTTGATTATGTTCCACTTTATTAATCTTCTCGAGAAATGACATATATTAAAATTAGCCAGACTTCGCTATCACATTTTATATCTAGCTAGTATAACTAATCATCTAAACAAATAACATGACAAAACTAAGTAAAATGATCTAGAATTACATTATGTACAGTTAACTTGATTGTTAAAAGATGATGAATGGTTATCATGCTTTTAAATTTTGAATATAAAATTAGTAAATGGTAATTTTTTATAAGAGATAGGATGAATAAATTACTTAATGATTAGTTGGTGTTTATTACCGAAGATGGAAGATGTACAGTGGAAAAGATAAAAAAAATCTGAAGACATAATAGACTTAGAAACTGTGCGAAGACAATAATTACACTGAAGAATTAGAAGGTCAATTATAAGTTATGTGGTAACTGAAGGGAGGGAGCCATAATTAATTAGTTTTCTTATTAAATTATATCATAAGGCAATAATATGTGGCATGTTAAATTAAATTGTAGGCTTATGTGGCATATTATTACATTAAATTCTAGTATTATGTGGCGCTTACGTGGCATCCAAGTGGCAGCTTGAGATAGAATCTATATTACTTTCTCATATAGGGTATATATATATATATATATATATATATATATATATATATATACACACACACACACACACAATATGAATACATCACATTAAAATTTTTATTAATAATAATACATGTATTAGTAAAAGATAAATTTATTTGTTCAGAATAAATATTTAATATTTTACAAATGCACTTTAGACGTGTGAACTTAAATTACAACTTTATATTATTATGTTTATTGTATATATATAAATAGGTATATATACGGTTATTTATATTTATATATATATATATATAGACACATGCATGACGTGCGCGTACTTTATATAAATATTATATATATATGTATATATATATCTACCCTATATAATAGAAACTAATATAGGTTTGATGTGAAAATGTCATGTGGCTGCCACATATATTTAACATTTAATTATGTTAAGGCTGCCACATAAGCACATTATTACTTCTAAATGCCACATGGCTGTCACATCAACATATAATTTAGTTGAACTATTCATATGAATGCCACATAATATTAATATTTATCTCATTTAAAAGATAACATTTTTTCCTTGCCCCTTTAACTTCTTAAGTTATTTTTTCAAATTTCTATATTCAATAACCTTCGATTTTAAGAGTATTTATATTGAACTCTTTGTATTCCACTTATATATGTTATATGCATATATACACACACACACACACATATATATATATATATACACACACATATATATTTATAAGTACAAAAGTATCGGATATATATAAAAATATCTTCCATATTCCTTAGTCAAATATATATATATATATATATATATATATATCTTCCATATTCTATATTTTATATAACTTATATAGAGCTTAAGTTAAGCATATTTGTAAAATATTAAACATTTATAATGAAAAATAAGTTTATTTTGTTTTTAATAAATATAGTATTATTAATTAAATAAGACATACTTATATTTATGTAATGGTGAGTGAAATATAATTATTATATAATTTTAATTATTTTAATTTTGTGACTTTTCCTATACTAAAAGTTTTAAATATCATTAAAAGATATTGTTTATATTATGATTATATTTATATTGTTCACATCAACATCCCTATTAACATACTATTAGTAAATGATGAATTATTTGAAAACTCTTTATAATTCTCACAAAAGAAATGAAGAGGCACTTTATTTATCACTTTAAAATCTATATATATATATGTTCAATCCATTGAAACCAAAATCACACACAAGTTTCTTCTTGTTTAGAGTCCTTATAAGTGCATGTCTAATTCGAACATATTTTTGTTTAGAGAAATTTCAAGATGCATTTTTTTAATGAACTTTTTCAATCTCTTCAAATTCGCAGGTTTATATATGTTCTATTCCAACTAAAAACAACGTCTCTATCCAACGCTACGAAATATGCCTCCAGGTTTACCTCATCTGACAATGGAGCTTCTCATGCCCATCGACGTCTACATACAACACGCATCGGATTCATTCATAAGAAGAAGAAGACTAAAGAAGTTAAGAGCCGATGTGAGAGGTGGGGGAAAAAGGAAGAGAATAGAGTAGGTGCGCCAATTTCATATTTGGGAAAAAGTTAAAGTATTTATGTGATATTTAACATATGTTCTTGTATATATATATATATATATATATATATATATATATAGATTTCCTTAATTAAGGTTGAACCAAACTTTTGATTTTGTTCTAAAGTAATTGTGTATATGAATTTATAACTTATATATATTTTCCCCAAATTTGTTCGATTTGATTCCTCATTTTTAAGGTAAAAACTATGTACTTTCTATCTTTTAACTTGTGTTCTTGGCTATTTATATATATATATATATATATATATATATATATATATATAAACAATAATACTCATGAAACAATCACCCATCGTTCTTCTACAAACAATAATAGGTGTGTGCATAATAATGTTGTATCTTTTTTGTCTAACTTCCAAATACTGGAGTTTCTAGAGTCTCTCTTATTTTATTATTATTATTTTTTTTTTATTACCTTCAATTGCATGCATGCACATATACATTTTAAAAAAATTACATACTTTATTCTAATCGGGTAAGATTATAGTTTTGTTACACAATCATAGACGGAGCTAGGGTGGGGGCCCCGGGAAATGGCCCCTTACTAACTTTGCAAAAATTATATTTTTGTCTAAATAAAATTTAAAAAATTTCATTTGTGCCCCCGTTAGTTATCTTTTAGAAATTTTTATTTCCTTTTTTTATAATCTTTTATCTAATTATAAATTTTTTATTTTTTTCCACTAATTTATAGTTATGTTAATGTTAATTTCTTACCTGCACTATTAGTATTATACTTTATTTTTATTTTTTTTACAAGAAATGATTAAGTGACTGAGGTGCATATATGGGGATCCTATATTAAAAATCTAAGTAGCCAAAAACGTTTCAAGAAAAACATAATGAATCTTATCTTGAAAATACAAAAATGCTAGCGGATCTACACCATTAGCATTATATATGTACCTCCATTAAAATTTCCTTCTAGCTCTGTTAGTGCCGGGACTAGAGTACCTTTTGAGATTTTAATTAATTTTGATGGATTTGGACAGGCAATTTAGACATTCGAGGTTTCAACAATGGAGGATTATTTTCAAAAAGAACAAAGAAAAGCAATGGAGGCTTATATCCCCGAACGCAGAGAATAATTATGATCTCCTTTGTATTATTTAGGGTTTGTGATCAGGAATAATTATGATTACCATTTCTGTTTGGTTAAAAAAAAAAAAGTTTTAATAGTAATTTTTAAAATTATTTTTTCACATTCAAATTCTACTACATTATAAACTATTTATGTTTAAATGTATTATTATAATAATTTTGGTAATTAAAACTTTTTAGAAGTAAAAGTATACACACAAAAAAAAAGAATTTTACAAAGGAACGGTTCTCATCTCCTTCAAAATGGAGGGGAATGGAGATTGGAGAGTGGGATCCACGGAATGAAACCCCTCGACCAAATACTCACTTTCATTCCTATTCCTCACCCTCAAACCCTTCAACCAAACACGCCCTAAGGCAAATCAATCAACATATATATCTAAATAGTTAATTAATTAATTATCGTCTTCTTTTGATCAACATTGATCATGTTCGTAGGATCTTTTTGTTATTTTTACTTAAGTTTCACCATGATTTCAAATATATTATTGACGTAATTCGCAATTTAAACTTATATCACGTACCTTTTGTTTTATAGGATTTTCCGTTTTAATTTTCTTTAGTTTTTCTTTGAACAGAATAATTCAATTTTGACTCTTCTTTTATTGATTTAACAGTGTGTTGTTCATAAGTAAAACGCAAATTTGAAAATTAAGGACACGAATAAAAAATAGTGATAAATTATTTATTTTGTGGATTGTTCAATGAAAATTAAGGACAGAAAAAAAAAATAGTGGTAAATCGTCGTCTATCCTTCTAATTATGAGGTATTTCCAAACAATTTTTTTTATTATTATTCAAATTTATTTTTTTTATTTTATTTATTTATTTTTTGGATCATTGACAATATTTTTCCGTACTTAAGGTGGAAATTAATTTTACGGAAAATTACTGTTCTATAAGCCCGCATGACTTTTTAAGTCCTTAATTTAATACTCTACTGTTTGGGTTGGAGGCTAAATTCTAATTTAACCTATTGAAAAGTATGTATGTGAAAAAAAGGTGCCTCCAGAGCCGAGACTGATTCTATAGTTAGTTTTAAAAAAAGGATGCATAAGTGATAGGCGTGGCCTGCACCATATTGAGACTGATTTTATGGTGTTGTTGATGGCAGTCTAGAGTAGAACCGGCCCTTGGCGCTCGATTTCCACGTTGGCAGGAATCTCTGCATTACGGCATACTTTTGGCGCCATTTCCCACCTTTATCGTGAAGGGAATGCAGTGGGGATAATTTGGCTCAAACTGCAAGTTTGACTGACCACACAGATTTCTATGTTCACTCCACACTCCCCTAAAAAAGTTAGGGGTTTCGTTATGTTAGATTCTAGGGGCTTCCCCTATCTGAGGGGATAATAGTTTTTACAAATAGTTTTTCCACATGTATATGGTGCATTTGCATTTATGCACTATTGTATCTCTAAGGTAAGGTCCATTATGTCATGTCTCCTTAAAACCTTTTTTTGCATCTTTGCCTTTAAATTTTAATAAAGGGTCCACCAAGCCACACATGCACTTCATCGATTGTTACCAAAAAAAAAAAAAAAAAACTAAGAATTTTTGTTGGGGCCGATGTAGCAAATTTTTTTCGCAACTTAGGCTTCGTTTGATAACCAGATTCAGCACTTAAAATTAATGATTAAGAGCTTATTTAAATTAAGTGTGTTTGATAACTGTCAATCATAAATCTTAATGAATTAAGTAATTTCGGAGTTAAGTACTTACTTGAATAAGTGCGTTTAA
This sequence comes from Leptodermis oblonga, assembly GCA_016801395.1. Classification (NCBI taxonomy): domain Eukaryota; kingdom Viridiplantae; phylum Streptophyta; class Magnoliopsida; order Gentianales; family Rubiaceae; genus Leptodermis; species Leptodermis oblonga. The sequence goes on along the minus strand of CM028760.1, from coordinate 5,662,248 downwards.
TAACGAAAATTTGAATAATTTAATTAATTAAATAGGTCTGAAAAGCAATGGTAATTTTAACGTAAAAAATAAGTGATGAGCGAATCACTTATCACTGAATCTGAATCAAATAAAATTTTTTCTCTTTCATTTTTCTCATTTTTTGTATCATTATTTTATTTTATTTTTATATTTTAAAAATTTTATCAGTTCAAAAAAATCAAAATAAATTAATTTTATAACTAAAAAAAATTAAAAATATATTATCTTCTAACTTTATTAAAAATATTAATAAATTTAATGTTAAAAATAAAAAATTTATTTTTAGTTTTAATAATTTAATAAGATTCATACTTCAGTTTTCAAATTTCAGACTTCAGATCTAATTTCAAATCTTAAATTTTATATTTTATCAAACAGAATAACTTAATGAATTAAGATTACGGACTTCAGATTTCAAGCTTAAGTTTTATCAAACGAAGCCTGAGTAAATGTATGTAATATGTAAACTAACAACAACATATTTACTGAATTGAAGATGACAATAACGAAATTATTTCTTTAATTTATTATTTCCATTAAGAGGATATATATATAGAAATGATTTGCTTAAAATCATCACGATCAATATATTTGTGGAGCAATGTGCGATTCATTTGATTTTATTTACTCAAATTTGATTTAGGAAGTTCAACTCCATTAATAATTTGAGAAAATTTTCCTTTTTATTTTTTGGTATGGAAAGATTCCCGAATATTAATTAATTACAGATTCTTAAAACTAATTAAGAATCATTATATGTGGTAACCGATTTACAACCATAAATAATAAAATCAACCAATTTTCCAACATGATTATATATCTTTCCGAGCAAATGACATTTAACCCGTATAGTTTATTTTAAGAGTTATAATTTACATCCGTATGTACATAATACTACCTCCTCCGTTATCAAATAAGTGTTTCATTTTCATATTCTAATACTAAAAATATAATTAAAAAATACAAAAAATATATAATTTTAATCCTAATTTAATTAATCTCATTTAATATTATTATTTACGCTGTCTTTCCATGTGCACACATGTCATTATACGAATTCCCATTTTATATATAGTTAAACAAGAAAATATGAATAAAAGTAAATAAGAAATTTACTTGTCTAATTATCTCCTACAAGACACTTATTTAAAGACGGAGGGAGTTACCATATATCAAGTTATCTTAACATATGTCAATTATGGTTAGACCAATTCCAACAACTTTTAAAAGAAAAGAAAGCTTAAAGAAAAAGGGACGAGGGAGTATAGTCTATGGCATACATTGATAATGATATATCTTCAACAATTGAAAATGAGCAAATCTTGCAATATTTTCAACGGATACAAATGCGCTATCAAGTGTCAACCAATAGTGTAATTTTGAATATTTATGCCTTTTATCGTTTTATAGTTGTGACCTAACCGGGAAATTTTTGTTTCAGGGAAGAAATAGTTTTTTGGAGGGATATTTGTGCAGGAAAGATAAGAAAAAGTGTAATAATTATTTTAATTTTTGAATTTATGTGAGTGAAAATTTAGAAGGAATTTTAAGTTTTGAATTAGTAGAAAATGATGTTATTTCCTTATGTAAAATTTTAGAAAAAAAAATAATTATTTTTCTGAAATGAAATGAAAATGAATAGAGTCTAAGGACACGAATGAAAAAATATTAGAAAATTGTTTGTTTTATTGATTGTACAACGAAATGCATAAAAAATTGTACATATTTTCAAACTGTAATATATGTTGTTTGTAGTTTTTATAATAAATTGAACATTTTACACGTAATAATAATTATGAGGTATTTCTAAACAATTTTTTTCCCTTCAAATTCTGTTGTTTTTTTATTTTTATTTTTTATCATTGAAAGTATTTATTGCTACTTTAAGGCGTAAATTAATTTTATTGCAATTAGTGTTCCATATCATAGTTCAAGCCCGCATGACTTTAATAATACTGGTTGGGTTGGGGGCTAAATTCTAATTTAACCTATTGAAAAGTATGTATGTAAAACAAGGTGGCTCCTCGTAAAGGGGTTGTGGTGACAAATCCAGGCGATTATTTATCAGAAACACAGATTTACCCAGAGATGTAAGATCATATATTACATATGCCTAGGGCCAGAAAGTCAAGGGAGTTGGTGACGAAACCCGGCTATCGAAATTACCAAAGTCCCAATGAACGACGGTAATAACTATAACGGGAATAAACAGAGGCGGAAGATAATATTCAATTAAGTAAGCTTACTCCCTAAAAGAAAAAATTTATTAATATGCATTTATATTTAGTACAGAAATTTATATGAATATTTGGTCTCTACAAAAGAAATTTATTGTTATTGGCTCATTAATTTTGGAACCCAAAAATTTCGTCACGAGTAATAAACGTAGTGAAATTCTTTATCGGGGTGTACTAGATACCGTGGTAGAACCTGAGAATTTTTGTTGGGGGCCGATGTAATATCTAAATTTTTTTTTTCCGCAACTAAGTAAATGTATTTAATATTGGATATTCTATAAATGCCGAGGTCAGAAGTAGTTGACCTCAGCCAAGGACCTTGATTCGAGCCGACATCGGATGCAAGGATATGACAGGTGTCAAGATTTAAAGGATGCGACACGTGTAAGGATCTAAGGATGCTAGCAATCCACAAGCAATGACTCACCCCCATTTTCTTCACTATGTATAGTCCATTCACTTCCACTTAGAAATGTATTGAATTCTTGTTAACTCACTTATATATTACATATACCCTGTTCTAACATAAGCATCGGAGTGAAACAGGGGAATTGTTCCCAAAAGCAGGACAACAAGAAGGCGTACGACGTCAAAAGGAGATCGGCCTTAAGCAAGGATTCAACATTTAACAACAATATATTTACTGAATTGAACATGATAGTAACCAAATTTTTTATTTAATTTTTTATTTCCACCTTAAGGATTATATATATATATATATATATATATATATAAATGAATTGCTTAAAATCACGATCAATATATTTGTGGAGAAATTTGAGATTAGTTTGATTTTATTTACTCAAATTTGATTTAGAAGGTTCAACGCCATTAATTTGAGAAAATTTTCCTTTTCTATGCATGGAAGGATTCCCGAAAATTAATTAAATACAGATTCTTCAAACTAATTAAGAATCATTACATGGGGTAATCGATTTACAGCAATAAATAGTTAAATCAATCAATTTCCAACATGTGTTATATATATATATATATATATATTTTTTTTCTTAGAGCAAATGACATTTAACCCGAGTAGTTTTTCAAATTATAAAGTGGTCATTCACAAAAAATTTTAAATTATAAGGTGATAATTTTCCCTATAAACTGATATATTTTGCATTCTATATAGAAATTAAAATCTCAACCATACCAAAATATTGAATCTAAAAATGTTCATATTGGTATATATACATTTCCTTAATCATGGTTGAACCAAATCTTGGATTTTTTTCTAAAGTAAAATGAATTTATAATTATACGATTTCCTTTTTTTTTTTTTTCCCCAAATTTGTTCGATTTGATTCGTCATTTTAAGGGGAAAAACTATACTTGCCATCTTTTAACTTGTGTTGTTGGCTATATATAAACAATAGTACTCATGAAAAGACCACCCAAAGTAATTAAAATTCACATCGTTCTGCCAAATAATAATAGGTGTGTACGTACAAACTCTGTCTTTTTAATAATTTTATTAATTCTTTCATATGGAAGAAAGAATGATCGATATACGTTCTGGAGTTTCTGGAGTCTATTTTACATATATATATATATATATATATATATATATATATATATACATACCCTTGTGTTGGAGTAAAGTATGTAATTTTTTGTAAATGTATACGTGCATGCAGATGAACGTAATAAAATATATATATATATATATATATATATTGGGTAAGATTACAGTTTCATTAGGAAAGTAATGCATCAAATATAGGAATATTTCGTGGCATTTTAATTAGTTTTCTCTTCATCTGATGGTATTTGGACAGGGAAGTTAATTGGATCTTTGAGGTTTTAACAATATAATGGCTGAGGCTTATATAAAGTAAAAAAGACAAACAATTCGTTTACTTGAACAAGAGGCGGCAAATGTAGCATCCGGAATTAGCAAAGTGCAGGAGGATCTTCGTGAAGCATGTTGGCGAATGGAGAGTCCAAACGAAATCCATAAAATCCGTCGGGAGTTGGAATCTTTGAGGTCGGAGGAAGATAGGTTGCAAAGGGAGATCAGTTGGAAGAAGTACGAGATTGATTGCCTCAACAGTGGTGATCTCCGTGCTGTACTCGCTGAAAGCAGCACTAGGTTTGGAGACGTCTTTTCTGGGGAAAGTTGAAGATATATCCATGAATTTGGGGCGATGTTGTCGCATTTTCCGAGTCCTGGAACTTTAAATTGTTTTTCTTTTAGTCCTTAAACTTGGGTTTTTTGTCTCTATATAGTCCGTTGTACGAGTAGTTGGTAAAGGACAATTAATCAACAATAAAGACCGGTGACAATTAATTTTTACTTGACGCATGTATTTTTCATGTGAGGAAATTATTCAATGCATTTTTTACTTTTGAAAAAGTAATAAAAAATGGTTAAAGCGCTAACTCAACTCCAAAGCAGATAACTTCCATTGCGAAATGAAATAGAGAACCTCTATTGCGAAATGGGAGTTGTAGTCATCTTAATTGTTGTGGTTTTATTTGTTGCGAAATACCGTTGCACGCCTAGAGTGGTTGATTTTGGATGAAAATCGGGCAAAGGACTATATGGAGATGAAAAATTCATATTTGGGGACGAAAGCGTGACAAAAGAACAAATTTGAGAATCAATGGAGTAATTAAGTCATTAGTTAACGAGGGTTCGTCTTCTTTTAATCGATGCTTATGTTCTTAATCAATAAAGTAGGAGCTTTTCGTTAGTATTTGCTTACTTTTTACCATGATTTTAATAAATTATTAATGAAGTTAATTCGCAACTTAACATTAAATATGCTCCCTCTGTTTTAGTAGAGAATTCCAGTTTTAGAGATATGTTTTGATCTAGTATATATATATGTTTCTATATATAAATAAAAGTGAAATAGGAAGAGTTCAATGCTTTTAAAATATAAAGTTTAATTTAAATTTAAGTTTGAAGAATAAATGAAGAAGTTAAAAATGATACAGGTGAGAAAAATGTTATTTAATTAATTAATGTGTAAAAATAAAATTCATACACTCAGTAAACACTATATATATAAAAGTGAAGGAAGAAGAGTTAATGCTCTTAAATTATGAAACTTAATATGATATAAAAATTTAAAAAACTAATTAAAGAAGGTAAAAAGACAAAGGGAAGAAGAAATGTAATTTAATTAAATGACAAAATAAAATTCAGACCAAGGGTCATATAGAGATAAGTTTTAGGTTAGCTTAACTTATTAAATTCTAAACTTATGTGGCAGCCACGTGGCATTCAAGCTTATATAGAACATACAACTGGACCTTATGTGATTATGTGGCAGCCTTAACATTATTAAATGTTTAATATATGTGGCAGCCACATGGCACTCTAAAATCAAGTCTATCTTACTTTCTATTATATATGGTAGAAATGGTGAAACAAAGAGACAGCAAACTTTTCCTATTCTTTAGGAGTTAAAAACTAATACTCTCAATTATCAATTGAGTAATTAACTTCATGGTGAAAATGTTTAGAAAATGTAAAGTTGTGAATTTAAGATTATAAGTCTAAAAAAGAAAAAATAAATAAAGTTTTATTTTTATAAAAAAAAAATTGTACGGAACCTGAAAGTTGGTCTCATGCCTTTTTTTTATATAAATAATCCTTAAATTATATAATTAAAGTTTAAATTTTTGTTGACCTGCTGGTGTATATATATAATTTTTGTGAGATGTGCTTTTAATAAATATATAAAAAAGTGGAAGAATAAAAGTGCAATGCTCCTATAAAGGAGTGAAAGAGCCACATGTAAAAATAAATAATAAAAAAAATTATTTAATTGAATGGTAGAAAATAAAATAAGTTCACTTAATATTTAGCTATTAGATATTAAGCTTATGTGACATCTACATAAATAGTTAAATTAAAACTCTATTAGACATAAATTAAAAAGATGCTTATTAAATTAAAATCCAATGTGGCAGCCACATGGCACTTTAATATCAAACATATATTAGTTTATATTATATAGGGTAGAAATAAGTTGATTTTGTTACAAATAAATATATTATATACTTTTTATTATTTTCATTTACTCCTTCCTTTTTTTTATTGACTTTTCATATACTATTATTTTTAAATATATATATATATATATATATAAAGGCCATTAATTATATTATGATTATTTACACTGGTCACATCAAATTCGTTTATTTTTTTCACATCAAACTCGTTTATTTTTTTCACTTAAACTCCTTTATTTAATATACCATTATTACTTTCTATTAATTATAAGAAGACTCTTGGTAAACCATAAAAAATATGAATAGACACTCACAAATCACAATCTATATATATCTTCAGTCCATTCAAAAGAAAAACAACTTCTTATTGTTTATAATCCTTATGTGCATGGCTAATCCACACTAATAGTGTAACTTTTCGTAATATATATGTCCATTTAGAACATATTTTTTGTTTTAGAGAAATTTATTTATTTATTATTATTGATTTTTCTCAATCTCTTCTTCAAATTTGCAGGTTTATGCTTGTTCAACTCCAATGAAAAACAAAGTTCCTCTATTCAAAGTTAAAAAATATGTCTTCAGGTTCACTTCATCTGACAACAAAGTTTCTCATACAGTCGACATCTACTTACAACGCGCATCATATTCATTCAACAACTTTGTTAATTTTTAGAAGACTAAAGAAATTAACAAGAGACAAGGTGAAAAGGTGAGGAAAGGGAAGAAAATAGGCATGCCAATTCTATATTTGACGAACAGTCACAAGTATTTGTGTTATAGTTAACACATGTTTCTTATTTTTAAATATATATTTATAATAAACTGATTATTATTTATAATTCTAATTTTTATATTATCACATACTAATATTATTGGGCATTCACCGTGCAAACGCACGGTTTTCACACCTAGTATATATATATATATAAGGGTGAAATGCCCCAAATACCACATAACTATTGAATTTTGTAAAAAATATCATTTTTCTTTAAAAACTCCAATTACAAGCACTTTACTTTCAAAATGTGCACCCAGTACTACTCTGTTGGTCAATTCTGTTAAGTGACTAATAGTAAAAAAAAAGAAATGTGCAAAATCGTCATTTTACACATGCGTCACTGTTCATCGTCTTCTCCGATAAACAGTTCCGGCACTGTTCATCGGCAATATTATTATTATTATTTTTTCTTCTTCTGATGAAGACCCGAATTGAGCCAAAATGAAGACCCATTTAAATCGGGTCTTCTTCTTCTTCTTCCAATGAAGACCCAAATTTGGGTCTTCATTTTGGCCCAATTTGGATCGTCATCGGAAGAAGAAGAAGAAGAAGAAGAAGAAGAAGAAGAAGAAGAAGAAGAAGAAGAAGAAGAAGAAGAAAAAGATGCCTCATTGTTCATCGTAGAAGATGATGAACAGTGTCACACGTGTAAAATGATGATTTTGCCCTTGTCTTTTTTTTACTGTTAGCCGCTTAACGGAATTGACTAACAGAGTAGTACTGGGCGCACGTTTTGAAAGTAAAGTGCTTGTAATTGGAGTTTTTAAAGGAAATTAGTATTTTTTGCAAAAGTCGATAATTATGTAATATTTGGTGCATTTCACCCTATATATAATGATATATATCGTCATATATAATATATTTTTATATTAATACATAAATTTATAATATAAGAATGTAATTAGTTTATACATTAGGCTTAATCACTATTTACCCCTCCCCCCGGTGTTATTTCTTTTTCACTACTTACCCCCCATGTTTTTAAAACTAACTCTTTTGCCCCCCTTTGACGTGGAATAATCATTGAAATGACAACATTACCCTCATTAAATGATTATATCTCCCCCACGTCATGATTTCTCTCCTTCATTGGCCACGTCACCTCCCTTCTCTATCCGCCACGTCATCACAACCACCTTCAAATAAAGGGCAAAATTTTTACTGCTAGTAAGGGATTGAACCCACGACCTTCAACTCCCATGCGTGTGGAAACACTAGGCTAGTGATGCTTTTTATACCAATTATACTTCTCATTAGCTTTATCCTTTACTCTCTCTCAACTGTCCAAATAAAAGAGCATAAGACTCTGTTCTTTTTTATTCCTTTCTACAAGAGTCACTACTTTTTTTCTTTCAAAACTTTACATTAAAAAAGTAACTTCATTTTCTACTGAATTTAAAATTAAAATTTTAAATTTTAAAATTCAAAAGTTAAATTCAAAATTTAAAACCAAAATTCAAAATTTTAAATTCAAAATTTTAATTCAAAATTTAAATTCAAAATTCAAATTTTAAATTCAAAATTTTGAATTGAGGAGAAAAGTAAGTTTTTTTTATGTAAAATTTTGGAAGAAAAAAGTAATGATTCTTGTAGAAATGAATAAAAAAGAATAGAGTCTTATGTTCTTTTATTTGGATAGTTGAGAGAGAGTAAATGATAAAACTAATGAGAATTATAATTAGTATAACAAACATCACTAGCCCAGGGGTTAGTCCACACACATGGGAGTTGAAGGTTGTATGTTCAATCCCCAGCTAGGAGGAAAATTTTGCCATTTATTTGAAGGTAGTTGTGATGACTCAATGATTATTACAAGACTTAGTCAAAGGGGGATAAATGGTTAGTTTTAAAAATATGGGGGGATAAGTAGAGAAAAGAGAATAACACGGGGGTAAATAGTGAATTAAGCCTATACATTATTACACAATATTTTTTCCACCCAACTACAAAGCTGCGGAATCAATATTTGTTGCAGCCCTAGTGTGATTTCACTGGGCCTCAGCCGTAGAGAATAACAGCTGCACTATTTTGGGCTAATCATTATCTAATTTGAGACTGGGCTGAAACTAATCAGAAAATAAAAGCCCACAAATCTATGGGCTATTACCCAGCAGCCATTCGGGCTTATTAGTAATGCAACTTTGCCATGCATTAAAATCACCCCCAAAAAGTTGTCAGGCTCACAAGATAAAAATAGCAAAACTGGAATTATAATGGGGAAGAAAATAGAAGAAATGAGATCAGCTTTGGGCCGGATGTGGTATTTTGATTTGGGATCGCAGAGGTCGGGTGCCTCATGCAACGGCTAAATTTGTTGAGCACTCTATCATGGTTTGTAGACTTGTGCATAGTTGGGTTTGCTACAAGTATTTATTGAAACAGACTCAGAGTATTTGGTGGATGCAGTACATGGGAGATGGAGCACACAATGAAATTTGCAGCATGTTTTTCGGCTTACCTTTTTAAGTCATACGGGCATGACAATGTGCCATAATTACAGGGAGGGGAATGCTTCGGCGGACTACTTGGCAAAATTGGCATCCACTTCTCAGCGGAGCACCACTTTCATGAAAGGGGCTCTTCCACCTTCTTTGGCGAAGCTCATTGCTTTGGATTTGTCATAGCTTTCTTTTATTCGCTTTTACCTTGATGTAATCTTCCATCGAAAACTGTTTTTGATTATAATAAAGGCATCACCCAGTGAAATTAAAAAATAAAAGAAATGGGAGAAGCAATTAGAAAAAGGGGGCAGCAAAAGAAAGAACGGAGGGAGTTGTATGGAGAGGGAAAGAGTTCATAAAACAGAGAGATACATCACATTCAACATGCCCCTTCTGAAACCATTACACGTTATATATGTATACTCTACCACTAATTACCTCTAACTAACAATTAGGCTAAAACGATGTCGTTAGACTAACAATCCTCACAAAAGTATTGCAATTCCGGATAGTGGCAAAATTTCTACTCTGTGTATCATTATGATGTACAACTTATTATGAATGTCAATATACAAATTTAAAATAAATAATTTGACATTATTTGTTTCATTTATATCCTTACTTTTTAAGTATAAGATAATTGTAAAGCACACATGCTTTTATTAGCAAGGCCAAGAGGAATAAAAAATTTGAAAGTGAATTTTTCTAATAATTTTTTATCTTTTTATTAAATAGACTTTTCTAATTGAACGAGAATATTATTTTGGTTAGGGAAATTCTCCATTAAGACTCCCTGCCATACTTTTCTTCTTCTTCTTCCCATACTCTGCATAGGGCTTACCACTTAGTTCTTTCTTTCCCCAAAGCACATGCATTCGATTTAATAGATTATGACTCTTAATAACAACGAAATTTTTTTTAAAAAAAAGAAAAAGTTAAAGATTATTTATATTTTACGTAGGTAATTTTGACTGGAAAACCGTATCATACACACATTGCCCTAAAATAGTGGGGTTGTTCATCAATCTGATCTGAAATGATGATATTACCCAAGTTGGGATGGATTGGGCTTATTTTTTTTGGGCATTTTGAAAATAATTTTAAAAATAAATTTTAAAAAATAATTTTATAATGTAAAATGTGTATTAAAAATATAAAAATTAAATGTTAAATAGTAAAAAAATTATATTAAAAATAATAATATATAATTAAAATATATTAAATTTACTGTTAAAATCAAAACTGTTTAAACGAAACAAAAAAACAGACCGTGTGGTACACACTGCCCTCTCTGTGACTGACCGACCATTAATGCTCCAATTCAACCCCTCTTATGTCTTCACTGTTACCACAGATATTCTTCATTATATCACATCCTCCCCATCGGAACCCATTAAAATAATCAAGAACAAAATCTCCCAATCCAACTTCAATTCACGTCTGGAAATGGCTCCGATCGTCAATACACAAACCGGCAAAGGACTCCCTCTTTGCCTTTCCGGGATCACTCATCCTATTGCTCTCTCCAAAGAGTAATTTTTTTTTCTTTCCCTTTTTCTTTCTTTTGGCTAATCTAGTTTCTTCATAGTGCAGTTTTTTATTATCTTTCTGGGATTGAGTTGTTCAGGATGGCGGATCATGATCGCAGAAGAAAAGGGTTGAAGAAATCGAGATCAAGACCCGGAACTGGAAGAACAACAGCCTTGCATGCAGCAGATCGGGATGATTTTTATTATTTTGGAGCTACAATTCGAAGGACCCATGGAGATCTTCGAGTGGAGGGAATGGATGATGAAGAAGTTGCTGAAGATCTGGGTGTTTCTGCGCATCTGTTGCATCGTCTGTCGTGCATAACCTTGTCTTCTTCTTCTTGTACAGCCAAAGCTGCATAAAGTACAACCCTTCCAGCTATTTACATTAAATTACTAGTTTAATTAGTTTTAGTACTATTTTCCAGCTGTGTAATTCTGCTTTTGAATCTACTGTAATGGGTTCTTTCTTTCTTTCGGTGTTTGGTCGCTTTTTTTGGGGAACAAAAGCTGTTTGGATTTGTTTTTTCTTTAAAGAAGAAAAGAATCATGGCGTTAAAAATTACTTCTTGATCTGGAAATTTGAATGATATGAAAAAAGCTAACTTTGGTCGCCAAAACGGACTACTCGTCATGCCGGTGGATTAGCCGGCGGCGGCTGCGGCTTCCATGAGGGTGACTGATTGCCCGGAGACGGAGGATATGTGGGTGGAGATACGGCGGAGCTGATGGAGGTGGGAGGAAATTCAGTAATGATTAATCGCTGATCAGGACTCAAATAACTCAAAGCTTTGTCGTTTTTGGCTGCGAACTTGCCACTTGGGATATTGGCACTTTTTCTGTTCTTTTATTTTGTTTATTTGGATAATTCTAAGTATTTAAACAAACGAAATTATTATATGCAGTAACTGTTTTACTATTAGCAGTAACGTTTTTTTATGAAAAATTTATTTTACTTTTTAGCTAAAAAAAAAAAATACCTCATAACATTTGATTTTATAGTCACAAGTACGATTTATATTACACGGTATGTAAATAATTTACACATTTTTTCAAATAAAGGAGATTCTTTGGACTATAAACAAGATAAAATTTTGCGAAAATACCGCCCACTGTGAGAATACCGCCCACAGTGGGCGGTATTTTTTAGGAAAATACCGCCCTTTGTGGGTGGTATTTTCTGAAATACTGCCTATAAAGGGCGGAATTTTTCCAATGTTCTTGTGAATAGTATGAAATTTTATGGTAAATTTTTTTTTAATATTTAAGGGTAAAATAGACTTTTCACAGGGGAATGTTACTGTGTTTAGTATGCCTCTAAACAAAATGGTTTGGTACACTTGGAGTTCTTTAATTTTTTTTGAAACGGAAGAGTTGTGTATTAATGGCTCTGGAAATCGTCCAACAACTTTTGAGATACAAAAGAGAGCGGCAATGACCACCAATACTCCTGCTAGGGCCCTGTGGCCCCATGCTGTAATAACAGATGTGCAATGACATTCTTGTCATTTTCTACCCAATAGATGTCTCGGGTACCTAGTCTATTATTCGCAGCTACAATCCCGCAGATAATGCTTTGGGCCCTAGCCTTTGGGCATCCCTCCCCTCTGACCGCCAGTACTACTGCAGCCGCATCCGCCACTAGTGAGCATCGAGCCCATCCTTGCTGCCCAATTAGCTCGAGCGCCGTCAGATAGGCTGTCACCTCTGCTTCCTCCGGGGAGCAAACTCCCGTAATTTTCCAAGCTATGCCACCTAACCACCTGCCCTCCTTATCATATTCAAAAACCTTAATCGCTGCCCGACAGGTCGCATCAAAGAAGACCCTAATACCTGGCAGGGCTCTGGCCAAGAGAATAGAGAATGCTAATGAGGGATCCTCTTTCTCCGGGCAGGCCCTCGGGGCATTGAAGTTTCGTAGGGCCAACACCGTTGACTACATTACCCCAAGAGGCCCGTGCTCAGGCTCCCCATGTACTCGTTTGTTCCTCTGGAACCAGATAAGATCTAGTGCGACGGCTATGAACTCGCATGTTCCCCAGGGGTGTGCAACAGTATTTCCTTGAGCCAGAGATGGCCCTTCTCCTTCCGATGGGCTTCAATGGTCACTCTACAGCCTGCTAGCTCTCACACCGTAACGGCAAATGGGCACTCAAAGAACAGGTAGCAGAGATCATCGTTAGTGGCGTAACACAGATGGCAGAGTGATGGCCCGGGCAGTATGTGGCGCCGCTGCAAAGCGTCCTGCGTAGGTAATATGGTCGTACAGAACCTCAATAAAAACTGCTACACTCAGGGTGGGACGTGTAAACCCCACAGGCGGGTCCAGAGGGGGTCCTGCTCCCTTCCAGTTAGGTCCCCCGCTTCTGGGGCCAGTGCGTCCGACATGATAAGGTGGTAGGCGCTCTTCACACTATGGCGTCCCCACTTATCTAGATGCCATATCCAACTATCCGGCCCCTCTGGGTCACGCAAAGGGATGTCACGTATGGTAGGGGCTACATCTGCCGAAAATAGTGCATGAATAAGATCTGAGTTCCACTGTCTCGTCGCCTCATCAATCAGTTCTGAAACCTGACTGACGAAACGAGGCCCACGGGTAGGGCTGAAAACGAACACGAACGTTCACGAATAAGCTCGGGATCGACTCGTTAAAAGCTCGGTTCGAGATAGTTTATTTAGTAATAAACGAACACGAACAAAATTTTAGGCCCGATTAATAAACGAACAATAAATGAACAAAAGGGAGCTCGGCTCGATTATGTTCGTGAACAGCTCGATAAGAAAAAATAATTTTTAAGAAGGATAAAATACATATATGATTTATCATTCATACATATAACATGAAAATAAATTTGGTGCAGTGATAAGATATCAAAAGAAGAAACAAGGGAACTAGGGTTCGAATCTTCACAAGGCCAAATTTATTTATTTCACAATTTTGAGGTGAATTTCACCCAATCTCACATCGGAAATGAACAATTTTGAGGTGAATTTCACCCAATCTCACATCGAAAATGAGAGAAGATTTGGGAGGAAAATTCCTTATAAATAGATGAGCATGACACTTATGGCTGAGAACGAACATGAACAAGCTCGGCTCGATTAATAAATAAACGAACATGAACAAGATTTTAACCTCGATAAATAAATGAACAATAAATGAACACGTTAAAGCTCGGCTCGGCTCGTTATCACCCCTACCCACGGGTACATATTGAGGTGGAGTCATGCCCTGTCCGGGTATCCACGGATCCTGCCACACCCAGGTACTCTGCCAATTCCCCACCATTCTTCTAAGTCCCAGCTCCAGCACCTCCCGCCCCTCCAAAATGCTCTACCACGTGAAAGAGGGCCGATTGCCCAATCCCGCCTCAAGGAAACTTCTCTCAATACTCGGCTCAAGAGCGAGTGGGGCCGGGTAAGCAGCCCCTATGCTTGCCTGCTCAACAAGGTCTAATTAAATGCCTTCATTTGCCTGAACTCGAGCCCTCCATCTCTTTTACTCCGTGCCAGTTTGTCCCATGCAACCCAGTGTAGTCTTGCCCCCATGCCGGATCTTCCCCAGAAAAAGCGAGCCGCCATAGCCTGGATGTCCCCAAGTACTCCGTCTGGTATACGGAAGCACGACATGGTGTAGGTTGGGATAGCCTGGACACGGACTTGATAAGTATCTCCTTTCATGTGCGACTCAGTGACTCTGCTTTCCAACCCTCCAGCCTCGCAGCTACCCTGTCATTTATTGATCTAAATACCCCAGCCTTGTCCCGCCCCACCACACAAGGGAGGCTTCGCAGCAAGGCATAAATCTCCTGACGTGTTCTAGGAGGTGTTGCACCACTAAAATATATGGCAGATTTGTCAAAGTTTATACGTTGGTCCGAGATTCTGGAGTAGGCCATGATAGCTGTTTGCATGTATGCCACCTCATCTACAATGGCCTCCCCAAAGAGCAAAGTATCGTCTGCAAAGAACAAATGTGAGATCCTTGGAGCCCCTCTCGCGACCCCGATACCCGTGAGCCTGCCACTGCACTGAAGATCTTGGAGCATCGATGAGAATACTTCACTGCAGATAATAAACAGATAAGGGGATAAGGATCTCCCTGTCTAATTCCACGTTTCGGTACTAGCCGTCCAAAACACTGGCCATTTAGCAAAAAAAAAGAATTGCACAGATGCCAGACAACGGCTTGTCAGGTCCACCAACTGCCTTGGGAACCCAAACTTCTCCTGCAGGGGACAAACAAACCTCCACTCCACTCTATCAAACGCCTTGCTCGTGTCAAGCTTCAATGACATCAGCTTCCTGCCTTGCACCCCTGCAACTTCATATAATGGTGCATCTCGTATGCCAATAACACATTGTTCGTGATCTGACGACCTGGAACGAGCGCCGCCTGCGTCTCACTAATTACTGCAGGCAATGCCCCGCGGATCCGAAGAGCAACTACCTTTGACCCGATGCGATAACCCACATTACACAGGCTGATAGGCCGGAATTCTGTCACCTTGGTAGGGGAGGCCACCTTAGGAATCAAGACAATATGCGTGTAGTTGACCCCTAAGGGAAGCTCTCCCGAATTCAGCACACCCAGAATAAAATCCTGCACACAAGGGCCCACAATATGCCAAAAAATACATGACTCATACCATCAGGGCCTGGGGACTTGTAAGAGTGCATGGACTTAAGCGCCTGGACAACCTCCTTTTCCGTATAGGGCAGCTTCAGCCTCTCCTGGTCCATACCCTTGGTTGTAGGCGGGCTAGGGCAGCTGCTATGTCTTCCGTTGACGGGGTAGAGGAAGTGAAGATGGAACGGAAGTGATCGTAGCTAAGACCCTCAATGGTGTCTGGATCCACCTATATAACACTCGCGCATCCTTTAACCCCTAGATCATATTCATCTCACGCCGTCTGGAGGCATACCTATGGAAATACAAAGTGTTACGATCCCCCTCCTTGTACCAATGCTGCTTTGCCTGCTGTTTCCACCATATGTCATTCTAGTCAAGCAGGGTATCCAACTGATTCCTTAGCCTAGCCAACTGAGATTGGGCTTCCGCTGTGATTTCCCCCCTTTCCAGTACCATGATGCATTTTCGCGTATGATCAATCTGCTCCGTCAGGTGCTCAGACTCATATTTCCCCCAGTTGACTAAGTTAACCAAGCATTGGTCTAGCTTAGCCGGTAGGGAATCCAATCCCACGTCCCAGCTTTCTCTAACCATCCACTCACAATCCACCCTCTTCACCCAAAGCGCTTCAAAACGCGTAGCCCGTAGACGGGCTTGCCCTCCGTTGGGTCGAGGAGCCTTCCACAGCTCTATGTGTAGTGCCATGTGATCTAAGTGAAAAGCCGCACAATGATATACCCTGCTGCATGGGAATGCATCATGCATCTTTGCGTTCCATGTCGCCCTATCCAATCGATCCCTTTGGGTCCCTGGCGGCCTCAAATTCCTGCACCATGTATAGGGGTGGCCTCGAAATCCCATGTCCACCAAACCACAATCTGCTAGGGCAGAGCGAAACGCATTGTGCTGCAATTTTCCACCAAACCACCGGCCTAGATATTCTCTATGCGCCAAAACCTCATTAAAGTCCCCCCAAACCAGAGCCACAAGAGACCTTTATCAGACTGCAATAATGTACGAAATAACTGCTAGGAAGCCGGGCGCCTAGCCACCGCTGGCTCCTTATACCAACCAGTAAAACGGAAAAGCAAACTACCCAGCATCACATCCACATCAATGAACTGAGTATGAAAAGAATTCAATAAGACTATAACCGTGGGCTTCCAAAGGAGCAACAGTCTCCCTGAATGCCCCCGCGATGGAACCGACAAACCAAAATAATGGACCGGCAACTTTATTATTTCGCAAAATAAATGACAAGATATTGTTTCAGATAGAAAAATTAAATCTGGCTTTGTCGAACAGATAAGTCCGCCCAACTCACGAACTATCGCAGGATTTCGCAACCCCCGACAGTTCCAACATAAAATACTCATGGGGACGGGGCGGACTGAGCATCATCGTTAGCCTTGCCCCTTCATCATTGCTAGCTGCTTCACTCACTACTTCCTCCACCACCTTGTTCCTGTTCTTACCCTTTCACCCTTTTATAGTAACTTGCTGCATGTTCGAATCAATTCCAGCACAAAAATCTAACCCATTCAAATTAGATCCAAAACCATCAGTGGGCAAATCAGAATTAAAACCATTCATGGGCAAAGCAGAATTAAAACCATGCACTGGCATATCATAATTAAAATCATGCATGGGCATATCAGAACTAAGATCATGCATGGGCACCAAATCTAAGGATTGAGGTTTGTGTTTTTTTTGCATAACCTCAATCGAAATCCATTCCGAACTCGTTCGGTTTGCATCAAATAAAATAAGCTTCCTCTTTACACTCTTTGGAGCTGGCAGAAGTTTGGTCTGGACTGCTTTAGAATTTCTCGCCAACCTGCAAGCCGGAGTATCCAATTGGATCGGTACTTCCCGCAGCACAGCATCATCCATCACTATCGGTACTGCGGCCTCCCCAGGCGGAGCAACTTCCAACAACAGCGGGACAGGAGAAGTTTTATCCACTGCCGACGAGCTAGGGGGGAGGGAGGTTCCTCCAGCCAGCCAGCGGAACTTCTAATCACGTAACCGTGCGGAGTCGAGACAGGGCCAAAACCCGGCGGCACCGTCTGCGCATCCACTTCCTTCCAATGACCAATGTTGGAGCGCCCAGGGCGCTTAGACTGTTGCAACAATCCGCACCCACCTTGCTCACAAGGATCATCGCTTGACTCCGTGTTCCCCTGATCGAACCCTCTTCTTGCGCTTCGGTTGGGACTGGTTACCTTTCTTAACTCCCGTACCCTGTGGCAGTGATGATCCTAGTGCCTCTGTGCTTGCTGGCGTCGGCTTTAGGTGTTACTTGGCAGGAGGGGAACCTCGACGTGCAACGGCAGGTACCGACGACGACGACCGACCGACCAGACTTCGGAGGGTTGTGGGGGCTCACGTTGGCCGGAGAACATAGCCATGTACCGTAGCCCAACGTTATCGACCCATCCACATGACCGTGTTCCAACTTTGAGCACCCGTTCATGGAGTGACCCACGAACCCACAGATGTAACAAAAATCCGGCAACTTTTCATACCGGAGGGCACAAGTGTGAATCTTGCCCATGTACGCCACCAGGATAACACGTTTCAATGGCTTCGTGACATCCTCCTCAACTCGCACCCGTAGGTACATCCCTATGCAGTGATTGTGGTGATTAGTGTCAACCTCTAAGTACTGGCCTACCATTGCCCTCGCCGTCGGAGCAAACTCTGGTGAGAGTAGTCCCAATAGGAGACCATAGATATGGATCCAGAATGGACACATCGCAAATCGGAGCTCCGATACCACTATGTCCGCGCGATAGTCCTTCAGTAGCAGTAACCAACGATAAAAAATCCACAGTATTCTCTTCCATGTTTCCAAATTCGAAGCAAACGGTATTCTCCTCCAACTGGTAACAGCAAAGGCTGTGCCTCAAGTTTCACAATTCGCGAAATAAACTAGCGATATGTGATGAGGGAATTACCCTCGGCACAAGTAACTTACCCACCAGAGCCACCATTGGCTGGTCCACGGGCAGCGGGAGGGCATCTGCATCGAGAACCACTTGTTCCTCCTTCGTGAGGGAGAAGGTCTCCATCAACGCTAGCAACTCCGGATCCATCCAAGAAGATAAAACGAAATCCAAGAAACCAACAATCCACCAAGAGACCAAGTCCACAGAACCGACGAGTTCTACTGGAGAAGACAATGTAAGTACGATGAGAATGATGAGAAATTGGGAGGAAAGATAAAAAATTTTGTGAGCTGCGGCGGCGACTTGCCGCCCAAGGCTGCGGCTCCGAGGGTTTCGGGGAAGAGAACCCTAGAGAAAAAAATCATAAAAAGCGCTACCTGGAGTTCTTTAATTAATAATTCTTCTTATGTTCCACTATAATTGTAATCGTAAAAATGTTTATTAGTCATGAGATACAATTTTATAATATTGGGATAAACTAATCAAAATTTAAAACTAGTTTATCATTTGTATTGTTGGATAGGGAAATGAAATCTAGGTCAGGACTGGCCGAAAGCAAAGGCTGACGTCCACGAAATAGTCTTGGGCCGCAAGCTGATGACTTCATTGTGACGGCCCAATACTGACATATAACCTATGAGGAGACTACACATGTCGCGCTATAATAGGTTCATCACACGGATCGAAAATGCAGTTACATATGGATAAGAGCAACTCTCTCACGTGAAGGGTGCGACGTCATCAGCTGACATGGCCCACGCATTCACCGTACACCTATAAATACTTGATCCCAAAATCATTTGAAAGGTATTGAATTCCAAATTAGTCTTTTATTCTATTCTAACTTAAGCTTCGGAGTGGAATCGGGGAGCAAGTACCAAAAGCAAGAGTAAAGGCGGAGGGAAGACGTCATCTGAGCTCGGCGCTAATCGGGAATTCAACATATATGTTTTAATGGGTGCAATTTTGTTTGTTAATTATCTATCTGGGTACAATTTTAAAATACCTCTGTTTGGTAAAATACCAAAATATTTAATACAATTTCTCAATTTGTGCGTGTTATTTTTACACAAGACTGTGCTAGTATTATTTGTATCATTTCAATTTTATCAGAACAAATATCTTTCACCAAATGGTTACATTAACATAATCAAAGGATCACTCAATGATCCCTCCAATAAATAAATAATTTTAATGAAGTATATTGCCAGCTAAAACCCCATTAGTTATGAGAAATAGCGTAAACAACATGAAAAACTAAAATGTTGGAATCCATTACAATATGGATCATGTTTCACATGTTTGATTCTTCATAAAAATATAATTGCGACATTATTATGGGACTGTAGTCTAATTCATCCTTTATAAATTATTCCCAAATCTAATGAAAGTGTATTCTATTTATATGTCTGATTTTTATTTTTATTTTTGAACAATCACTATTAATGCAATACGTGGACAAACATCTCTCCTACCTAGTAATAATAGAGGATCAATGAAGAGAGAAATACCGAATGATTTCTTAACGAAATTATAAATTTTCAATTAATTACGTGGACAAACATCTCTCCTACCTAGTAATAATATTTACCGTCTCATTCGAGACAAACTCCTTCATTTGTTGGATGTGTTCTAAAATTGTCTACTTTTCTTTCTCGGATGTGTTTGTCCACTCAAATGCATAGTAATTAACTTTGTTAACCATTTTCGCAACAAAGTAGGATTAAAAAAATCTAAAATGTAGTAAGTATTTCTCAATAAAGTAAAGTATAAAATGAAGGCCTTAAAACGGTACTTGGACGGCACACTTCCTTTCTTTCAATTTTTTTGACCTATTCCTAGTGCCCATGCCAGCCCCAGTGCCCATGCCACCCAGAGTGTCAAAATGAACAACGCCAACCAATCACATGGCATTCCATGATAAGATAATTATAATTATAATTATTATGTAAAAACTTACATTAAACGTGTCTGACAGTCTAACTATGCTTATATGAATTTAGCCAATGAAATATTACGATTATATTAAAATAACAATGTATTATGTATTTTAAAAGTATCATACCGTATTTAGGTATTGAATTATTAAGTGTAATGTTAAAATAACGAATATAGTGTGTTTTCAAAACACTTACGATTTTTAATCAAGTGAATATAGACACATCAAAAAAAAAAAAAAAAGCATTGGTCATACTTTTTGAAAAGTGTAGTATAATAAAATAACTAATAGTATAACCATATTTTATTAGGGATAGCTTAAAAAACCTCATAGTATTTGAGAAAAACACTAAGGCCCTATTTGGTATCAAGATTTTAGAAAAACACTAAAACCCTAAATTTTAAAATATTAAAATTATATTAAAAAATGTAAAAAAGGTATGTTAAAAATGTAAAAGGTATATTGAAAATGTAAAAATATTTATTAGGGTTGGTGAAAAATTATATAAAATACAAAATGAGACTCAAACCTTTACCAAACAGGGCCTAATGTTTCATAAGGTTAGAAAAATGACCAATATTCCATTAAATTTATAATATTAAGTGAAAAATACTCTCAAAAATTAAAATTTTAAATTTTTGTATACACTTTCTTAAATTTTAATTTTTTTAAAAAATATCCTTAACATTGAAATTTTTTTTACAAAATTTATCTTCAAAGTAGAGATATATTATAAAGAGTAATGATATACTCCTCAAGTAATTTTCTCACATTTCTTAACTCAAGTAAGGTGTTATGCATTCATTGGTTACACTTTTATAAAATAATTATTAAACTACATTATTAACTAATGAATACATGACACTTCACTTGAGTTAAGAAAGTTGAGAAGATTATTTGATGAGTGTATCATTACTCTATTATAAAAGGAAAAGAAAAAAAAGAAAAAGAAACAGGCCTGGGAAACCAATTGGCCCAGCCTGAATTTAAAGTTCGGCCCACAAAGCCGGCAAGAGAAACTTCGTAAAGGCATTACCTCTCCTCCAAGAAAACGCCGCCATAACCTAAAAAAATCGGAGGGCATTATAGTCATGGTAATTTCTATCAGAAGCCCTAGGGTATCTCCTGTCTTGCGCCTATAAAACTAGAGAGAAACCCCTTCAAACCCTACCGTTTCCCTTTTTTTCATCACTGCACTGAGCTGCTGCCTCTCACTGCCGCAACAGGTGAGATCCTTGTTCGTCTCTTTCGCTATTTTCGCCGTTGATTGTGTTATCTGTCTTGTTAAGTTTAACGAAGTTTTGGATGAATTTTCGTTTGTTTGGGGTTTATGTGATACGACTTGCTGTTACATGATGGGGATAATAGTTGTAGCTTATTTTGATGGTTATGAATGATTATCAGCTGATAATTCCTTGTTGGTTTATGTATGTGTATGAATTTGTACGAGGATGTGGTTTCCAGATTAGTAGTTTGATATTTTGATATGATTCAGTTATAAGATTGAGTTTAATTATTCGGTTGGTTGCATGATTGGAGTGGTCGACGGTGAGATCTGATCTAGTGTTCATCTTCGATTATCTATTTTGTACTCAATTTGATTCCCTTGTTTACCATGATTAGATTTGGACCTATGTGACTTAACCTATCTTAAATTAAGCTTAATTTTGATGGTGTTCTAGCTGACATAACACTTGAATTACACGCTTATGTAATACAAATCTGCAAATATTTTGAAAAGACTGATTTATGAGCTGAGATTTTGTACTTTCTTTGATGTTCTGTATGTTTAACTGTTGGTACACGTTGAAGTGTATTGATACCTTGATGATGATTTCTGTTGCGTTTTAGTTTCAGGTTAATCGTCATGGGTAAGGAAAAGATTCATATCAGCATTGTCGTCATTGGACATGTCGACTCCGGCAAGTCCACCACCACTGGTCACTTGATCTACAAGCTTGGTGGTATTGACAAGCGTGTGATTGAGAGGTTCGAGAAGGAGGCTGCTGAGATGAACAAGAGGTCATTCAAGTATGCCTGGGTGCTTGACAAGCTCAAGGCTGAGCGTGAACGTGGTATTACCATTGATATTGCCTTGTGGAAGTTTGAGACCACCAAGTACTACTGCACTGTCATCGATGCCCCTGGACATCGTGACTTTATCAAGAACATGATTACTGGTACCTCTCAGGCTGATTGTGCTGTTCTTATCATCGACTCCACCACTGGTGGTTTCGAGGCTGGTATTTCCAAGGATGGTCAGACTCGTGAGCATGCTCTACTTGCTTTCACACTTGGTGTGAAGCAGATGATTTGTTGCTGTAACAAGGTGAATATTATACTAGTTTTGCTTTATGATCTAAATTTGGCATGTTCTTTTGGGTCAGTAGCTGATCTGTGTGCTCTTTTTCAATCTTGTAGATGGACGCCACCACTCCTAAGTATTCCAAGTCACGTTTTGATGAAATTGTGAAGGAAGTTGCATCCTACCTGAAGAAGGTCGGGTACAACCCTGACAAGATTAACTTTGTCCCCATCTCTGGTTTCGAGGGAGACAACATGATTGAGAGGTCTACCAATCTTGATTGGTACAAGGGACCAACCCTCCTCGAGGCTCTTGACATGATCTCTGAGCCAAAGAGGCCTTCTGACAAGCCACTCCGACTTCCACTTCAGGACGTGTACAAGATTGGTGGTATTGGAACTGTACCTGTTGGTCGTGTGGAAACTGGTATTATCAAGCCTGGTATGGTTGTGACCTTTGGCCCAACTGGTCTGACCACTGAAGTTAAGTCTGTTGAGATGCACCACGAAGCACTTCAGGAGGCTCTTCCTGGTGACAATGTTGGTTTCAATGTTAAGAACGTTGCTGTGAAGGATCTCAAGCGTGGTTTTGTTGCATCCAACTCCAAGGATGACCCTGCCAAGGAGGCTGCCAACTTCACTGCCCAGGTCATCATCATGAACCACCCTGGACAGATTGGCAACGGATACGCCCCAGTTCTCGATTGCCACACCTCCCACATTGCTGTGAAGTTCGCTGAGATCTTGACCAAGATCGACAGGCGTTCTGGCAAGGAGCTTGAGAAGGAGCCCAAATTCTTGAAGAACGGTGATGCTGGTTTTGTTAAGATGCTTCCCTCTAAGCCCATGGTGGTGGAAACCTTCTCTGAGTACCCACCCCTGGGTCGTTTTGCTGTGAGGGACATGCGACAGACTGTTGCTGTTGGTGTGGTGAAGGCTGTTGAGAAGAAGGACCCAACCGGAGCCAAGGTGACCAAGGCTGCTGCCAAGAAGGGAGCCAAATGAATCGTGCAGGCGGCTTATGCTGGTCTCTCATCGAAAGGAATCTACCGCTACAATAATAAAGTTTCTTTAAGTACTGCTTATGCATCTGCATTGGTAGTTTTGTCTCTGTTTTGTTTGGTGTGTCGTTGTTTTCTGCCCTGTATGTTGTGTAGCCTTTTCCAGAATTGGGTGCTCGACAGGCGGTGGCGAATTCTACTCAATTTAGTCTTTGTTGTTGTGTTGTGAGTCAGTTTTTGAATATTTTGCCTTGAGCCTGCTTCGTTTTCGTTTCCGAGCAGCTCAAAAGTTTTGTGGTTTGTTTTAAGGATATTATTTTCAGTTTAATATTTGTTTCTGTTTGTGCGAAATTTTGCTTGTGGAATCACCTTTTGCTTCTCCTATCTTGGCCTATACTGTGATGTCTGCAATTCATGGTATATATGAGTTTTTGATTGCAAAAAAGTATCAAACTTCGTTTTTGAATTTTTTCAAATAACCCTTGGACTTGTATTTTCTGTAATCAATGCCCAAGTATATGCCTTTTCTCGTTCGAACTTTGCCCTTCACTTTTATTGTAATTTAAGTTCAGAAATGGAATCATCTAGTACGAATGCTAAAGCAGTTTCATCACTTCGAAAATATGCTTATCTACTCTACGGGCACTCAAAAAAATATGCTTGCATGGCATATCATAGATTGAACTTAATTGAGAAACATTATTTAGAATTATGGTTTGGGATGTAGCAGTTTCCCTTCCCAAGCTGAGTTGAGTTTTCATACAGAGCCTTTTTTGTTGCGAAAAGGGTTGAGTGGCCTATGATTGCTTCATCACTTTGATGATATACGCTTATCTACGGTACAAATTTTGCTTCAGCTACTTTATCACTCTCTCTTCAAGAATTTGCGTATAACTTTTTCTGAATATTAAGATTTAACACCTAAAATAGGATTACTTCGATTGGTATATGCTTCTCTGTGGTATGGGATACTCAAAACTTTTTCTTTTTTTGTTGTTTTTTCAATGTTAAGAAGAAATGAGACGAATATAATTCGACAAAACTGGATTTCATATCAAAATCTAAGACCCTCAAGTTCTGAGAAGGCAAAATATCATTTGTTACAGTCAAAATAAATGGGGGAAAAAAAAAAGGAAAAAAAAAAGAAGAGGACTATGCCTTGATTCTTAACCTAGTCTTCTGCTGCTGATGCTGTTTCTAAAATTTCCCTAAAAAGGGTACAAAACTGCATCAGGAGTACCTGTTTAAGAAATACAAAAATTAATCCTCTTTGTAGAAACACAAGGACAAAAATTACCAAAATATAGCAGCTTTGTTAGGAAACAAGTTGGTTAAAATTTACCTGTTGAAGAATTATAGCTCCTTATTGCTGTCAGTTTCAGCATTTGTTGCTTCTGCCTTTTCTGCTTCCTCCAAGGCAAATTTTCTCAGAGAATCCACATCTCTTGGTCCTGTAATGCATCAAACTCAGTTATAACTTCAGTGACTACAGTAATTCGACTCGTATTAAAGAAGGGCATAAAAGCTACCAACAAAAAGAGGAAAAACTACACAAAAATCCCATCGAAGTAGCAACAAGACTACTAGAGTTCCTTCCTATCTTATGCTAAAAGCAAACTAAGGAGACACGTACCACATCATTCATGGATTTAGCTTTCAGAGAGAGTACAACTGTTAATACTTAATTTATGCACTTGACCAAAACCATTTGGATTTATTTTTCTCTGTCTGAAATCACAAACATTCATTCACATTCATGGTAGTTAAATGCACCCAGCTGCCTTGAGAAGGATCAAATACTTCCCATTTGATGAGCTTGAAGGAGAAATAAACCCAGTGCTCAACCAGACCATTCTGCCGTCTTAATCTATAAAGTTCACTGGTCCTAATTAAGGAGTGAAAACTCCTATTCTAAGACGCAATCAATATGTCAAGTACCTCAACTTTTTCTAACTTGTAAGTCGAGCAGGCCAGTCACCTTCAAGATCACGAGCTACGGATTGTCCCTAACAACTAAACGACACATATCTTCCAACATGTCTTGCTGGAACAAATAAAAAAGGAACAGCTTTCTGGACCTTTATTAATACCCAAAAAAAGAAAAAAAACAAAGAAAACAAAACTGCAGGATCCACAGAAAAATTGTCAATCTCAAATAAAATCCCCAAAAAATAAACCTTATAAAATCAAAGGTGATGCAGGGAAACAAGACAAATAGCCATTTTACATTGTAATTGGTGGACTGGAATCGAAACAATAAACTCAAAACTCAAAGACAGAAACTTTAGATTAATTTGTCATTGAACAAGGGCTAGTACCAGTAAGGCCATCTACAAATTCAAATGAGGGCAAAGCCAAACTCAATAAAGCAAAGATGGTAAATGAGTAGCTTCTAACTTTAGGACATCAACGGAAATTTAATCTCTGAATCAAGACTAATAGCAAAGAACCCAAAATGAAGTTCCCAAACAATCACGTTCCATATAATGAGCATCCCAGAATAAAAAATACCATAAAAATTGAGTCTTTTGATCAAGTAAATAAAAAATTTGCATAAAGACTAAAACTTTGCAAACCCCAAATATCTGAATGTAGGTGGGATGAAAAAGGTGAGGGTGGTGGGATTTCTACACATGGTGCGAATGGTGGAGGTGGAGGTGCTTATGATTCTATACAAGGCGATGCCGAAAGTAGTAAGGGCGTTATACAAGGTAACAGTGATGGGGAAGGAGGTGAATGAGGTGGGGGAGGTGCGAAGGGCATAGAGGTGACGACAATGGGAACATGTTTAAGTTGTCATTGTTTGGAGGTTGGACAAAAATACCTTTAAAAAAAATCAACTTCTGTTACCATTAAGGGAGCAAATACTGTATGTGGAATAATTAAAATAGCCAACTTTCTGGAATATAATGACCAATTTTAAAGATTTTTAAAGTAAGATTACCCAAAACTGAACTTTGCAAAAGTATGATGACAAATTTTGGATTTCACTTGAAAAAAAGAAGGCAATAGATTAGTTCTGCCAACTTTAACATTGAATTTCGTTGAGAATGGTGCAGGAGGGAAATTTACCTGGATCATCGCTGAAACAAGGAAAATTTTCCTAAAGATCCTCCACGTGAACTTAAGTTTCCACTTGGATGATTGGTCATTCTGGCTTAAGTTAGGGGTTTTATGTTGTTATATTACTGTATAAAAAAATTGGAGTAATATGACATTGACACTTCGGTTGTGTGTAAGAGTGAGATGCAGAATGCAAGAATGGTATCAAATCCAAAAACACTAAGTAAGTGATCAAGGTGGCGAAGAAAAATAAAAATCGGATGACTTATCCCTGGTCCAACTGTGGTAGCTTGATAAAGTTGAGGGCTTTAAGCTAAAAGCATAATACAATTAAACATTGTCAGCCTTAAAGTAATCTCTACAAATTTGGACAGTTATGTTGCTAGCAGAAACATCAGAGTCACTATTTATGAGTTATTGCATCATTGAGAAGAGACCAACAAGCTCCAATAAACTTCCCGTGTTTCCCATCCTCTACAGGGAGCTACTAAATAAGTCTTCCTTCTCTTCATCAAGGCACGGATACCTCTAATGGAATATCAGACTCAAAAAGTTTTAGCTATCTAGGAAGTTCTTGCTCTCCTCGACACATTAAACTGAAGACAATCCAAAACTTATATTTACATATCGTCACTCATTGGATTGCTCTCCAACTACCCTTGGCCATCCCAGTCCTAAAGTTCCTATAGGCTATTTTTCTCTACTAATATGACGATGCCAACAACAGAAGGAAAAGAGAAGGTTTACCTTTCCATACTAGAAAAAGGAAAGCAACCTGGTAACCCGGTTCAGTTTTTCATTTTTTAATGCCCCTACTACCATGGGCTAATGTCACAAGTATCAAAGGGTTATTCACAGTTAATGCAATATGACAGGGGGTGGAAAGTCAAGCCTGCTTCCTGATTTCTCTATTCTTAAGTAATATATATTGCTGCTGATTTTCCAACTACATCGATTAGGCAGCCCCAGCCAAATGTAAATGAGGTCAAGTTTAATTATCAGTCATCAAAATCATCAACAAACAGTGGAAAGGAACATAACAAAGCCAACACATAAGTGATTATAGAAAAACAATTAATGAACATAATGGCCTGACAGGGAATTTGTACCTTGGTATTTTGCAACTTCCTCCCCATTGTAGAATAGCTTGAACGTAGGATATGAATGGATATCCACTTTGCTGCATACTGCTTTATTTGTACCACAATCAACTTCTCCAACCTCTATTTCATCTGCACCTTCCATTACTTTCCCCACATCATCCCATAACGTCCCAAGGTTTTTACTGTAAAACTAATAGTTACTTCCCAGAGCTTATACCACGATAGGATGCGCTTGAGCACAAAAGAGCAAATTTTTAAAGAAGCTTTACCAGTGTTTACACCAAGGAACGCAAAATTTCACAAACCATGCGGTGTCCTTCTCATTCACCTATACAAAACACATTTCAGAGTTGTTCAAATTTGGACCTAATAATAATAATAATAATAATAATAATTAGAACTACCTAATGGAAAACATTGGAAAAGTTCATGCATTTATTTTCCTTTTCCGAGTAATGAGAATAAGTTCAGTTATTACATCCCAAGAAGAATATACCATAAGAATCAAGCTAAAGTTCCAGGCTATTAAATTTTTAAAAATAGTGTAAAATCTTATTCTGCAATGAACTGCTCCAGCAAATTTTCCAAAAATTGATATCTTCAGCATCAAAGTATGAACTTGGACCAACACAGTAGAGTCCTTAGCACCAGTCATTTGGATCCACAATACAAGGAGGAGAAGTCTAGGTGTGACTTAGTGGCAAAAAACATGGTTTTTTTATGAAGAAATATGCAACTATACGTAACCTAAAATCACTTACAAATTTTACTTAACCATCCATTCCATTGTGTATTCTATTTGATCATTCAAAGTAGTTTCCTAGCTGATTTCTCTATGCTTTCTAGATTCAATAACAACAAACAAAATCAATTGAATTTACAGGTTTCATATTTTGTATGTAATAATTCATGGATCAAAAGAATGACAAAAAAGAAAGCATTACTCCCTTCATAGGCAAAATATATCTTCATATCAATTGCAGTGAACTAAATGACGCATTGGAATGCTCAAGAACAATAAGATTACAACAATCACAACAAGTATCAATACCAAAAAGAGAAGAAGAAGAAAAAAGAAAGCTCGACTTAAACTTAAATCTGGACAGCCAAAGTTTAACCTTTACAAATGATCCAAGAGGGCAAAATTGATCTGGGAATTTTACGCAGAGCAACAATAACAAATAGAGTAGATTTTTCCCCAAGAAGAAGATTGAAAGATTTTACCTTGTCATTGAAAGTGTCAGCTGTTAAGGTTATAACCTCAGCTTTAATGTTGTAAATCGAATTGGATAGAAAAACAAAAGAAAATAAAACTACTGAGAGAATAGGATGAACTTTCGCCATAGCAAGCTGCGTCTGACGATTGCCGGGAAAAGTTTACAGAAGAAGGGGAAACTGCAGGAATTTGGAGGTTCTGTTTCTTGTGGGAATCTTCAAAACTTCTAGGTGATGTTCTTCCCCGGCCCAGGATCTAGGAGATGAAAGAATAACAGTTATATATATATATATATATATTTTCCTTTTAGCTTATTTTTCTCTGCAGTTTTATAATTAAATGTAAAATTATAGGGCAAAATTATATTAAGTAACCCGGTGTTTTAAGATATATATTTTATTCTAAATTTTAAAATACAACACATAAAATAAGTAATTTTTCACAATTTATTCAACTAATTCTTGTACTTTTTAATTAATTAATTATGAATTACACATTATTTATTAATAATGATATATAAATAGTAAAAAGTTTGAAAATGACACCGTTCTTTTCGTTTTTTTTAAAAATAAATTTTTACAGTAAATTTAATATATTATAATCATTTATAATATAACTTTTTACTATTTAATTATATATATTTTTTACATTTTTAATACACTTTTTACATTATAAAACTATTTTTCAAAATATGTTTTCAAAACCAAGTTTCAAAAACAAGCCATTGATTGTTATTACTTGACTTTTTGTAATGAAAAAAATATTCTATGCAATTACATTATAATGAAAAAAATTATTCCATATCATTACTTTTTTAGTGAAGCAAACTAACTAAAATAAAAAATAAATAATCTTGATCTCGTACTTTTTTTTTGAAGGAAATGTGATGAAATTCGTCCAACAATGATTAACATACTTACAAATATCTATCGTTATCAGTATTTGATCATGGATCTCTAAGAAACCAATACCTTAAATGCTATGGAATGTAACATTAGGTCAAACCCCTAAATACAATATTGATCGTATTTAACTACACTTTAGATTGCGAATACCAAAAGACTAAACTGTAAAAAGTGTTATCATACATTTTCAGAATCTCTGTTTGGTCACTAAATTTTTTTCTATCCAGAAATATAGCAATACTTTCGAAAACAAATAACCCTAACGAAATAGGTAATGTGCATCTCACATGCATTTTTTGTCCTTCTACTGTTTTTTTTTTCCCATATCCAACACATGTGAATACCAAAATGTTCCGTTTATAAACGAGGGACCAAAATAGAGAATTTCAAATGTTTATAGACAAAATACAATTAAAATAGCATCTGTAGAGGATTATAACTAAAATTTATTCTAAAATCTTTCATAGTTTGCATCAAAATCAAAAGTGATACCAAAAGAAACTCAGTTTTCTTAGGATTGTTTGACGATGCCTGATCTTAGAAATTGGTAAATGGGAAATCAATGTCTGTCTGAAGTCAATGTTCATCTCTCCAAAAGAGTTGTTGCAAAGAAGAGATGTAGGAGACGAAAGCAAATGCTGGAAAGTTTCTTCATTTTATTCACAACCAAGTCTCAGATAAAGCAGAAAACACAGAAACGAACCATAAGATTAACAACAGACAGCAGAACTGAACATAAAATGCAACAAAATTAAACCCTTCTTCCTCTCTAATCAAATCCCATCATCATTTCATTGCCAAAGCTCTTGATCACTTCAGCCACCTTGAAAGGCTTCTCATCCGGCGGCGAAACCGCTGCAGACGGCAGTATAGTGGTCTCGTTCTGAGCGTTGGCGATCCTCCTCAGCCTTTCCTCGCTTATCCCAAATGCAGCTGCAAATTCAGGCCCTACCAAGTTCTGCATGAGTGAATTCCCTCCCACGAGCATCTGTGGCCTATTGTCTCGCGCCGACGTGGTGAAGCCGAAGAACTCGAAAGCGCCGCTTCTTGATGCAATTTGGCAGAAAGGGAAGAATCTTGGAATCCAGAATGCATCTCCCTCGCAAACTCTGGCATTCATTGCCAATGTTCCATTTGGAAACACTATCTGAATGTTACCACATCCACTTAAGACCACACCGTATTCTGTTGCTCTTGGATTGATGTGAGGCGCCATCATTGATCCCTACATTTGCACAAATAACATCAAAAATGATACTTTATGGTAAAAAAACAGAGAAATTGAACTCATTTGCAAGGGGAAACAAAGGGACATTACAGCGGTAAGATTGACAATGTAAATGCCAATGTCAGAGTAGCCAAGAGGGGAGTAATCCTTATAGGTTACAGCTTTGCTCCATCCATAATCATTGCTGAAATCCGCCTTTCGATTGTAGATGTTATAAGCATCTGGACCTTTGCCTCTTTTGTCTCCTCCGCTTTTCCTGTTTTCGCCTCCGAGAATCGATAAGAAGAGCTTCCTAAATGACCAAGATGGTTGCTCTTCCTCTTCCTCTTCCTCGATCTTTTCTTCAAGATGCACAATTCTCTTCATGTGGGCTAATTTCTGGTGCTTTTTCAGGTCCAGGAACTTTGACCACATGCTTGGAGCATGTGAACCATTAACGAATACTATTGAACCTGAATGTTGGGTTGTCAATATCTCTCTCAGTTCAGTATCGGAGACCTGTAGTAAAAAACGATCAAAACCACCATTTTTACCCAAGAAAGAAAGATCAAAACATGGACTTGAAAAACCTTCTGCAAGATTGATTGAAACTTACATTCATGGCAGTTGCCAATGTGGAGGGCTCGAATCCAGAAAGTACAGATGTTGGATTTGTTCCACCAGCAATGAAGTAAGACTGCATAATCACGAGCCATTAGAAATCAAAACACAGCCGGAACCTGAAAGACAGTAATTTCAATGGTTCTGAAGAACAATAGGACTCTAGATATATACCTGGAAGGCTTGTCTATTCCATTGCCATCCATAGTAGTTTTCCGATGTGTCGATGCTGCAGATGACATGAAGTCTCTGGCCTTCAGCTGAATTCACAATGTAGAAAGCCGAGCCAGATTCAATCCTATACACATCGCCAGTATTCAATGTCTTTTCAACGAAATCATCCTTGTAGATAAGCCCAATTCTTGCTTCCCCTGCATTTACCAATTCACTAATCCAATTAAGTATTCTTTTTTCTGACCCTTTTAGTAACATTCATAATCATACACAGCCCAGTCCCTAAATTGTGAAAGAGAGTTCAAATTTCAACCCAAGATTGCAACTTTGGAAGTGGGATTATCATAACTGGTTGATACAAAACATCAAACAATTTGCATGCACTAATATTATTCAGTGAGCTATGTTTCTCCCATTTCCATCAAATCCAACAAAATAAACTCCAATATAGAAGAGGAAGCCAATTCCATAATTAACAAGAAAACAATCAAGCAAAATTTACCTCTGCGGATGAAGAGAATGAGATTAGAATCAAGATACTGAGGGATGAAGAGACTGTTTGGCTCCATGTTAATCAACCCCAAATGCATTGGACTTCTCCAAAATCTCTCACCACTACCGCCTCCCCTAATCACCCTCATTCCCCCAGCATCAGTCCTCACCACTTCCATGGACTCCTTCAACAAGAACCCGCTATTTCCTCCGGGGAATTCTCCTTCCCCCTGTCCTTGAGGTTCCATCTCCCCACCTTCTTGCTGATTAACATAGCCATCGGCAATGGCCACAAGTGAAACTGCACAGAAAGCCAGGAACAGGGGAAGCAAAAGAAGGGATTTTTTCCCCATATCTGATGATGATCAGCACTGTTTTTCTTTCTTTTTTCACTTGATTATTCTTTCTTCCTTGGTTTTTATGATTTGAGTTTGGCAGATAACTGAGCGGTGCAAGTGAAATGGGGTTGAAATAGAGCGGTGAGAAGGAAAGGAAGAGATACAGGTGTCGGACATGCATGTTGTGAAAGGTTTGCTGGCAATTTCTCGAGCAGCTTGCATACTTGTGTTGAGAAATCTAATTCAAAGACTAGTGTAATTTCGAGTGTCTTTCGCTCATTTTTGCTTTCCGGGTTTAAGATTAGGTGTCAGCACTAGAGAGCTCTTCGATCTACTGCTCAAATTTTAGTGAATTTTGTGTCTTCAAATGAAATGAAGAGAAGTCATTAGTTTAATTCATGTCAACATGGTACATTTATTAGCCTTCCCCCACCACCCCCCCCCCCCCCCCCCACCACCCACACAAGCCCCTTTTTAAAATTTTAATCCACGAAAATGGCCTCTTCTTTTCGTTTTCGTTTTGGTTTCAGTTTTTATTTTTGATTTTTGTTTTTAACACTAATTTTAATATATTATAATCATTTTTCATCATTTTTAATACAATTTTTTATTATTCAGCTATACTTTTTTACATTTTTAATATACTTTTTACATTATAAAACTATTTTTCCAAAAATATGTTTTCAAAACCGTTTTTAAAATACCATCAAGAACACCCAATTTAAAACCAATGGTTATTATAGCAGTGTCAGGATTTGCACACCACGTTAGGAACCGCGTTAACACTCTATATGCATTAGAGAATGTTTCATATCAATCAACACTTATGGATACCACAATTACTTACTGTGGGTGTAATGTTGGAGGCTTCTCTACACAATGTCACGAATTAGAATCAAACACTACAGTCAGAATTTGCATACCTCGTTGGGAACCACGTTATCAAGGACTTGCACATCATACATCAATGCACCACCAAAGGGAGTAATTCCTAAAGTCATGACATAAGTTTGCTTAAAGTTTGCAATTCTTGCTAGATGTGCGATATTTATTCTCATGATTTATGCACCAAATATGTTATCAAATATTATATATATATTTTTTGCTCATATGAATTAATTTATAATTTTTATAAAATATATTGATAATTGTAAAAATTACATAGATTAATTGCCAATCTAGCCCAACCGCAATAGAGGTAAAGATAATTTGCCTAATACATAAATATCCCATATATATTTTTTGTTGTTGTTGTTATTTTGCATTTTTGGATAAAAATTTCAATGATATAATCCAAATACATGGTGGATAGTTTTTTATTTTATTTTTTAATCATATTGTGGAAAGCACTTCTAGTTCTTTACTTTTCATTGTTGTAAAAATATCTTTTAGGTTTGCATGTTGTTGCAGTTTTGGTCTATGTAATTTGTTAGAATCAATTTTAAGCAGTCAAATGAGAGGTGATGAGGTTGAATTTTGTGATTTAATTGCTGGGAATTTAATGGATTATTGTGGGCATTATCTGCACTAAATATTCTTAATTATTGCAGGATTTTCTCTTTTGGAGTTGAACGTACGTTGGAAGAAAACCGCTGCAGTTGGAAGCTGAATTTGATAAGAATTGGTGGATATGTTTTATGAGATGAATTCAGAAAGTGTTGGACTGTAAACAAACTTGTTGCTGACAAGAAGGAGAGTAGTTTATAAAAGATAAGAGTTGTCTCTCTCTGATGAGAACCGTAAAAATACTCTCTGAAGTCAGTTTTGCTGTCCTGAACCAAGAAACCACCCACAACTCAGAGAAACTTCTGACAGTTGAGAAGGGAGTTGAAAAGTGATGGTTGGAGCAGTTTTTTCTCCTTACGCTTTCCTTTCCTTATAAATATGAGAAAAAGATCTGAACGTCTTAAGCATTTGGTTTCGTCCATGCTCGTAGATTAGTTTTATTTAATGTTTTATTTCTATTCTGAATAGTAGGGAATGCAATTTCTTCTCTTTTCTTTGTGTCTTGTATTTGATTCAATTTTATTCCCATTTCTTCTTTGATTCTGATTCAAGCATGCATGTTCTTTTAGTTTCATTTGTTTTAATTATGGTCAATGGCTAAGTTTCTTCTCTGGCAGTAGAATGATGTAGCATGAATTTGAGTACATTCGTGAGACCAAAGTGTTCTTCAGTTGACAAATGAAAATTTCTGTTTATTCTCTGAGTATAGGTTCTAGAATTATTTTGGGTTTCTTAGGTCTTGATCACTTTTAAGTTAATCTGGAATAATGTACAGCCAATTGGATCATTCGAAGGGTCCTCAATGGATGATCCGATTAGTGGTAAATTTACTTTCAGGTAGAGAGAATAACAGGGTAGCCGAATGGCCCTGCATCAGAGTTTTTTTTGGCTAGAATCAGGTTCCCTTATTTCTTAATGCCGTTAGTTGGTTTAATCTAATAGAGCGTCTCTCTAGGTTACTAGCTAATTAGGAGACTAGTTAGAGACGCGTCATCCTAACTAACGAAAAAATATGAGGGAATGAGGTTATGCATGTACGCGTCATCGGTAACCATAATTGATTGATTTCTACTTGTTAAACATATCCTTGCGTCGATGAATGAAATGCTTGAACTAGTGTGAATTCATTTATTTTGCCGGGCCTTTTTCTATCTGTTTTAGTTTGATTTATTATTTTAGTTTATAAGTGTTTCCCCTTTTAATCCTGATGAAATTATCTCCCAAAGCTATTTTCAATTATTTGAAGGAAGGAATTATTCCTGTTCCCTGTGGAGACGACCTTACTCACCATGTGTGACACCCTCGGCCCCGACCGCCCTGTTTCACGCGGGAGTCACGACCGAGATGCCTGCCTGGTTCGTGCCAGGACTCATTCAGGATAAAGAGCACTAATTAATAATAAAATATTTAAACACTAGATTGGAATAAGATATCTATTATTTCATTAATACAAAAAGTACAAGAGTATTTCTATAACTATTACAATATCCTCACCTTAATTACCTAGCGAGAACCCTCATACTCTAATCCTGACACTTTTCCCTACGATATCGCCCTTAATCCCTGTTATATGCAAAACGTCTAAGGGGTGAGCTTCCTTAAGCTCAGTGAGGTCGCACTATTAAAACATTGCCGAATAAACAATTACCGGCACATAACAAATATTTCCTAAGCACACGAGGGGGAACACGTAAATGATAGAAATAGTATAATCAACAAACTATAACGAGGATCTATGTGATCTTTCGTTAAGCATTGCTAATTATACTTTACCTGTGTTGGAATGGGCGGCGAACGCAATACACGGTGTGTCACCTCATCAACTACGCCAATGAACTAGTGCACATACTGGTGTGCACGGGACATGATGGCATACCTCGAGATAATACCAAACAGGACCTCTTCAATCATTGAGTCAAGCACTCAAGCACGACGCCGACATGCTCGATCCCAACAACTAAACAGGCTTTGGGGACCCCAAATATGACTCACAAGTAACAAGTAACAGGAAATACGCAAGTAGCATATAACATGGTGCACATATAGGGGTGCACGAGACACTGGCATTTCATGCTTGATATTTAAATCAGGAGTACATGACAGTTTACATGCACATGGAAACATTGAACATGTATTTCACTTATACACGTAACTCAGTATTTAAGAACGTTTACAGGAAACATGTATAAACATTTCATTAGGCATGCTTAAAGGTTATAAACATAAGCATTATCGTAAGTAAAACATCGTTTCATTACTTATTTAAAACATTTACCCCTTTAGTGAGAACACTCACCTTGTTCCGCAGATGCTAGCTTATAATTATCCCAATAATCTGCATTTAATTAAAGTCTCGAAACTCAGATTTTATTCCTAAATTAATCTAGGATAATTATTTTAAAAGAAAACCTTTAGGAAAATTTAAGGTTTTATTTCTAAGTAAAACAGAATAAGGTTTTAGTTTAAATTTTCAAGAAAAACCATTTTTGAAGCTAAGCGCGGTTTTACCGACTATAAATATCGGTAAAAACCGATACTACTTATTTTCCAATTTTTTTCCAAAATTCTATCTACCGGTTTTAAATTAAAACAACATTCTAAACATGTTTTCTTTAATTCCTTTTCATAAAAATCATTCCTATAACATATATAACATTCCTAACAATTCATAACATCTATATAACATTTAAAATCAAAGATTTAATTTAAATTCAAGAAAACTCATAATTTTATAATTTTAAACCTATAGGCACTAAAATTTCGAAATCTAACGTTATCGTAAGCAATTTAGGCTTACCGTTGGATTCCTGGGATTGATAAGGTCCTATCCACGGGAATCAAGATTCACCATCGAAATCCCACTTTTTATATTTTTCCCTATTTCTTCCTTTATTCCTTAACCTCCTTGCTTCTTCATCCTCTTCTTCCCACGGTTCTAGTTTCAGCTCCAGTCCTCCCTTCTATGGTTCCAAGCTCCACTCTCCTCTACTTCTCCTTCTTCTTCCCTTTCCTTCTTCTCCTTTCTCCCTATTTCTCTCTTTCTTTACGGGTTTGCTGTTTCTTTTATTTCTTTGTATTTGCTGTTTTCTTGTTGTTTTAATCAGTTTGCTAACTACGCATATATATATATATATATATATATATATATATACACATATACACTATGCATTTCTTGCCCCGCTTCGCTGGGCTGCCAATTTAATACTTGTTTAATATGTACTAAAAGTAGTGTATAAACCAAAAATTACACTTTGAGATTCCTTTTACTTCACAATAAAGAAAAACACAAACCATATTAATAGAGACAAATTCTTTATAGTAGTAATTCGAGACCTCAGTAAAATTAGATGAGGGCTCTCCAAATTCTGTCATACTTTAAATTAACATCAATATTCTTCCTCCCAAGTTATTTGAACTCAGAGAGCTTAATCACTTGAGATGGTAGCAACTTCACTGCACATGTTCTCTCTTTCTCTACACTCGGATGTATGGCCAACCTGATAATCCCCTCTCCAACCATCATGATCTGAAATTTTGTGTAAGATGTACAATGCAATGAAGTGATGCCAAACAATCACTTTAAAAAATGTAAAGAATCTAAAGTTCAACTACAGTTTCACAGT
Source organism: Leptodermis oblonga (assembly GCA_016801395.1). Lineage (NCBI taxonomy): Eukaryota > Viridiplantae > Streptophyta > Magnoliopsida > Gentianales > Rubiaceae > Leptodermis > Leptodermis oblonga. Next base: position 5,624,194 of record CM028760.1, on the reverse strand, counting down.
TAAACAAAATATCAGGAGATTTAATTACGTTGGTTATGTGAAAGGGTGAAATTCTTAAGCAGTGCATCCTTAAACAAATCAAAAACTAATCTTTGTAAGATCCATGAATGCTAAAGCTGGATTTCATAGCAGAATGTATATACTAACTCTCTTGTTCAAAGATGGCTACTAAAAGTAGATGAGTGAAAGTATGAGAGGGATTAGTAAGTTAGAATTAGTATAATGATCCATTTCTTCCCCAAAAACAAAATGTAATGATCCATTTCTTCCTACGGAGCCAAAGAAATATACAAAATTAAGGTGAATAGAGGATCACCATATGTTAGTATCTTGAACATAGCACTTTAAAGCACCACAGAGTATAAGCTCCATATATGGTTTCTTTCATTAATAGCACCTTGACCAAATGGATGTTGCTTGATGTACTTTTGAACATTATCAATTGTTGCCAAGCCTCCTAAGTGAACTCGAAGATCAATTGCAGGTCCTATCGTAAGTGGTATACACAGTGTAGAGAAAATTTCGTTGAATTTAACTCATGAGTGAAACCAACCAACACAGCAATGCTTCACATCCCACTATCACCACCCAACTCCCTAAGAAAATAGAAAGTGGAATTATACTTCTTCACCATCGCAAAAGCAATAAAAGTTACAGATTTAACATCACTCCCATATCACTTGTGGATGAGTTATTTGTTTTTTGGGTTTTTTTGGGACAATCTCGGGCCAGTTTTTTTTTTTTTTTTTTTCTGTTAACAAACAAACTTTAAGTAAAAAAAAAAAATGTATAGATTGTTTACTTACTGTGTAATATGGAAAGTAAAAAAGAGATTTTTTTTTTTAGCGAAAGGACAAAATAGACTTTTCACAGGAAAATGTTACTGCAAATAGTATGCCCCTAAAAATATTAGAGGGCAATTCAATGCATGATCCGAGAAAATGATAAAACAACAAACAAAGAGGCTTTGATCAACGGATCGTATCACCTCTGCACTTATGCTGCTAACCACTACTGAGTAAACGGCTGTACCAGCTAAATATGTAAATATGAAAGAAAACGCTGCTATCAAATAAAATGGATTTATCACGAACCCTATTTGGTCAAGTCCCGCCTCCTACCAATGCTCTCCGAGACAGGACTGGGGACTTCAATAAGGGCAAAATAATGAGCAACACAGGCAGCGAACCAGACAACTGGAATGCACTTCAATAAGGGCAAAATCGGAAGCATGCGTTTGGAGAAATCTGGAAAGAGATGCGTGTACAGACATTTGAGGGGCAAAATGAGAAATAAGAAAAATGGACGAGAAACCAAAATACTGTAGCAACCTCATTCCCACTTTATATATAAGTATAGATATAAGAGCCAACTGAGAGACTTGGGCCCTGTATGGCAACTTTTTTTTCCATTTCATTTCACTTTCACTTTCATTTTATAATAATTTCTCATCAATTATAATACATCTTTTTACATTTTCCAAACACCTTTTTACATTCCCCAAACACTTTTTTATATTTTCAATATATTTTTAATAATTTTAAAATTCAAAACACCTTTCAAAACACTTTTAAAAAGGCATACCATACGGGGCCCGGTTTCTCCAGCGACCCCTTCTCTTTTTATTTTAATTAATTAATGAGTTAATGTTGATAAGATCAGCCCACAACTTTTGACCTTCTTTTCTTTTTATTTTATTTTATTATTATTTTTTAAAAAAAACTTGCTCTTAAAGTTTTGCTCAAAACTCATCTCTTCCTCACTTCTTCTTTTGTTTTATTCTTTTTTCTTACTTAAAAGTTTAGTCCAAACTTAGGATTTTTTCCCCCAATATTTATATTGGGGTCAAAAATTACCAAAATAGATAATTTTTTTTATTTATTTCCAAAGTATAGAAAACGAAGTTGGGAAATTCGTTTTCATGGAATTCGTTTTCATCTGAAAACGAATTTCCCAACTTCGTTTCTTCAAGAATAACAAAAAAAACAAAAAAAAATCCATGGAGAAACTCTGAAAACGAATTCCATGAATTCGTTTCTTCATGAATTCGTTTCTTCAAGGAAACGAATTCATGGAATTCGTCCTTATTATTATTTTTATTAATTTCAAATTAATTTTTCCTTTTTTTTATTTATTAATTTCATTAATTCAAAAGAACCCCCGTAATTCATTTTTAGTTGTTATGAAAAAAAGGCAAAATATAATTATATAACTGAAATTTTAATTTGTAATTTAATAAAATGTTAGAGGAAGTAATTTACGGCATTTTTTGAAATGGTGGTCAATTACCTCTGTCTTCTTTATTCTCTCCATTTTCTATATTATCGCGTCTGCCTAATCCCACTAGTATTCCCTATGCAAGCTCATTTAAACTAAAAACAATTAAAAATGGAAACATCAATATCGGTCTAATGTTATTTCTTTTTGAGAGAAACGAATTTATGAGTTTTGTTTTTAACGGAATTAATTATTTTTAAAACATAAATGCGTGACTAAATTTTCAAAGATAAATAAATTCCCCAAATTCATTTATACGGAGATTTTATGTATTTCAAAAAATGCCGTAATACTTCCTCTAAAATTTTATTGAATTACAAATTAAAATTTCAGTTATATAATTATGTTTTGCCTTTTTTTTTTTTTTTTATAACAACTCAAAAACGAATTCCATGCATTCGTTTTCTTCGTTTTTGTTTTTTAGTAATTTCATTAATAAACGAATTCCATAATTAATTTTTTCTTTTTTTGCTTTTTATTAATTTCATTAAGAAATGAATTCCACTAAAATGATTTTTAAAATAAATAAAAATAATTATATTTAAACGAATTTTAAAAAAATGAAATAATTATTTTCATTGAAAACGGTTCACCAACATGTTTCTAAGTTTTTATTCATTTTTAAAAATAAATATCATTTAATGAAAAATGAATTTTAGGGCTTTCGAAACGAACCCCCGTAAATCGTTTTTGAGTTGTTATAAAAAAAAAAAAGGCAAAACATAATTATATAACTGAAATTTTAATTTGTAATTCAATAAAATTTTAGAGGAAGTAATTTACGGCATTTTTTGAAATACATAAAATCTCCGTATAAATGAATTTGGGGAATTTATTTATCTTTGAAAATTTAGTCACGCCTTTATGTTTTAAAAATAATTAATTCCGTTAAAAACAAAACTCATAAATTCGTTTCTCTCAAAAAGAAATAACATTAGACCGATATTGATGTTTCCATTTTTAATTGTTTTTAGTTTAAATGAGCTTGCATAGGGAATACTAGTGGGATTAGACAGACGCGATAATATAGAAAATTGAGAGAATAAAGAAGACAGAGGTAATTGACCACCATTTCAAAAAATGCCGTAAATTACTTCCTCTAACATTTTATTAAATTACAAATTAAAATTTCAGTTATATAATTATATTTTGCCTTTTTTTCATAACAACTCAAAAATGAATTACGGGGGTTCTTTTGAATTAATGAAATTAATAAATAAAAAAAAGGAAAAAATTAATTTGAAATTAATAAAAAAAATAATAAGGACGAATTCCATGAATTCGTTTCCTTGAAGAAACGAATTCATGAAGAAACGAATTCATGGAATTCGTTTTCAGAGAGAAAACGAATTCCATGAATTCGTTTTCTCCATGGATTTTTTTTTTATTTATTGTTTTTTTTGTTATTCTTGAAGAAAACGAAGTTGGGAAATTCGTTTTCAGATGAAAACGAATTTCCCAACTTCGTTTTCTATACTTTGGGAATAAAAAAAAAAATTGTTTATTTTGGTAATTTTTGACCCCAATATAAATATTTGGGGAAAAAAATCTCCAAACTTATCTTCAGCTTCTTTCGTCTTTTCTTCTTCTGTTTTATTTTATTTCTTTATTTCATATTTTTTTTCTTTCTTATAGCGATCCACTCATGAGACATAGTATAATTTATTAATGATTCTATCTATTTAAATTTTTAACGTTTTATTATACCGAATCTTATATAGAAAGAGTCGTATTATTTTTCAAAATACATTTAAACTAGTTTTCTATATTTATAAATTCTTAGAATCCCTAAAATATTTTTAATCTTCCTAATAGTTCAAAACTTGGCTTTAATAAGATATCTCAACTCTATTTGATTATTCCAAAAGTCAAAATTTTATTTAGTAATAATTTCTGGTAAGAAAATATTATAATTTGAATAATAAAATTTTATGTTAAAACTCTTAAGAAAGTTATATGGCTTTACGGTTACTTAAGATTTTAAATCTAGTGTTAAAAGTACGGGGTCTTACACCATGTACTAAAATTTACCTCAAATTGAGTAGGTTTATTTTGGTATAAAAATGACGCACCAAAATGATTTGACCTCCTAAATAGAATGACTATTTTTATAATAATAAAATATAAAGAGCCAAAAGTGCAATAAATTCAAACAAAATTCACAAAAATTGCTATCTTTCCTTTTTTTAAAACCAAAGTTAGTAACACAATTTGACAAATAAAAAAAAACGTTTGGTATACGCGAATTCTGTTGTCAAATTTCGATAAAAAATCATTGTGATGACCACACTTTAAGTTTAAGGGTGGTGGGAGTGATAAAGTTGCAACATGTCACATCAGCGCCACATCAGAAAAAAAAAACCAACCTACTTTTCTACAACTATCCCATCAACAATAAACTCAGAAAAATAACTTCAGCACGGGTTCCACTTATGTCTTTTTAATTATAATTTATTAACTATATTCAATTATAAATGTATTATAATTTATTAAAATATTTTATTATGTAAAATTATATAATTTAATAAATCAATTGAAAAATAGAATAATTAATAAAATATTATATAAAGTACGTTACATTAAAAAAAAAAAGTTATCAAATAAACACACCACGGATAAAAAAAAAAAAAAAAAAGAGCCGTTACATGGCTCATTCCAGAAATTTTAAAAATATATATATATATATGTCTCTAATGGATATAGGAGAAAAACAAAAAGGATAAAAAAAAAAAGGGAAAAATAAAGAGCCTGGTTTCACAAAAACAAAATTTAAAAAAGAAAGAAAAAAAGAAAAGAAAGAAAGAGTGGTGGCAGAACCAGCTGGACCCCACGCGTGATTGAGGTTTACGTTTGTGGAGAGTGCAGCATGCCACAGCAGTGCGGCCCCAAGCTGGGTTTGTGAATGGAGGAGAGGAGTGGGAATAAACCAATACAACTATGTTCAAACCGGCTGTATGAGTTTGGGATGGAGCATCAAATCTGTTGTCTCTGGCCTAATGTGTCCCCCTCACATATATGGAAGGCTCACTAGTGGATACATTTATAAGGCCCCCATCTTTGTGAGGGGAGACACATTAGAATCATAGTATTTGGGGACATAAGATTTGAACCCGGTTTAAACCCACTTAAACCCACTTGTGATTCAATCACAACAAACCTCGGGTCCAAGCGACCGGCAATTGTACACAATTTCCGACCCGGTTCCAATTTCCTTTCTTCGTTCCCTTCCTGACGAAGATTGTGGCCAACGGTCACAACGGCTCAAAACTCGGCCCAAGACTCACCCCACGAGGCCAAGAAGAGCAACATGAACGAGTCCACGACTCACTCTTCCCCTCCTCATTCCATTGAAGATCAAGATACAGCTTCAGTTTCCACACCGCCTGAGATCCCAACTGAAATCATCCCAGATGAAGAAGAACTGGTTCTCATTGAAGGTGCCTTTGCCTCCGCAAGTCGAACCCCGTTCCCTCCTCTGACTCAATTCCACAGGAATATTGGCGCTGCAAGGTCTATAACATCCATTTCTGCGTTGTCCAAGAAGAGATTTTCGAGCATTTGCTGTGGCGGGTCGGACTCAGTGGGCGATATAGAAGAGTCAGCTCGTGATGGGTTCGGCTGGAGGAAGAAGAGTAAAGCGAATGAATCACTATTGCATCGGTTCCGAAGCAAAAAGGGCTTGTCTGTCACTGATATTACTGCCACGGTAAAGCCAAGAAATTAAAATAAAATTGGTTATGATTTTCAGATTCAAAATTTTCCTTTTAGAATGGGATTTTTCTGCTTCATGTATGCGTCTGTCCCATTTTGCCTCTAGGAATGGTGTGAGAAACAAATGGAGTTCCGTTTGCTCTTTGGCAGAGCAAAACCCACTAGAGCTATGAAAGTAGGCGCTGCTAGGCACGCAGCCCTCGCAAAGGGCTTGGGATCCTGTGGTCAGGGGGATTGTGGGCAAAAGGCTTGGGACACTCTCTGGGCTCGGACCAGATCAGGATCCCAATCCCTCGCAGAGGAGGTATTCTTGTGCTATTACAAGCGCTAAGACTCTGTTCTTTTCCAGTCTATTTTAGAAAAATTATCATTTTTTTATAAAAAATTTTACACAAAGAAATAATATCATTTTTTACTAAATTCACAATTTAAATTTTAAAATTTTTTCTAAATTCTCACTCACATAAATTCAAAAAATAACATAATCATTACACTTTTTTTTCGTTTTACAACACAAATTCTCAAAAAACACTCCCTCTAAAATAAATTTATTCTTTAAATAAAAAATTTTCATTCTAGGTCACTAAGGGCCTGTTCTTTTTGTTCTGTTTTGAAAACGGTTTTGGTTTTAACAGTAAATTTAATATATTTTAATCATATTTCATCATTTTCAATACAACTTTTTACTATTCAGCATCTACTTTTTACATTTTCAATACATTTTTTATATTATAAAATTATTTTTTAAAACTTATTTTCAAAATTGTTTTCAAAACGATAAAAAAGAACATGCCCTAAAATAAGCCAATATCTAACATTTTAGCTATACGTCATTTCTAATGATTGTTGTTTGAAATCTACTATATGTGCAGGTAGTGAAAAGGGTCACTGTTGAAGTTACATCCAGTGAAGACAAATGGGCTCTGAAATTTATAAATTTTATAATTGGTGTAAATCAGTTATTGTTCGAAGGACTGACGCGTGAATTACCCTTGTAGGTTTCATGTGTTTCTTGAATGTCTTTTCTATGGTTTCAGCATTTTAAAATGGGGTGTGTTATTTGCAGGAACTTTTTTATTATTTTTAAAATAGGACATGTTATTTACTGGAATTTTTTTATTATTTGTAAGAATAATTTTAAAATTTTTAGTATTAAAAAAACAAAAATACCCTTTTCTATATTTGAAAAAAATTATCAACATAAATTTTCATCTATCAAAAAATCTACGAGAACGATTTATATTTCACCGTTTGTAAAACAATGTACACATTTTTTTACTTAAAATTGGAATTTGTTTTTCAAAATTATTGCCTCATATACAATCTCGCCCAGGCGCGGGCTAGATTTTGTAGAAATGCCGTCACATAATGGTGGCGTTCGATGCCGCCACAGGAATCCTGCATGGCAGCATTTTTGCAAAATTCTGTGTGTTTTTTTTTTAATTTTTATAAAGTGAAGAGCATTTCAATATTTTCATTGCAAAAATTTTAAAATTGTTCCTGTAAATAGTAAAAACGTTCTGTAAATAACAATTACCTTCTGGGACACAATGTTATTTGCATATAGCTATGGAAGTAGAGAGGTATTGCTGCTTAGTTGTGTAGATATGGAGGCTGTTTCAGTGTTTTGGGACTATCTGTTTGAGATTTTCTGTCATTTGCATAAGCAGATGCTCTTGTATGCATCCCTTAAGTGGAATTGGCTCTCGTGGTCTAACGATTCTTGCATCCTTCCAGAGTTAGCTTTGAGGAAGGTCTGTGGATGGTGGGAATAATCGATGAGATTCGAATGCCTAAGGCAGAAACAGAAACTGAAAGATATGCTACATTAGTTGATACAAAAACTCGTGTGCGAGCCAGCCTCCCTGCTGAACCACAACAGAGAAACGGAAGGTAATCTTCCTATTATTTGTAAGGATCATTGGCATCTGCTGCCAATCTGTCATCTTTTCTTGAGATATTTAATCATAGAAGTTAGCTGAAGATGAAATGAATTTTTCTTTTGACAGGCTTCAGTTGATGTGCTATAAGCGTCTATGGGACAACTTAGTAGCTGATAGATTTCCCCCTGGACAGTTTTTTGATTTCTTTGCCTTGAATTCGCATTATATTCTGTCCTCAGATATCCAGGACAGTACAGCTAAATCGGGTTTCCCCGCAGAGGTAAGACTTTATACTGGTCAAATGGTTGGGAATTCATACTATTACTCCTTCTGTTCCGTTAGAAGAGTCAATTTTGGAATTGTACCTTGTGACTCATAAACAGTTGTACATGTTGAAGATTCTCTTATAGTTTATAGTATAGAAAAGACATTGGGAAAGTTCATGCAGTAAAATGATTCTGAGTGACGTTGCGTGCGACTCGCACGCCAGATCAACTAGCTTCAGAATTCAACAAGACGTCCGAGACGTCGTGCGACTCGCACGACATCTCGGACGACTTCTAGTACCACTTGCGAGACATCATGAGAGTCGCACGACATCTCGGACGAGCTCCTGTGAGCAAAGCTCACTCGGTTGAAAGGAGCAAGTGCCGTACGAGTGTTCATGCGACTCGGACGGATCCTCGGACGAACTCCAGTGTCTAGAATGAAAGCATTTGTATTATCAAGTAATGATAATTATGGATTTAAATTGTCTTGTTCAACCTTTGCATGGATAGTGATTAATATTGTTTGTATATTAAACTTTCATTCACAAAATAATTAATGTTATGTTTACTTAAGTGTGAAACATGCATTTAATTGAAAGTTTGAACAAATAAGATTCATAATTTGTTTATGAAATCTTGTAAGTAATAAAAAATGAATAAAGACCAAAAGTGTTGCAGTTTGATCTTGGATGCTATATGTAATTTAGCAATTTTTTGTATTCATAAGTGCTATATTCTTGTCTAGAATAAATGTATTTATGATATGCTGTTTGTGATAATATAGTTAAATGAATCTTGTTCAAATTTTATCAAGTTAAGTTTGGTTGATATATTATTATAAATAAAGTGATGTATAACTATTTATTTATATAGTATGTGCTACTACTTGATTGCGGATTTGATTAGATCAAACTAATGTGTTTGTTAGTAATGTATTGCTAGAACTTTGAATTTGTGTTCTATAACTATAAAGCTCAAAATATGTGTAATATACATGTGTTAACAAAGTAATCTTGTTAATCATGAAGTTCTAGTTTTGCCTAAAAACTTGTGGAGTAAAATCTTGTTCACTGTTTGCAATGTTCAAAACAGAATTCCTTTAAAGAGGACTAAAGTGTCTTCTTGTGAGATTTGGAATGGCAGACAAAATCAAACCTTTATTGCTTGAAGGTTTGTGGCTGCATTGCATACCAAGTTAGAACTTAGAGCACTAACATGTGTGTTCATAGGGTATGCTGAAAATTCCAAGTCTTACAGGTTACTTGAGATTGATTCCAATGTAATTGTGGAATCAAGGGAAGATCAGTTTCTAAAGAATTCAAGAGAGAATGATGTTCCATCACAAGAACTTAGTTTTTTCAAAAATGCAACAAGCAATGAATTTGACTTTTCTATTGATCCTAGAAGAAGTCAAAGGCAAAGGAAGGAGAAACACATACCTTCTGATTTTATTCTCTCCCAATCTATTGTATAGAGTATGATCCAAAAATATATAGTGAGGCAATGAAATCAAGAGTTGCAACATTTTGGAAAGAAGTTGTAAATGATAAAATGGATTCAATATTATCTAATAATACTTGGATCCTAGTTGATTTTCCAAAAAGTTCATAACCAATTGGTTGCAAGTGGATTTTTCGAAGGAAGCAAGCAATGGATGGAATTATTTTCACCAACGAAGCTAAGTTAGTAGCCAAATGTCATAGACAAATGAAGGAATTAATTATTTTGATACATATGCTCCTGTTGCTATAATTGTATCAATTAGGATTGTAATTGTTTTAGCTTCAGTTTTTTATCTTTATGTTCATCAAATTGATATAAAGACTGCATACTTGAATTGTAATTTGCATGGAAAAGATGTATATAGAACAATCAGAAGGCTATGTCCTTACTGAAAATGAGCACAAAGTATGCAAATTGTTAAGTTATATGGGCTTAAACAAGCTCCTAAACAATGACATGGGAAATTTGAATGCGCTATTATGGTAGTTTTAGATATAATAATACTGACAAATGCATTTATTCTAAAACAACAAAAGAGTATTGTGTCTTGATTTGCTTATATATGGATAATATGCTAATAGTAAGTAATACCTGAAATGGTATTGATGAAACTAAGAAGTATCTTGCTTCTCAATTTCAAATGAAAGATCTTGGTGAAGTTTATTATCTTAGGGATAAAATAAAAAGCATAGCGGGGGTTATGCTCTTTCTTAAACTCATTATGTTGATAAAATCATAAAGAATTATCAACATTTGGGAGTGAAACAAGCAAGTACAACCATGAATCCAAGTGTTAAGGTTATTAAAAATCAAGGTGAACCAATAACACAACTCGAATACTCAAGTGTTATTGGAAGTCTCATGTATGCCATGAGTTGTACAAGGCCAGACATTGCATATGAAATTTGCAGGTTGATGAGGTAAACAAAGAATCCAAACAATGATCATTGGAAATGTGTAACTAAAGTCTTGAGTTATCTCTTAAAAGAAAGAGATTTTTTCGACTCTATTACTACAATTTTCCAAAGTGTAATTGAATGATTCTTATATGCAAGTTAAATTACAAACATTAGTGATCAAAAACTTATAAGTGATTTTTATCTTTATGTTTAGTAATGGTGTTGTATCTAGGGTATCAAAGAAACAAACAACAATAACTCATTCCACTATGGAATCTGAGTTTGTTGCTTTGTGTTCAATTTCTAAGAAAGTTGAGTGGTTAAAGAAATCTATTGTTAGATATAGATTTCTGGCCAAGGCAAATGCCACCAATAACTATCTATTGTATTGTGATAGTGAAGCTAATATGTCTAATGCTTTAAACAAAGTGCACAAGGAAAAGACTAGACATATAAAGCTTGAAAAATACCTACATGAGAAAAGGTATTGAAGAACAATGTTGTCACCATTATGTTTGTTAGAACACACAAAAATCTAGCGGATCCGTTGACCAAACCTCTTACAAGAGAGTTGGTGAATTCGACAACATTGGATATGTGATTGAAACTCTGATCTAAAATTGCTAGATGATGGGAACCCAACCTCCTTCTAGTATCCCTAGTATGAGAGGTTTAATGGGTAACAACAAGCCACTAGAACAATTGTGAACACCAAATTTGTGTAGACCATACTAAGAACAAGTGTTAATTAAAGTAACTCTTAAGCGAGAGGGATGACTTAAGTGTCTTAATGAAATTTCTCTTTAAGTGTTTATTTGGTAAATGACAAATAAACTAGAGCAAATTTCACCTATGTAGTCATAGAGGGTGGTGCCGCATTCGGTTAGAGTTTAGAGTTTATATCTCTAGTACCTGATTACGGAACTAGGATGAGCACGCGGCCAGATGAGTACTACAACCAGTTGTGACCGTAATATGGAAAATGAGGTTCGCATGTGTGCTAAGTTTTAATTGAGATCAAATTTTGGTTTAAGCATTGCGCCACAAACTTTTGCTCAGTTTAGTGACTTATTTGCACTAAAGGAAAGTTCAAGACGAAAGTTACTTCTCCTAAGTGTGATTTCATGTAAGTGTTGATAGTTTATACTATAAACTAAATGGGGAATTGTAAAAGATTCTGTTTCAGTTTATAGTATAGAGAAGACATTGGAAAAAGTTCATGCAGTAAAATAAAGATTCTGAGTGATGCTGGGTGCGAGTCGCACGCCAGATCGGACAGAAGGCCGAAGCTAGCTTCAGAATTCAGCAAGACGTCCGATACGTCGTGCGAGCCGCACGACATCTTGGACAAGCTGCAACTCAGACGGATCCTTGGACAAACTCCAGTGGCTACTAAGAGATGCAACTCTTTAATTTCTTCTGAAAGATGCGTCTTTTGATTGAAGTGTTGCATCCTAACTGTTGAATGGATGTTTGCATCTATTCATAGGCTGACCGTATCCCATGAACGCAACCTTTCAACTCTATAAATTGAGGGTGATTGCCACAGACTAAAATCAACTTATTTTCATCTTCTTTCTTGTCTAAACAATCCAAGAATTGTCTATTTAGTTGTTTATGAAAAATCTATTGTATCCTAGAAGTGACCTTGCCACATTCCCTGTTAGATATTAGATATATTGTGGGGGAATTAAACACTTTAAGGAAAGTGATTAGATGCTTTAGATTTCTGTTTTGTGACTTGTAAAAGTCTTTCTCTTCTTCTACATTTCTACTTTTATTTCCGGCAGAAATTTCCTTTCTCTTCATTGTTCTTAAGTCTTGAAGAAACCCCTTATATTCTTCAGTACCACTCGACTCTTCTAATAGAACGGATGGAGTAATTGGTTCACTTTTCAGTACTTGAATGCTTGCTTCTACGGCGTATTTGATCATTCTTCATACACATATTTCAATACAGACACTCTATGATTTGGTGAATTACTACCGAAATACTTGCTTCTTGCTTCCTCCAGCACATGAACAACTGGTACTAAGGTTAGTTGAGGATTTTGAAGTTCCTCTCGTGCTATTGATTTTTGCAATTATGATAAATTTTCCTGGCTCTTTATGTACGTGAGTCCCTCTTGTTCTGTAATCAAAATTTTCCCAGTTCAATGATTTTAAACATATATTCTAACTCCTGCATTCTCGAATTCATTTCCGATTCTAAAGAGTTTAATTTGCCTTCATTGTTAAGTAGTATATGTTAAGACTGTTAAATTTATAATTATGGCGTTGATAGAGTTTAGATTTGCGTCCTTTTTTGATTGGCGACACCAATACATTATGTAACAGGTATGAGTTGCAAGAAGATCAATCTTTGCTTGGTGAATATCAATTTGCTTATGATGCTAGTTGGCTGAATAGTCAACTCAAGTCTTGTCGCGAATTCTGGCTGGGGGAACGCGATCCCAGCTACCCTCCTGATGAAGAACGATGGAAATGCAGGTATTGTGAATTTTCTTCCAAATGTCCCATAAATGCTGATGTTGGACAGCAGACCTCACAGAGCTCAACAACAGAAGAGTAGCCATTCCTTTTCTTAGTTTGAATAAGTTCATATTATGAGGAAACTGGAATTGCTGAGGCCTTCTTGAAGGAGCATGAGTTTTTGGATAAGCTTCTTCTTCTTCGCCATTGAAGTCAGTCTCTCAAGCAATTTGTTGTTGTTCATTATTGTAGCCGAGGAAGTCGGTCTTTCAATTAATTTAACTATTCCTGTAGAAATGTATAGTGATTTTCTCAATCATTTATTCTCTGTAACGTTGCAACTTATAAGCTACATTTAATCAATGTTGTTGAAAATGGAAAGGCCATTCATTCCAGGTACAAAGAATCTATATTTGTATAGGTTTCAGAAGCTATAATAAGATACATGCACACAATTGCATGCATCTTTTTGCCAAATCTTGTTGCTGGCTTTTGTTTGTTCTGTATTCTGTGCACTCAGCCGAGAAGCCGGCCTTCCACTATTTCCGGAATGAAAATTGAGAACATGGCACGATGGTGAAATATGATACTTATTTTTACGTTAGGACATTTAATTAACTTTTGGTACAGATGACATTAGTTATCATGTTTCTCATTAGAGGAAAAGGACGGTAAAGCCAATTGAGTTAAACTCAGCAAATGCCTTCAAAAACCATGAACTTTGACCACATGCTTGGAGCATGAGAACCATTAAAGAATACTATAGAACCTGAATGTTGGGTTGTCAATATCTCTCTCAATTCAGTATCGGAGACTTGTCGTAAAAAACTATCAAAACCACCATTTTTCCCCAAGAAAGAAAGATAAAAACATGGCCTTGAAAAACCTTCTGCAAGATTGATTGAAACTTTACATTCATGGCAGTTGCCAATGTGGAGGGCTCGAATCCAGAAAGTACAGATGTTGGATTTGTTCCACCAGCAATGAAGTTTGACTGCACAATCACGAGTCATTAGGAATCGAATCACAGCTGGAACCCGAAAGACAGTAATTTCAATGGTTTTGAAGAACAATAGGGCCCTGTTTGTTTTGATTCTCAAAACATGGTTTTGAGAAAAGTTTTAATTTTATAATAATTTTTCATCATTTTCAATACACCTTTTTACATTCCCAATACAATTTTAATATTATAAAATCAAAATAAATCTCAAAATCATGTTTTGGAAATCATACCATATATACCTAGAAGGCTTGTCTATTCCATTGCCATCCATAGTGGTTTTCCGATGTATCGATGCTGCAGATGATATGAAGTCTCTGGCCTTCAGCTGAATTCACAATGTAGAAAGCTGAGCCAGATTCAATCCTATACACATCGCCAGTATTCAATGTTGATAAACCCGTCGTAGGACTATCAAATGCAGTAAAAATACTGTTAAAAACCTGCACCAATTAAGCTAATAAAACGTAGCACGGCAAAGTACATGGTCAATCCACAAAAACGGCAATTTCAACACAAATTCCAAATTAACATGCAATCTAACCAAACTTGACTAGCAGTCACCTTTTGTGTCTCCTAAAGACCTTGAATTTGTAGAAATATGAAATACGTAAAACTGAATATGCAAAGCAGATTAAGAATCAATTAAAAGATATTCTAGTATTATGCAATTCACCTTAACCGTATGCATGCAATCATAAATCTTTTTTTACTGTCTAATTATCCTATGTCGTTTTAGTTATAGATTACCACGAATCCCCGCAATCATAATCCAATTATCCCTTAATTAATCGATAACCTCCGTGAGTCCCCACAATCAAGGTTATTTCCCTATCTAGTTTAATTAATAGGCCGTGAGTCCCCACATTACCGTATTAGCTAATCTAGAAGAATTAAGAATAAGAAGAATCTAAAACCAATAACCCCCTTCGACGATGCTCAAGAGATTGCTACCCAATTAAACCTGTACTACTCGGCCGGTAGTCGTGCCACTCACTGGCCCTACCAGATCTATATTAAGGCGATCAAACTTAATACGACCGTAGTTTTTAGACATATGAACACAGACAATTATGGAAATAGTTAATTAGGCTAGAATTCATGCTTTGGTTTCATACATGCAATGGTTAAGGTTTCTCACATAATACTAGAATAAAGGATTTAGCTACTCATAGAATTAAGCATCTCACGAATAACGATTAAAACAGCTATGGAATGAAGGCAAGGATGAAATAAGAAAAAGAAATATTTTACTGAAAATTGCTACTGGAGACTCTTTTCATCTGGGCAATAGGTAGCCTGTCGAAAGGAATTCTCAAACAAAATAGAACTACTGGTAAATACTGAATGAAAAACTAAATAAAAACTCCGTGCCTTCTACCTGGAGATGGCCACGACCGGAACCGGACCGTTGGTTTTGGAACCGGAATCGGAACCATGGCCCCAGGTTCCAGAACCGGAATCGCACCTGCCTCTGGCGATTAAGGTTCGGTTCCTCTTGTCTGAGAACCGGGAACCGGCGGTTCCAAAGGGTCCAACCCTCCGGTTCTAATGTGAGAATCATAAAAATAATAATTTTTTCATTACTCTTGCACAGATTCAAACACGCACCCTTTTAGTGGAATTGAAAGGCTTTAAGAAAGTTGATTAACCATTTCAACTGTTTGCTTTTTTTGAACTTCTTTCTTATAATTATAATTATATTATATGTTTAACATATAATATATATATAAACTATTTTTAAATATATATTATTATAATATATAAAATAATAGTATACTTTTTATATATATTATTAATATAATATAAATAAGCACTAAATTAAATTAAAAATTAATTAATTATTAAATTAAATTAGATCCAACCTCAACTTCCGCAAATGATGAAGATGAATTATATTGAATATTCAAGATGTAATTATTTTGTAAAAGTTTCAATGCTTCAAAGTTCAAACTCTGATTTCTCACGATTTATAACAAGGCATCACTCTCTTGATTTTTTAAAAAAATAATATATTGAGGTATTATTCATCTTTATATATGTATTTTTTCGCAATTTATTTTTGTATCTTTTATTATATAAATCATTTAATTGTTTAAATGTATGTATCGTCGCTACATATTTTATTTTATTTTTGTAATTTTAATTATTTATAAATACTTGAGTTATTAATTGAGTCAAAATAAAATAACATTTATAAGTTAAAATTGTTAAATGAACGAAAAAAAATTGTTAAATAAACAGAAAAGATTAGAATCAGAACGGAAACCGTGACAGAACCGGAACCGAAACCGTGAAAGAACCGGAATTGGAACCAGAACCGGCGGTTCTAGAACCGGCATGGAACCGTCCCCCCAAGGTTCCGGTTCAGGTTCCACTGATTTATGAACCGTAACCGAAGGTTCTAGAACCGTGGTCATCCCTACTTCTATCTATGAGAGTACCCCTATTTATAGAGAAGAAAATTATCTCTCAAAAGATCCCAGCAGTTAAGGAGATAAATCAATCTTTGAACGAGTCAGCAAATCACTCAAGGAAGAAAGAAACAACCGATCCTTTTCTGGCGATTCTTCTAGAACTTCAGCTTTTCACTTTTACTGCAATAATTTCTAGATTCTTCTAGAATTTCAGCTGTTCTAATGGGCTTCGGATTACTTCTTGTTTGGGCCACAATCCGTGTGACACTCTGAGCGAACATCTCTTGCTTCAAAATCCACGCTTTTGCGTCTTTACTCTTTACTTAGGCTGTTCTCCAAATCTGCCATAAAACACTAAAAATTTGAGTAAAAGCCTGTGAGAACTACCTTTAAAGATGCTAAAATAGTACTCCAAAAATGATAAGATAAAATGTCCATTCAACGAAATCATCCTTGTAGATATGCCCCAAGGGGTGGCAATTTGACCCGTAACCCGTCAACCCGCCCGCCTTTTTAACCCGTTGGGTTGGGTTGAACGGGTTACGGAGCATCACTAGCTTACGCTCTGACCCGAGTAGCATGGGGCACGTGGAATCCCGTGTGAATCAGCAAGGACCACCTTGCAAGTTGTAAACTATAGGACTTCTTGTTCGAGTAGGAATATTTCGGTTTTTCTCGTTCCTTCTCTTCGATAAGAAGAGGGATTTGAAAAAAGCATCTTCAGTGGCTCAAGTAGTAATTACTTTCTAGGAAAGGGGGGCGGGCGGCTGTAAGTTCGGCCCGGTTTTTTGGTGTCGTAGGGGAGTTGAACGGGTCACAGGTTAAATTTTGACCCGTACTTAACGGGTTGGGTTACAATTTTTTTGTAGTAACCCAAGGGTTAGCTATAATTTATATATAACTGACCGGCGCGGGTCAAAATAGAGACATACCCCTTTTTCTTTTTCTTTTTTTCTCACCACGGTTTCTATACTCTCTTTTCTTTATCTAATTGTTGCACCTCCGCGCGCGCGCACGCACACACACACACACACATACTAGAAGTGAGCATCGTGCATTTGCACGGTGAATGCCCAATAATATTATTATGTGTTTACATATAAAAAAAATAAAATAAATTATAAATAGTAATCGATTTATTACAAATACATAGTTAAAAACAAGAAACATATGTTAAATATCACACAAACACTTAAAAATTTTTCCAAATATAAAATTGGCATGCCTACTCTATTCTCTTCATTTTTTCTCACATCCTCATATCGGCTCCTGTCAACTTCTTTAGCCTTCTTCTTATTCTTCTCTGAAAAAAACTAAGTTGTTGAATGAACTCGAGGCATGTTGTATATAGACGCCGACAACATGAGAAGCTCCATTGTTAGAAGAGGTAAACACGGAGACATTTTATAACGTTGGATAGAGAAATCTTGTTTTTCATTGGAGTAGCACAAACCTACGAATTTGAAGAAATTGAGAAAATTCAAGAAAAAAAATGCATTTTGAAATTACTCTATACAAAAAATATGTTTTAAAAAAATGTATATACATTACGAAAAATTTCACCATTAAAGTGAATTAGACTGTATGCATATAAGGAGTCTAAACAATAAGAAAGATGTGTGGAATTTTGTTTTCAATGGACTGGACATATATATAGATTGCAAAGTGATAAACAAAGTGTCTATTCATTCTCTTTTGTGAGGATTACCAAGAGTTTTCATATAATTAATCATTTATTAATAGTATATTAATAAGGAAGTTGATGTAAACAATGTAAATCATTATAGTACAATCAATAGGTTTTAATGATATTTGAAACTTATAGTATATGAAAAGTCATAAATTAAAAATAAATTAGTAAATGGTAATAATAATAATTTTAGTTCGCTCACTATTACATAAATATAAACATGTCTTACTTAAAAAATTATTTATTAATAATGCTACATTTACTAATAGCAAATAAACTTTTTTATCATTCTAAACGTTTGATAGTTTACAAACATACTTAAGTTCTATATAAATTATATAAAATATGGAATATATATATATATATATATATGAAAAGTAGAATACAAAGAGTCCAATGTTTTTAAATTTGGAGATTAATTTAATATGAAAATTTTTAAAATAACTTAAGAAGTTGAAGAGGAAATAAAAAATATTATCTAGGTAAGTGAGATAAAATAAAATTTATGTATTTAATAAATAATTATTAAATGTTAATCTTATGTGGCATTCATATCAGTAGTTAAATTAAATTATTTGTTAATGTGGCAGCCATGTGACATTTGAAGGTAATTATGTGATTATGTGGCAGTCTTGTCAACATTAACATAATTAAATGTTAAGTATATGTGGCAGCCACGTGGTAGTTTGACATCAAACCTAAACTTATGTTAGTTTCTATTATATAGGGTAGAAACCTAAACATATATATATATATATATATATATATTGGAGCACAATACAAACTTTTTTTTTTCTTTTTAATTTTTCTAGGATTTTCTGTACATCATTTAAATTTTAAAAATAAAAAATAAAAATTTTGCATTTTAAACGAGTCGGCCCGTCAGGCTAAACAGTTCGGCCCATCAGGTTAAACGGGTCGACCAATCAGGTTAAACGGTCGTTTGGTTGAACAGGTCGGTCCATCTAGTAAAACGGGCTGCCCCGTTGTGTTAAACGGGTTAACATTGAGTATATGCACCTGTTTATATAGTGACCCAACAAGTCATTTTATGCACGAATTTTTTTTATTATAGGTCTGAAAGTACTTTTTTTACCGAATAAAATATCCGTTAAGTCAAAATACGTCATAATTCGATGACCCAATTTACCTATTAAAATTAATTTAAAAGATATTTTATAATAAAATTATATTAATTAATTTCACGAATATATATATATATAACACACATACTGTATGCGTGTGTGTGTGTATATATATATATACGTACTGTATATATATATACGAGTACGTTAATATATATGTATATATATACAGTACCCACATATATATATACACATATATATATGCTTATATACAGTATATATATACATAAGTATTTATAATTAATTAATAACTTTTTATAACTAAAAAATTTACGGGTCAAAATGAGAGTTGAACGGGTTATAACCAGTCGGGTCAAGTGAATTTAATTCGTTGAATCAAATGAATTAATCCACGGGTTGAACGAGTTATAACCCAACCCGTACATGACCCGTTAGTCAACGGGTCGGGTTAGGTCATGACCCGTTAGGTAAGGGTCAGTTTTGACCCGACCCCATAACCCGCCCAACCCACCCATTTGCCACCCCTATGGCCAATTCTTGCTTCCCCTGCATTCACCAATTCACTAATCCAATTGAGTAATCTTTTCTGACCCTTTTAGTAACATTCATAATCATAGACAGCCCAGTTCCTAAATTGTGAATGAAATTTCAACCCAAGATTGCAAATTTGGAAGTGGGATTATCATAGCTGGTTGATACTAAACATCAAACAACTTGGATGCACCAGTATTATTCAGTAAGCTCTGTTTCTCTTATTTCCATCAAATCCAAAAAAATAACCTCCAATATAGAAGAACAAGCCAATTTCATAATTAACAAGAAAACAATCAAGCAAAATTTACCTCTGCGGATGAAGAGAATGAGATTAGAATCAAGATACTGAGGGATGAAGAGACTGTTTGGTTCCATGTTAATCATGCCCAAATGCATAGGACTTCTCCAAAATCTCTCACCACCGCCGCCGCCCCTTATCACCCTCATTCCCCCAGCATCAGTCCTCACCGCTTCCATGGACTCCTTCAACAAGAACCCACTGTTTCCTCCAGGGAATTCTCCTTCCCCCTGTCCTTGAGGTCCCATCTCCCCACCTTCCTGCTGATTAACATAGCCATCGGCAATGGCCGCAAGTGCAACTGCACAGAATGCCAGAAACAGGGGAAGCAAAAGAAGGGAACTTTTTCCCATATCTGATGATGATCAGCACTGTTTTTCTTCCTTTTTTCACTAGATTATTCTTTCTTCCTTGGATTTTCTGATTTGAGTTTGGCAGATAACTGAGCGATGCAAGTGAAATTGTTGAAAAATAATAATTTAAACCAAATTTGTATTAATTAGGTAATTATATTTGTAGTTTTTATATCCTACAGAAATGGGGTTGAAATAGAGCGGTGAGAAGGAAAGGAAGGGATACAGGTGTCGGACATGCATGTTGGGGAAGATTTGCTGGCAATTTCTCGAGCAGCTTGCATACTTGTGTTGAGAAATCTGATCCACAGAGTAGTGTAATTTCGAGTGTCTTTCGTTCATTTTTCGCTTTCCTGGTTTAAGATTAGGTGTCAGCACTGGAGATCTCTTCGATCTACTGCTTAAATTCTATAGTGAATTTTGTGTCTTCAAATGAAATGAAGAGTAGAGAAGTCATTAGTTTAATTCATGTCAATATGGGCTACATTTATTATAGCCTCGGCCACCTCCACCCACCCACCCACCCCACCACCCCCCCCTTTTTTTTTTTTTTTTTTGCCCTTTTTAAATTTTAATCCACGAAAAGGCCTCCTCTTTTCGTTTTTATTTTGGTTTTAGTTTTGGAGCAAACCGCCAAAATGGTCCCTCACATATTGTTCAATGATCTTTTTTGTCCTTCACATTTTAAATGCTTCAAAATAATCCTTCACATTTCGCAAGTGTACTATTTTGGTCCCTCACTAACTTTTCATCCATTTTTTCATTCAACAAACTGTTAACTCTCTCATTTGCAGTGTAATAAAATGGCAAAATAAAAAAGAACTTAATACTACTACTATTCTTTTTTACCATAATGCTGGAAAAAAAAAAACTGAACGAGCTCTTCTGACTCTTTAAACCATTTTTTCTTTTGACTTAGGCTTGAACAACGAGTATTGAAAGTGGTAGCCTCTTCTCATCTTTGGAGAGTGTTCCCTCGGCCTATTGAGGCTGTTTATTCCATCATACTATAAAAAAAGGAAAAAAAAACAAAAAAAAAGGCTTAAACAACGAACATACTAATGATGTAAAAATGACCAAAAGTCCACACATGCATATATATTTGAAGAACAAAGGAACTAATAATAATATATTTTATTGATTAAAAATTTAACTAAATTATCAAATTTTTGGGGGCTATAATGCAGAAAAGTTGAACTAGCTCCTTGAATTTTCATGCCACAGTAAACACATAGAAAGAAAGAGTCATACGTATATTCAAGAAAACACATAACCCAGACAAAGATTTTGTTAAACCATAGGTAATAAAGAAAATTGAACCAGATTTTTGGGGGCAGAAAACACAAAAGCTCAACCATTTCCTTAAAAAAAATTTCCAGCATTATGGTAAAAAATAAGAGCAGTAGTATTAAGTTCTTTTTCGCTTTTGCCCTTTTATTACACTGCAAATGAGAGAGTTAATAGTTTGTTGGATGAAAAAATAGATGGAGAGTTAGTGAGGGACTAAAATAGTACACTTGTGAGATGTGAAGGACTATTTTGAAGCATTTAAAATGTGCAGGACAAAAAAGATCATTGTACAATATGTGAGGGACCATTTTGGTGGTTTGCTCTTAGTTTTGTTTTCAACATTAAGTTTAATATATTATAATTATTTTTTATCATTTTTAATATATGTTTTATTATTCATTATACATTTTTACATTTCTAATACACTTTTTACATTATAAAACAAACTTTATAAAAACATGTTTTCAAAACCGTTTCTAAAACATCATAAAGAACAACCCCCAATACCAACGGTTATTATAGCGGTGTTAGGATTTGCACACCACGTTTGGAACAACGTTAACATATTACTCCCTCCGTTCCATTAGAGAAGGGTTCATCTTGACTTAGGTACAATTTATTATGAATGTTAATGTACAACATTTAAATTAGCTAATTTGACAACTTTTATTCTAATTATATCCTTACTTTTTAAGTAAGGACTAATTGTAGACCCCACATGATTATATAAGTAAGGGTAGAAGGTGTAAAAAAATTAAAAGTGAACTCTTCTAATGGAACAAAAAATATTTCTCAAACTGGACCCTTCTAATGGAACGGCGGGAGTACATGCATTAGAGAATGTTTCATATCAATCAACACTTATGGATGCCACCATTACTTGTTGCGGGTGCAATGTTGAAGGCTTCTCTACACAATGTCACCAATCAGAATCAAACACTATTGTCAGAATTCGCACATCGTATTGGGAACCACGTTATTGAGGATTTGCACATCATACATCAACGCACCACCAACGGGGAATAACCTCTAAAGTCTTGACATAAATTTGCTTAAAGTTTGCAATTCTTGCTAGATGTGCGACATTTGTTCTCATGATTTGTGCACCAAACATGTTATCAAACATTATATACTTCCTCTGTTCCATTAGAAAGGTCCAATTTGTTATACTGTTTTAGTTCAAGAAACTGGACCCTTCTAATGGAACAGAGGGAGTATATATTTTTTGCGGATATGAATTAATTTATAATTTTTATAGAACATATTGATAATTGTAAAAATTACATAGATTAATTGCTAAGTGCCTGTTCTTTTAGGAAGGTTTGAGTTTTGGTTTTAGAGAAATAATTTTATAGTGTAAAAAGTATATTGAAAATGTAAAAATGTATAGCTAAATAGTAAAAAGTTGTATTAGAAATGATGAAAACTGATTATAATATATTAAATTTACTGTTGAAACCAAAACTGAAACACTAGCCCAACCTCAATAGAGGTAAAGATAATTTGCACATAAATAGCCCATATAGATTTTTTTTGTTGTTATTTTGCATATTTAGATCAAAATTTCAATGATATAGTCCGAAGACATGGTGGATAGTTTATTATTATTTTTATATTTTTTAATCATATGGTGGATATTTCATTTTTCAAAGGAGAATTAGTAATTTTGGTCCCTTTTGTTAGACATGTTGCACTTCTAGTCCTTTACGTTTCATTGTTGTAAAAATATTTTTTAGGTTTGCATGTTGTTGCAGTTTTGGTCCATGTAATCTGTTATGATCCATTTTAAGCAATCAAATGAGATGTCAACGATTTCTAAGGTTTTTTTTTTTTAAAAAGAAAAAAAGTTGAGACTTTCTTTTGATTTCTATATTCTTAGTGCCCCGTGTAAAAACTATTACCCGCCAAACAACATATCAGTTAGCTCAAAAATGGGAATCACAAGAAGTCCCATTTTTTTTTCATTTTAAAAATCTTTAGAAATCATTGACCTCCGTTTGACGGGTTAAAACTAGTCATAACAGGTCACATATACCAAAATTGGAATAACACGAAAACGTAAAAGACTATTTTTGCAATAATAAAATATAAGGAGCTAAAAGTGCAATAAATCTAAACAAAATAGGGGAAAATTGCTATTTGTCCTTTTTTAAAACCAAAGTAACACAATTTGACAAACAAATAAAAACGTTGGTACGGGCGATGCTCTCAAATTTGGATAAAAGCGTTCTGATGACAACGACTTTAAGTTTAATATTTGTGATTCATTCAGGTCCAAGCGATTCCCGCAATTGTACACAATTTCCGACCCGGTTTGTAATTTCCTTTCTTCGTTCCCTTCTGGACGAAGATTGTGTCCAACGGTCACAACGGCTCAAAACTAGGCCGACTCATCCCACGAGCGCAAGAGCAACATGAACGAGTCCACGACTCACTCCTCCCCTCCTCATTCCATTGAAGATCAAGATACAGCTTCAGTTTCCACTCCGCCTAAGATCCCAATTGAAATCATCCCGGATGAAGAAATGGCTCTCATTGAAGCTGCCTTTGCCTCCGCAAGTCGAACCCTGTTCCTTCCCCTGACTCAATTCCACAGGAATACTGGCGCAGCAAGGTCTATAACATCCATTTCTGCGTTGTCCAAGAAGAGATTTTCTACCATTTGCGGTGGCGGGTCGGACTCAGTGGGGGATATAGAAGACTCAGCTCGTGATGGGTTCGGTCGGAGGAAGAAGAGTAGAGCGAATGAATCACTATTGCATCGGTTCCGAAGGAAAAAGGGCTTGTCTGTCACAGATATTACTGCCACGGTAAAGCCAAGAAATTAAAAAAAAATTGGTTTTGATTTTCCGATTCAAAATTTTCCTTTTAGAATGAGATTTTTCTGCTTATGCGCCTATCCCATTTTGCCTTTAGGAATGGTGTGAGAAACAAATGGAGTTCGTTTTGCTCCTTGGCAGAGCAAAACCCACTAGAGCTATGAAAGCAGGCGCTGCTAGGCACGCAGCACTCGAAGAGGAGGTATTCTTGTGCTATTACAAACTCTAATAGCTAACATTTTAGCTTTACGTCATTTCTAAACATTGTTGTTTGAAATCTACTATAAATGCAGGTAGTGAAAAGGGTCACTGTTGAAGTTACATCCATTGAAGACAAATGGGCTCTGAAATTTATAAATTTTATAATTGGTGTAAATCAGTTATTGTTCGAAGGACTGACGCGTGAATTACCCTTGTAGGTTTGACGTGTTTCTTGAATGTTTTTTTTTCTCTTTGGTTTTCGGCATTTTAAAAATTTATGGCACAATGTTATTTTGCATATAGCTATGGAAGTAGGTAGAGTGTTATTGCTGCTTTGTTATTTGCATATAGCTATGGAAGTAGGTAGAGTGTTATTGCTGCTTGTTATTTGCATATAGCTATGGGAGTAGGTAGAGTGTTATTGCTGCTTAGTTCTGTAGATATAGAGGCTGTTTTGGGACTATCTGGTTGAGATTTTCTGACATTTGCATAAGCATATGCTCTTGTATGCATCCCTTAAGTGGAATTGGCTCTTGTGGTCTAATATTCTTGCATCCTTCCAGAGTAAGCTTTGAGGAAGGTCTGTGGATGGTGGGAATAATCGATGAGATTCGAATGCCTAAGGCAGAAACTGAAAGATATGCTACATTAGTTGATACGAAAACTCGTGCGCGAGCAAGGCTCCCTGCTGAACCACAACAGAGAAATGGAAGGTACAATCTGGCATGGTTCTTGGTTTGGCTATTATTAGTGAGGATCATTGGCATCTACTGCCAATCTGTCATCCTTTTTTGAGATATTTAATCATAGAAGTTAGTTGAAGATGAAGGGAATTTTCGTTTGACAGGCTTCAGTTGATGTGCTATAAGCGTCTATGGGACAACTTAGCAGCTGATAGATTTCCCCCTGGACAATTTTTTGATTTCTTTGCCTTGAATCCGGATTATATTCTGTCCTCAGATATCCGGGACAGTACAGCTAAATCGGGTTTCCCCGCAGAGGTAAGACTTTATAGTGGTGATATGGTGGGGAATTCAAAATTATGAATTGTTTCACTTTTCAGTACTTGAATGCTTGCTTCTATTATTTGATCATTCTTCGTACACATATTTTAATGCAGACACTCAATGATCTGGTGAATTACTACCGAAATACTTGCTTCTTGCTTCCTCCAGCACATGACCAACTGTTACTAAGGTTAGTTGAGGATTTTGCAGTTATGATAAAAAATTTTGGTTCTTTATGTACATGAGTCCTTCCTCTTGTTCTGTAATCAAAATTTTCCTAGTTCAATGTTTTTAAACATATCTCCTCCTGGATTTTCGAATACATTTCCAATTCTAAAGAGTTTAATTTGCCTTCACTGTTAATTTATGGTTATGGCACTGAGATAGAGTTAGATTTGCCTCCTATTTTGATTGGCGGTGACAATACTTTATTTAACAGGTATGAGTTGCAAGAAGATCAATCTTTGCTTGGTGAAGATCAATTTGCTTATGATGCTAGTTGGCTGAATAGTCAACTCAAGTCTTGTCGAGAATTCTGGCTGGGAGAACGAGAGCCCAGCTACACTCCAGATGAAGAACGATGGAAATGCAGGTTTTGTAAATTTTCTTCCAAATGTCCCATAAATGCTGATGTTGGACAGCAGACCTCACCGAGCTCAACAACAGAAAAGTAGCATTCCTTTTCTTAGTTTGAATAAGTTCGAATTATGAGGAAACTGGAATTGCTGTGGTCTTCTTGAAGGAGCATGAGTTTTTGGATAAGCTTCTTCGCCATTGAAGTTGGTCTGTGGATTAATTCGTTGTTGTTGATTGTTGTAGCTGAGGACCTGCTAAATGTTTTAACTATTCCTGTAGAAATATATAGTGATTTCTCAATCATTTATTCTGTAATGTTGCAACTGTTGTTGAAATTAGAAAGGCCATTCATTCCAGGTCCAAAGGATCTGTATTTGTATTGGTTTCAGAAGCTCTAATAAGATACACACGGTTGCATGCATCTTTTTGCCAAATCCTGTTGCTGGCTTTTAGTTGTTTTATATTCTGTGCACTCAGCCGAGAAGCCGGCTTCCACTATTTTCGTAATGGAACTTGAGAACATGACACGATGGTGAAATATGATACGTATTGTTACGTTTTGACATTTAATTAACTTTTGGTACAGATGACATTAGTTATCATGTTTCTCATTAGAGGAAAAGGACAGTAAAGCCAATTGAGTTTAACTCAGCAAATGTCTTCAAAAACCATGAATTACCAAGGATATTCAATATCTGTAAAAACCATGAATTGCAAATAGGATTCAAGAATGAGAATGAATTTAGTTGAAGACAAAAGAGTAAAGACAAGAATGGCCTTTTATGAGGGTTGTTATTCTTGTCAACTGGAAACAGAGAAGTTTAGTTGCTAGCTAGAAGAAATGATACAAGCTTTTGCAGGAATTTACTCCATCACAGCAACGCCCCCTGCAGCCTTGATCTTCTCTATGATAGCAGTGGCTTCTTCTTTGGTGACACCTTGCTTAATAGTAGAAGGCACTTTCGTAACCAGATCTTTTGCTTCCTTCAATCCCAGATTTGTGATGGCGCGAACCTCTTTGAGCACCTTAATTTTTGCAGAATCATCGAATTTCTCTAGTTTGACATCAAATGCCGTTTTCTCTACCTTCTTCTCTTCAGTCTTTGAACCAGCACCTGGCCCTCCCTGAGGACCTACATCCATACCCTCCACGGAAATTGGTTGCAACTTAGGAAGGTTCAGTCTGTAAGTAAGTGCAGGGCCGATCATTTCACGCTCTTCAGGAGGCAGGGCTGCAATTCGCTCAGCAAGCTGAATGATCTTGTCAGAAGGTGGGGGTCTCGGGCCATATGGATCATAGAAAGCAGGATACTTGTATCTTATGGGCTTAGACTGGGGATCTCTGGGAACATAATCAGTCTGAAAAGAACAAGACTGAAGAGGACCTAAAACCCCACGAAGAGTTGGATGGCCACATAAGGATTTGATAGAAAGATTCAAGAGTTTCAGAGATTTGTAACGGCGAATCATGGGAAAAATCTCGTCACCTACTGCCTTTTGCTTTATTAGAAGTTAATCCAACAAATTTCCCGCAGACTTCTCCCTAGTAGAAGTTTAACCTCAGCCTCTTGCCTAGGAGAAAAAGAAACAGAAAAAGAATGTGAGCCTCCCTTTCAACTCAGGGATTCTAGTTCGTTTAGAAACAAAAAGCCAACTGCTACAAGGTAGGACTTCGTATTTCCTGATGAAATTCGACTAGAAAAGCAAATCCAACTAGAAATTCAAGTAACCTCTTATGGTTTCTGATAGAAAAAAAAGTTCTTTACCCAGTTATATATGTTGTGTCAAACTGCTGTATCACATATCAATACATGACCTATACGCCTGAAAGACCAATTTAGCAGTTCAAATTCAAAATCTCAAGAAAGACTTTTATCCAACATAATCATCCCACTTTCAACTCATCACTATTTAAGCATGAAATGCTACTACTGATTGAACTAAATTATTCCCATGAGCAAACTTAAAGCTTGTTGGTTTTTAACTTCAGAGGCTCAGAAAACAAAATATGAATGCAATTCTGTCTGAACACATGAATGTAAAGTCCAAATCAAAGCACAAGATATTGCAGTTTGTTAACGATCCCTTCAAGAATTGCTAAATGGACACTAAACAAATCACAGGAACACAGAGACAAATCAACCCCAAAAATCTCAAAAATACTAAAAAGCACAGCAACAAAACTCCTGAAATTAATAGAAAAAAACCCACCATTGTTAGGCCATGGGGAGGCAGCCAAAAGGGCAGGCAAGAAAAAGAGACCAAATAATTAATCAAGCAACGAAAACCCAAGCACAGGATTTCCAAAAACAGAACTCCCAAACAATGAACGCAAAATATGCAGTATCCTAAACTACAGAGAAAAAAAAGTAAAAAAAAAAAAAAAATCTGCAGAATCAATACTCACCAATAAGGAATCTGCAAGGAAAACTAATTCAAGAAAAGCCCACCTGGATGCAAGAACAATAGGAAAAGCTAACTCCAAAAACGAACTGAATGCGGGTTTTTCAGTGAAGAAACCCAGAGTAATTTTTTTGATTGAGGAACAAAGCGAGGAAGTGAAAATGAGACCTAAGCCTGAGGTTTATTCAACATACGACGTCGTTCTGGTCTTGCCATATTTTTAATTTTGTTTTTGTTGGGGGGCCTACGAAATAATTTACTAATTTTAAAGGTTTTCCACAGTAATAACTTGGAATTCCTTTTTGCTCTTCTCTTTTCACTTTTCAGTAGCGGTGAAAGCCTTGGCGTAGGATATGGAGCTTTCGCTCTTCTTCCATTAAAGGTTTGATCTTTGCAACCCGCCCTTTCCATGATCAGTTCTGGTTGTTCTTAATCTTTCGGGGTTTTTACGGTTTCAACTTTCAGTTTATTCTCCGTTTGTGTATGGAGAAATTTTCAATTCAATAACTGTTGCGGATGAACTCGTGATGTTAAGATGGATGGAATTTGTTAAGGCATTGGGAAATTGTATTGTGCAATTTTTCTAGCTGCAGGTTGCATTAGCTCTCTGTTTTTTTGATTTGGGCTTTGTGTTTGAACCGCATTTTCACCATGCATTTAGTGCCCAGAAAGTATCTTCTTCGCATTCTGCCCAAGAAGGTTTCTTTCTGCAACATTTTCTCTACAAAACCCTCAGAAAACCTTGGTTCTTACTTCCAGATCGTTCCGCATACTGCATTCCTTTCCAATCCTTCAGTAAATTGCAATTGTTTTTCTCAAACTGTCTGCGGATGGAATTCTGGGTTTCTTTCAAATCCCATTCAGATTGCCTTTCCAGAAAGATTTATGTTAGTCTCTAATTATTCTTCTGCTCCAATTCGACGGCTGAGGGGACCTCCTACGAGATCTTTAAGGAGGAGAATGAGTAGAAGAGCAAAAGCTGCTGCTAAACCTGTTTTAGATGAAGCACAATTCCAAAGGGCTATTTCCAAACTCCTGCCCAGGTTCACCCCTGAGGAGCTCTGCAATGTCATAGCTTCGGAGGAGGATCCTATAGTGTGTCTAGAGTTGTTTAATTGGGCATCACAACAGCACAGGTTTAGACACAATGTCTCTTCTTTTCATGTTACTATAAAGAAGCTTGGTGCTGCAAAAATGTATGAAGAAATGGATGTTGTTGTCAATCAAGTGCTTGCTGTTCGTTCCATTGGTTCTGAGGCTCTTTATAATACCATGATCTATTATTTTACAGAAGCTCGAAAATTGACCCGAGCAGTGAACATATATAAGCACATGAGAAATTTGGGGAAGTTGGATTGTAGGCCATCGATTACGACTTACAATATTCTTTTTACAGCAATGTTGAGCAGGGGAAAGAATTCATATGTGAATTACATGTATATGGACACAATTAGATGCCTGTTTCGACAAATGGTGAATGATGGGGTAGACCCGGATGTTTACTCCTTGAATTCTCTGATTAAGGGGTATGTACTGTCGCTACATGTCAATGATGCCCTTAGGATATTTCATCAGATGGGCGTGGTCTATAATTGCCTACCGAATTCATTTTCGTACAATTACTTGATCCACGGGCTTTGTGCGCAAGGAAGAAGAAACAATGCCAAGGAGCTATGTATGGAAATGAAGGAGAAGGGATTCGTTCCTAGTGTGAAATCTTACAACTCTGTTGTAAACTCCTTGGCTCTAGGGGGAGAGATAGATGAAGCAGTGAATTATTTGTGGGAAATGATTGAAAACCAGAGATCAGTTGACTTTATAACCTACAGGACTGTGCTTGATGAGATTTGCCGCCAAAAACGTGTGGAAGATGCCATGTGTTTATTGGAAGAATTGCAAGAGAAGAAGGGCCTGCTGGGTGACATTACTTATAGGGAGCTTTTGCATGGGATTGAAGGAAATTTTAGGAATTCACGCTTCGAAACTCGATTCAGGTACTTCAAAATTTAGGTTGCTATTAAGGTACTCTGTTACATGCCACATGAATCCTAAGATCTACATTCAAAGTTTCATGTTTGTTGAGTATCTAGTGCATTCTTGATAAATGATAATGCCAGCGAATGGAAAGCTTGTCTTTCTTGTTAATCCTATTTTCAGAGGTATTCGTGGTATCAACCTGCTGCCCTGCCTTCAGAAATGTTATTTTTACCAACTGTTTGCTTTAAATTGTAGATGTGACTCAAAATCTGTCAGGAGTAATCTTCGTAAATTGTGCCAATATATATGTCCAAATGGCTAAGCTTAATCTGTACATGAATGAATACATTGTGCATTTAGATGGGCATCATGATGTTAGGCTATATATCTTCTCAGTGAATTATACTCAACCAATTTTTTTGCTAGTGCTGCAGATGAAGGGGAGCAGTGAAACTTCCTTTCCCATTAGTTTATTGAAGCTGCCAAACATGGTCATGATCTGTGGAAGAATTTGTCGTGAGTTCTCGTTGGCCACGAAAGACATTATTTCAGGAGATTCTGTGGTAACTTTGTCTTCTGTTCTTTGAAAGTTCCCTTGAGAGGGTTTTTTATTTTTTTCCCAATAATCCAAAAAAGAATTCGAAATTACTGAAATGGGAGAATTTTCTAAATTTGTCCCAAAGAAGTCGAGTTTGGCTGACTCGACGTCAGTACAAACTTGTTCTGAAAAAAAAATTTGTATTGACGTTGAGTTTCAGTACATCTTTTTTTTTGTTTTTTTGTTGTTGAAAGTTGTACTGAAATCGAGTTTGCCTAACTCGACTACAGTTCAAAATTGATCATAAAGAGTAGAAATCTTGGTGTGGTGATTGATACTTGACAATATGATTTGTATCTACAAACTGAGGACTACTGCTTATATAGATCAGATCCCAAAGTCAATTGGGTGATGTTTACTAGATCTTTGTATTTCTGTATGGATCCATTAGCATCCCTTTTTAAAGTTATCTGTTGTTTTTATTTTTATAGTGAAGATGAACTGATACAAGTATACTCCCCTTGATTCAGGCAATCGTTATGCCAGCTTGATGCTTTCTGAAAATATTGGGATTGAAGGCGCCCACAACACAGGTAAACTATGCAACACAGGTAAACTATGCACAAATCACACATTACTCAGCTATATATGCCAAGAGATGCAAGAACCTTCTGTGTCTGACTTCATCATTCCTCTCTTTCGGTATCCCTTGTGTAAGGTTGATAAAATCATAACTATTATTGAAAGTAAGAGACAGTTCAGATTAATACGACAAATGCAAGGGATGAAAGGTCCTAAGATTTGTTTATCCTTGTAGGATGGGAACCCTTAAAACTGTGACTATAATGCTGATAGTGAGGTGAACTAATTAGGAAATAGAAGTGGTGATGAAAGTTTGATATGGATATTGTTACATCAACTGGAAACAGGCTAAAATGATACTCTCTCCGTTGCATTAGAAGAGTAATACTAAAACAGTATTACAAAATGGACTCTTCTAATGGAACGGAGGGAGTAAGATGCTAACTAGCTAGTTCATTTAGGAAATATAAGAAGTTTCATTTGTATCTTACAAATTCTTGGCTCTTATAATGTTTCATCTATTCCCGTAAGCTACTCAGCTTGTATTCAAACTCCTAATGCTGATTTCTTGAAGACATATTCCTTGATTACCTTTGCCTGTTACTCTCTCAGACAGTGCTGAGCGCTGCGATTGTTGGACTTGGGATCATCAGTGAAGCCTTGGGTACCTACACTTGACTGTAAAAAATTGCCAACAAGTACTAATTCTGCATCATGAGTTCATTCTACAGGTGGCCTTGCTGGTGCCCGTGCCCTCATTGCCATTGCATGAGCTCCTGGAAATCACAGGGCAGATCTCATTATATACCAGCTGGAATGTTTAATTCATCAATGATTGTTATATTCATGAGCTCTATCAAACAACATTTGACATTATGTTAGTCTAAGTGTAAACTATGTTTGCAGCTCATACAGTTTTTGGGCTGTGGGTTTAGAGATATTCTAGTATATACTCAGCTTTGACCATTGTAGTGTTAAAGCTCTTTATTGTCAGCCGGTTTTGAAAACATGTTTTTGGGGGGCGGATACTTTTTAGTAGAAAAATTGTGTTAGAACTGTAAGAAAACATAGTTAAATAGTATGTAAAAAAGATGCATTGAGAATGATGATGAATTATTATAATATATAAAAGTTACTTTAAAAACTAAAAATGAAACCAAAATAGAATAAAAATTCACGAAAACAGAAAGGGCACAACAATGAAATTGAGCTTGTAAAAACGTTATATAAAGAAAAAGTATTAAAAGAAAAAGAAAAAAAAAGAAAACACACACACAAGAAGAATGAAAGAAAAACAACTCCTAAAAGTATAAATTGACTAATTTTCCCTTTTATCAATCTTTTGAACTAAAAATTTATAAATCAAGGCACAACAATCAAAATAAAAACAAAATTAAATTATACTCTTTCTCTCTCTCTCTCTTCTATTTAAATATTATACCTGACTACTTATAATAAATTGTACATTATTTAAATAGTATTCTTCCATCAGTATTCTTCTAATAGAACCAAGAGAGTACGACTGTCAATGGTTATTATCAAATATTAATTAATTAAAATTTCCCAATCTATTTTTATTAATTTTTTTCATTGAAATTTACTACATTGATAATTATTTTTTACCATGGCCTCCACTAACTTAAATTCACAAGAAAAACACACCTAGTAATTTGATCATACCCAAGTAATACTTAAAATTTTTTTTATAAAATCACAAGAGTAAAACCTTATATAAATAATTGGGCCTGTTCTTTTTGAACGTTTTGAAAATAAGTTTTAGAAAATAGTTTTTTAATGTAAAAAGTGTATTGAAAATGTAAAAAGTAGATGCTGAATAGTAAAAAGTTGTATTGAAAATAATGAAATATGATTAAAATATATTAAATTTACTGTTGAAACCAAAGCCGTTTTCAAAACGAAACAAAAATAACAGGCTAAATATATATAATTTTGGACTAAGGTCACGATTTTGCCGCCTGTTCTTTTTGGGCGTTTTGAAAACGATTTTGAAAACAAGTTTTGGAAAATAGTTTTATAATGTGAAAAGTGTATTGAAAATATAAAAAGTAGATGCTGATTATTAAAAAATTGTATTGAAAATAATAAAATATGATTAAAATATATTAAATTTACTATTGAAACTAAAATCGTTTTCAAGACGAAACAAAAGAACAGGCATAATGAGTAAATTGATTTACCCTATAAATATATGTATTAAAGCGGCTAGCCTATGAGTGAAACGCAGTTGCCGGGGTTACAAAAATATAACAGGCGGCAGCAAAACGAAGAGAGTGAACTGCAAGCGGTTTGGGGAAAGCAAGCTTGTTTATCGCCCCTGGTTCGTTCTCCCTCTCCCTAAATGGTAGATATTTGGAGCTTTTTTATCTGGAGGTTTGTGTTACCATGGGTTTTGCGCGTGATTTGTGCTTATGAATGGTTTTATTTGAGTTTATGCTTTTAGTGTATTTCAGATTGGGGTGTTTTGACAGCTTTAATTTGGTTTCATCTTGTTCTGCCCACTGTTTATTTGTCTGTGGTGTGGGGTGTTAATTGGGTTGTTTGTTGATTTTGGGGGTAGAATTGTGGGTTGCTTACCAACTGTTTGGTTTATGGTCCAAATGAAAACTTGTACTATTTTCGTGCTTCATTTGCCTGAATGGACAATAATTGTTTTCTTGAGCTTACCTATGTTCATATTGGATGGATATGTGAATAGATACACAAGTTAAATCACATAGGCCGTTTATGTTATCTACCTTCACATACTTTTTCCAATTTCGAGCAGTATAAAGATTCTTGAATAGAATTGAACATGTTGAAAAGTTTATTCCACCTGATGCTACCATCTAGTAGAATAACTATAGATGTTATGATAAGGACGACCCTGCTTTTAAGTGCTCTTCTAAGAAACCATTTTTCTGGTTGGATTTGGCCGCAATTGCGATGGTAGCCGTGTGGTAAAGCCAAAAGTGGAGCATTGCTATCAATGCGAGCAAAGTAGTTCCATATCTTGTAACTAAAGCGGGTTCATCCTTCTGTTCAGAAAGGTTAATCCAGAAAATTTATTGTTTCGCAGGGACAGTTGTTTTGAGATCTTTTCTCTCAATGTGATAAAATAGACTAGAATAGGAGACAACAGAATAAATTGATCTGTAGATGATTAAATTTCAGATAGTATTGTGAGAAATTTGTATGTTATGCTATCACATCTCACTTCTTTATATTTACTGTGAGGAAGTGATATACTCACTTCTAATGAATCTCAATTTTCTTATTTCATCATTTTCATAAAGAGATGATATCATGAAAGAAAAAAGGTCAAAATGTTCCTTTGTCAAAATGGTCCACACCTTCAACCACCTGAATTACGTTTGTCAAAAGCAGCAAATTCAATTCTCTACTCAAACTTTGGTTCATTATGTTTTCTCCATCTTAAAAAATAGAAAAGGGGCTCTGCTTTAACGTTATTGCAATTCCCTTCACTTAATTTGGTTCGTGAGTGGCGTCATAAGCTCGGTTTTGCACTTTGAAGTATTTGGTATCTAATTTATTTGTTTTTTTTTTCCTTCTTTTTTTGGATGTATTGCAGTAAGTCATTAGTGATGTAAAGTTGGCTTTGTTGGCAAAAAGTACAACAATACCAAAATTAGCTTCTTCATTTGTATTTTAACAACAAATGGACTTCAAGAATCCTTTATTTTGTTGAAGAAACTCTCTTTGGCTATTATATAAACTACATGATCTCTTTCTGGGGAACTCTGGCTTATTATTTGTATGGCATTCTTTTAATTTGTTTCAGAAAGCAATATCCATCGTTACTTCATCTGAAAACACCATATGATGTACTAACAAGTGTAAACTGGTTTCTCTTTTTTATTGTCTATATGAAGCTCTTGCTCTTAATATAGACCCCCAAAAACAAATCTTCTGAAGTCCGACCAAGTACAGAAACACAATTCTCCAGCCAAAAAGATAAAATAAAAGGAATTCTCCCACAGTAAAGCTCCGTGAAAATGGCGCAGACTAACAGCGGCAGCGGTAGGAAGAAACCCAACTTACTCATAACGGGTACACCTGGAACCGGGAAGACAACTATGGCGTCAGCACTGGCTGAAGCCACTCAGCTTCGCCACATCAACGTTGGGGAGCTTGTCAAGGAGAAGAACTTGCACGATGGTTGGGATGAAAAGTTCGAGTGCCACATCCTCAACGAAGACCTCGTGAGTTTCTATCCTAAAACCTCACTCAGAAACAAAGAAAACCCTTAATTCATTGCTAATATTTATTACTATTTTCCCTTTAATTCTTATCTCTTATTATTTTGAGTAAATTCTTGCTGCGGGTAAAAAGTTATGATTTGGTCTTTTAAGTTCCAATTTAGGTGAATTGTTCTCATTGCACCCAAAATAAGGAAAGTCCTTTTTATTTTTGGTTGATGCTGGAGTTAATTTACGTTTGGAAATGTGGTCTCCGTGTCTTTAACAGCTTTCCAGAAGAGTTGCATTTGTGTTTGATGTAAAATTTGACACATTTGGGAAATGCGTGGCTTCCTTTTCTTCAGTTGTGTGATGAACTTGAAGATCTAATGGAAGAAGGGGGGAACATTGTGGATTACCATGGCTGTGATTTCTTCCCAGAACGGTGGTTCAATAGAGTTGTTGTGCTTCAAACTGAGAATTCAGTGTTGTATGATCGCTTGACTAGGAGGTAATTCATCATAGTCCCGTGGTTCTCTTACTTAACTTGTTTCGTTTCCATTCATTCGGTTCTAGAGAGACTTTGTTTCCCTGTTGCAGGGGTTACTCGGGAGCAAAGCTTACAAACAACATTGAATGCGAGATCTTTCAAGTGTTGTTGGAGGAGGCGAAAGAGAGTTATCCCAAAGAGATAGTTTTCGCGTTGAGAAGTGATTCGATTGAAGACGTAAACAATAACGTGTCCAGCTTATCTGAGTGGGTGAGGAGTTGGAACACTATGGCCTGATAGAAAACGTTTGAAATCTGCGTTTCACAAATGCTTTTTTTTTTTTTTTTTGGTTCAGATGTGTGAAGTAATGTTGAACTTGGCATTGCATCTTGTAGTCTCTGGGATGTACTCTCAAGTGCCGCAAATTGTATTCAAGAATCACAAGTCTACTTTTTTAAATTATATATCGTGTTTCAAGCAAAACTTATTTATAGCCTTAGATATATGTATGGTTAATCTGTTTTGAATTTCTGACTCTCTGTGCCTATTCACATTTGTTGAAAAAGCTGTGATCCTTGTAATGAAATTGGAAGGCTAGAGGCCTGTTCTCTTCAGTTGGTTTCAAACTTGGTTTGAAACCAAGTGAATATAAAAATGTAAAAGTGTATTGAAAATGTAAAAAGTAGATGCTGAATAGTAAAAAATTGTATTAAAAATGATGAAAAATGATTAAAATATATCAAATTTACTGTTGAAACCAAAATCGTTTTCAAAATAAAAACCAAAAG
Source organism: Leptodermis oblonga (assembly GCA_016801395.1). NCBI lineage: Eukaryota > Viridiplantae > Streptophyta > Magnoliopsida > Gentianales > Rubiaceae > Leptodermis > Leptodermis oblonga. The sequence goes on along the minus strand of CM028760.1, from coordinate 5,586,915 downwards.
AACAGGCCTAAAACTCTAATGCCCACTTCTGATAATTTAATGGCTAAAAAATAGTTTAGTAGCCTTCAATAACTCTCTTTCGCCTCCTTCAACTAAACTGATGGCCACTTCTAATAATTTAATGGCTAAAAAATAGTTAGTAGCCAAAAATAGACAAACAATAATTTTAGTGGCAAAAAATGAGCACAGATAATAGTTTAATAATTTAGTGACCTCAAACTAGAGGAAATGATTTCTCCCCCTTTTTTTTTTCTTTTAAATCTTTACTTTTCTAAATAAAGGATTTCTGGAAATCTTTTTGTTAAAGAATTTTTTTTTATACTTTTGTACACTAAACGATTTCCCGAAACTTGTTTTCTTAAGAAAACGTTTTCTAAAGAACTGTTTTTAGAAAACGACATTTTCTGAAGGGAAAGATTTTCGAAAAAGGAAAAGAAAAAATTTTCTAAAGATCTCTTCTGAACGAAAAAAAAGATTTCTGGAAATCGTTTTCTTCAAAAAACCAAAAAGAAAAAAAATTCTAAAGAAAAAGATTTCTCTCGGAAATATCTTTCTTCGAAAACGAAAATTTTTTTTTTCCTGAAAAAATCGTTTTTTTCAGAAAAGTTTAAAAAAACAAAAAAATATTTTCATAGAAAGCCAAAAAACAATCTTCTGTAGTCAAAAATACAAAAAAAAAAAATTGTGGAAGAAACGATTTCCTGGAGATTGTTTCCTCTAGTTCGGAAAGTAGTCTGACATACCCTAATTTCGAAATTTTCGAATAAAATGAGATTTATTTAGGGAAAAAAGTTCAGAAATAATCCTGGGATATCTGCGCCATTTATTATTACAGAAACGGCCTAAAATCAAAACCAAAAGTTCACTTCTCTTCTCACCCTCATCACAGCAGCAATGCCAAATTATTTCCATCTCCAAAGTCAAATACCAATTACAATCGACGTGAAATTAGCCTATTTTCTCTGCTTTCTATTTCACTAGGTAGAACTAGAGTAATCGCTACAAAACTGTTTATCTCAGACTCAGGTTTATTTACATAGAATTCGCCAAAGGTTCATGTTCAGGTTCTAAGTTCTAACTGCTAAACAAAATTAAACTCAATAGAACTGCAGGATGCCGGTTACTGTGATGGGTGGATCAATCTCAACGCGAGTCGCCTTTCCTTCCAGAGATAACTGTTGGAGCATGTTTGCGTCTTTCGCCGTCACTCCCTCGCCAGTCCATAAGGTCACATGAGGCCACTGGTTTTTTGATGTTACCTTCTCACCATTGACGGAACCTGGGTGAGCCTCTAATGCTGCCATTTTCTCTGTGTACAGAAGCGCGGTCATATCTATGGGAACTTTCGTGTTAACAAATGAACCATAATTAGCAACGGCAGTAACACCATGACTTCTCTTGTGAGCAAGTGTAACATGAGCCTTTGTGAGGCTACCCGTTATGTTCTTCTCCTCGAAGAAACCTCGGACCTTAGTATCCTTCTCGGACAACTGTTAAGGAAAAGAACAAGATTAAGTTATTAGTTAGTGTTTATCATATCACAAACTCACCATATAAAACCAACCAGTGAACTAAAGTCAGTATAGGAACCAATCTGAACCTAGCTACAGATTCTATGTACAGGACAAGCCAGAATGACTATATGCCGAGTTGATTGGTGGAAAATTTGGAAAAAGCAAGTGAAACGAGGAGCTTGTTATGTTCAAGATAAAACAATCTCTGAAGAAAAACTACTGAAATTTAATGTTATAATATGGGAGAAAAGGAAATACGTCACGTACTTTCTGAAGGAGTTCGTGAATATCTGCAACAGGCAAACTCACAGCCGCATAAGCAATGGCGCCAAGCTTCCCCTTCTCACTGGTTGGACTTGGAGCTATGTACTCGCCTCTTGCCACAGTTTTTAGTTGTTCCACCACTTGCTGGACAGCGGATTGAAATGGAACCTGAAATAAAATAGGTTAGACATAACATGATAGTTAAATATCTCATTTACAAATCAACCAAACAAATCTAACCCAATTTGCTATGAACTTTAGTTCCAATTTGTTATAGGGCGAATTATATTGAACTCCCGCGAATTTTGGTGTGATTACGAATATCTCCCTGTACTTTTCGACAAATTACAATACCTCCCCCAGGGGGCATTTGTAATTGTCAGAAAACTTGGGGGGAGGTAAATGTAATTCACCCTTTTATTCTATTGTCATTACTATCAATATTCCACCGCCTCTGCTACAAAATATAAACATAATGTTGCAGATGTAATGAAAACACTGACCTGAATTGCATTCAGATACTCAGCATTCTTGGATAAAATCTCTCGCAATTGCTTCTCCCATTGCGCCCACTCCTTTGCATATGTTCCTTTGGTTGACTCCAACCTAAAAATATTAAGCGCTATAAGAGAATTCACCAGGAGAAGTCTCTCGTACTTAAAACCATTCAAAAAATATTCCTCATTTTTACACCACACCCTGCCCCACCCAAAAAACAAAAAGGCAAACAAAAAAAAAAAACAGAAAACCCATTTTATGATTTTTGAGAAAATTTTTTGCTGTTGCTTTATCATGGTCATAAAAATAACAAAATCAGTTGATCTCACTATGTCAAGAATCAGGGAAAAAAGATATTTTATAGCATCCTGGGTAGAAAATTTGATCCTCAGAGATGTGTGCAGATATATTGATTTTGAAGACCTCATTACCCACCTTCCATGCCTGTTTGTGTGGAGCTTGTATAGGTTTATCCCCTCCTCCAAAATAGATTTCACAGAATCGGGTAGAGGAGACCTACAGGTGCAGAAAAAGAAGGCACACTATTTAAGCGTGTGGAAAGATATATGATAAAATGTAAACATTTGTCTCATTCCACAGCTCTCAATATAAGAAACAACCACACCACGACAACAACTAAGCCGTTATCTCGCTGTATGAGGCAGACTATATGGGTCACATCTTGTTATTGTGGTCTATCAAAACATATATTGTCAATTAAAAATTTTATTTATATCATGTCCTTTCTAAGGATTTCTTCCCAATTCTTTTTAATTCTTCAACTCCCCCTCATAATTTGAATAGACGATTCTCCATTTTATACTCACCATACTAGTTTATTTGAGGTATCCTACACACATGTCCAAACTATTTTAAACATGTTTATCTTATCTTCTCATCTATTGAGCAGACAAAAAGCAAATAAAATGTCAACTGAGAGAATACAAATAGGATAGATGTGAAACAGAAAGAATAATGATTTCAAGCAATTAGTCTTCTAAGATAGTTATGCATGATTCATACTTACTGACTAGGCTGAGCATTTTGATAGCTAAACAGCCCAAATTGTTTCCTTTTGTCATTTTCCCTTAGGCACAAACATTTTCTAATATACTAGCATACATTTAGGAAAGCTATTGTTAGAAAGTAAAACAACCACCAAAACAGCTACTTGGCATGCATATAAAACACTTTCTGCACAAAAGATGGCTAAAACCATGAAAGTACATAGCTTGAAGCAATGAGAAGTTGGTAGAAAAGAAGCAAACAAAATGTCGACTTAAAAACCAATTTTGAATGTCCATAGAAACAGACCAGCACTTAACCTAATTGATTTATTACAACAGAAGTTTTCAGAGAAAAAATATCACCTCTCAGACTTCAGTAAAGGCATCTTCACAACTGAGCCAAAACGTTCAACTAACTCGGCCTCAAATTCATTACGACTCTGATAATGGCAGGCAATAAATCAAAATCCTTTATAACTAAATAACACTAAAACGTTGCCGGATAAATGTGTACCTTGCCCTCATAAAGGTGATAAAACATTAGCAACACATATCCAGCATTTGGAGAGGACTTGTCGAGATTCCCCTTCGAACACCAGAAAGCAAAAGAAAAGTCATTGAACTTCCTAGTAGTAAGGTTCAAAGCAACAAAGAAAACAACAAAAGAGAGAGAGAGAGAGAGATACCGGATGATTAACTCGCTGTAGTACTCGAAATATGAAAACAGCAAGTGCGTCAAGGGAAAATGGATTTGTTTCAGTTCCTGCACGTTTTACCCGCACTAAAGTTCAAGCATCACCAAGTGACAGTATGCATACAATCAATAAACTAAAGCATCAAAAGCTTTGTTCCCAAGGATCCTATCACATGAACTCAACAAGAACAAGGCAAAAGAATAACTGCTGATCTCTTAGAATCAATCAATTAGATAGATACTCTTACAAGAACAAGAAAGGCCAACAGTTAAAAATGACCCCAAAAAAAAAAAGAAGGAAAAGAAAAGAAACAATCTAGAAGCAACAAGCAACAATTTTAATTGGTATATCCCACGAAGAAGTAAATCAGGAATATCTGAAAATTAAACATATCAAAATGCATTTCTGGAACTGCTATATAATCTTCTCAGCTGTAGCACTAAACAAAAATTACCCTGAAATTTACCACAGAATTAAGGATAAGCAAGGTAAGCATGTTCAATGTGCATTACAGGATCGATGTGAGCTAGAGCTGACTAATGTTGACATAAAATTGTACTTCAGGATTTCAGCCGACTGGCTTGCCCACTTTCAAAATGTACACACTTCTTCTGTACAAAACTGGTTCATATTTGTTCATATTTGTTGCTCATGCAAGAGACCTTTTGTTGACTATGATCATGCACCATGCACATACTATTCCATGCAGTAATGTTTAATCTTTACCAGTGATTTTCCCATGTGGAAAAAGGAGAAATCTCAACCTAACAAATTCTAGCTATTATCAATATTATTAAAAGAGGAAAGAAGAACAAAAGATGTGGAAACACAATGCAAATACTTCAGCAGGGTTTCAACCAAAAAGCAGCACAAAGAGAAAAAAAAGAAGAGGACCATAAATAGTGACTGCCAACGAAAAAGATAACAGAGCAAGAAGAAAGACAGGATTACAACCTTCCGAGTCAGGTACAACTGGAATTGCAGATGCTTTGGTTCTTCGGCACATGTCCTCGATCTGCAGAGTAATAATAAAAGTCAGCAACTCTAGGCAAGCCACTGATTACTCGTCAGTTTTGACTACCAAACTCAAAGAACGGTGCTCTATCTTTTTAAAAAAGAGACGGGAATCTCAAACATCTTGAGACAAGACATAAATGCCTTCAAACAACATCTTTAAAATGAACAAGAAAAACCAGCCCAACAGAAGGCAAAAAAAACTCTGGACTTTAGCAGCAGGAAATCAAACATCTGATTATTTAAAGGGATAGAAGGATGAAAGTAAGTGCATGACTAAATCACTTTGACAATAAACATTAAAATCACCAGCAACATGAAACTAGAAAATAAACATCCACAACGCCTCATAACTGAGCACTATGTACAGAGGATTAGGAGAACAATCTAAATTCAAGACATAGACAAACCATTATGTTTCGAGAAAAGTCATTATAACTTTTAACAGCTTCACAATCATTGCCAGTCACCCAAGTACTATTTAAACAAATCTTGGAATTAAAGGAGACCAGATGACGAGAGAAGATCAACGAGTTACCTGTCTCCAAACCTCCTCATTTGGTGCATTCTTGTCTGCAAGCATTATGGAAAACGGTTTCCTCCGCCGTTCATCAGCAATCTTTGGCCAATACCTACCTGCTCATGTTTGATACACCTAGAGTGAATTCAACATCACGAAGTACAGTCTATATAGTAGAAAGTTAATCTGCCAGGCAAAGTGTATAACTCCATTTCAATCCCTAATCTGTGGCTACTAGATTACTGAAAGTGATATTTGTCAATAGCATCACCAATTTGATTCGTTCAATATATAATCCCATACCTTTGATAAGATCACCCATCAAACTGTTAACTGGTCGATCATCTCCAAGACCTCCTTGGGCATTTAAAATTTCCTTACAAAGGGCAGATTTAGCACAGCCAGGTATTCCTGAGAAACAGAAATGACAAGTGCATAATGATTGAGTACAAGCACATGGAAAATGAAGAAAGGATGCATATGAAACAAGGTATAACTTCTCAAGCCCAGAACAACTAAATGAAAACTTGCTCAGCACTTAAATCCTCAAAAGTTGGGGGAAAACCTGGAAAGAAGACAATTAGACCCTGATCTTTTGTTACAGTGTCTTTAACCAATTTAGAGGGGATCACTGGTTCTGCATCCCTATCTGGTTCAAGGTCTCCCTCTTCATCTCTTCCTTCCTCGACAATGGCCAAGAAGTCTTCTGCTCTTACCAAGTTCCCAGCACATCCTATCAAAACCTGATTTTGCGGACTACGCTTTGCATATTGCTCAAGAAAAGGCTCTGCTTCACTGAGGTACGTGGAAGAAGACAGCGTTTTGTGCCCATACTTCCTGCGTATATATACTGCCCTGAAACAGAGGTTACCTTATCAGATATTGCCCACAACACAGTGTAAAACCCAGTCATGAGTTAAATCCTAGAACCAACTACAACATTACCATTCATCCAGCATCTTGCTCATGTCCCTCTGCTTTGCAGGTGAAGTGTTCCATATCTTCATTTGTCTACAGAATCAGGCAGCATTAAAGTAATTTTAGACAAATATTTTGCGTATTTTTTTTATGAATATGATTATAGACCAGTGTCTTTGCACGTTAGTATGCAACAAAACCCTTCTAATCTTTATTCAGAAAAATTAGTCTCTTAACCAACATGATCAAACTAAAGAGAGCAACGAGTGATGCTCTTAATCATAAAACTAATTTGTAGTTTTTCAAAGAAATCAAGCAGGTTTTCAAGCTAATTTTATCCAAACAAGAATCATGGATAACACTATGACAAAACAAAACCTAGCTTTAGCCTCCAATATAGTACTTTGAAAACCAAAAGCCCACATAAATACAGATCCCAGGAGGCAAAAGTCAAATGCAAACTTGAAAAACAGCCTTATCATTCAAGTTGAAGCTGCTCTTTCTTTAGTACTCCATCCCAAATAGAATGTCCAAGATTGTCTCCATTTAGAAAACATCCTTGGAGAAAAGTGGCTTTTAAACTATTAACCATTTTGAATGTGGCTGTGGACTGAAAGAAAAAGGATGAAGATAATTTCTTTCAATTTGCAAGTTAAAATCTAAAACCACAGCAAGGGGGAGGAAAAAACATCTAGATGTGGCAAAATGTCCTCCCCCTTCATGCTTCACAAATATATCATGAAGAATGTTAATTGAACGTACCTTAAATAGTATGCCTTGTATGCAGATGGGCCTTCTTTAAAAAGAATAGACAAGCCATTCCTAATCAAAAACGTTCGTAGCTGCACCATAAAAATCAAGAGTCACTATAGCAAATTGCTATCACAATGGACAAAAGTCATTGGAACAATTTTCTACTTCCAAAGGGAAGTAGATCAAAAAGCATTTCCAAAACAATTGAAGCGCCAACAAAATTTTAAAAATTCCTTCATATTCATCTTAAATTGGAAAGTTCTTTAGGAATGGGAAATTGGCTTCAGAAGTAGGGTGTGTCCACATTATTAACTACAAATTACAAGTAAATTTGTAGGACACAAACTGACACACATTCTCTCCAGTCAATGTTAATTCCACAATTTCTCTCAAACCAAATGGTCATTCCTAAATTCTTTTACTCAGACATTCCCATTGTTACCAAAGAGTTTGCACCAAATTTCAGTACAGAACTAGAAAAAAGAAGTGAACAATAGCAGATGCTTTCCAATTAATAACTCTCAATCTAAAAGTTTGCTGAGGTATTCAAGGAAAAAGCAAGAAACAAGTAGTCAGTTCAAATCATTTATATTTGAGGAAGCTTAACGGACAAGAATCCTAAAATCAAGAGGTGGCGCACTAACGTTAAGCATAATTAGAGTGACTGTGAAGAACACACTGGCCACTAACATAATATGTTAAAAGAATCAGAAAAATATTCTAGAATAGGGCAAGGAGTGTTACTCAAGTTATTTCCTTAAATTAGTATGGAAATTAAAGTAGAATAGGAATGAAGTCCTAAATTGTAGGTTCCCTGATTCTTAGAATTTCTAATTAGCATTATACCTTCTTTATAGGGTTAAAGACTATAAATCTGTACGTTACCATTGGAGTGAGGGATTAAGAACACAGTTTTTCCCCTTTCTGAATTTCTTCATGGTATCAAAGCCTTTCACGGTCAAAATATGAATTTCAAGGCAGCCATGGTTGGCTCTGCGTCAGCATCTTCCGATGCTAGCAGTGGGGGGAATTGCCCAGACCTAAATCCCCAGCCTATGAACAACGCTTCTTCTGATAACCTCCTTTTGGCTACCCCTCACAAACTGAATGGGGAAAACTACCTTGAGTGGCCCCAAACTGTGCGACTGGTCATTGACGGCAAAGGGAAATTAGGGTTTCTGAATGGAGAAGTGAAACCCCCAGCCGAAACTGACCCCAAGTTCAGACAATGGCGGTCTGAAAACTCCATGGTTACTGCCTGGTTGGTCAATTCCATGGATCCAGCCATCGGTAAACCATTCATTTACTTGCCTACTGTAAAGGCAGTATGGGAAGTTGTGCAAGCAACCTACTCTGATTTGGAAAATTATTCACAATTATTCGAGCTTAATGCCAAAGTCTGGAAGATGCAGCAAGGTAGTCGGGGTGTGATAGAATATTACAATGAGATGATGACAGCATGGCAGGAGTTGGACCTCTTTGAGGCAGAAGCCTGGGAAAATCCAAATGACAGCGCCCGATACAGGAACAAGGTAGACAGAAGTCGTGTGTTTGTCTTCCTTGCAGGCTAAACCAAGATCTCGATGAGGTCCGGGGGAGAATTCTAGGTCAGAAACCTTTCCCTCCTATTAGAGAAGTTTTCTCAGAAGTCTAACGTGAAGAAGCAAGGCGAAAGGTGATGCTTTCAAACCACAGTGAGCCTAAATCAGAACCTGAAGGTTCAGCACTCGCTGTAAAAGGTTTTGATGAGGAGAAACAAGGGAAAACCAGGCCATGGTGTGATCACTGCAGAAAACCATGGCACACAAGGGAGAACTGTTGGAAGTTACATGGCAAACCTGCCAACACAAAGAGAAAGCAGGGCAACTGCAACAAATCAGAGGGAGAAGGCCACGCTCTTCAAGCTGGTAGTTCTGAATCAGTCCAGAATCCCAGCACGTCCTTCACTCAGGAGCAAATAGAGCAGCTACAGAGGCTCCTTCAATCCCAATCCATAGTAGCCAACCCTTCTCCGTCATGTTCTTTGGCCACGTCAGGTATCATCCTTATAGGCTCCATAGCCTGTATTCAATCAAATGGCTTCTGGATCTTAGATTCAAGAGCCACAGATCATATGACTGGCACTTCGCGTTTTTTCTCGTCTTATAAACCTTGTGCAGGAAACACAAAAGTAAAAATTGCAGATGGCTCTTATGCCACAGTTGCTGGGAAAGGCCCAATACCTATCTCTCCTTCCCTTTCTTTAAATGATGTCCTTCATATTCCTACTCTAGACTACAATTTATTGTCAATCAGTAAATTCACTCATGACCACCACTGTACTGCTAAATTTAGTTCATCTCAATGTGTTTTTCAGGATTTAACCTCAGGGAAGATGATTGGGGATGCTAAACAGGATGGAGGACTGTATTACCTAAACACCAAATCTTTTGGTATACCAGCATGTTTCAATTCCATGAAGGTTTTAGGGAATAATGATATTCTGTTATGGCATTATAGATTAGGACATCCTAGTTTTCAGTACTTGAAGTTGTTATTTCCCAAGCTGTTTTTGAATAAAGAAGTTTCTGGTTTACAATGTGAATCGTATGAAATGGCAAAGCACCGTCGCACAATTTTTTGCCCCCAACCACATAAAAAATCAGCTCCATTCACTCTAATACATAGTGATGTTTGGGGACCTTCTAGAGTTCCAACTCAATCTGAAAAACGTTGGTTTGTGACCTTTATTGATGATCACACTAGAGTCACTTGGGTATTTTTACTCAAGGAAAAATCTGAGGTTGCTTCTGTGTTTAAAAGCTTTTATGCCATGGCCAAAACTCAATTCCACACTGACATCCAAATTTTTAGAAGTGATAATGGAAAAGAATTTTTTAATAAAATATTGGGAACATTTTTTTCTGAACATGGGATTGTCCACCAAAGTTCTTGCATTCATAGTCCCCAACAAAACGGGGTAGCTGAAAGAAGGAACCGACATCTCCTTGAAATGGCACGTGCTTTATGTTTTACAACTAATGTTCCCAAGTATCTGTGGGGGGAAGCAGTTTTAACAGCAGCATATCTAATAAATAGGCTGCCTACCCGCATCTTAAACTTCAGCAACCCCATTATAATGTTTTCCAAAACTTTTCCTAATTCAAGATTGATAGGGGATATCCCTTTAAAAATATTTGGTAGTGTGGTATTTGTTCACAATTTCAGTCCCCAAATTTCCAAACTTGACCCAAAAGCATTTAAATGTATATTTGTGGGGTATGCTTCTAATCAACAGGGATACAAATGTTTTGATCCTATCCGGAAAAAGTTATTTGTGTCCATGGATGTTACCTTCTTCAAAGGTTTTCCATTTTACAGCAACTCTCATCTTCAGGGGGAGAGGGAAAAATCTGTTGAAGATGAGTTCTCAAGGAAGCATGTTTTTTCTAAACCTGGAATTGAGCTTCCAGAATTTTTAGAACCTGAACCCCAACTTGTTTTTCCAGAACCTGAACCTAAGTCGAATTTGGAAAACAGTCCTAAAATTCTGCCATCACAGAATAAACCAGAAACTAACATGGAGGAGAAACGATTTAAAGGACTGGTGTACTCAAGGAGAAGGAATGATGCATCTCACAATCCTCCTGTTCAGCATCACCAAACATCTACTCCAAGGTTAGATTCTGAAATCCAGGACAGTGATTCCAAATCTGGAAAATCTCCTTCAGGTAATTCAGATTCTTTTGGTCAAAGTGATCTTCCTATTGCCCTTAGGAAAGGTGTTCGAACCTGTACCAAACACTCTATGTCCAATTATGTGTCCTATAGAAATCTCTCACCTCAATTTTACTCTTTTGTCTCACAATTATCAAGTGTAGCTCTTCCTAACAGTATTCAGGAAGCTCTAGAGGCTCCTAAGTGGAGGGAAGCTGTTGAAGAGGAAATGAAGGCGTTGGAGAAAAATTCTACCTGGGAAGTGGTTGATCTACCTAAAGGAAGAAGACAGTAGGCTGCAAATGGGTATTCACTATAAAGTATCACTCTGATGGGACCCTGGAAAGATACAAGGCTCGACTAGTAGCCAAAGGCTTCACTCAAACCTATGGTGTAGACTACTATGAAACTTTCTCCCCAGTAGCTAAACCAAACACCATTCGGGTACTCCTATCAGTTGCAGCAAACCTTGACTGGCCACTACTCCAACTAGACGTAAAGAATGCATTTTTGAATGGTGACTTGAAAGAAGAGGTGTTTATGGATTTCCCACCTGGGTATTCAAAGAAGCTTTGTGGAAAGGTATGCAAACTGAAGAGATCTATTTATGGCCTCAAACAGTCCCCCGGGCTTGGTTTGATAGATTTACAAAGTTTGTAAAAGGCCAGGGATACAGTCAAGGACACTCTGACCATACTCTCTTCATAAGGAATATCCAGGGTAAAGTGTCAGTACTAATTGTGTATGTTGATGATATAATTCTGACTGGAAATGATTTTGATGAGATGAACAGGCTGAAGCAGAATCTGGCTAAGGAGTTTGAAATTAAAGATTTGGGGCATCTTAAATACTTCCTTGGAATGGAAGTCGCAAGATCAAAGGAAGGAATCATGGTTTCACAGAGGAAGTATGTTCTGGATCTTTTGGCAGAAACTGGAATGAGCGGCTGCAAACCATCTGACACCCCAACTGATGTGAACCTGAAACTTGGGGATATTAAAGATGGTGCTCCAGCTGATAGGGGAAGATACCAAAGACTTGTAGGAAAACTGATCTACTTGTCTCATACTCGGCCTGATATAGCCTTCGCTGTCAGTATGATAAGCCAATTCATGCAATCTCCATATAAAGAGCATATGGAAGCTGCATACAGGATCCTTAGGTATCTGAAGGGTGCCCCAGGTAAAGGAATTTTCTTCAAGAAAAATGAAAGGAGAGATATTGAAATCTATACGGATGCGGACTGGGCAAGATCTACTTTTGACAGAAGATCCACTTCAGGTTATTGTACCTATGTTTGGGGTAACCTAGTATCTTGGAGAAGCAAAAAGCAAAGTGTGGTGGCAAGAAGCAGTGCTGAAGCAGAGTTTAGATCGATGGCTAAAGGAATAGCTGAGGTGTTATGGCTCAAAAAGGTGATGCAGGACCTGAAGTTGTCAGTCAGATTTCATATGAGGTTATACTGTGATAACAAATCAGCTATAAGTATAGCTCAAAATCCAGTACAACATGATAGGACCAAACATATTGAGATAGATAGACACTTCATAAGGGAAAAGTTGGAGGCAGGGATAATTTGTACACCATTCGTGCCCTCATCTCAGCAAGTTGCTGATGTGCTGACTAAGGGACTAGTGAAGAAACAGTTTGAAGATCAAATTTGCAAGTTGGGCATGATAGATATCTTTGCACCAACTTGAGGGGGAGTGTTAAAAGAATCAGAAAAATATTCTAGAATAGGGCAAGGAGTGTTACTCAAGTTATTTCCTTAAATCAGTATGGAAATTAAAGTAGAATAGGAATGAAGTCCTAAATTGTAGGTTCCCTGATTCTTAGAATTTCTGATTAGCATTATACCTTCTTTATAGGGTTAAAGACTATAAATCTGTACGTTACCATTGGAGTGAGGTATTAAGAACACAGTTTTTCCCCTTTCTGAATTTCTTCATAATACAACAACAACAACTAAGCCTTTGTCCCACTATGTGGGGTCCCACTAACATAATAGTGTCAATGAAAAATCTAGCTCCAAAAGTCACCTCCAAGATGCACAACTGCACAATTCTCTGGCGGAGCCAACAATCCTTGACAGGAGGTATGACTTGTCCAAAATCATAAAAACTGAGTTTAAGGTCAGTTTTCCAATCTACAGCCTCTCAGAAAACAGTATCCTAGATACAATCAAAACATGCAAAAACAAAATGGCTGTCATGGCCATTACAACAACAACTAAGCCTCTATCCCACTATATGGAGTCGGCTATATAGATAATAACTTGCCATAAAAAAAAAAAAACCAAAATTAAATAAATAGGCAAAAGAACAAGCCTATGACAGTCTGCATACGACTGGTGCCACTAAAGTTAACTACAAACCTTCAACATGCTATACTAAGGTGAGCACAACAAAGAAAACCAAGCACGATTAGGCCAGACCTAATTGGAATCTGACAAAAGCAACAGATTCATATCAGAAAGAGAGGGTCTAATCAGGAGTTTACCTTGTATGTGAGAAACTTCAACTTAACCATCAGATTTGCATCTTCATCAGCTAAACCATCTTTTGTTGATGTGCCATTGTCATTATCAAAACCTTTAACATCCTGGCCGGTTTTAGCAATGTCAGCAGCTTTCTCCTTATCTGCCTTAAACAAGTTTATGTCCACGAAAAATCCTGTAGAGGGCCACATTAATCAGCTTTCAACACTGAAAGAAAGTAAAAACTAATCAGAGAAATAGGAGACTGAAATCTACCAAATCATTAAATGAAGAAAAAGAACGAAAGGAATGATATTAGACATGGGATAGAATCATTAGCAATGGAGAAAATAAGATCCACCCCTCACCCCCCCCCCCCCCCCCCCCCACCAAAAAACCCCACCCCACCAAAAACCAACCAAAAGGAAAAAATCATCTACAAGTTGGAGCCAATAAGTCATGGAGAATATAAGCACCTCCTTTACCTTACCTGTCAGAGATTTAGAGAAGGAACAAAAAAGCCCATACGTAAATACAAATTCCAAACTAATCAGAAATATTAACATAAAGACTAAGGGCCTGTTCTTTTTGAACGTTTTGAAAACGGTTTTGAAAACAAGTTTTGGAAAATAGTTTTATAATGTAAAAAGTGTATTGAAAATGTAAAAAGTAGATGCTGAATAGTAAAAAGTTGTATTGAAAATGATGGATATGATTAAAATATATTAAATTTACTGTTGAAACCAAAACCGTTTTCAAAACGAAACAAAAAGAACAGGCCCTAAGTCTAAATTACATGACCATGAAAGGAAAGCACTAGTGTCATCTCACCTCGATAGAGGGGCCACAATCCTGGCTTGTACCTGATACATGCACATTTCAACCCCTTATATCAGTAAAAGAATCCATAGCGTCATGGAAACAGACATAGCAGGGAGAAGAAAGTATTCTATTATCCAGATGGTCAGAAAAACTAGCTCATAATCAAATTAAGGAAATACCTCATTTCGTTCTGATATCGTCGAAAGGCTGAATCACTATGAACATGGATAACCATTTTAAAGTGAAGATTATCACTGGCAACAGAATCCATCTTTTGATAGTTATAGTAACATTTAAAGGCAGCAGGAAACCGCTTTTCTCGCATCAATCGAATCATTTCCTGATACAAGCGTAACTGAAGCATTAGTGTGGTTATTAAACAACAGAATATCTCATGTGATTTGACCACTTTCAGAAGATACCACAACTAATAAAACTGTATCCCATTTTGTGAAGTCACTATATTCAGAAGATGGTAATAGTTAAACTAGGAAAACCCCAGAAGTAAACACTATGCAAAATTACATCTCAAGGCAAGCTCCAGTCAGTGAGCTCAATGACGGTATCATATATTAATAAATTATACCTTTTCCCAAATAGAAAATTTTAAGCAACTTTATAAAAAAAAAAAAATTTGTCATCAATAACCCAAGAAAATCGTATAGAGGCTCTGTTACTTCCAAACAGAATAAAAGGCATCCATTTTTTAAACATCAAGGAATATTTTATGTTGGGAACAGTCATATCATGCAAATAAAGGAAATAAAAGGCATCCATTTTTTAAAACAATACAGCAGAAAATATGATTAAGACAAAGACAAAACCTGCAATTTCGTGGTTGAAAAATCAGCTGGATGTGCTTGTAAAAATTTTGTAATAACAGAACGGTCAGCATTTCTTGAATGTGATTCAGACCCTTCAGTGCCAAACCAATCCAGATAGTTTGGGCAGAAAGAGGTACCAACACTCTGAAGCAGTGCCTTTATTTGCTGCAAGTTGTATAACAGAAGAAAAGACACACAGCATGAGTATCATAAAATCTTGAACTAATCCAACAGTATTAGTTAGAGAATCATATTTTGAGATGAGGACAAACTCAGATTAACCTGCTTCTCATCAGATCTGTTAGCAGCACAAATTTCCCGAAGGCTTGGCCCCAAATCCATGCCAGCTGGCATCCAAGTACACCAATAAGTAGAATGGAAAACAAAGTAAAGATTACCAAGTAGTTGGTTTGCTATAGAAAACAGGAAAGGATGGAAGGCATATCCAGAGAGTGAAGGAGTTCAGTTTGAGAGCAGAAATAAGAAACAGTTTAAGTATTTCACCAAATTTACAACAAAAAAATTTGTTTCACTCCCCCATGATTCCACCTCATTAAGTCCTTCTGGAAGTTGTTCCATAAACATCTGAATAAAATAGGCATTTTTTATATTCAGAATACAATAAGGACCAATGTGGCATCACAGTATGGTTTCAAAATGTCATTTATGTTGGTTTTAAAAATATTAAAAGTGTATTGGAAATGTAAGGAAGTGTATTGGGAATGATAATTATTATAATATGCAAAATGCGGACTGAAACCAGGGTACCACATAGGCCCTCAATGTCCAGAACTACTGCAAGTAACTCATCAACAGAACTTTGAGCTCAATGATGAAGACAACGAAGAGAAGAAATATTTAACACCTACAAGAAGAAAATTACGTACCTGCCTCCAGTGGAGGTAAGGGAAAATCCTGAAGAACTTGTTCAATATGTTTTGAACTTTCATGGCTTACTATGCGAGCCACAAGGCCTTCTAAAATTTCACCTTGTGCCTTAAGGTGGTCCTTTGATCCTGTATCCAGTGAGAGGTGTAAAATTTAAGGAATAGAACAAAACCAGCTAAAAATCAAGAATCTCTTAAAAGAAAAAAGAGAAGTTTAAGTAACAAATTTGTGCAAGACAAGGAAAGGCTGCAGAGACTCTAGTAACTTTGAATCAAGATGACATGGTCATTGATCAGACACTAGGGATACTTTCGATATGCACACAATACAGATTGCCAAGAAAAATCTTAGGCTACAGATTTGTTTCCTTTAATGTGTCTAATAGATTTAGTGTATAATGACAGCACTAACAATAGTCATGGTAAAAACAGAAACTCCCAAGATTATGGAGATTTTGCTTGTACTGCAGTTCAGCAAAGGAGTTTCTAAACACACCCAAGGGTTAATGCTCCAGGTAATGTAGCAAATAGAGAGGGTGTAAGTTGCTGGACCAATTTAAAGAGGAGAAATATGAAATAAGTAAAAGAGGATGGAGAAAAATGGCATGAAAGAGTGGGGATGATGGGACTAGTACTTTATTATAAACTGGAGGTGGAGTAAAGAAAAAAAGTGCCTGGAGGATTTACAGGTGAAGCCGAAAGGCATATTTCAAATATAGATAAGTGAAAGTTGAAATAATAAAAGTAAAGCAACAAAGGTAATGCTTAAACAAAGAGAAGTTAAAGAAAATATCATGGCAGGCTCGTCCAACTCTACTAAGCTGTAACGGCTCATAAAAATGGAAAAAAATACGCCCAAACTTAGTAGACAAAGAACGCACTTGTCTATTATAATCAAGACATAAAGATTCCTAGAAATGAATTTCACCTGGAACAGATACATCCGCAACTTCGTCAAGTGCCTGACAAACAGAAGTTGCTGTTCCTTCTTCACATAGAGCATCGAACGCAGTAAAAAAGGATGTCACTGATTTACTGAATATGCAAATCAAAATATGCACAATGAGCAACAACTTTCAAGTCCACATTGAAAGGTTGTATTAAGAGGAAACATATGTAACTATATTACCAATTAACAGATCAAAATTCCTTGTTGGCTCATGTGCATGCACAAATACATACAAAATTTCACGTCCATAATGAAAGTGATATTCTCTTCCATGGACACAATATTATAACATCACACACTCAAATAATTGCATATAAAACATTACAAATTCCCCAAAGGACACACACTTCTTAACAATCATTCCAATTTAGGAGACAAATGCCCCTACCAACCTCAAATTTAGATAATATGTCAGCGGGAAAAGAAAAAAAAAGAATAGAGAGAAAGTGCAATAAGGGCAGAGTACATATGAACATAACTATCACTGGCCAAAACTAGAAAACTTTGCCCATCAATTTAATCTTGACACAAATATCAAAACTTTCGGGATACAATCATTAGAAAGCTCACTATCAGCATGAAGACACGCCACAATATCCATATTGCTTGAAGGTACTACAGCAATTTCATATCTTTCTTAACATAAAACAAATGAAAGAGACCTACCGAGTACTGAACAACCACACATGATTTGTTGGTAGACGCCACTTCCTACAAAAAGCTATTATTTCGGCTGTTGAATAAAATTTTGGCTTTCCATTGCCCAGTTCTGTCACTGCAGTTACAACCACTGCAATACAAGATATAAAAATAATAAGAGGAGGAAGCATGAGAACAACATAATCAACCATTTCATCAGACAAACCATGAAACTACCATGTCTATGCTAAGCAGAAAGGGCTAACTGAAAAATGTTTGTATCTAACAGCTGCTACCTTAAAGCTTTCCATTTTAAGATCTACTTCTCCTAAAATTACGGAAAAATGTTTGTATCTAAAATTACTGAAACGAAGGAAACAAAACAGACTTTAATAACTAGCATCACAGAAAAATTGCAACTAAGGAAGTGGTCAATATTCTACATTACATCAAGACAGTGGAATTGGAGAGAGTTTTAACTGTAACAATAAAACTGTTAAAGAATAATCTGCATGTAATCTTTACCATCATACCATCACATTATTTCAGGAATTTTATACTCAAAAATGAACTGAAGAAAATTATAAACTTCCTGGCCAAAATAAGTTAATTCAGCTACAATAACCCAACAGAAAGAAAGAAAAATACAAACTCTCAGAAGTACTATCCTAGTATTACAAAGATGATGTATATCTCATCCATTACCATAATCTTCTCGAGGCCGCTGTCCATGGTCTCCCAATACAGCAGTCACCAATTCCGTTGATATACACATGTGGTTTTGCTGGGAAAAAAAAAAAAAAAAACAATTCAATAACTTAGTTCATTATTAGGAAATTCCTCAACTGTCACAGAAATTGGGCACAAATGGCATATAAACTTAAAAATTACTTTGAACATGACATAGAGAAAATTATGAGCTTAAAAGTCTGATGATCAATATGTACACAAACGCAGAAGATAATATGGTCCGAAGTACGAGAAATGGGCTGTCGTAGACATAGATTCCCCAGTAATTTTCAAAAATGGTTGTGACAACTGCAAAACAAGTACAATGTCACCCACTGCCCCAGCCAAAGTCAGGATTATCCAAATATTCTGTCTGTCCTCCCATTGCAGTAGCAAGAGATCTAGAACAATAAAATCTTGCCTTCCCATTTTATCCGAGATATAACATACATACAAAGTGCTGAAACATGAGGTCTTCTTATCCCCAAGAAACAGCAAAAAAATGTCATCGAGTAATGGTTAAACTACTTCACAGCTGATATGCAGACATCTGCAAAGCCTCACCAATAATCTATTATAACCAGATATTTCTATATAAATGTCTCCTAATATACAAACTCAACAAAACAAACCAAACCCAAGAGTGCGTTAGCTCTGTCTTACAGAACGGCCCTTCCCTTATCATCAATCTTATGACTAGATATTCAGCATATTGTGAAATCAAAAGCACAATAGATATACAAATATGACGACTTAAGCCTTATCCTATAATGTGGGATCTGCTATATAGATCATATCTCGCCATTGTATTCTATTGAAACACATTTTAATTTAGGATAAGAAATATAAGAATACTCTACATATATCCTCACACAGCCCAAACACTCATTGCAGCCCAACAACAGATGATCTAATGTAGGAAGTACCAGGAGAAATTCATTGAACTCAGCTTGTTTCTTGGTTGCTTGAGCCCCCCATGCCTCACGAAATGTCCTTCCGAGAACAAAAACTCCAACAGCTGTATAACTGCAGTAAAATTGACGAATAAGCATACCTTAAAATAAATATTTATGCAATAGTCACAATAGTAACTAATGAAATACCATAAGGAACTCATCCACGATTACTAACATTTAAAGGAAAAAAGGCATGTTATAGATTATGTAACTTAGAACAAAATTCAAAATGTAAAATGAAAATATATAAAAAATAAAGTTGGATTGATGATAACAAATTCTCTGACTGATTAAAAGCAACATAAAACAGTTCAACAGTACTGCAGATAGAATTAACTACAATCTATCATCTTCTAAGTTAATTTTTCCTTATTAAATATCATATAGAACCTAGAATCTCCTTACTGGCATGTCAGTCTAACATCTGAGCTTTTAGCCTCTTTAGTTGTTTCATAAAATAGTCCACTAGGATCTAAAAGGAAACAATACATTCCATTATACATGAGCAAATGACAGCAACAAAATCAAGAAATCATGCTAAGTAAGTCATAAGGAGTGACTACTTATTAGATAAGGCCAAATTAAGAACATACATGTTCCCAAAGCTGTTTTTAGCATATGCACCTCCCTCGTGTCCAGCATACATAAAAAGAGATCCAGAATGTTTAAGTGATACCTGTAGAAGCATCAAAGGCATCAAATTGTGGGAGGAAAAACATGAAAATGCAACACTTCAGACAAAAGTTTGAGCTCCAATGAAGCACAGTTAAAAGCTTATAATGCAACAAAAAGACTTGAAAACCAGAAGACATATTCCTACCTCCAT
This sequence comes from Leptodermis oblonga, assembly GCA_016801395.1. Classification (NCBI taxonomy): domain Eukaryota; kingdom Viridiplantae; phylum Streptophyta; class Magnoliopsida; order Gentianales; family Rubiaceae; genus Leptodermis; species Leptodermis oblonga. Next base: position 5,566,928 of record CM028760.1, on the reverse strand, counting down.
TGTCGCCAAACCTTTTGATACCATCTCTATCATCCTTGATCTGACCTGGAACCCCAAAAGGATTTAAAAGAAAATAAAATAAATTTTTAAAATAAAAATAAATACAGATAAAAATATCAGAAGCTAATTTAACTTAAGAAAACTTTATGTTATGAATATTGGTTGCACTATCCATATTACAGAATCTATCAAACTATACCATCAACATACTTGCAAAAGATGAACAAAAACTGTAACAGGAAGTGCAATGGGATCCTCAGAAACAGCATACAACGGCTCAGAATGATGTTCAAGCTGAAACTACCTCACCCAAGTCAATCCCTGTCAAGTTTCAAGAGGATGCTATAACCTTAATTTTCCTAATAATGTTTCCAAATTCTTTAGTGTACCATGAACTCTTCCAGTTCTGGTGGACTAAAGGTTAGAAAAACTGTCGAAGAAAAGATATTCTTTTAAATCCTCTTTCTGGTAAACTCCATTGTCTTTAAAGTAGTTATTTAATTTTATTGTTTCTAAAACTCATCGCCCAACATGCAAAACAAATTACATAGTTTACAAAAAGGAAGGCACAATGCCTAGTTGGTCAGAATATATGAAAGATTCAGCCACTGATGCATATACATAATTCAAGTAAATAACTGGGTTAATAGAGTGAAAAGACAATGGCTCCAGAACACAACTCTCCCATCTATAAAGAGAAAAGCAGTACAGAATAAAGTAAGGATTACACTTCTACTTGTTAACCTGCATATTTTTCCCACTTTGAGATGTAAGGGGGAGCATACAGACAGAATATGTAGCTGTCCAACAATGGACAAAATACTAGATACATTATGGAAACTAATAATTTAGGAAAAGAGAGCTAGAATCACCTCATGATCAGACTTCTCATTTTCAAATTTTGGGTAGAAGGTAGCTCTTATTTGTGCACGAGAGTATGTAGAGTTGTCAACAGTGAAACTGTTCAATAGATTACCCCTTAGAAATTGGCTCAACACGGCATTATTTACCCCACTTGATGCTGAATGGGCTTTACTCCCATGAACTTCACCTGCCCGTTGACTTGCCAGTATTTTTTCAACCTCTAACGACATTGCCTCACTTGTTGTTCCATATGACCTGGGCTTCCAGGCAACAGTTTGACCAAGCACAGGATTGTGGTTTGCAGATCGGACACCTCCAGCTTGTGGAACTGGCACAGAAACACTAGCACCACCACTTGTTTCGGTGATGCTCAATGAATTCAGCCTATCAGTGACAGCTTCCTCTGCTCCCACAGAAGTGCCCTCTGTAGCGGGCTTTGCTACCCACCTTCGTACTTTAGCAACAGCCTTTCTCTGCATTTCCGAAATCCAAAGCAATGATCATCCAACATTTTCTTCCATGGTGAAGGATCAAAAATTGAACGATTGATACATACATACGAAAGTTAATCATAACTCAGTACTTCACCCTAAACAAATAATATATAGACAAATAATAAAACCACAGGAAGCAGTATCAAATAATACTTAAAAAAGTAAACCAGCAATGTCAAAAAAAAAAAAAAAAAAAAAAAATCATCTACAAACATGCTTCTACAAACAAAAGTAGTGATGGAAATTTGCATAATCTATAAATACACATAATATAATTAGAAAACGTTGATTGTAAAATCTACAGCTATATATGTAAACAATAGAAGAACGGTGACTAAAAAAATTGATCAACATCTTCAAAATCTGCACTAAAAAACAAAATCACACAGGTAAACATAACATAACTACGGAAATAGAACAGTAAACAATCCAACGTTGAAAAAGAAAAAAGACTGGAAAATCAATCCTATGATACGATACAAGAAATGAACGACGAGGAAAACGTTTATCCTCATCATGTAGTCATTGATCACCAACGCAAATTAACATCACCAAACCTCGTAAGAAAAATCAAGTAAAAAAGAGCTACGAAACCTGAGTGCGAGGCATGCTGGCGGCGGAGTGAACGACCGGAGTGCAGAAAGTAATAGAGCGGAAGCGGAAGGAAATGAAGCTTCTGGAAGACGACGATGAATACTGTAGAGAAGAAGGAGAAGAGCGAGAGCAGAAGGTGAGAGTGAAACCGGAGAGAATGGAAATCCTGTGCCGTACCGACATCCAAATTCCCAATTCAGGTGCTGAATTGTTGCTATAAATAGCGGAGAGATTGAGAGAATGTAGAGGGGTCAGTGTGTAAAAAACAAATACTCCATTTTTGATTAGCCAAGGATGAATTTTTCGGCGGTGTGGTTTCGAATGAACAAGCACCGCCTTACTCGAAGCAGCAGTAAAGCTCACTAAAACTTGGATTGGATGCTATTCGATTAGCAATTGGAACTTGTAGAGAAGAATGTCAACGACGAATGGGTCATGACTCATGACTCATAGGGGTATAAAAGACATTTGACTAAGCTTAAAAAGGTCAAATATATAATTTAAAAAGGAAAATCGCACTATTAGTCCCTCTTATTTACTCTCGTTACATTTTTTATCATCTTCTACCTATGCAAACTCACACTTTCAAATTCTTGAATTTCATCACATGAGTGATATATCAAGTAATGCCACTTTATCTGATGACAAGAGATCTAGTTTTGTATAATAAGAACTTCAAAGAGTGATATATCGAGGGAATGTGAGGGAGGAGGATTGATCTTATGTTCTTCAATAGCAGTCTCATATCTATACTGAGGTAGTTTCATAAAGATTGTGGTTATTATAATAATAAAAGGTAGGACTCACATGTTTGATATGGGATTCACATTTTCATTACAAGATGATAGACACAGAAGGCAGGAGTTGGGCAGACAGAAAATCTCATGGGGATAACAAGGCTCTATACTATATACCTCTTCTGTATCATTCAAAGAATATGCTTTATATTATTATTTTTAGTAATTTGAATAACAGTTTTATGTGATCATAACAAAGAACAGTTTTGCGTTGGAGAACATTCAATGAAAAGATTAAAGGACAATAATTAATGCCCCAATTAGCTATCACTGAAGTTGTTAATTGGCATAATCATGGTTCTCAAGAATCTAATGAACTAACTAATTCCACATTCATTCCAGGAAATAGGACTTGTTCTATTGTTGTTCTTGATCATCATCAGTGATCGGTCTTATTTGTAATTGGGAGATCGATTCAAGGCTCGCTGTAAGACTCATCACTTTAGATCCAAACTTAACTGGATTATTACCAGCAACAACCACATTCCTCCATTTCTTAAAAGATAAACAACTCCAAAATAAAAAGCATATTCATTAAGGACCGTCGATGGTGAGTTTGGTCCAAGAATCTTGCACACCCAAACAATTCTGAGTAACTTGAATGGGGAACTGCAAGACATCCTCCAAGAATCCTAAGTTTATATGCACGTACAGCTATACTGAATGGGAGTGACAATTTATCAAACACCTCATGGCCCAAATGGAAAACAACTCCAAAAAGCAGCAGATTTCTGGAAAATTGTTTTTTTCCGAATTCTTTTATTTTTATTTTTTAGTTTTCTAAAGAAAAGGATTTCGGGAAAATCTTTTTCCTTAGAACTCTTTTTTTTTTTTTTTAAAGTTATCTGAACTCTTTTTTCAGTTTTCTTTGGAATATTTTTTTTTTTTAGTTTTCTGAAGAAAACAATTTCCGAAAACCCTTTTCGTTAGAACTCTTTTTATTTTAGTTTTTTGAAGAATTAAAATTCTTTTTTTTTTAATCGTTTTCTTTAGAACTCTTTTTTTACAATTTTCGGCTAATCGTTTTCTGTAGAAATCTTTTTTAGTTTACTTCGGAATTCATTTTTTTGTAAAGACAATTTCGGGAAAACCGTTTTTTTTAGAACTCTTTTTTTAAGTTTTGTGAAGAAAACGATTTCCCAAAAATCATTTTGTTTAGAACTCTTTTTTTTTTTTTTAGTTTTCTAAAGAAAAAGATTTTCGGAAAATCATTTTCTTTAGAACTCTTTTTTTTTAAGTTTCTGGAAAATCATTTTCTATAGAACTCTTTTTTTTTAAAAGTTTTCTGAAGACAACGATTTCCTAAAAACTGTATTCTTTAGAACTTTTTTTAGTTGTCTCAAGAAAAAGATTTCCTGAAAATCGTTTTCTGTAAAACTCTTTTTTTTTAGTTTTCTGAATAAAACGATTTCTGAAAAATCATTTTCTATAGAACTCCTTTTTTTTAAGTTTCTGAAGACAACGATTTCTTGAGAACCGTTTTCTTTAGAACTTTTTTTTAGTTGTCTCAAGAAAATGATTTACTGAAAATCTTTTTCTTTAGAACTCTTTTTTTTTTTTCTTTTAAAGTTTTGAAGAAAACGATTTCCTGAAAACCGTATTCTTTAGAACTTTTGTTTAGTTGTCTCAAGAAAAAGATTTCCTGAAAATCGTTTTCTTTAGAACTCTTTTTTTTTTTTTTTTTTAGTTTTCTAAAGAATTCTTTTTATTTTTAGTTTTCTAAAGTGAAATCTAGTTTTTTGAGATTTCACAAAATGTTCCATAATAACGGATTCGGGTCCATAACCATGGGTTCCGGCCTCATTTCCGAGGAAGGATGCTGCTATATAAGCCAACCAATGGAAAGGGGAAGCTACAAAAACAGGACGTCCTCCATTCTTTTTATCATAAGCCAACCAATGTAAGTATAATATTCCCTTCTTGTATTGATTCTGACTCCTTGGCAATTGAGGAGGCAGTTCAAGAGTAGGAAAAGTCAAATGTTTCATGCTTTTCAGCAAGCTCAAGTATTGAACACATTTAGAGCTGCCCCTTTTTGTTGTGAAAATTGAGTTCATCCTTATAATTCACTTTTTTTTAGTTTTCTTCATAATTCAATCTTTTTTTAAGTTTACTGAAGAAAAAGATTTTTAGAAAATCGTTTTCTTCAGTTTTTTGTTTTTTTTAAGAAAAAGGTTTCCCGAAAATCGTTTTCTTTAGAAATCATTTTTTAAAGTTTTCTAAAGAAAACGATTTCAGGAAAATCATTTTCTTCAGAATTCTTTTTTTTTTTTTTGGAAGAAAAAGATTTCCGAAAAATCTTTTGCTTTAGAATCAGTTTGTTGTTGTTTTCTAAAGAAAACGATTTTAGGAAAATTGTTTTCTTTAGATTTTTTTTTTTTTCCTAAAGAAAACGAGAATTCATTTTTTTTTAGTTTCTTTAGAAATCTTTTATTCGCTCGTTATAGTCAAATTCTGCATTTTCCATTCTTTTAGCATTCATCGATTACGAAAAAAAAAAAAAAGAAAAAAAACTCTTGCTTCGTTCATTGCATTATAATAGGAAACGTTGTACACATACAACTAGACGGAATTGTTATTCAAATGACACTATTTACTATTTGCAAGACATTTTTTAAGGAAAAGACTAAAGTGCCCTTCAGCAATTGTTATTGGTTTAGGAGTTTTTACCTTCTTCCTTCTCCGAAATCGTCTGGCTTGGGCGAAAGTTTCCAAGAGTTTCGCCACAGGACGCACAAAGTATTGAAGACTTTCGTCTGCCTTGGGCGAAAGTCTCCAATACTTTGTGCGTCCTGTAGCGGAAGTTTAAGACTTTCGCCTGGCTTAGGCAAAAGTTTCCAATAATTTAGCCACAGGACGCACAAAGTATTGGAGACTTTCGCCCTTCCTGTAGACTTTTACTTGAATCAGGCAAAAGTTTCTTTTGTCTCAGGCGAAAGTATATTAAACTTTCACCTGATTCAGGTGAAAATCTAAGAAACTTTTCCTGATTCAGGCGAAAGTCTACTGGAACTGAAATTTTTCTGAAATGTTATTTAAAGGACACTTTTCGCTACTCACAGGACACTTTAAAAAAATTGTAGTGATGAAATTACTGAAGTACCCTTCAGTAATTTAGAAGGGTATTTAAAAATTTTGTTATGGGTTTAGGTTATAGAATGAATTTGTTGCATATTTTGGTAGTTGCAATGTTTGTTGGGTGAAATGTGGTTTTGGAAATATTAATTTCCGATGGTCGAAAGATGAAAATACCGTTCCGCATAAGATAAGCAAAAGTTTAATAAACCTTCGTTTGCACAAGGCAAAAGTTTTGTAAACTTCTGCCTGGTGCAGACAAAAGTTTTGTAAACTTCGCCCGAGGAAGGTGAAATTTTCCAATACATTTGGCGTCATAGGACAGTCTTTTTTTCCCCCGATATGGGAGAAAGTTTCAAAAAATTCCGCCGCAGGACACCAAATATATTGGAAACTTTCGCCCCAACATTCGGCGTCCTGAGGCGGAATTTTTTTTACTTTCGCCCGAGCTGGGCGAAGGTTTACAAAACTTTTGCCTGCACCAGGTGAAAGTTTACAAAACTTTCGTCTGTTGCAGACTTGTAGGCGAAGGTTTATTAAACTTTTGCTTATCTTAGGCGGAAGGGTATTTTCATCTTTTCACAACTAAAATTTTAAAAAGTGTCATGCATATAGTAAAAATTGTCCTGTAAATAACATGCTCCAAATTTTTTCTTTTTTTGCTACTGTTTAGGTTAATGTTGGTATTTTTTATATAAATATAGTTAATAGTATTTTTATCTTTTCACTACTAAAATTTAAAAAAGTGTTCTGCATATAGTAAAAAATGTCTTGTAAATAACATGCCCCAAACTAGAATTCGAACTACAAAATGGAAAATTGGAAAAGGAAATTTGTAAAAGTTACGCTCGTCGCTGGCGTAAATTTCAGGCCGGCCTGTGGCGACGTTTTCTTTTTCTTTTTTTCTTATTTGTCTTTGCCATGGCCGACGTTTTCTGGGTTCTTAAAACTTCCGCCACCGGCCGGCGGTAGTTTGAAAAACTTTCTCCGGTTTGTGGCGGAAAGTCTTCCTCTTAATTTTTTTTTTCGGTCTTCTTCGTTCATCTCTGTCCGACCAGCAATTTCTGTTCTTCTCCTATTCCGTTCGCGAAAGTTTGTCTTCCTGCTCCGTTCGTATGCAGTCCTGTGGCGAAAGTTTGTCTTCCCACCCCGATGCCGATTTCCGATTTACAGTTCCTTCCGGTTCCGTCGATTACACAAAGGAGAAAGGTTTAAAAATTCCAAGCTTTTTTGCAATTTTCTTTAGAATTATAGAAGGGCAATTTAGTCTTTTCAGTAAAAAAATTTTAAAAATGATCCTTACGGATAGTAAAATTGTCACTGCCAAATAACAATTTCCTTCTAAAATTCAACAAAGTACCTTGTAACCCTTATGATTTGAGCGGAAATGTTTCAACTAACAAAAAGACATCCAAATTAACAGTGGAGGATCAAATTCTAAAAATACCTCGAGGATCAACTAACAAACATATCACAAACCCAGGTTTGGCAACATGCCAACACCCTTTGCTCATGAATTTCAATGTTTGACTCGAGACTCGAGAGATTATTAAGTGCATTAGCTCTATCAACGTAAAATAGTATGTAGGCTAGAATTATGAGGGATTAAGCCTTCTTCCCATATCACCATCAAAACTCTTTCCCCAGAATCACCCTATAAGTATAAACTAATCAAAGTATAGCTTCCCTTAGCAATATAAAATAACCAAAGAAGTCTACCTCTCAAGAATCACAGAAAATATTGCTCCATAGTGAGAGTCTTGCTGACTACATTCGTATAAATGAGTCTATTCCAGTTGTCATCCTGTTCTTTACGCCTTGGACAGCTCATCTTGTTAAAAAACCATTAACAGCTGCTGGCAAATAATTCTGTAACTCGCGTACCGTTTCACTGTAGTATCATCTCATATTTGCTGCACACACTTTTCTATTTTTGTAATTATGTACGAAGATTGTTACAACCCTCTCAATCCCAGGTGCTGGATAAATCCATCTGTTCCTAAACCAGATTGTCAGCTCATTCAAGCGGCGTACTCTCTGCTGATGGTGCAACGCTCTCTGTCAGTGGGACTTCATCAACTATTTCTACGCTTTCTGTACCTGCTGCGTCTTCAGCAACTCCTTTACTGGTGATATGATCCACTACTGGGGGCAGAGGGCCTTGAGGAGCACCATAAACGGTGCTCAAAATCTGCCTGTGGCATTCACCGCAGAAGTAAAAATAAGTGAAGTGCCCATCGTGTAAGAGCTTGTGCACCATGGCATCTGGTAGAACTCGCTGCACAAAATCACTCATAGATGGTGGGACAACTTTATCATCCATTCCCTGTTTAATGTTTGCAAATTCAATACAAGGCAGAAGAAAGAAGTCAGCAGCTTATCCTCCTCATGGAAACAACTAACAATTCACAACAACAACAACAAAAACCTAAGTCTTTATCCCACTATGTGAGGTCAGTTTACAACTCACAACAGACCAAATAAATTTTTGAGACATTTCAATTCGTCACAAAGATATATCCTGATGCAAAATGATGATCAAACAGCTAGACTTAATACTTCAAAAGCCTATTTGATTAAATCACCTAAAATTAGAAGATAAAAAATAAAAGAAGTCAAGTTAATCGCCTAAATGAGAGCCATATAGCTAGGAAAGATATCAAAGCAAAATTTAAATGCTTTCAACATGATCAGAGTCTTGCAGCACATTGCACCAGAATCACAACATAGAATGATCTTATCCATACTTTTCATCAAGGACACAAAGAGTATTAAATAAGCAGTCAGTATAAAACACCAGCTTATGTGGCATGACATGAATAGTCTACTAACCTGCCACAAGTGAATTGGCCCAATAAAACCATTCAAGATTTCTTCTTCTTGACTGTACATGGATTTTAGCCAAACAAAAAAGCCTTTTCCCCTGCTTTTCTTCCTTACTTTGAGTTCAGTAAGTTTAAAACCCCAATTTGAGACCTGTAAGACAGCTTCTTGTACAAATGGACTTGCATTTCCTTGTCGGACTGATTCTTCCACATCTCTTTGCCAGAACTCTTCAAACAGAGGGTGCTCTATCAAAGCTCTGTCCTATTTTTTCATGATTCCATAAGAAAAGATCTGAGCATGCAACAATAACAAAGCCTTACACTGTTTCATTAATATTTAAATAAAACATGTCATTCTCTATAGTTTCTTTCAAACTCTTTTTAGGTCTTTCCCTCCCCTGTCAACATGAGTGCGTAGCTAGGGAAAATAACTGCTTAGGATCCCATCCGAGGAAAATTACTAGTGAACAAACTAAATCAGTATCAATTAGTTTGATAATATCTTTCATAAATCTCAGATTCACCCTCGAGCAAGAAACTTACAAAATCAATGTTCTGTTCTAATATTCAAGCATCTATATTGCTACCAGAACAGTAAATGAAGATTACTCACCCTATTTCCAAGTGACAAGGAAAGCCACTTGTCAATGTGGCCATGTTTTCCAGACAGGAAGCTTCTACGATAGAAGTACGAAAGTAAACCAGGAAACTTTTTAGCAAGCATGTACATTAGCTTCTTCTTTGAAGTCCACTTTGCCCATGTTCTACGTTGCTCTTCCTTGGTCATACTAGGTTCATAAGGATTAACCATTGGAGCAATCAAGATTGCACCTGCAAAGTAACGAAGATGCCTTCAAAAAATCAGAGCTGAGAATGGAGAAATTAATGCTCGTTTCAAGTCTAATCTTAAGCTTAGTATTGGTACATCTTCTTCATGGAAATGGCCATTCCAACTCAAGTATTCAATCAAAGTAGCATGTATGCATTTAAAAGCAAGCTGATAGTGGGGACATAAATTCAGCACCACAAACAACCCCAAAATGCTAAAACACTTTCTCGGGCTAAAATGCAAATGGGTGAAACAAATATAACTTCTATGTACTCAATATTCCCATCTCATTAGGCAGTTGAAAGATCCAACATTTCAAGTGCATTAAGGTAATGTTATTTGTTAAGTTTCACTCCGAGAATTATATTGCACTTGCTAGTTAACTATATGTGCACAGATTTCAAGTTTCAAAGTATATACATCTGAACCAAAAGTGATAATAATAATTACAGAACTTATGGTCATGTTTACAAACAGGTCCTAACAGAGCTTAAGCAACCATTTTCCATTATAAATGAGGAGTCACATTTAAAAAATTACTTGAAAATTGAAAGGATAAAAATGATCAAGTTACCTGCAATTCTGTCAGGAATGTATCGAAGAGCAGCCCAAGCATGCATGCTTCCACTAGAAAATCCAAGGACCCAGAATTTCCCAGTGATATTCAGAGAGTACGATAAGTGTAACATATCCATAGCTGATGATTCAAGGTTCCTATCAGGATGGGGATCACTTTCCCCAAATCCAGGAAGATCATACGTCACCAGGCGAATACCGAATTCTTGAAGCAGTGAAGCTTTAATTCCAGGAATTCCTGTTGTAGGTAAAATTTTGGAGGGACAGTTAACCGAAAAAAAGTCAAGTTAAATTGCTATTAAATAATCAAGCTCTTAATCCAGCATTTTGTTCTTCATGATAGCAGCATACCTGCCAACCTCGATGAAAGAAAAGAGTGTGGAGCAATGATGGAAAACCTAGCTTGCTCAGCAGAAACGCCTTGCTCCCTATAAGCCAAGTGTCTAACATCTGGCAGCAATATACGAGTCGCACTTGGAGGATGTATGAACACTTTCTTTACCAATGTAGTACTAGTGTCACTATCAGTATTTACAATCAACACTGCAAATTGGAAACTGCTGTCAGTATGATCCAATAAAAACAGAAAAAGCAATGAAAACATTAAGGAATCAGCTGGAAAATTGATTTCAAGAAAATGAATCTAAAGGTGAATCACTTGGAAATTCGGCTCAATTCAACTGCTAGTGAATCATTAAATAGATAAGTCTCCGTGATGCTAACTCTTCTGTCAAAACATGATCTTTCAGAGAAAGAAAAAAGAAAAAAAAAGCTATCCATCTTTCTAAGCCCAAGCATTATACTCTGTATCAAGGAGATTAACACCCAAAGGATAATAGCAAACATAAATGAACGGGTAATATCAAAATCTTACATTTATGGACCGATAAACACTTAACCAGAAAATCAGGACCATAATGGAAGACCCAAAAATCAAAATCTTAGAACCTCAATTACGAGTAAACTAAGATTAACTGCACTGTAATCGCATAAACACACAAATACCAACCAAAAGCAAAAAAAGTTACTGCGTATTATTACCGGAAAACGCTAGAAACGCAACAAAAAGAACGGCACTCCAAGAATGAACAGGATCACGATCCTCAGGCAGGTACTCATTCAAGAAACTCATTTTCCTACAAACCACCCCACAAGGTCCCCTCAACTTCTTCACAACGACAGAATCCTCCCTCACAATGTTCTGCTTCACCACATCCCTCACTCCCTTCCCGAACTCCACGCTCATCTCCGCAAACCCCTTGGCGAACTCCACGGCGTGGAACTTCCAGCCATCCTCCTTCCCCTTCGCCGCCGCCGTGGAATTGTACGATCGCGGTCCGGCGTCCCCGCCGGGGAACATGTCCCACGTCAATTCGTTGACCTCCGACATTGAAAATTCGACGACTCAAAAATTCGCAATCGCAATCAACGCAGCTTCCGTGGAAATGGAATGGCGTGAATCTTAAGCTAGAAAATTCAAAATTGTTGCTTAGCTCATAGTATATACACGAGTGTAGTAGTGTGTGAGTGCGTGTAAGGAATTGTATCTATCTACGGTGGGGGTGGGGGTGGCGGTGGAGGATAGGGACGGGGGATAGATACAGCGGAGTTTGTACGTATACTCCAAATGCGGTTTCACAAAAAAAAATTTCACAGGCTTTTTTCTTTGTTGGGTTCATTCGGTGTGTATGGCATTGAATTGAAGGATGAGGTTTTTTTTTTTTTTTTTAAAGTGAGGGTGGGAAAGTGACAGTTGGTGCTTTCGTGGGGGCTAGAGTGAGAAATTGGGAAATAGTGGGGTTTAATATTAATGGAGAAAGTGGGTGGAGGATTATGGGAGGAGATGGAGGGTAGAGATGGCCACGTAAGGAAAAAGGTGCGGTCGGTGGGTTGCGGGAGAAGTTATTCCATGCATCCGCCACTTATGATGGTATAACTAGATACAGTATGGCGCGCGAGAATGTGAATGCGAGAATGGGCATATGTTTCCTATGATTCAAATTTCTATGTTTCGTATGTACATAAATCTAATAATTTAAATTATTATATTATTTAAAAGGCAATTTAAGATTTCTTTATCGAATGCTTTATCAATTTTTGGATACGAAGTACCCCACTCCAATTATTATTCTTGCGCACTAAACGTATTCAGAATCATCACTATTTTCTTAGATGAATAATGAACATATAGCGAGCTTAGAAATAAAAATTATTTTTTATTTTTATTTTTAATTAGTTGACTGCACTATTTTTAAAAATATAATAAATATACTGAATAACTTTTCCTGCTTGAAGAGGAGGAGGGGGCCTGAGATAACAAAAGGAAATGACAAGGACAAGGAGTGACAGCGGTGGTTGGTAGTGGTGGGGACTGCGGACGTCGGAAGAGTTACGCCACCCCTTAATTTTTTAAGTTATATATTAATTTTTAAATTAATTTTGTGACAAATAAATTTTAGATATCGAACTCTAGAATATATGAAGGTAGTCATAAAAAAGCCATAAAAATGACACTTTGTCTGTTTCTCCGTAAGTATAATTTGTTTAATTAATGTCATTATTTTTTAGTTATTAATTAATTGTAAATCATACATAATTATATTTGTAAGAGTAAGAAAAATAAAATTTTGAATGTGGATTCTTCAAAGAAAAAAAAAGGTTTTTAAAGGTTGTTTTTAATAATATTTTTAGTGTTGAAAATATAATTTATTTAGTGAAATACTGAAATAAGATGCATACACTAAATCTGTAATTAGTGAGTTCGAACAATCTTATCGGTTCTTGCTATCTTAACGATTCGAGTATAGACCAAAAATCGGTTTCAAACGAGTTGAGATCGATTTCATGAATATGGATTTAACGCAATTTTAACAACCACGTTATACGCAAATAAATAATAAGACAGTCTCTTTGGGATATTCAATTGTCACAAGACTAAGTTGATTGCTAAGTTAGTTAGTGTTAGTCCATTAATAAAGTCATAGGAAAGGTTCACAATAGTCAATAGCGGAAACATTATTGACATTAATGAGTTGTTGAAAGCCTTTAATTAGACCAGTTATGTTGTAGTTATAAGCTAGTTTTAGTCAATTTATCCATGAGTGTCTTTTTCTTTGTTGTCACTTTTTCATAGAAGAAGAAAAGAAGGATAACAGTGATGGTAGAATTCAATAGTAATAGTAGTAATATACCCTTCCGTTTCAATAGAAAAGTTCGATTTGAAAAATATACAATGTTTGTGGATTGTAAGTTACAATACATAAAACAAATAATTTGTCACAATTTTCTCCGCTAATAACTATTCTTACGAAACAAAAAGGTATTTTGAACTGGATTGTTCCGTTAATGGTAAGAGAGAATACTATTTATTTTGTTCAATTAGAAAAGTTCACTTTATAATTCTACTTTGTAAGTGATAAATAATTGTACCATTTGACTCTTCGAGTGGAACGGAATAAGTATTAATTAATTAATATATTGGCAGAGTAAGCGGCATGCACATGCAGGAGGACAGCGGGTTCTAGGAAAGGAATACCCTGTGCTGTGCTGGGGTGAATCATTCATGGAATTGGAGCAGTATTTTATTCCCAATTATTTACTATTTAGGTGTTGGCGTGAAGTTTAAATAAAGGCACCACAATGATCAAAATGTTGATTTTGAAAAAAAAAAAATTTTAATTTTTAATGTTTAACATTTCTTAGTCAGCAAACTCATCAAATGAGGAATAATAGTATTAACAATGACTTTCTAAAAACTCTTGTATTCTATTAAAAAAGTCAACTTTCAAAAATATTTTTTATTTTAATAGAAGAGTTCACTTTCGAAACTTTTACTCTTTTAACCCTTACTAATATAACCATGTATGATTTATAATTAGTACGTACAAAAAAAAAAAAAAAGTAGAGATAAGGAATGAGCCAGTGTTCCAACGATTGTGATGCATAGTAAGACATCCAGAAATTGGGGGTTTGATTTCTATTTTTGTCGGCTTTCCAACTTCGTTCTTCCCCTTCCCCACAACCCTTGCCTTCCATGAAATAAGATATGAGAATATGAACTCTTAGTTAAATTAGTCATTTTATATGTTAGGTTGTATTTTAGTGGAACGAAGAGATTAATTATTAAAGACAATTAGATAGAAGGGAAAACTATTGGGAGACCTGCGGGTTAATAATTGCACGTGAATTTTCTGCTTTCGGCCATGCTTTCTTTGGCTAATGGCTTGCCCAGGCCTGGGATCTTCAAGTCTCGAAACAATTATGCAATCCACACACTCAAAGTGGAAGCTTCCTGCTGCATATATTACCAAACACCAGCAGGTATAACGAACAAAATTTTGTAGGGATCCAATGTATAGATAAACTTATTTTTGACAGTTAATTACATATATAATTTTATTTTAATAATTAAAAATACACTATTAACAAAAGTGGAGGAAGGAGTTGTAATCCGAGAGGGATCCAAAGACTACCACACCCTCCTTGGATCCGCCCCTAACTATGGGGCTCAGTAAAAGTTAAAAACATGCTGCATAATCCAAACTCAAATTCTCTATATCCATTCCCCTTTCACGTTTATAAGGTAAAATTACACTTTTATCCCTTTAAATGTGAAAAAACGGATAGTGTTCTACGGAATACATGGAGATCTCAGCTGGCATACTCCCCTCCCACCATATGCTACATGTCATTCCACCATGATGGACGGTGGACCTGTTTCTCCGCTCGAGTCTATTACGAGCTCACATCCTTTATATCTGTGTACCATGCATACCCTTTCAGTGGGAATAAGCCAATTTTTTTCATTTCGTGTTGTATACTCCCTCCATATAAAAGAGTCTTGTTTCGATATGTATCTTGTAATTAGAAAAAAAAAAGTTGTATAACTCAAAAACAATTACACCACTGTTTATTCATTATATTTCAAGCCAAAAAACTTCACTTAAAAGTCCCAAACATAAAAACAAAAGGAAAAAGTCAAGAACCTGTGGCAAATCCAAACTTGCTACAGGATGGAAAAAAAGACTCTTTCATTAATTGAACATCTTTTGCCCCCCTCCACCACAGAGGGCTGCCTGCAATTAGGAGGGTCTCACACAAGTTATGTTGCAGTTGACATATTCTTCAAATGTTTTTTTAAGAATAAAATGACAAACCCCATTCGTTCTTTTTTTATTCCTAAACTCACAATCAACTCGAACTGGTTCCCCCAAGCCCAGTTCTTCAAGAAATTCCTTGCTACAAGAGATCAAATCTAATACCCCCAATAATCATTTCGGATTTCGTCATCAAACTTCTTCCTCAGCTCTGGGTGCTTCTCAAAGTATTCATCTGCTGTCATGGTACTCAGCTTCTTCTGTAACCCCATATAAATACTAACGTCAGACATCAAGAATGCTATAATGGTGCCCGTGCACAATACGGTAAGATTGTCTCGTTGAGGATAGGAGCAAAGGAAGAGGCATATGTTATTGAAGCAAGGAAGAAAGTGCACATTACCTTCAACTCTTGAACATCAGCAATTTCCTTCTCTAATCTTTCAGACTCCTTCAGAGATTGCTGCTCAGCATCTTTCAGCTCCACCAACTGAGAGAGATAACAGAAAACTTGAGTTAATAGTTGATCCACAGCAATGTGAAAAAGAAGAAGAAAAGAAGTTGGGGGGGGGGGGGGGGGGGGGGGGGGGGAGGGAGGGAAGGGGAGAAAGAAAAGAAGGAAAAAAAAAAAGGCACTACTAAGACATAACATGTAGAACTCTCATACCCGCAAGGACATTAAAACGTATTTGTAAGTTTGTAAATAAATATAATTGCCTTCCAATTCTCAGCCAAAAACAATATTATTAGCGAAATAAATGTGCACCAATGTCAACAAGATCTCAGGGATGTCACAACTGGCCAAGAGCACAAACTTCAAAAAAAGAGAATAATTGGCATGTGAAAATCCTACCAGTGATAGATGACCGTAATGCATTCTAATTTTATGTGATAAAGGTAAGCGAATTTTTCTCACCAGTTCATCAAACTGGGGCTTAAACTTTGGAGTAACAGTGTCTACATACTTGGGAATCTCGACACCTGCAAAACATCAATCAAATATATATTTTAAGAAAAAATCATTGTCAATTCCTCAAACTCTTAACCAAAAGGAAGGAACACAAGCAAGAGGCAGAAAAGCCTGTTCACTCACCAACTTATCGGAGGAAGAAACAATATGACATAAATGACCAGAAGCTAATTAGAAACTAGTTATCATGCTGACATTCAAAGTATTGAGGAATAATATTTCAGAATCATAGTTTACATTGGTTCTTTCTCTATTTATTAAATCCATATGAACAATACAGCTTGCGGAAATGAAGAAGACTAATGGATACAGAGACTCAGGAGGTCCAAATTATGACACGAATGACAAGAAGAACTAAACATTTATCCCCTTAAGTGGGATCAGCTATATGGAACATATCTTGCTATCATGTAAGGTACACACTTTTATTTTTATGTATGGCAGAAAGAGGAAGCACGTGCTTCCAAGATAAAGCAATCCTATGAATCATCTGCGAAAACTAGCATCAGCATAAGTAATCCCATGCACGAAGGCCAGTGAAAACATGAAAAAAGCCTTCACAAGCCCGAAAAGGACAAAACAATCACATAATACCAAAGGCACAGTCAAGGTATTCAGAAAAAGTTAGGTAGATAGCTACAGGATCATACTCTCATATGCCTCCTTGTACATATCAACCAATTTTGGTCCAATTCCCTTTCTGTAATATTCCCAGTCAATGGGTTCAGGTTCCTGCATGATAAAGAAGCTTGAAGTTATTCAGGAAGATAACAACAAAACAAGAAGAAACATTTACAAAAACAACTAAGCCTTTATCCCTCTATGTGTATCAGCTATATTGCCGCCGTGTTCAGTCAAGACACGTTATTTTGTTTTTATCGAAAACACAACAAGAACACCAGTTAACAATTTACATCCATGATGATAATAAGAGAAATCACTCGATGCTTGAAGACAAAGAAAATCATGTGCCAGAATCACAGGGTAACATAAGATATAACAATTAGGCAAATAAGGATAAAGAAATGTTAAACAATCCAAAGTCAATCTTAAGTAAAACAGAGATCAGTGCAGTGGCTAAGACTAGAGACCAACTACTTCACAGGCAATCCATAAAAGAGTTTACCCAAATTCAAATTCTCAGCAGCATCCTCCCAATACCAAAATGCAGAAATGCAATCTTGTACCTAGAGCATAAGTACTGCACCTATGCATATGTCAAGAGAAGACTATTCTAAAGGCACACTGCCACTACATGGAGAGGGGTTAATGTAGTCTTCTTTGCTATCTATTGGGGATATCAGTACACATAGTTTCAAACTGTGAGCCCACCACTCCTTTGACAATTATTCTGGTACTGTTCTGTTCAATAACAGTGAAAGAAGTATGGAAACATCAAGGGCACAAAGTAGAATCACGATATCTATCCCAAATACACCTCCTTCAACTCTTCACCCCCATTCTGTTAACCCCACCCTTACCCCTTCTCTTTCCTTCCTGATGAAGTTTTTCCTTCACTATCAGACGTCAATGACCTTGTAAACAAAAGTACAACATTAAACAAAGTTTGTAGCAAGTATTAGTCTTGATATATCCTATAAAATCTCTAGATGCTACAGATTCACAAAATATAAAACTTCATGGACAACTGCTTCAAGGAAATACATGCTTATCCACGAACCATATGGTTAAGCAGCAACAATCCTTGGTCATTTACCTCGGCCTGGACCATCTCCACCACTCTTTTGGTATAAAAATGGCAGAGGCTTAGGTTTACAAATTAAAAAAACCATCACACAGTTTAGGTTTTCATCATGCCCAGCATTTGTACTCATCCCCCTCCCACAGCACAATTTTTCTGATGGGGATTTTCAGAATTTTACAACTATGAGAAGAAGCAAGCTGCCCAAAAACTTTTTGATAAAAGAGTCATCCCAATAAGAGTTCATAAGTTTAGGCTTCATAAGTTCAAAATGCAACCAATAAGAGTCATCCCACGAATAATTACACAATTGATAAAAGAATCATCCCCTTCTCTAAGTAATGAAAGACTTTTTTACGGGCTTGCCCAACATTTTGAGCACCACCTCATTAAACCACCAACAACCAATTCTACCCCGATACACATGCCCATGCCATTGTGTCACCACATTCAACAGCCCTATTAACCATAACTCCATAACATGATGCTTGAATTATGGAATCGGCATAAAAAAATTACATCTATGTGCACTTTATCACAGAAGTAATCAAAATCGAATCCAAAAATTCAATCCATATTTCCAGTGGCGCCGCCATTTCAATCCGAGGAACATCAAAACTCCCATCACAAACGCCTCCAATCAAAACGATAATTGGATTTGAATATCCATTCCGAAATCTTAAGTAGCTAACAAATCATAGATCCATACGATTCCCGTCAAAACAATAAAAAACCTAGATTGACACCCAGAAAAAAATGTTGCGCGATATATAGAAATAAACCTGGCTGAATTTAGTCTCGAGCTGAGAGTTGACTTCGTTGAAGGCGCGGCGTAGATTTGAGAACTCCTTGCGAGCCTCATCGGAGACGATGAGTTTGGCCATGCCTTCCCAATCGATGCTCTTCCCAGCCTTGAAAGTGACGTCCGCTACCTTCTTCCCTGCTCCGCTCATTTTCACACAGTCACACTCTAATCTGAATCGGCGTTTCTTGGCCTGAGATTCCCTCCGATTTCGGTCTGGAAATGAAGATAATAGAAAAAAGACGAATGCGGAGATTAGAGAATCGCGAATGATAACCTATAGTTCTTGGGCTGAAAATAGAATGATGGGAAACCAGGGCTTCACCGTTTTTTCACCTTAGGTGATTTTATATTTACTTACCTTACTGTCAAAATCCTTTTCTTCTTTTACTTTTACACTAGTTTATTTATCTACTTATTAATGTTATTAATCACAATTACCCCCTCAAGGGTTGTTCAAATTATTGAACAACCTTGAAGTTTGTGAAAATTATGAAATATCGACTCAATGTTATGAAAATGTAACAGTTTCACCTCTCAAAACATAATTGAAAAATGTGTGATTTACAGATACGTTGTATTCCTATACCGTAATTTTCATTTCAGTCTTATTTTAAGTAGTGTAATTTTATATTCTTATCACATTCAGGAAGCGTTTCGTAGTTTTTATAAATCTCATGAGTTGCTTGATAATTTAGGCAAACTTCGAGGGCTAAATGTAACTCTATTTTATATTAAGCAATATCATAAATTACCTAATGGGCTCTAAGATATTTGAAAATTATCAAATACACCCTATCATTTCTATAAACTTGACTAAACCCTCTTAAATGCGTAAATAAAAATGATTGTAGAATGCTGGCTTGATAATTTCGTAAATTATATTTTGAAAAAAGATAACTTTTGTAATTATGACAAAATTATAAATACATCTCTCTGGTTTGGTCATAATCACAAGTTTAGTATCAGTTCGTCTAAAGTTCAGCTCAAACATTATTATTATTATTTTTTAGGCAAAATTTAACTCAAACTCATTTATATAATAAACAAATGAACAATAACGAAATTTTAAATTTAATTATTTAATAAACAATCAGAATTTAAACCCTCCAAATGTTAACCCCACTTGACAATACCTTTACTGTTTGTCAAAAAAATCAGCACAAACCTATATTTTTTTTTCAATGGTTTAGAGAAATATTTGTAATTTCAAAAAGTACATAAATTAATTTGTAATTTAACCAAAAAATGAGGGAGGTAAATGTAATTAGTCTATTAAAAGGCCAAACTCCGAGAAAAAATTAGGAGAATGATATGACATTACATAATAATTACCCGTTACCACTTGAAAACTTTGATTTTAACTAATCTAATAATTGATTAACATGTGAATAACACATTATCTACTACAAAATTTTCTTACGAATTTTCTTTTGAGTGTATCATCTCACCGCAGCAAATGTGAAATGAAAGTGATAGATGTTAAACGAAACCATCCCGCAAAGTAGGGCCTTTGGATCAACTAATCCAAATTTATAACAATATTTCCCCTAACGCATATTAAGCTAACATAGACACACACGAAGAGAGCCCGAAGACACCACAGAAGCCGGTAACTTTTGAGAATTTCACAAGGTTTTTAAACCTCTCATTAACACAAAAGTTAAAAAAACCTTGTAAAATCCACAGAAGTTACCGGCTTTTGTGGTGTTCTTCGGGTGCTCTCTTCGTGTGTGTCTATATTAATAATATAATTATACACCTTCAAAAAATATATATATATATTAAGCTAACAAAAGGACTATATTTACATTCCATATTGCAGTTCTGCATATTTAGAGATTCCAATAAAGAAAAAAGAAAAAAAAAAAAAAAAAACACACACACACACACACATTCCCTAATGCCAAAGTGGAGATCACCGCTCATAGACAATCTTACGCTCATCCCACAATGGGCAACTACATGTTGCTTTTTTCTTCACCCAAGCAGCTCCACAAACGTAGCAAAACTCATGTCCACATCTGCACAAATATTACTACTTCAGATCCAAGATTATAACCAATACAACAACAATAAGTAAGTTTTTGTTTCACCAAGTGGGGTCGGCTAATATGGATCATATCTCGCCATCGTGACACACACATTTCTTATATGATCCCTATCATGAAACTTAACAAATGTGTTTTAGGCTAGTTGTTCACCTAACACAATCTCCTCCTTTACCCTCGCTTGGGACAAGCTATTTACAGACAAACAAATTACCCCTAAATAGGCGGAGTTCAAGATTATAACCAGTGAAAAAGAAAAATTCAATAGATTAATAAACCCCTCAGTTTTATGAGAAGGGTCCCTATTTCAAGAAGTTTCATTAGAAGTGTCCCGTTTCAAAATGTTGAACTTATTATGGATTTCAAGATACAACACCTAAAATAGGTAATTTCCCACGGTTTCAATGAAAAAACTTTCACATCTTGATCGTTCCTAATGAGAAATAGTAAAAACACTTCAGCAAGACATGCATGATACCTGCAATAAATGTGGTTGCAACCCTCACCCAGGGAGACCATAAAGTTGCACATTCTACATTGCCTCCAAAGCCTTCTCCTTGCTAGGGATTTCATCTCTGCATCCTCAGGACATGGATTTGGGTTCGTGTTCTTGTACACAGAGCAACTCATATGGTGGTGCCAAACAACCTTGCAGGCGATACAAAAAGGGCGAGTACACTTTCTGCACATCATCCTCATCCCTGAAGAGCTACTACCATTTGTGAGTTCAGATCTGGACATTAACGCAGAACAAGTCGGGTATGGACAGTATACTCTATCAGCCACAGGTATGGAACGTTCCCTAATGCGCTGATTCATCATCTCAAACAACTCAGCCGTCAAAAACTTCTTGCAATCGTCGGTTTTGAGCTGAGATTTACATTGTTCATGAGGGCAATTCGGCAGCATTCCGTGGAGTAACTTGACTTCAACGTGCCTTCTCATGCAGGAGAAACAAAACCGATGCAAGCAATCAGGAATAAGAAACATTCGATTTGTGTTGATGTCTTCAAGACAAATAGCACACGTCTCGATAGCCTTTTTCCCTCCTCTAATGTTCTCTACCAACTGACCCTCCTGGGAGACTACTGCATCTTGAGCTAATTTGAAGGCAAACTTGACATTCTTTTGAGCCACTAGAGACAGGGAACAATTCTTCAAATTCCTCAACAGAAGAGTAATTTGATTAACCAGAGTTGCAAGATTACCCTGAGTTGGACGCCATTTGCCTGTGAACTAAACTAAGAAAAATGCCAGTGAACTAAAAGTAAAATCATTGCAAAATCACACAAACAAAAGCAATGAGAAACCAGGGTCTGAGTATCAATAGAGAAACAATGAAAAGAAAAATTACTTACACATTTGTGTATCAAATTACTGTCACAAATGATGAGAACCTCTCTCAATCCCAGTGTTGTTGCAACATGAAGACCTTCAATCAAAGCTTTTACTTCAACCACTTCACTGTTAATTTCACCTCCAACAACTCCCTTGCTCACTTCAAAAACCAATGTATCATTCATATCACAAACCGCCACTCCAATTCCTCCAACGATTGTGTTCCTTTCCCACTTTCCCGCCCCCGCACCATCCATTAAACCCTTCACGTGAACCCTGTAACACTCCGCGTTGTCCCCAATAACACCACCGGAAGAAGAGCCCTCGGTGTAAGCATAAGGTTTTTCTAAATGATCACCAACGTTTTGCCATTTTTCTTCGGGAACGGCGAGGATTTCGCGGGCGAAGGCTTGATCGTGAATCCGGCGGTTGAGATCCTCTCTGATTTTCTTCATCTCAGCCTCTGCGACCGATTGATCGAGTAGTTGCTGCTCGTGGGCAGAGACTTCGTCGGCAAAGAGTCGAGCAGCGTCATCGGTAAAGATCTCGTTCTCCTCTACTGGGAAGACAGGGTTTGATGAGTAACTTGGAACGCTGCCGTTTTGAGGGAGGGATGCGGACATAGCTTCTTGCATTTGGAGCTGGTAAGCGAAGGAGAAGTCGGAATCAATGGCTTGCGCCGCCGTGAGTTCACGGCTTTGCTCCACCAGCAGGGTTTCAAGGTCCTCGTCAATTTCCATTTTCTGAGGGAAGGTTTTGCGCTGAGACTTAAAAATAAGTGTCAATTAATGACGCTTTGTTTGTCTTTTAAGAAAGGTCGAACCACATTTACTCTCCCACTGTTCTCTGAAAAGAGACAAAGGGCCTCTTCTTTTTTGCCGTTTTGAAATCGATTTTGAAAATAAGTTTTAGAAAATAGTTTTATAATGTAAAAAATATATTAAAAATGTAAAAAATAGATGTTAAATAGTAAAAAGTTGTATTAGAAATAATAAAATATGATTAAAATATATTAAATTTACTGTTGAAACCAAAATCGTTTTCAAAACGAAACAAAGATGCTCGGAAAAATTTCACACAAATTAAGGAAGTGGTTAACTTACCCAATTACCTCTATTTAATGGTCATTTTTATCATTCTTTAGAGTATTGTAATATGTGCAGACTCTACCATGATTATCTTTACCTATTAAAATCAAGAGTGAAATGCACCAAATACCATATAACTATCGTGTTTTGTGAAAAATACCACTTTTCTTTAAAACCTGCATCTACTGACACTTTACTTTCAAAACATGCAAAAACTACCATTTTGTCCATAACGGACGTTAAGTGGCTGACGGAAGAAAAAACGCAAGGGTAAATCTGTCTTTCCATCTTCATCTTCTTGCCCCCCGAGGATTGGAAATGGGTTCTTCTTATTCTTCTCCTTCATCTTCTTCTTCTTCTTCTTCTTCTTCTTCCGATGCCCCCCGAGGATGAAGACCCATTTATGCCCGAGTTCTCGAAAACAGAGGCTGCAGTTCGGATGCTTTTGCGTTGGTGTTTTGGACTGCCGCATAAATTAGTTTGATTGCTTTAGTTCATTGTAAAATTATTTGACTTTGCGTCGGGGGATTCTTGAACTAAAGAACTATTTTTTTGTTTGTTTGTTTGAGTTCCAATGCTGCTTGGTTTTTGAAGCATTGAAGTTTTAATTAGTTTTTCAAAATAGTACGAATTGTTCCATTAGTTTTAATTAGTTTTGCTGCTCTGTTTTTGGCGGTGGTGTTTTACACGGTTAGAACATGAAAAGATCGTTCAAAAATTGCAACAAAGAAGAAGGAAAAACTCAGAATCGAAAATAGAAAAAAAAAATGGAACTGAAAAAGAGAAAAGAGGAGAAGAAGAAGAAGAAGAAGATGATGATGATGACGGAGAAGAAGAAGAAGAACCCATTTCCAGTCCTCAGGGGCCAAGAAGAAGAAGAAGATGAAAAGACAGATTTACCCCTGCGTTTTTCCTTCCGTCAGCCACTTAACATCCGTTATGGACAAAGTGGTAGTTTTTTCACGTTTTGAAAGTAAAATGTCAGTAGATGCAGTTTTTAAAGAGAAGTGGTATTTTTTGCAAAACACGATAGTTATGCGATATTTGGTGCATTTTACCCTAAAATCAATCACTATTTATCTTTATATATTATTGTAACATGAACATATTACTGTTAATGTTAATTTACTTCCTGTTATTTTGTTAATTTTCACAGGTTTTAAGTATGAAAAGTCCCTTCCGGTCACTAATTAACAGTAGCAAATTTAATTTTTTTCATGTTGTTCTTTGTTACTCCAACTGCTAACAGTGATATTTAGCAATTATTTTTAGCAGTGATTTTGCGCTTTTCATGATATTTTTCATAAGCTTTTGAAAGTATAGCATTTAGAATTAATAATGTAATATTATTATAAGAAAAATGGTAAAATGCACTAAATACCATTTAATTATTGGCTTTTGCAAAAAATACCACTTTCTTTTAAAAACTGCAATTACAAGCACTTTACTTTCAAAATGTGCGAAAACTACTACTCTGTTAGTCAATTCCGTTAAGTGGCTAACAGTCAAAAAAAAGACGGATAAAATCGTCATTTTACACTTTACAACACTGTTCATCGTCTTCCCAAAAAAGGCACTGTTCATTGCAAATTTTTTTTGACTATTCCCGTGCCTTCTTCTTTGAGCCTGCTGCGTACGATTAGCCAGCCCGGGAAACCCAATCAGGAAATCAATTCTCAGACAGAAGTAAAACA
Organism: Leptodermis oblonga; assembly: GCA_016801395.1. Taxonomy (NCBI): domain Eukaryota; kingdom Viridiplantae; phylum Streptophyta; class Magnoliopsida; order Gentianales; family Rubiaceae; genus Leptodermis; species Leptodermis oblonga. The sequence continues at coordinate 5,542,133 of CM028760.1, read as the reverse complement.
CCAGAATGCACACATATTATACTCAAATTCAAGCTAACAAAAAGCAAATGAAAATTATAAAACGGGTAAAAGAGAAGGACTCTCACCAATGATTCCAGTTCACAGTTGTTGGGGCTGTGGTGGTGAAGACGAGAGAAGCTACCATTTTTTTGCACTCTGCGCAGTGCACCTGGAAAGTCTGAAACTCGGAGAATCAAACTGTAGAAGTATCAAAAATCCTTCTTTTGCGTTCTGAGTTTGATGATGATTACGAAATATCCACTGAAATTAATTCTGTAATTTTGGCCCGATTTAAGAAGAAGAAGAAGAAGAAGAAGTAGCGGGAATAGTAAAAAAAAATTGGCGATGAACAGTGCCGGAAAATTTTGGGAAGATGATGAACAGTGCCGCAACGTGTGAAATAACGATTTTACCCTTGTCTTTTTTTGACTGTTAGCCACTTAACGGAATTGACTAACAGAGTGGTAGTTTTCACACATTTTGAAAGTAAAGTGCTTGTAGTTGCAATTTTTAAAAGAAAGTGGTGTTTTTTGCAAAAGTCGATAGTTAAGTGATATTTGGTGCATTTCACCCTAAGAAAAAAGAATTAAAAGCTGAACATTTTTTCCAAAAAAAAAAAGAAGAGAAAAATATGAAAGAATACAGTAGTTAAAGAGTTAATTGAAAAATGAAAGAGTACTTTTTATCTGCAAGATAAAATTATTTGTAGCAATAGTTAATGATCATTTTGAAAATTGAAAATTTTGAATTAATTATGCTGGTTTGATAAAAGTGTTATAAGAGTACAATTGGAAAATTTATTACTTTTTTTATTAAAATTGTAGAAATGACACTTTTAAAAGAACAATTTCTTTTAGCTTTAGTAACTCTTTTCAAATAACGGAGGGAGTAACTCGTTAATGTTTCGTCAAATTATAAATTCTTATAATTTTGAAATTATAGATATCTCCTCGTGACTTGGTCATAATTATAAAATCGATCACTCTTGTCTTTTTCTTCTTCTTCTTTTTTCCCATCCTTTATCTTTCTCCAAACCCTAAATTTCATCATATTCTTCTTTCATCCTCCTTTATCGAAAGGTGAGGATAGCAGTTATACTTTTGTTCTTGCTATTTTTTATTTAGTTTATTTAGTTTTAATTTTATTTATGTTTAGGTTGTTTTTTTCTCCATTTCTGGAGTTTTTCTCTCAATCTATGGTGTTTCACTCTCTATCTATGATGATTTTCTCTTACTTGACTTTGGTGATTCCAAGGCTATAGTGTATGAAGATTCGGTTGAAATGCAATCTCAAAACTTTAATTAGTAATTAGTGATAGATGTGACTATCGGTACGATATTTGTTTAACGATATAATTCAGCATTGACTCTTTATGCACTAGCATTGTTTATTTTCATATTTGACTCAATAGCATAATGTTCTAAATTTTGGCATGATTCAACTCGATATCGCTCTCATGGTTAATGAACAAATAAACACAAAATAATAAAAATTTGAATAATTAAGAGATATATTTGTAATTTTTATAACCACAAAACTTATCTGTAATTTGATCAAATTTCAAACAAGTAAAAATAATTCTGCTTTGAAAAAATTAGAATTAGAATCGCAATTGAAATGTATAATTAGATATAAACTCGTAGAATCCTTTCGTTTGGTAATCGTGTGGAATTATATACAAATTCGATTTTAATTCTAAAATATTTATTTGGAAGTTTAAAAGTTTAGGATTATAACTTGTTGATTACATCAACCTCTTTTAAGTTTGAATATAAAGTAATAACATTAAGCAGAAATGATCCCTCAAGTTTGGAGCAAAGATCAACAAATCCTGCCTTTTTAGCTTCCAACTTTGCAAACAATTTTATCCCTAATGCATCCTTAGCTAAGAAAATGACTAATAAATTTACCTAAGTGGAACTGATCAAACTATTACTGAGGATTTCATTTGCATTTGTACCAACCAAGTTCAAACCAACACAAGTCTACTGCAAATAAACAATCTTACGCTCATCCCACAAAGGGCACCTACATGTTGCTTTTTTATTCACCCAAGCAGCTCCACAAATGTAGCAAAACTCATGTCCACATCTGCACAAACATTACCAGTTCAGATCCAAGATTGAATCCAGTGAAAACAGAAATAATCAATCGATTAATATTCGATTCGACACAGGAAAAAAAACACACAGAAAATCTTGAAGCTGGACGGCATAATACCTGCAATAAATGTGGTTGCAGCCCTCAACAAGGGAGACCATAAAGTTGCACATCCTACATTGCCGCCAGCGACTACTACTGGCTAGGGATTTGACCTCTGCATCCTCAGGACATGGATTTGGATTATTGTTCTTGTACACAGAGCAACTCATATTGTTGTGCCAAATAACCTTGCAGGTGATACAGAAAGGGCGATCGCACTTTTTGCATATCATCATCCCTGCAGACAACCTACCATTTGGGAATTCAGATATGGACATTAATGCAGAACAAGTCGGGTATGGACAGTATACTCTATCAGCAACAGGTATGGAATGTTCCCTAGTGCGCTGATTCATCATCTCAAATAACTCAGCTGTCAAAAACTTCTCGCAATCATCGGTTTTGAGCTGAGATTTGCATTTTTCATGAGGGCAATTAGGCATCATTCCATAGAGTAACTTGACTTCAACATGCCTTCTCATGCAGGAGAAACAAAACTGGTGCAAGCAATCATGAACAAGAAACATTTGACTCAGGTTGACGTCTTCAAGACAAATAGTACATGTTTCAACAATCTTTTTTCCGCCAATGTTCTCCAACCGTTCGACATAGGAGACTATTGCATCTTGAGCTAATTTGAAGGCACACTTGACATCTTTCTGGGCAACAAGAGTCAGGGAACAATTCCCAAAATTCCTCAATAGAACAGTAATTTGAGTAACCAGTGTTGCAAGATTACCCTGAGTTGGACGCCAATTGCCTGCAAACTGTATAGGATAACTACTTATGAAACTGCATTTCCATACAGTTATTTTACAGCAAAAAAACAGTTCTATGTAGTAATTTTAAGCAACAGAAGATAGAAAATGATCCTAAAAAATTTAACAAAGATTCAGCATTGCACTGGGGAAACTCATAAAGATTTGCATCCAATAATTAAAGATTATAGAACAAATTGAAAGCACAAAAAAACCCACACAATCACTTACAATTCAACTGCAAGAAAAAAAAAACCAAATTAAGCAAAGCAATAGAGCAACACAGAAAAGAAGTACTCACACATTGTTGTATCAATTTACTGTCACAAAGGATTAGAATCTTCCTCAACCCCAGTGTTGTTGCAACATGAAGACCTTCAATCAGAGCTTTCACTTCCACCACTTCACCATTTATTTCACCTCCAACAACTCCCTTACCAACCTCAAAAACCAAAATATCATTCATATCGCAAACCGCCACTCCAATCCCACCCACAAATGCGTTCCTTTTTCGCTTTCCCGCAGCCCCATCATCCGTCAACCCCTTCACATAAACCCTATAGCATCCAACGTTATCCCCAAGAGCAACACCATTCCCAGAGGAAGAGCCCCCAGTATAAGCATAGGGCTTTTCAATTATATCGCCAACCTTTTGCCACTTCTCCTCGGGAACGGCGAGTATTTCGCGGGCGAAGTCATGATCGTGAACCCGGCGGTTGAGTTCCTCTCGGATTTTCTTCATCTCAGCCTCCGCGACTGACTGATCGAGTAGCTGCTGCTCGTAGGCTGAGATTTCGTCGGCAAAGAGCCGGAAAGCGTCATCGGCAACCATCTCATTCTCCTCTACTTCGAATACAGGGTTCGAGGAACTCGGAACGCTGCCGTTTAGAAGGAGGGATGCGGACATAGCTTCTTGCATTTGGAGCTGGTAAGCATAGGAAAGGTCGGAATCAATGGCTTGCGCCGCCGTGAGTTCGCGGCTTTGCTCCAAGAGTAGGGTTTTGAGGTCGTCGTCGACTTCCATTTTTTCAGAGTGAAGGTTTTTGCCGCGCTGAGAAGAAATTGCGACTACTGAGAAGGATTCTATAACAACAACGGGGAGTGTAACTTAATTGACGCTTCGTTCGTCTCTTCGAAATTTGAACTTTAGTAAAGTAAAACTCTTCGAAATTCGACTCATTTTGTTTGGTAACCGTGTAGATTTATTTGGAAATTCGACTTTAGTTCTAAATTTATTTTTTTTGGAAGCTTAGAATGATGGGGAAAAATATTGTTATATTGCAGTTAAAATATTTTTTGGGTGAAAAAACGGCACATAAAAAAAAAAGGACGTTCCAATTAAAAGATGTACGTAAAATACAAATTAGCAAAAACGGCGAAATTTCCCGTCCGAAACACTAAACGAATTAGGCCAAAAAGCGTTGTACAACCTAGTAAAATGATGAATATTGTTTGTTGGCCCGTTTCTCATCATTCCTGGCTTACGGTACCACAAAAATCCTCCTTTTGATGATCCAACGTTTCCAAATATAGGTCATGTCATCATGCTTCGCATCACTACCCATACTGCTCTTGACGAGGGACAAACAAATTATATTTCTAAACGCAAAGGACAAAAATTACACATTTTAAATAGCTTTAGATATGCATTTTGAATGTAAGGAAATAAAAGAGTTATTTTTAAAGAGTAATGATGTGACATGATTCATTAATTACATTTTTATGACGTTTATTAATATTACTAGAATATGTCCCATTATTGTTATGAAAAATTGCGATGGGTTATTTATGATTATCTTCAAATTTTAACAAAAAAGGGTTAGATGCTAATTAATAAGGAAAGAATTGGAGGGGTATAATTAGTACTTTATGTAACCTCATGGGAAGTAAATCACCCTTTTACGAAATAAGTAGAGAATATAAGTGTTGCACACTAATTTTGTCCTCGAAATAAAGTTTGCGGACATTCTGGGTTAGTTAACGGACAAGAACCTCGGCAACAACAAATTAATTAACACCATTCGATTACACATTTAGTAAATAATAAGGTGCTCATCCCAGAGTGGACATCCACAACTTTTGTCTTTCTGCCACTCCTTTCCACAAATATAACAAAACTCATATCCACATCTGCACACAACACAACAGAAGAAGAGGCCAGTCAACTGCGTGCATGTTATATTTTTACCGTTTTATTGTCAGAGCCATAATTTATTTATTTATTTAAACAAGTTTGTATATAACATTGTATAATATGCTCTTGACGATAAAAAATTACTCGGACAATAACACTAATCCATAGTATAAAGTAAATCCACCAAACACCACAAGAATGAACATTAATGATAAAATATAAAACATTAATGATTATGTTGAGAGACTCAATGAACAAACCCTTCAAAGACTACAATAACTAAAAAGGAATGTTTTTATTTTATTTTATTTTAACCAAGGATAAACATACAAATCAAAGTATACATGCATACACTACACGGAATATAAGTAATTCTACCACAAGTATCATCAAAAAGCTTGATTAGATGAACCCTATATCTTCATGCACACATTTTCTATTCTAATGTGGGACAGACTCATGCTTTTAAAAAGGACAAACGCACATGTACAATTACACAAGCACACACTATAACTTTCAACCGCAACAAATTAAAATATACACACATACACACTTAATGATGCATGCACCATGATACTAAGGACAAACATACATTATAGCTCTCAACCGCAACAAATTAGAATACACGTACACACTTAAATGATGAAGCATCAAAGTCAAAAACTGAAAACAACAGAATCTCTCCCCCCCCCCCCCCACCCCCCCCCCCACCCCCCTTCCTTTCCTTTGAATCAAGCACCTTACATAACCAAGTTCTTATGCATACAATTCATCATCTTCACTATACTACTTAATGACTACTTAATCATAAGGTTCTTATCTCTGCATTTCATTGACAGCTCAATAAATCAGTTGAAATTAGGCTGAAATACCTGCATATTATGTGGTAGCAACCAGCAGAAAGCTCAAGCATATGGTTACACTTGCTGCACTGCCTCCACGAGTACCTCCGGGAGAGGGAGATGACCATTTCCTCCTCAGCGCACGTATAGGGATTCAACCTTTTGTAGTCGACACAGGTCATTCCATTGTGCCAAGGAACCTTGCAATTGATACAAAATCCATCGCGACATTTCAAGCATTTCCTGTAGCCAGATTCCTCAGCATTCCTCTGCTTTCCTTTGGAATACTCCAAAACCTCTGCTCTTGACATCAGATAAGAGCATTTGGGATACGGGCAATAAACCCTCTCCAGAACAGGAATCTGAGATTCCTTCAACCGTTGTTCCGTGAGCTCCAACAATTTAGGACTCAACACCCTTTTACATGTCCTGATTTGAATACTGGATTTGCAACCTAGATGAGGACATGTAGGTAAACCGCCTTCGCGCAGCTTCACCTCCAAGTGCTTTTTCACACAGGATAAGCAGCGCTTATGAGTGCAATCGTGAAGCGAAATCATCCCACGAATCTCAGTTTTTTCTAAGCAAATACCACAAGTTTCTTTCAGTGCTTCTCCTCCATGGCCGTGGCCTCGGGAACTGGAAGTCTCGGCTTCTCTTGCGAGCTTCAATGCGTGGCTCTGACGAGACTTGAACTTGGTATTATTGCTTTCCTTTACAAGACAGAGCTTGCTGCTCTCAAACTGTTTCCCCAGGTGTTTCACCATCTCAGTTTTTTGCCTCAAATTTAACTCGTTTTCACCCTTTATCTTCTTCAACAGTTGTTCCTCTTTAGTATCATTGCTTGATGAAGAATTCAGCTTTAAGTAATAACAGAACAAAATTTCAGCAAAGCAAATAAATACTAGAACGCACAAGAACAAAAGCAAAAAAGGGATCTTGCTGTAGTTCCAGCGTTCGTTTTTTACAGGAAAAGAATAGGGATTCATAATCACATCAACAAACTTCAAGAACTCAGTAACTGCAAAAATGATCTGATCAATGATGATGACTATAGTGATAATACAAAAGAATTTAAAGAAGAAAGAATGAAAAACCTGAAGACCGCAGGCAAGGCAACCCAAAAAATAGCCCTATAGTCATTTCATCTTCTTTCCTCTTTATCCTCCATCCGAAAAGAAAGCGAAACATCCCATTTATTTTCCGACTAATGCGATACATTTACGAAATCATTAATTAATGCACTTTCTATCAAAACTTAAAAGAGGCCTCCACTTCCTCCGCTAAATATTCAGTCGGTTGCGTTGCCTCCTTATTTATTTTCATTTCCTTCTATGTAGTAGTATAACGCTAATCTTAAAAAAATAAAAATTTCAACTCTTAGCATATTTAGGATTTTCCCTATAAATAAATTGTGTAGGGGAAATGACCATAAAAATAAAAATATGGAAGGCTTCAGTTTTATCCTTCATGTTATTTTATTTTTATCACTATTTATAATATTAGTGGCACTTTTTTTTTTTTTTTTTTTTTTCCAAAACGAACGACTTTTCAATTTAATACTGGTATTAAATAAAGGTAAATTCAATTTAACTCATATTTGGATTTGGCTTTCGATGCATCACTAATGAATTGCATTATAGGAAGGAAGTCAATATTCAATTAAAAATTTACTAAATGGAAAGATACATTCGAAACTGAAAGTAGTATAAATTAAAAATATAGAAATTTCAACAAAACTCTCGAGAAAAAAAAGATGCAAATGTGACAAATTCAAATTTCAAATGCGAAAGATGCCGCCAATAAATTTAATGGTACAATAACAAGATTTTGCAGGATAAAATTGAAGATTGCATGCTGCCAATTTATCACAGTCTATCATCAAATCAAAATCAAAATCAAGCATTTAAAATTCCGTAAAAAAAAGTAATTAAAGCTTCACTTACATAATGGAAAAGCTTGTGACCATTGCAGAAGAACACCAGATTCTTAATCTTGAGCTCCGCCGCCGCAATTAAACCTTCGATCAAAGCTTCGAGTTTGGCTACCATCGGAGACGTATCGTCGCCGCCGCACTCGGTAGCCTTCCCCAATTGGAACACCAAATTATCCACGGAATCACAAATTATAACTCCGATTCTAACCACCGTGATTATCTCATCACCGCCAGAGTACTCTTGGCTTACTAAGCCTTTGAAATAAACTGAATAAATCTCGCTCTCATCGTCATCCGCCTCGTCGCCATTTTCCAACGCCGCCGAGCACCGATCGTGGAACGATAATTCTGAGATTCTAGCCATGCTGCAACGATATTTGGCGCCAGCTAGAAAGGGAGAGAGCAATAATAATAAATGGTGGTGAGTTTGTTTGTGAAGTTGGGTTACCACTTGACTAAGTAAAGAAACAAAACGAAAAGGAAAGGAAGCCATTGATAAAGTTTTTCAAAGAAAAAGAAAAAGATGGGACTTTGTCTTTGGGGGAAGTCTAAAAGTTGAGGGCGAGAGTCTCCATACTCCGCGGGAAAAGCCATTTTTATTTTTCTTTTAAAATAGTGTCGTTATATGGAAAATGAGAATTTTTAAGCATTTAATTGAACCACGTCATCCCATTATACTTTTTTACATTTTCAATACATTTTTTATACTAAAAAAATTATTTTTCAAAAACATTTTTCAAATCAAATAAAAAAAAACAAGTCTAACAATCATTTAATCAATTCATAAATATAGAAAAATAGTTTCGACTTAATTAAATATTATTTCATCTGTTTCATCAGAATAATCTAATTTGTTGTACTATTCCTCTAGTGGAAGGGAGGGAGTATATTTTAAACTAGTAAAATGTTACACATTTTAGCTCGTTGAAAAATGTACTTAAAAAAAACTCAATCGAATCTCACACAAAAGAGTCAAATAATTTTAATTTTTTTTCCCAAAAAGCAGTCAAAAACAGGCAAAAGCACAATACTTCTCTCATTCCAAACACAATAATATAAATCAGACCTCCTCCATTCCTATTCCAAAATCAGGCAAAACGCTAATCACATCTTGATTGCAAATATTCCTTTTTTTGGTGAACCATTCCTTTAGATTCAGTGGACACATCTCGCCCTCCCAACTTCACTCCAAAAGATATAGATCAAAAAAATGATCCCTATCGGCTTCATATTCTTCATCAACATCATGATCATCATCAAAATCATCTTCATCAAAATCTTCTTCATCAACATCTTCGTCCGAATCATCGATAATATGATCCTCGTCCCAGAGTGGACAGTGACATGTCGCTTTCTTGTTCTTCCACTCCGCTCCACAAGTGTAACAGAACTCGTAGCCACACCTGAGAAAACAATGACATTCATAAGAACCAACCTGATTATCATCTATCAACTTACTAGCTTAGAACACAAATGCATATACCTGCAAGTCATGTGGTAGCAACCCGTGGCGAGTTCAATCATGTGGTTGCACTTTATACATTGGCGCCATAAGTTTTTTGCAGCCAGATTCTTCAATTTCTGATCCTCTGCAGGAGGAAAAGGGTGTCTCCTCTTGTAATCAGAGCACGTCATATTGTTATGCCAGGGAACTTTACAATACATACAGAAGAGGTTTCTACATGTTACACACGTCGTGGATACAACTCTTAACTCCCCACTATTAGAACTTTTGGAGTATTCTAAAGCCTCACTTTTTGACATCAAAGTAGAGCATTTTGGGTAAGGACAATACACTCTCTCTGTAGCAGGGATTGAAGCTTCCTTCATGCGTTGCTTCATCCTCTCAACCAGCTTAGGGGTCAAAAATTTGGTGCAACTATCGATGTTCAGTTCAGACTCGCAGGATTCATGAGGACATTTAGGTATCAACCCATAGAGCATCTTAACCTCTATGTGCTGTTTCATGCAAGAGTAGCAATAACGATGCATGCAACCGTCTACTGAGAAAATTTGGTCAGTGACTGTATCCTCGAGGCATATTGCACAAGTCTCATATAAGCTTTTCCCACCACTCGACTCTGCAGGCCTACTAGCCTGAGCCACTAATGCATCCCTTGCAAGCTTGAATGCAAACTTTACATCGTTCCCGGCCACCAAAGCTGGTTGACAGGAAATAAATTTTTCTCGAAGCTGAGCAACTTGATTGACTAATGGTATAATTTTTCTCTGTTTTGGCACCCATCGACGAGTGATCTGCAGTTCAAATACAATAACACTCACATGAATAGCATATTAAGAGATCACCCAACAAAAATAGCTTGATAAGTTCTCCTAAGTTGAGTAAAAGTGAACACAGATAAAAGAGGGCTTAAATTGATGCATCACTTTGTTCTTTCACCATAAAGAACAATGCTTCAACCGCAATATAGCAATGAATTTGAGGTTTCAAACAAGGACCCTCATCAAAAGATATTGTGCAAACTTCAAGTTTTAAATTAGCATCCATATAGTAGCAGAGAAACCATGTATTAAATGCAAATTTTCCTAAAGAAGATTTTCTTGATATTTCTTTCTACTTCATAAACACAAACAATAACATGGATTAAGAGCTTAGTGTCTCTTACAATCACTCAAGTCATAACAAAAATATAATCATCAAAATGTGCTTAACAAAACATATACAATCAATCAACCATGCCCCTTTTGTGTATTTAGAGCAACACAGGGAAATAATCAAATATAATAGCAACAGAATTCTTTGTTCCAATGATACCTCAGCAAAGAATCTTAAATTGTACGCATGTAATATAGCATTGATCAAGGAAACTGAATATATAATGAGAACCATTTGGAAATTGAAGGAACAGAAATCATAAGGATTGAAGATTAAAACAGAAACTCACAAATTGAAACATTGGGAAATAGTGGCAATAAAAGACAACCCTCTTCAAATCCAACTCCAATGCAGTATTCAATGCTTCAAGCAACGCCTTGAACTCAATAATCAACCGACTTAATCCATTGCCATATACAGGTTTCGCCAATTCAAACAACAATTCACCCTTAGAATCACAAATGGCTACCCCAATCCCACTCAAAACCCCTCTATGAACACCATAACTGTTATCACTGTTAGCCTTCTTCACCGCTATACCGTTCTCCTCCACCAGACCCTTGAAATAAACCCCAAAAACCTCGGTACTCCCACTCGTCGAACTCGAACTCCCTTCTCCAGCATAAGGCTTCTCAACATTATCTCCATAATCTTCCCAATCATCATCGGACATATTGCTAATCTCCTCCGCCAATTTTTTGTCGTGAATCCGGCGGTGTAGGTCGTCCCTTATTTTCTTAAACTCCGATTCGGAGACTTCGCGGTCCTTCATCTCTTGCTCGATTTTTGACAGTTGCTCGGACATCAAGTCGGAGACAGAAACCGACACGTCGTCCTTCGGAGGAGGCGATTTCGTAACATCTTGGAGGCGTGGGGGTGGGGTGGAAGTAGAGGGTTGAAGGGAGAGTGAGGCATTAATTGCTTCCTGCAGTTGAATATGGAAAGCTAGGTCCAAGTCAGAATCTAGGTCTTTCGCAGCCGCGATTTCACGGCGTTGCTCGGCGGCCAAGAGGCTCCAATCATCGTCCGAATCGTCGGAGTATGCCCGGAAAGACATTGGAATGACAGGGAAAGTAACCGGCGATGACCAATACTATGAATAAGAATTGACTACTGTACGGCCTTTTATATATGCTTGGGAAAATTACATTTACCTCCCTCGAGGTTTCTTGAAACTACCAACACTTCCCTGATGTTTCGTGAAACTAACATCAATGTTCAAATTTTGGCATAAATTTGTATTCGACTTGTGTATATATAATTTTTCCAATCGAACTGTATTTAAGGACAAAAGTATCACTAGTAGAATTGTCATACGGTTTTGATAGGAAACTCCTAAAATATTTTGTCAAATTACAAAATACCCGAATTTTTAATTTAATTTTTTAACTCACAAATGAGTAAATGTAATTTAACCAAACCAAAGGAGATCATTGTAATATTATCACACATTCCGGAGGGGAGTGATGATAATTTTATGAAAACTCAGGAGTTATTATTAGTTTCCAGAAACCTAGAAAGAGGTAAATGTAATTTAACCTATATGCTTTCCGCGTGCAAGATATTCTCAATATTTCTCATGTCATAAATCGGGAATAAAATTAGAGTCCATTCGTGTATAAAACGATGTCATTTTATTGTTTTACTTAGTAGAATGATGTTTTTGTTATGATTCTACCGAAATATATAACATCATTTTTCGGTATGGCAATGTAATGGTAAACTACATATGGAATTTGAAGTCCAAAGTGATATTTACCATCGGCTTTGACCCCTTCAATTCTGGAACCCAATTTTTTTAATGCAAAATACATAGTGTTTCATGATAATATCATAAAATTGAAATGAATAATTAAACAAATAAAGTTCGGATTGATCGGTTTTGGGGTGTGAACCTACGAAACCCAAAATACTCAAATTGCCACCCTTAGTAATAACACGTTTTTAAAAGTATTTAAAGAAATTTTAAAAAATATGAAATGGCAAGGAGAAAAATAAATAAGTAGAAATAAAATTATTCGAACAAAATAATATATAAAGGTTTGCAGTTAATGGGCCTTGTCTAGATATTCTGGGCCAACTTTTTTTTATGGCTATTATGGGCCAATTTCATTAGAAATTATCTGTTTAATTGGTTGGGCCATAACCGTTTGGTCCGATAAGTCATGCAATTAGTTAAATATCGGAATTTCTTTTAATTTAGAATGATTAGAACTGCGTCGTTTTAGTATGTGAGGGAGTTAATATATACTCTGTAATAGGTAACCGAAGGGGCATGTTTTCTGTGGTTTCCTCTTATCAATTCTAAAATTCTCTTCTCATTATTCTATCTTGTTATGTTTTCTCGTCTTTTTAATTATGTTTCTCATTTCTTTTTTGTCAATTCCTATTTTCTTCTGCTAAATTGCATAACACGATTCGATTCATGAATCAATTAGTTTTCTCTGTAATGTTGAAACATATAGTACAATTTTATATTTCCAAAATATTCTCCGCATTGTTAAATAAGTGTCACCAGAGTTCAATTTTTGTTCTCAAATAATTTGTCGATGTTAAAAATTGGAGATTAAAACGGTCAAACCCTCAACATCGGGGCTAAAATTGTCAAAAACTCTAAATAGGACGTCCTTTTTTAATACGAATATAAATAAAGGTAATTGATTAATTTAATTATTCCTTTAATTATTGTCATTAATAGTACTAAGCAAAAACATTTTTGTAATAGAAAAAATGGTTAATAGTGTAATATAGGTAAAACAAAGATTGATAAGTTTAAACTACTTCTTGACTCTTGAAGATGGTTTCGTTGATGCCTTGATGGGACTTCATCCACTAATTATTGTCCTCATTAATTAAAACATTCCTTATAGATTGCTTTCTACTTTTAGTTCCATTTTATTTCACCAAAAATATCAATAGCTGTTACATATGAGAATTTAAATAACTTGAAGTAGAGCACCAAAATATAACCTACGGCAGGGGCACTATATACAATAACGAACGTCTTATAATACATCTAGGGGTAGCAATGTTGTTATCGTGGCATTAAGTAGGGATATTTGTACAGCTTGTCCGAGACTTTTATACCATTGTCAAGATCATGTACACAACAACATACCAACACGCTGCTGATGAAAAATGATTCATAAAATCTCTTACATTAATGTCTAAAAGTTTACAAATCTTGTCAGATAATGTGACTTCTCGAATTTTGGAACTCAAATTCCGTCACGAACTACAGTTATCATTCATAAGAATTTCTATTTTTTGTTTGTTTAATGATAAGTAAACATTTCCTACTAAATTAAAGACCAAATTCAACGAGAAAAATGATTTGTTGGAGGCTAAAAGCTAGGTACCTTAATTTGTGGAATTAAATGTTGATGATTTGATAGTACGTATGGAAAGGTATATACTTCTAGAAGTGTTAGGCAACAAGAAAGAAAATCGTATATTTGTACAAATCAATTATCACAGTGGGAGATACAAATTCTTTGAAAGAGATACATTTTTTATGAACCAGAAAAAAAAAAAAAAAAAGAATTCAACGGTGGAGGAACAATTACTTAATTCAATTGTTGAAAAAAAAAACAAACAAACAGTAAAATGTACTACTGTAACCCATAATAATTAGTAGGAGTAATATTATTCCAATTCAACACAGGAATATTTCATCGATCAAGGTTTGAAAATTTCAATATAATAAAAAAAGAAAAAAAAAAAAGGCTGAGAATATTAATTGAAGAGAAGATATATATATATATATATATATATATATATATACCCTATATAATAGAAAGTAATATAGGCTTCATCTAAATTTACCACATGGCTGCCACATAAGCTTAAAATTTAATAAACAATGTGGCTACATAGCTGCCACATAAGCAATTATCTCTTTTTCAAATTATAGTGTACGTCTCTCTCCCTTCCTACATTCATGGTACTTTTTTTTTTTCTCGAAAGGTCATTCATGGAACTTAATTTCATCAGTTTCTGACTTACATCCGTCTCTCTCCCTTCCTACATTCATGGTATTTAATTTCATCCGTTTCTGACTTACAGCCTTCTATCGGTCACATGGAATCATATATATCTATCCTATATAATAGAAAGTAACATATCTATTATATAAAGGTGCCACGTGGCTGCCACATCTAGCCTATAATTAATAATGTTAAAGATGACATGGCTGCCACATTGACAAATAATTTAATAAATATTTTTGCTTTTTTATGTCTATATTAGATTTTTAATTTAACCATTCATATGAATACCACGTAAGATTAATATTTAAATTTATTGAACGCATAAATTTTATTTTCTCTTTTTTAATTAAATAATATTTTTCTTTGTCTTTACTAACCTCTTAATTTATTTTTTCAAATTCTATATTAGATTAACTTCGTATTATATAAGGATCATCTATATGTATAAATAATCATGTTCGTCAAAAAAATATTAATAATCGTAAATATATAGATATATATATGCATAAATCTTTTCTATTAATATGTATATAACTTAATATAAATTTTGGGTTAGAAATGTATGTAAAATATCGAACGTTTATATTAATACATAGTTTATTTTATTACTAATAAATGCATGTTTTAGTATATGTAATGGTGAGTGAAATATAATATTAGTTCATTAAATTCATTTTTATTTTCTGTACTCTTTATTATTGTTATCCACTAATCTCTTTTTAATTTTGTGACTTTTCATGTACTATTAAGTTTCAAAAAGACTCTTGCTTATATGATGATTATTTACTTTGTTCACATCAACTTCCTTTATTTAATTTGCAATTAGTAAATGATTAATTATTTGAAAACTTTTGGTAATTCACACAAGAGAATGAATAGACACTTTACAATCTCTCTCTCTCTCTCTCTCTCTCTCTCTATATATATATATATATATCTATCTCTCAATCCATTAAGATCAAAAATAACTTTCTTCTTGTTTAGAGTCCTTATGTGCATGTCCAAGTCACGTTAATTGGACAACTTTTCATAATATATGTACTTCCATTTAGAATATAATTTTCTCAATCTCTTATTCGAATTTGCAAGTTTGTGCATGTTCTACTCCAATGAAAAACAATGTTTCCCTATCCAAATCTACAAAATATGTCTCTAAATTCACCTCATCATCATCAGAAGAAGAAGTTGACAAGAGGCGAGGAAAAAGGAAGCAAATAGAGTAGGCACGCCAATTCTATGTATTTGAGAAAAGATTTCAAGTATTTTTATTATATTTGACATATATTTCTTCTTTTTAACTTTGTATTTACAATCAAAAATTAATTACTATTATAATTTTTATTTTTTTTATAAATTTTATGCTGTAACATTATAATATTTTTGGGCATTCACCGTGCAATCGCATGGTGTTCCCATCTAGTATATATATAACGTTGTATATCCAATGAATTTAATTTAAGTGAACTATAATTAATGTACTTACATTAATTAATTTTATGTCAACATCGAATAATCTTCTTCAAATTCAACACAAAAATCTAAAAAGAAAATCGGCACTAGAGTGTGTAATAATCAATATAAAATTTGCGCATTAATATATGATTATTGTGAATCACTCATATAATTATATATATATATATATATATATATCAAACAATAATTTTAAAAAATCTCGTTTAATTATTCTCCTTTTTGATAATAAAAAAAATTAAAAAAAAATATATATATATATAGCTGTTGGATTCTCGAATTTATTTTTAATACCAAGAAAAAGTCGTTGAATAAAAGTTCTAGAATACCGTCATTAAATAATAACTTGACGATCGAGACCCAAAATTGAAGAATGAAAAACCCATTAATTAACATGCATGCAATAGTGGAGCCAGAGCCAAAACCCTAATGCATGCAATTTATGGGTATATTGGTTGAATTTTTATTTTTAATTTGGCACTATTACATGCAAGGCGAGTGTTACAAGGAAGGGAAAGAAAGAAGCGGGAAAGTCGTATGTAGTACGTGTTCTAAATCGGCAGAAAAACCACCTTGAAAAAATTGAGTAGGAAAAGAAATGTGTACAATTTGCATTGTGTCTTGCTTTTGGTGGCTGCAGACCTTGAATCATATTCATATGAATCAGACATATTACCGCGTATTGATTTCCAAACGAAACCTTTGATCGATCAACTATCAAATCTCCAAGAATCAGTATTATAATTATGTCGATCTGTAATAATTTTTGGATGGAACCAACGCGTTTATTAATTTCAATCACCTTTTTTCATCAAACTTTTTGAGATCGATCCAGATTGCAATATATATATATATATACATAAATGGCGCCCAGATTATGCTTTATATGTAGGCTATGAACTCGTGCGGCAAACTGAGATCGACGTTGAAAATGGCTAGTTAACTAATAAGTGATGTGATTATGCTATTATTATATATTACTCGTGGCCGTCTCATTCAAAGAGTTCATTTTGTATTACTAAAAACAGTAATACAAAGTGGATTCTTTGAATGTGACGGAGGATTATTATTGTATGAATTTACAAGGAGACCGATTGAAACTTCTCACGGATTAGTGCGCTCCTAAAACACTGACAAGAATTTACTTTAGAAAATCTTTCTTTGACCCGTACGTGTTTTTAAACGCATACTCCCTTGGATTATGGTTCATTGAATCAATCCATTTCGGATAACATGGAGTCGATCTCCATTTTTGAGCACAGTGAGAATAGAGTTTTATATAAACGAGTGATGAGATCAAAGACTACTGCGCCACAACATATATATAATGAAGGATCACATTCATATGAATGTGAACGAGATATAAAATTCCAAAAGGCACTGCTTTATTTTTTTTTTGTCCCTGTAGGCTATCCAAACGACCAGGGGAAGTGCTGATTTGTGTGGGAATTACATCAAAATATGTGGATTTGGACCCACCCTACCCTATATACTATTCCTTCCGGTCCAAAATAAAAAACGTTTTAGAGTTTTTCAAACATATTGAGAATCCATTTAAATGACAAAAAAAATCCTTAACTAGTTTAATTTAATACTCTT
Source organism: Leptodermis oblonga (assembly GCA_016801395.1). NCBI lineage: Eukaryota > Viridiplantae > Streptophyta > Magnoliopsida > Gentianales > Rubiaceae > Leptodermis > Leptodermis oblonga. The sequence goes on along the minus strand of CM028760.1, from coordinate 5,524,586 downwards.
AGGACTACTAGCTATGTAAGATAATTACTAACTCCTAGTTGGACAGGTTTAGACCAGGGTAAGTTGAGAAAAAAAAATATTATTATTTTTTCTAAAACGTCATTTATTTTGAAAATTATTACTCTTTCTAAAACAACTTTTATTTTGGACCAGAGAGAGTATTTGATTATCTTAATCCAATGAGGAATGTTTCTTCAACAAAATCGATCACATTTATATAATATATATCGTACGTGTAGTTTGAACTTTGAACAAATTATACAGGTCAGATCCCTATATCTCTACTATGTATCGCCACCCTACCCTGTATTCACACTTAATTAAGGTTATAAAATGTGACAGTTAAAACTAAGGCAGCTGTTCTTCCATTTGTACTTTTGTAGACCTTTTGTTTGTTATATACTATTGAACAAAATTCACATTGATGATTATCACCGTAATTAATTATGTTACACACGCAAGTTAATTAATTTCCCACATCGATCAAGGGATGATGGGTAAGTTTATAACATGCATGTATGTCCTAATTTTATTATTACTAGGGCAAATACATTTAGCTCTCTCGAGTTTGGTCAAAGTACAAATATTTTATGAACCGTTCAAAAGTTTTTACAAGTATACTCCCTATGTCAGGGAGTACGATATTTGAATCTTTAACCTTGCCAGAAAACACTTTTTTCTTAATCGTTGTTGCGCAAACTCTTGACATTTGCCCTCATTGTTTTAAAAAGAAAGAGATGTGCCTTTTTTTTCTTCTTCTTTTTTTTTTTTCATTAATTCATCACTAAAAAGTGTAAAAAAGATGTTGTTCGTAAAATGATAAATGATTATATATATATATATAGAGGTTTCCTTCTCACATGAATAACGATGGGGATCGATCTTTCGTCGGATTTGGATCTTATGACGTGCATTAATTCAAAACTCGATTAACCAATATACGTAATATAATATTACGTCACATTTCACGTGCAGGTAAATGAAGAAAAATGACGTAATAAATGAAAACTGTAGAAACGTGAAACTCGACGAAGTCTCTAACTACCTCTGATTCCAAAGTAAATAACTGAACCTGTTAGCTCCAAGCCATAATGTAAAAACAAATTTTTTATTTTAGTTTCTTTCAAAATACTCATTGCATTTGGTAAAACATTAAAATATCTCATGATGAGGTTTGGAAAACAAATACATTCCTAAATTTGTACGGATTGGCAAAACTGCCCTTCCTTTAGTGGGCATTTTGTCCAAAATTTGAGGTTAATTTTATAAACTTTATATGCACATATTTAGAAGGTATTTTGATGTTTTTCAAACCTTGAAAAGATATGTTCAATTTACCCAATTATTTAAGCTAATTATGCATGGAAATTTCCACCTTTGTATCAATATTGTACATAAGAAGTGATTTAGTTATTAAATATATATATATATAATTATTCAAGAGAAATTTTATTTATACATTGGCTTCTTTATGTATATATAAATATATTTCTTCGGTTTCCTTATAAAAGTTCGTTTTAAAATTGTATCTTATGACTCATAAATAGTTGTATCGTTGGACTTGGGTGTGAAATTGCCATGTGATTGAAGTTTGATTTGATCTTGGACAACATTAGAGATGTGGGGAAGTTGGATCACATGCATGCATGCATTTGCAAAATCAAAGGCTAATTAACGTTTGTAATGATATTCAGAGCTTACCGACAGCCTAACTGAATTGAAATATATGTCTTCATGTGGGAATATTAATCGATAGATCCATTTGTTTGAAGATGATGGTCAAATTAATCCTCCTATAATGTGTGTGTGATACATGAACACATTCAAGTCAAAACAAATTAGATTGCCAAGTTTTTTAGATCTAGGAAATTTTGTCTGCAAATTCAAGAAATGAAGAAACTCGATCGAGGGGAAAAAGAAAAAAAATATAATGGTAATATATAACCGAAAAAACAGAAAAGAAGAAATTGAATTTTAAATGAATGAGAAATAAACACGATGACAATATACGATCTCTATACATTCGACGTAGGTAATAAAATTATAAAAACTTAGTAATTACTTTCCTCGTTTTATTAGAAGAGACCGGTTTAAAAGTGATTATGGACCACAAGTTATAATATTAGTAACAATAGAAAAGGTAAGATTTTTTGAAAGTGGACTCTTTTATTAGAACAAAATAAATTTTGAATTTTCTAATGAAACACAGACAATATTGTATAATATTATCACTTACAAATTATAATTAAAAGGGTAAATTATATTTACTGTTCTGAAACTTTGTGAAACTATCATTATCTCATTAGGAAATTATAGTGACTTTCTTCACTAGACAAACCCTAGTTTGGATAATTACTGTTACCCTCATTAAAAAAATTGAGGAAAAAAAACACACATACTTGATGGGATTTTTGTTAGTTAATTACTCTCTCCGTTCTATTCAAACGAGTCTACTTTCAAAAAAAATTATTGACCTATTAAATGAGTTAATTTTGTATTTGTTTACATTACATATCCTTACTAATATAATGATGTACAGTTCTCAATTAAACTTTACTTATAAAGTAAGGATATAAGTGAAAAATAGTGTGTCAAATTACTTATTTTAAGTGTTGTACCTCACACAGTATAACAAGTTATATATATATATATATATATATATATAAAGTTGAAATAATATATATATAAAGTTGAAATATTAGGGCAATTAAATCAACAGAAGTTGGTGATCTAAATTATCTGTCCATTGGACACATCTTATATAAGACATAAAAATCGGTTAAGAACTTAAGAGAAGTCACCTAGAAAACAATGTTTCTTTTGGGTCCGTTTTGAAATTAAAACAAGTTCCATCATCAATTTCCTTTTTTTTTTTTTTTTCCCTCTTATACTTAATTTGACTTCCCAAAGTCAAAAAAAAAGTTGTTTTATTTGACTTTCCAACCATTGCAAAATAATCATGAAAAAGACCCTTTTATTTTAACATATTAATTGAGATAATCTAGAATGGAAAATTTTGCTATTAATTATATCATGTCAAATCAATTATATTGATCCCCAACATTTTGTTCAATTATATATTGACACCCAAAATTCTAGTAAAATTTATATCTCGTCCTTTATTAGAACTTGAATTCATGTACATTCCAAACCAATTTAGAAAGTCTGTCTATTCACTTAAAAACATATAATATTAACAAAAATATCACTACGAGGCGAATCATGTGATTGTCCATTGGTTTTTCACATCGCTCTCTACCTTTTGTTTGGGTAGAAGTGATCATCTGACGATTGACCAACTTGGCCCGGATCGTAGCCCTTGAGTTGGGTCGTAGGGCAAACCGAGTACACCAATATATTCTAAAATAATTATATATATATATATATATTTTCCACACTAAAATGAATTCCACATTCTAGAATAAAAAAGAAAATGAATAGATTGGACAGAAATTACAGTTGACTTTGTAAGTTGTTTGAATCTCATCCAATAGAATTACAAAGACAGTTAAACTAAACCGGGACTGGCGAACCGGGTCCCACAACCCTAAGTTCTAAATAAAATATAAGGCAGCGTTTTGGATGAGACAGCTTCCAAACAAGTCAAAAGATAAAATTTCTATTTCCCGTTTGAACGTAGAAAAAAGGCATGTTGGGTGAGGCGCAGTAGAAAGAAGATCGGGTTCCTGTCCCCGATGGGCCCATTTAAAATGGGCCCATGGGCCCTTCGCCAATGGTTTACCGACATGTTGTGTTTATTCGTTTACTGAAGATGGAGATGATGTTCTTTTTGTTCTTAAAAAAAAAAAAGAATCTTAATTATAAGTTGGAGTAGAGATAAACATGATTTTGTTTGCTGGTGATTTTAATAATGCTCGATCAATAAAGCCGTCCAAAGCTCTCAACAAAGGCACGTGCAGCCTCGAACACACCAACTAATTTCAATGTATGCCTAAAAATAATATAAAACTATTATAAAATATAAGAGAATACTATAGTCAATTCACGTAATCATTTCACTTAATAATTACCTATACAATTGCATTAATAATGCAACATTGACCACTATCGAGTGATTAAATGGTTCGTGAAGGGACTATAGTCTGATCCTAAAATATATACAACTAGATTAGAATGAAAAAACTGATATCGGCCACAGTGTCTTCAAGCTGAACGTGCATTTACAAACAATTTTGAACGACCTCGTTGTTTTTGTCTCTCTAAAGGTATTGTGGTGTTGAGTACAACGCATGGGTAAGACATGCTACGAGAGCATTGTCTTGAGTGGGAATTTGACGGAAATTTTGCTAGCGGAAATCGCTTGCCACACGGTTAACTCATTTTAATGATTCAAATGACCAACTCGTGACATTTAGTATTAGAATCGGCAACACAAGAAATGAGTTCTTGAGTTGGATCCAGAGGGAATATCCATGTGTGGTTCTTGGGGGTGCATTTGAGACTTCGAGTAATGGTGAGAAGCCGGGGTCGATTCGGACGTGGGCGAGGCCCTGTCGACTTACAACATCAATGTTGAGTGGCACGGGTCGCAGCACATCAATTAAGGACCGTGCAAGCATCAATGGAGTTGCGGGGTACGTAAATGTGAAACACTTAACCCATAACACAAAGGCTATAGAGAAAATGTTAATCAAGATCTTCCCATGGTTGAGAAAAAAGAGTAAAGAATAAAAAGTAAAAAACAAAAAAAGTTGGGTCATAATTACAATGATTACTCAAAACTAAATTCCGTACTGTCGGCTAAGCCTTCTATATGACAGTAACAAGTTTAATTCTCTTCTTCCAAAACACATTTTTACAATATATTTTACGTCTTATAATATCATTTTCGATATATTTTTTTACTATTTAAAATATATTATTAATAATATTTAAATTTTATTTTCAAAACTAAAATACCATGCAGCAAGAATAATTGTCAGAAAATTGGGTACAACAAATATATCAATTTTATTTCTTCAAATATTAATTGTATATTTCTCAATCATCCCCTAGCTAGCAACCAATTACCGTGTAAAAAGATTCACAAGTCAATGAGAGAGACACACCACTTGTTCATATATTTTGTGGCAATATTTACTACGTCCTATTCAAACAAAAAAAAAGTCGCATAAAGAGTCGTATTTTTATTATACTTTGTGAATAAAAAATAGTTACACCATTGTATTCTTTTAATGAAACGAAAGATATCCTCCGACCCCAACACTAACCAAAGTTAGCTGTATATAGTTTGCCTAATAATTAATCCAACCGTGGATTAAACGCTCCAATCTCCATCAATTTCCACCAATATGCAAAATTAACACATCCACCGAACACGTATACAAATTTATCACAACCTTTTTTTGATGAAAGATTTGGTGGGTGACGAAGATCAACAATGTGAACAGTCAAAAGCCTTGCTCGAAAGGGAATTCAATTAATATATTCTATATTAAATAAATTAAAGCAAAACATAGTTGATAGTATAAATATTAGGTCACCACAAAGTAGCCATGAAAGTTGGATTAGACTTCGAAAAAGACATGATGGCTATAAAAATAATTTCTCATAATTAATTAGGAGTACTAATAATTTCTAATAATTAATATGACTATAAAGCTGAAGAAGACCCTCCAACTGCATTTTTTTCTATATATATTTAATAATAATTGATCATCAAAATGATTATAAATTTTATAATTAGAAGCTATAACTAACTCTCAATTTTGGCCTTTTTTTGCCTTCCGATTTGGTTACGGATCGACTACATATAGCTACATGTTACAAATTTAACCATATAAATTTATTCGTACAATTTGAATTTCTCCTACTCTAAAGGGTCAGGAGAACTAATTAAAATTGTGAAAAGGGAATTAATTCTTCGATCCCACCATAGTTATTTCCGTTCGATGATCAACGATCAAGTCCAAAGGGCAGTTTCCGGCCATAACGATCCGGGGTGATTATCGTCGAAAAAGTTGAGATTGTTATTATTACTTGGGAGAGAAGCGAATTGTTGGCTTCCGCCATTGTTGACGATGAAGTTACTGTCGATCTGCATGGATTGCTGCTGTGGAGAAGATGAAGTTTGTGGGGATTGTGCCATTTCCATGCAGATTAGGGCCATGAGATTGGCTTGTTGGCATTGCACGTTGAGAAGCTCAGCTTGTGTCTTTGCTAATTGTGCTTGGAGTTCGTTCACTTGCTTCTGGAGTTGGCATATGGCTCCGGCGCTTCCGTAAACGGGGTCCCTCAGCCTCGCATTGGCCTCGTACACCATGCTGCTGACCGCGTCGGCCCTTTGAGGTTCTGGCAGTTCCTGAATAAGAAATCACGCATCGCGTCAATTAATATGGTCGATTTTTGAAAAAATAAAAAATGCAACTTGTGTTGCGTGACTAATTAATGCTTCCAAAGGAGGATGGCATTGGTGATGTGACTTGGCTGCGTATACTAATGAAGTCATAGGGGATGGGGTATTTTCTTTCCCTCCCACCTTCCCTCCCTTACTTTTTAAAATTCTTCTCATTTTAAAGAAAGAGTTAAGCTGTACAATTGTTTATAAGTAAGTTATAATGGGTCGAAAAAAGGTAATAAGTTGTACAAAGTTGTTGCCCGAGTCTTCTTTTATGTTTGTTTCTTTCTTTCTACCCCTAGTGCGTGATTTGGAATTTTGTTGATCATAATATATGAATGGAATAATTTGACAAAAGAAATAGTATAAAATATATGGGATATTGTAACCTTTTTTAAATGGTTGTTAATTTGTTGTTCCTTTTTATTATGCCATCCAGCGTATTAAAAAACTGTAGAATTCCCCCCATATCCCAAAGTGAACGACAAAAAGTGGGACTTTAGACTTAAATCGGAAGTCCACTGTGTGAACTACCTCCTCCAAGATTGGACCGGTTCTTCCATTAAAAGAGTTTAATATATAATTCCAAATATAACTTTTTATATAGAAATGGATGGAGAAAATACTATTTTTTTAAATTCCAACTTCTAGAAATGCAGAGAAAGACATTCTTAGTTTCAAATCTAGTGCAATGCAGGTGCAAATCAGTGTTGAAAAATAACCAAACTTTAACCATTTTAAGCTAATAGTAATGAATTAATTACCTGCAAGAACTTAATTATATTACTGGCCCCGAAGACACGATGAGCGGTGGTGAACTTGATGGGATCATTGGGAGGGAAATAAGGCGCCAAGACGCATTTCTCAGCGCACCGCCGCCGCAATATCTTGCAGGCGGCGCAAGGGCTGACGACCACGGCCGGAGCTGGGGTGGCCGGCGGGGAAGACGAGGAAGAAGGCGAAACCGAACGAGAAGACGGAGAAGAATAAGTGACGGTTGTCGCAGCGGTTGTATCACTAGAGTAACTCATAGTATTAAGTGTGTGTTTTTTGTCGGAAGAAAAGAGTGGGAGTTTTTTTGTTGATAAAACTGTGTGTGAGCTAACAAGTTAGACAAGGGGAATATTTATAGTGGAGCGGGTGTGATTCGTGATGACGTAATAAAATCTATTAATGACGTCATAATTAATCAAAAAAATAAAATGAAAAAATTTCAATTTGGCTGCGGCTTTAACCCGTTTTCACTGGGTTTGGCGTAGGGTTTATTGACTAGGTTTTGTATGTGAAAAGTCCGCAAGTTTGGAGGAAAAGTTGGGTTGGGGAGATTAAGACTAAGGAAGATGAAGAGTCAGTTTGTCGCCAAGCATTAATTGGTTTAACACTACTAAAGACTTGGTAATTTGTTTTGGTTCTTGTGTTTGGTCCGCGGAGGTTGTTTTTTCGTACAAATAAGGAAGTTACAGTGTACAAATTTGTTACTTAAGCAACATGTGGACAACATGTACCAATCGATGTAATAACACGATAACATAAGATCGGTTGTACCACGTAAAATATAATGTATTTTGATTATGCTATTTGTCTCGTATAATTTTACATTATATTGCGTGATAATATGAATTCATTTTTTACGTGAGTCTTTTTCCATTTTTTTATTATGAAAAAGAAAATTGTAAAAATAAATTAAATTAAATTAAAATAATTTTTTCTAGAATTATAAATAATGATGACTGACGCCAATATAGAAATTTAAGTCGGTACTACGGATGGTCAACGAGTCATGTTGGTCTAAATATCAAGTCCTGCGTATCCTTTCCACACACACACACAGATATATATATATATATATATATATATATATATATATGTTTTGCCCTTGTTCTTGATTTGATCAACGGTTATATTACTACTATTTATAATTTTTTTAAAATTTTTTATGAATGTGTTGGAATTCGTCTAGTTATGATTGATAATTGTACTTATTTTTTGACAATTTTTTTCTCATTTTGGAGCACCTATATACGATCCACATTTGGCATTATATACTCTTACACCACGATCGGGGACTTGCACCCGCACACCACGTCAGGAACAGGTACTGATCACCACTTTCGGGGACTATACTTGCACACCACGTTGAGGATGGGTACTGAACCACTATCGGGGACGGGTACTGAACATTACTATTGGGAGTGGGTACTAAACACAATGTTGGAGACCACGTCAGAGGGGACTTGTACATCACACAAACATACCACCACCGGGGTAGATTCCTAATTCGAACCTTTGATCTCATGGACTGCGCACTAACTGTTTTACCACTTGATTTATTAACTACAGATTAATCAACTATTACATTTCATAATTAAATTAAGGAAAAGCGTAACGAATTTACCTGGCGCAGACGTTTTCACTAGTTTAACAACGTTTCCCACGCTACCATATAAGATCACAATTAATTGGATCGAGAAACTACACTTATAATTATCAACAGAAAAATAAAATAAAATAAATAGAGGAACTACACATTCCTACTCTCTAATTTGGAACACTATTTTGTGGTTCATTTCCATTTGTTTTTTGTAGCATTTTCTATAATACTATTTAAAATTTTGTGACCTAACTATCCAAAACTCACGTGCTTGTGTTAGAAGAGTCCATTGTGTAATATTAATTTCGATACTAGTAAGTGAACTTTTCTAATGAAACGGATAAAATATTATTTTCAATATTATTAAGTAAACTTTTCTTAAACTTTCATGAACGTTTAATGCAAAAGCCATTGAGACGGGCATTTTATAGCAAGTATTTTACCGGAGCTTTTCAATCTATAATTCCTGTTAAAACATATACTTTGAGTCGAATACAAGAAAGACATATTTAAAGTACACTTTTCGTTCATTAGAGAGAGAAGATCAACAAGATTTCGTGATTCATTATCGAATTTTTGACCGATATAATTAATTACTTACTATTTACCATTAGTCCACGTTTAAAATAGTAAAAATAACAATCACAAACTTCTTGTATAAATTCATATATTGTGAATCAAAATTTCTCCAAATTTGTTGGTCCTACATACTAAAATTTCTACAATTTCAGCTTCCAACTAATTAAGCTAAAGAAAAAGAAAGAAAAGCCCTTACGGTTCACGACTTAAGGAGTCTAGAAGTTGGAAGTCTTAAAATTTCCGTTTGAAGACAAAAGAATTAGCTCATCAATCTCCAGCTTTCCAAGACTTGAGTCACTGAGTTTAACCATGGAAGTCGAACAGAGGAGTATAAAAGTCAAGCCGTTAACGTTATATCAATTGCAGTACACTATACGTATATGGTAGTATACCATACGACAGCACACTCTGACCGACTCGTCGCCCGGTCACTACTTCTGAACCTAATTTCCATGAAGACGAGTTAGCAAATTAAATAAGTTTGCCGGAGTAAAATTAGGATTACAAATGTCGACACTTGAACTTATTAATCAAAATACTATTGACTTCTTACACAAGGTTAAACATGTTAGAATATTATATACAAGTAATAATTCTTAAGATCGATCTGTCTTAAAGTGATCGAGGAAATATATAGCCCTTGGGTTCCTCCTAGTAAAATGGAATTTCACATTAAGGAAATTTTGTTGTATCCAGACTAATATTAAAGATTCGAAATGTTGCCCGGCACATAAACCTATCATTCGAACTCGTTAATTCGGGCACGACAAAAACGACGGTAGCATGTGGACAGCCCTCGTGACCGGTACTACATACAATTCTACAAAGACTGGAGATGACACTGGTATTGCCCGTATCTTGAAACAAATCTAGGTCAATTGGGACCGCAATTGGATCATTTCAAGCCATTTTTCTTTTATTTCCATTCTTTTTATATATATTTTTTTAAATACGGAATATTTTTTCTAAATTGAAAACTTGTTCAAAAAGAAAATTGATAGAAATCCCACCAAATATCTGTGGCAATGAGTGTTGACGAGTCATAGATATTTTCATTAATATTGGACCAATAAGACTTTACTAGCAAGAAGAAAAATTAACCAAAAATTATACGGTCTTAAAATAGGAAATAATTTGATTGGAGGGGCTTAAGATGTAATTTAGTTGAATTCCAAAAGGCCAGTTTACCGGACCCCTCTAACCCCCTCTCCAATGGAATTTTTTTATTTTTTATATATGTATTTTATTATAAATTTTTTTTTTACATATACATACGTTGAACCTCTCAAAAATTTTGTTCTGATTCCATCGATGGGCGCCACCGGCGAGTTGCCACCCCTAGCGAGACAAAAGCACTCTCTCTAATCTCCCTAACCACCATTTCGCTACGTGGCTATTATTGGATAATGACAAACGGAAAAATGGTTTCATTAGTCAGCTCGTTTAGCACATGGCGGTAGAAAATCTGCTCGTCTTTCTATTTTTTCTTCAAAGTCATCATATTTAGTCAAGGTTGGGGTGGAAATGTATGATATAATCCAACTTAAAACGTTATAAGTAGCCAGTTAATATGAAACAAGACCTGATTAATTATCGTTTCTTATTAGAAACGATCAGTCAACCTGTCATACGATCAGGATACATACTGCAAGAAAAGAAAAAAGAAGTCGTTATGTTTAGTTTAGTTTAGGGTAAATTATACTCCGTCCGGGACTTTTCTAATAAAACAGAGGGGCAGTTACTTTGGGTGATTTACTACAATAATAGGAGTGTAAATACTTGTACAGTAAAGTATATATATGAATTACTAATCGTTGTCATTTTTAATCCCAAGTAAAAATTATCAATCGAGATAAATCATATAATTCTCGTATGCTCCTTTTCGTTTATTTATTCTATATTAAAGTGAAAAATCAAATTCTAACCCATTTTACACTTTCTCTTATATTCCACTAAAAAGTCATCTAAAATCTAGGTATATTCCACTAAAAGAGTTTTATGGTATAATTGTTTATGAGTCACAAATTTTAAAATAGATTATTGTAATAGAACAAAGATAATACTTTCTCTGTTCTATTAAAAAAGTTCACTTTAAAAAAAAAATTTGTTCATTAAAAGTGTTTACTTTTATTTTTTTTTACCCGTTCTACCCTTACTAATATAGTCATGCGTGGTCCACAATTATCCTTACTTAAAAAGTAAGGAAATAAATGGAACAAATTATGTCAAATTTTTTTAAGTATTATACATCAACATTCATAATAAATTGTACCTTTGTCAAGATGGGCTCTTCTAATGTAACGGATAGAATACTACTTTTTCATTTTACATTACATTATAAAATAGTGTCATGTAATAATAATTTTTGGCATAAACACTCGATAACACTATATCACCCTTATTTATTTATTTATTTATTTATTATGAAATAAGAACCAATCATGGTTTTCATCTGCCTCGATAACACTATATCACCCTTATTTATTTATTTATTATTATGAAATGATAACCAATCATGGTTTTCATCTGTCTTTGGACCCACGATCTAGGAATTGTAGATGAAGCGTCTTGCCCTTGTACTCGACAATTATATACATTGGAATGAACATATATATGATCATTTCTAATAGAATTCACGATAAATATTAGACAATGAAAAGAGTTGATTATCACTTTTGAGGGATTAAGACAGTCTTTTAAATTGTAAGTAACCAAAGACAAATAAAATAAAAAAACTTTCGTGTTAAGGAACTATTTTTGTAATTCAATCTTTATTGTTAACTACTTGAAGCCTAGAGGATCATTTTTATTTATTTAATTTTTTTTTTGAGATGGATATTTTATTATCTTAATCAATGATTAAAACCACCAACTTTTGGTTGGTTAAATGATGTAAAAGCTTCGCATAAAGATTCTATGATCTACTGGCTCTGTTCTCTTGTGGCTTTGGTAGAGGAAATTTTATTAGAGGGAAGTTTTTTGTTAAAAATTTTTTGGAGGGAAGTTTTTTTTGGAAAATTATGTAGGTGAGAGATAAAAAAGTGTAATAATTGTGTTATTTTTTTAATTTATGTGAGTAGGTATTTAGAGGAAATTTTAAAATTTTAATTTTAAATTGTTAAAAAAATGAAGTTGTTTTTTTGTGTAAAGTTTTGGAAAAAAAAAAGTGATGATTCTCTATCAAAGCCACAAGAGAACAGAGCCACGCTTTTACTTGTATGGTTGGTCTTTTTATTACTATTATCTTGTACGTAATGATATATATATATATATATATATATCAAAAGCCATTTACTATATTATCCCTCGTCTAAAGTAACTACTCTATTTTGTTCCATTAGAAGAGTCAAATTTGAAAAATGTATCACTTATTATGAGTTGCAAGGTACAATAACTAAAATAAGTAATTTGTCACCTTTTTTTTTCCACTAATGTCCTTACTTTCAATGGTAGATTATTTGTGAATTATATATAACTATATTAATAACAGTACGAGAAGTTAAAAACAAAATCAAAAGTGGACTGATTTTCTAATGAAAAAAAAAAAAAAAAATTTAAACTGGACTATTCTAATGAAACAGATGTTTAAATAAACGTAATAAATTTATATTTAATATTAATTTAATAATATAAAATGGAATATTAAATTGAATAGGTGAATTTTTAAAGATAAGTAGACTATGCTCCCCTCTCTTATTACACTAATTGAGTTAAGAATAATGTTTATTTTCAAATTTGAAACACCAAATAAAATTATAACATTTGATGAAAACGAAACCATAATATATTTATGGAAAGCAAGTACGGCAAATATGAATGTGGAGACAGACCTAAACTTTTTCAACCAAAATCGAGAATTCAACTTTGAGCTTTTGGGATGTCAAATGAGAAAAGGTACCCCAAAAAAGGGTTACTCCCTACACATATGGACCCCCAACTCTTAGAATAACTATTTGTAGACTATTTCTAGAAAATATTAATCTATCTGTCCCATTAAAGATTTCGATTTAACACCTTAAATAAGTAATCTGATACGATAGTTTTCATTTATATTTTTTTTTTAAATAAAAATTAATTAAGAATTACATATTATTATATTTGTAAGAATATATTAGGTAAACATATTTAAATTGGACTATTCTAATGAGATGATTTTTTAAAAAAAATTTTAATATAAACTTTTTTTTTATAGGACGGAGGGAGCAATAATAATAACACTCAAAAACATAAAATAAAAAAAATTAAATAAAAAGGAAAAGAAAAGAAAATTAGTTACTTGATCATCCGCTTACGCGTACGTTTTGTGAAAGTCTTTGAGACTTTTTAATTGGCAAAAATGGCACAATAGTCTTAACAGGATTCTAATTAGTTTCTTTGTAGTCGTATAAGTCCAAAGAGATCCCCCTAATTTCCAACTTTTATAGAATATAAATTAATAATGATGCTCCTAGTTACGTATGCAAATTAATAGTGTTTTTTTATATTTATTTTCATTGATTTAGGGAATTATTTATTTTCATTTGCTATGTATATTCACACTTTAATCTGTCTCGTTGAAATATTGTCTTATTTCTCCGTCCTATTAAAAAAAAAAATCACGTTTGGAGTATACATTAATTATGACTCATAAATACGTGTTATTCTACTCTTCTGATTGAACATTGAGTATTTGTTTGATTTTGTCAAACCCTAGCCACATTTGTCTGATTCCTTCTCTTTTTTGGCTTGCTCATCTTTTTCCCTTAATCCTACAAATTCTAATAGCGATTTTGGAATTTAGGTCAAGTAGAAACTAATGAAGTCCAATTCCAACCAGCTGAAGTGGACAAAGGTGACTGACACCGACTCATGATGAGACTAGGTTAATATACGATAAATTTCGCACGTAACTGTAAAATCACAGTGATCTAAATATTGGTAACGAGATAAATCTTCAATTGTCATGTCACAATGACTTCTTACAACTAGTGTGGATAGTGATGAAATGCTTTAGTATTAAAAAGGATCAATTAGTGGAGAAAGTTGTTATTAGTAAGTAGACTGTAGACTTGTCGCATTCCATCTCTTCCACTACAAAGCGACGACGTTTCTTTCCGTTAGCTCAGGACTAGGCTTTTGCGTGTGGACCAGGGGAACCAAAAGTTTACAAATTTATGATGATTACTAATTTATTATGAGCCCACCATTTTTTTTTCTTTTATTTTTTCCCCAATAATTGTTTTGATTTAATTGGGACCAGTAATTAAATTTAATTTAACGAACCTCAAAAGCGTGTCTTCAAAGTTGAAATGAAATGAAGGCAAAAAGCGGGCATTTACATTTTACATCATTGGGTTCCAGTTATTTTGGACGACTAGAGTTTGATTGGTTATGTAGTCTTACGTTAATTTCTTCGTTTCGTGGACTTTTTGGACATCTTATGTAGGAAATTTTGATTTTGCGGCAGTAAATTTTTGTGGGGGTAGATAACTAAGATATTTAATTTTTTCTTATATACATTGCTTTCATGATAAATATGTCACATAAGGAACACTTGTTTGACGCCACGCCACGACGTAGATATCACTTTAGAAGTAACTTTTCAATAGCGGAACTTGAGTGTCAAAATTGAAGGAGTCAATATCATTAAATTTCGTCTGTAAAGGTCAAATATTTATTTATTTATTATTTAGTTTTACTAAATTATAAATACTTTCTAGTGAAAAAAGAAAAAGTTTTTACAGAGACCTGACCTATAGTAGGCTGGTAGCCTTTAAGATCTTCCGCCACTGTTAACTTTCTATACCTATGTACGATTCATTATCGTGTTATGGGATCTTTCACATATGAAAAAGGATTCTTAATTCTATATGAATCGGTGAAAATTGAAAGAGATTATTTCATTCATCGGGTACTATATAAAGATTAATTATTTCATAGTTGGAAGGTAAAGTATAAATATCTTATCACTATTGGTTTGGTGTACGATTAAATGCACTAAATAATAGTTTTAAAAGTGGACCGTTTTTATTAGTATGACTATGGTCTAATTTGGACCAAATGACTAATTAATCAACTTTGTTATACTTGAAGAGTAAACCGAAGCGTTTATAACTTTCAAATCAAAGTATTTCAAGATAGAAGTTAGGGATAATTAACATCAACTATACCCTCTTCTTTTGTCTTCAAACCACCTGTTCCGATAACGAAAAATTATTCAGTACAACAGGAAAGTGTTGTTTTTGCCAAACGTTTGACCTTTTTTTCTTTTTGAATGTTCAACATTATATTGGAGAGCTAACGCTAAAACTTATATAACTATCTTTCTCCCAACTGACCCTAAAGAAAATGTTTATTGCTATTTTGCTCTCCCTAAAGACAAAAACAAATTCATTATTACTATTACTCCATTTGCTTTTGAAGGAATAATAAAAAAGAAAAAGGGCAAAATCGTTGGCATTACATCATTCTGAAATTGAAGTCAAGAGAAGAATCAAAGAGAAGCAAAAGGATATGCAAATTAATTGAGCAAGTGAAGTGAAGTGAAACAAACTCAATGTAGCATTATTAATTGCAACATTAAAGAAGAACACTGGTCGGTCAACGTAACCAGCATTATGTCAAGTGCTGTATCAATCTATCTTAATGCGAAAACGAATTATCTGTCTTACTTTACGTGTTCTGTTGTTTTACTGATGTCTCAAATTAAACTTATTTAGTCATAAAAATAAAAGAAATCGAATGAATGAGTGACATTTAGTCATAAAAATAAAAGAAATCGAATGAATGAGTGACAAAATAAATTTACGGTGACCTAAATTAGACAGATAACTCCCATCCCGAAATCATGAATACGGCCGGCCAACCCCAACCCCAACCATTTAATGAAAGGATGATCATCATCCATTGAACGGTCAAAAATCTTGCATGTTCATGTTCTTCAATCTTCATCACACGAAGAAGATTAGATCATAAACTTTGGTTTGGTTTTGCCAAAAACGGTCATTTTTCACGATTTCTTCTTTGACCGAAACTTTATATAGAATGCAACAATAATAATAATAATATGATGATCTTGGCATGCAAGAAACGAGGAGGTGCACTTTGTTTCACGACAAAGACCAAAGACCAGCCGCTTCCTATTTAATTCCTCTTCAACTACAAACTTAACCTAATTTGTAACCCTCATTTAACGTAGTATTAATATGCACGTACGTGCGACGCCTGTACATTCTATCACCTCATAACTCGATACGTTAACTCATTTTAAGGGACATGTTTGAAAACATAGTTTTAGAAGAAAAAAAAATTAATGTATGAAATGTATTCACATGATATATAAAAAAAGATCATATAATATATATATATATATAATGTATTATAGAAAACTAAAATTAAGATCATGAAATAACGAACATAATTGAATTTTCATGTATACTTATGCTTTTTCATAGTGTCTAGAGGCCGAGCCTTCTAGACACATTGACTTAATGGAATTTGTATTACCAGCATGAAAACATTACAAAAAGAAGGTTAGGTTACACGTGGCAAGCGGGTGAAATTCGGGCATTCTTTTAATTATTTTATATAGAATATATTTAATTTAGTCTACTTCTTAATTCTAAATTTGTCTCTTCCAATAATATATTTGCAAGTCCCTCAATTTCAATGGAGGAATCACGTTTTGATTTTTATTTTATTTTTTTACTTTTGTCGTTCATAATTAATCCACGATTTGAAAGAAATGTCATGACTGGAGAAAATAGTGGCAAATTTAGTAATTCAAGTATTGTGCATTTAATTAAACTCCTAAAAAACTATACATTTTCGACTTCTAAGAAGACCGACCTATGATTCTGTTTTGCATTTGCATCTCATGGCACAACCCTTACGTTTTAAAGCTACCGACACTCTCTCCGTTTCAGAAGTGAACTCTTCTAATGGAACGGAGGAGGGAGTAATATTTTGTGAAATCTCAAATTTCATTTATTTTTTCTTTTTCTTTTCGGGTCCGTCTCGTGGTTTGGATAAACATTAGGATCCGTTAAATAATTTGTACAAATCTCATATATATATATATATATATTTCTGTAATTTACCTATAATTATAAGCAAAAGCTAATTAGTTTTCTCTAAAAAATAATTCCCTTAAAAATACGTTGGTAATCAAAATGCAGTCCCAAATGGTAATAATAGGAAAATGAAAGAAAATTTAATGCAAGAATATATGCTCATCTTTAGTCTTGAGGTGGTTCCAATTTCCATGGAGAAATGATAAACAGCCCCACACGGGTTTGAGTTTAGGGGAGGTTCTTTTATGAATGATTATGATACTTCTTCTTCTTCTTCTTCAACAACATATTAATTAATTTCCAAGTTCCAATCAAGACCGCCAGGAAAAAAGGAGAGGGGAAAGTCACTCGGCACGATTCACAGCTAGCGGGGTGTTTAGTTTCAGGGTTTGAAAATCAGGAAACGAAACGATAGAAAAAGTCCCATTTTGACATATGAGTTTGGTTCAGAATGAGAAATCAAGAATCATATATATCAGTATAACTAAAAATGAACTAAATACGACTTTCAGTTTTGATTCTCGTTTGGTTCAAACTTACTATTAAACTCATACTTATGTTAGTTCTAGACACTTAAACCAAACGTCTCCTTAAGTTTCAATATTAGGTAGCAGTCCTGTTATTGTTTGGACTTTTTAAGGTACGTAGATTAATAGTGGGAATCTGTGGGATTCTACTGTAATTACAACGTAAGTATTTATTGTTCATGGGATGGGACCATTTCTTTGGTACTGTAACTTTGAATTTTCAACTGTTGAGCTTCTAGGCCAATTGAATTTTCAGTGGTTTTTTTTTTTTTTTTTTTTGGTCATTTTTTTCACCTTCAAAGGTTTACATTTTGGTCGAAATTATTGTCTGGATATGACATGATGTGTGAGTGATACAACTATTATACATTAGGGAACTCGAACACCAGATAAGTTATATTAAAGTAAGTGTAGAGAATGGAATAAATCCTATTAATGTTACTTTGTTTAGTTGTAAACAGCAATTCTACTTTAATTCTTATGTCAGGTTAACCCGAATTTGAACCAACTCAAATACTAACAAATTTGGTTCTTTTCAAGTTCAAGTTTCATGAAACTCAACAACTAAATTTTTATCCACTATGTAATGTCGATTATATGAATCATATCTCACCAACAACTAAATTTGATATTCGAACATAACATGTTATGTTTGTTTTTAAGTTGTTTTTCAATTCCTTTTAAGTCGTCTTCTACCCTTTTTTTTTTCTATTAATTAATGTCTTTCTATTTTCTTTACTAGAGCATTTAAGAATCTAGTACACGTCCAAACCATTTTAGACGTATTTCTCTCATTTTGTTCCATCTATTGGAGCTACTCAACCCCAACCAAACTGTATCACTCAACCAATAACCAAGGTGTTCAGCTCAAAAACCCAAACCAAACCGAACACCGCAGTTCTGGGCAAGTTGAGTTTCCGTTTTTGCTTACCCCCTAATCCAAGCTGAGGATTAAGAAATTAAGTATGCAGTATGAAACGGGGGATTTAGCAATCAATATGAAAACGTGACAATCGATTAGAAACTGGTAAAATTAATTACTTTAAAGAAAGAAAGGAAAAGAAAAAGGACATGTCATTATCTTCCCATGTTTAAACGAAGACTACTGTCTGTCTTATTTAGTCTCTAGTTGAGTTAGGTTCGGCTTGACCTCTTCTACTACAGACAACCAAAAAACCTCCAACATTTCAACAAAACCTTTGGTTTCTACACAGTTATTTCTAAGGAAACAACAATCCAATTCATCATCGTCACTCAGAAAAGAAAGGAAAAGAAAAGAAAAAAAAGCATCATAGGTGCTGCCAGCAATAACCACTAAAGACTATACCAGACCTTGCGTTTGTGTTGCTGAATGTTCTTGATGTGGACCTGCAAATTGAAAATTGAGATGGGTTTTGATTCAAACTATAAAAAAAGACCATAAACAATAAACCCCGATGACTACGATGAAGCCTAAAGGTTTCAACACAAAAATTTCCACTACTGTCACTAATCAGACAAGATATTGTAGTCAAATGACACTGTTTTGATGTAGTTATCAAGTTTTATAAGCAAATGTACACTGCTCAGTGAAGGGATGTCTGAAAGAAGTTTTATCAGCCTCTTATGTTTTATCTACTGGAATTGTCGATCAATCAGAATCATACCAGAACAAAGCTACACATACATTTCAACTATTTAGATTGACCCGCCAGATAGTACCCGTATGTGTGAAGCAGACAGCCCCAAAGAAATAGCTCAGATTATTTTATTCAAGATAAGGAATCACCGATGAATCCAAAACTCCAAAACAGAACTTGGTTTCTAAAACCTTGTTGCTTGAAAGTGAAAGTTAAACACACTATCTGGCTATAGATATTACAAATAAAAAAGGGTGACCTGTTCTGATTCAAGTAGCTCCGGCAGCATAAACTGGCATGGGCGCAGCTACCATTTCTCAGTTCCGGAACAAAGCCAGTATAGTCACTACAAAAATTGGTTTCTACATTATAAATTTACTTCGAATGATTTTGCTTCCCTGCAAGAGACATTAATGAATTGAGTCAGGAATGCTACTTCATATAACCATAAAAAAACTATTTATTCTGTAATAATAAAGATTAAGAGACTTCAACTCAGCTACCTATTCAGCTATGAGGGTAGATGATGCGGATTGTAAATTTTGACTGATTGCAGCTCCGTTCTTGTCAGTAAAGTAGTCCTGAAGTGCAATCATCTCAATCTTGCTACCTTTTAGGCTTTTGATTGCTTCAGCAGTAGCCAAAGCACCGGCCACTGTTGTAATTGTAGGAACTTTGTAAGCAAGAGCCATCCTCCTCAACTTCCGGCCATCAATCTGGTCAAGGTCATCACCAGAACTTGTGATGACAATCAACTGAATCTGCCCGTTGGCAATCATATCAGCAGCATGAGGTCTCCCTTCATGCATCTTTAATACTCGCTCCACTGGGAGGCCTTCTAACTCGAGAACTTGTGCTGTTCCTGAAGTTGCAATAATATTGAACCCAAGTGCAAGGAAGGCTCGGGCAATTGTAGGAATTTGAGGTTTTGTCATGTCACTTAAACTGAGGAACAAAGTTCCAGAAAAAGGAAGCTTTTGTCCAGCCGCTATTTGAGCCTTGGCAAATGCAATTGAAGACTCGTAGTAGATACCCATTACCTCTCCAGTACTACGCATTTCAGGACCTAGAAGCACATCACAGCCCTGAAATTTCTCAAAAGGGAGGACAGCCTCTTTAACAGATACATGACTCGGTATAACCTCTCTAGTGAACTGTAATTCATGAAGGGACTTCCCTGACATGACAAGAGAAGCATACTTAGCCAGTGGGCGCCCAATTGCCTTGGACACAAAGGGAACAGTTCGGGATGCACGTGGATTCGCCTCAAGCAAGAAAACATCACCAGTAGCTGTAATGGCATATTGACAATTCATGAGCCCACAAACTTTTAACCTCCTTGCCAATTTTATAGTCCAGGACCTAATTGTGTCCAAGCTTGATGGAGAAACCGTTTTTGTGGGAAGCATGCAAGCTGAATCACCAGAATGGACTCCGGCTTGCTCAATGTGCTCCATTATTCCGCCAATTACAACATTGCCGTGCAAATCAGCAAGTGCATCCACATCTATTTCTATAGCATCAGATAAATATCTGTCAATCAAAACAGGACGCTCTGGGTCCACCTGAACAGCAGTTTCAAGGTATCTCACAAGTTTGTCATCACTGTAAACAATCTCCATTGCTCGGCCCCCCAATACATAAGATGGCCTGACAACCACAGGGTATCCTATAGCTGCAGCAATAGCAAGAGCATCTTGTTCACTCTTGGCAATGCCACCCTTCGGTTGCTCAATCTGCAGTTCCTCAATAATGGCATTGAATCTCTCCCTGTCCTCAGCAGCATCAATGGAATCAGGCGATGTACCCCAGATACGAACATATCCATCTCCACTTTTACATTTTGGCTTGTGCTCATCTAAATATTGCTGAATTGGAAGGGCCAGTTTCAATGGTGTTTGACCTCCAAACTGCACAATTATGCCATCGGGCCCTTCTAAGTCTATTACATTGAGAACATCTTCAACAGTTAGCGGTTCAAAATAGAGACGATCGCTTGTGTCATAATCTGTAGATACAGTTTCGGGATTGGAATTCATCATAATTGTTTCATAGCCAGCATCCTAAATTAGAACAAAAGAATAGTTAAAACAAAAAACCCAGCAGACTAGAAATTCTTGACTGTATACAGTACATAAAATAACAAGTACATTACTATAAGAGTACTTCCAAGACTTATACATTTTCAGTACTATCCCTTGCTGCACACACTTTTTTTCTTTCCCCAAGTTATTATGGTTCATTGAGTATTAGATACTGGTAACTGGTAAGGGACAGCATTTAAGTTTTGGTGGAAGCAAATTTGATGTATCTTGAGCTTCTTACAGCCATTTCACTAAAATGTCAGAAGTTTAAAAAAAAAAAAAAAAAAAAAAAAAAAAAAAAAAAAAAAAAAAAATTCTATTCTTGATAATCAGCTAATGACCCATTAGCATTTATGCGTGCAGGCTAATATGAATTTGCTTTACATTGACAAATATAAGGATGTAAAAGAATTCACTGATACCATCAAGTTCACATAATTATCCCATCAAAATATGTGACATCTTCACATGTTAGACGATGTATTCAGATAGAAAAACATTCAGGAAGGACACTGCATAGTTAACATGCTACACCTCTAAGAGTTCAAGAACCATTGCTGAGAAGAACGCGGAAAAGAGGGCTCCTTAAACGCTTAAAAGGGTTAGAAACTTGGAATATAAAGTACCTGGAGAGCAAAGGACGTGTGGCAGCAACAGTAGTCAAATTCAATTCCTTGTCCAATTCGATTTGGTCCACCACCTAAAATCAATACCTTTTTCTTCAGTGTAGGAGCTGATTCACACTCAAAATCATAAGATGAATACATGTAAGGAGTATTTGCCTCAAATTCAGCAGCACATGTATCTACTCGCTTGTATGTTGGTTTAACACCCACTGACAACCGCTTCAAACGAACTTCTTTCTCTGTGGTTTTTGTAGCAAATGCTATCTGTTTATCACTAAAACCTCTTTTTTTCACTTCATATAGATCATCCTTCGTCAGATCAGACAGCTTATGAGACAAAAGATATTGTTCCACCTCAACAAGCTCCTTCAACTGAGTCAGGAACCATTTGTCAATGAAACTCAGCTCATGGATGTCATCAACCTTCATCCCCCTCTTCATTGCTGCATATATAGCATGGATACGTTCTGGACTAGGGACTCTCAGGTTATACTTCAGACGGTCCCAATCCCAATCCAGTTCGTTGATCTGTGCACAACCCCAGCCCGAGTAGCCACACTCCAGTGATCGCACTGCCTTCTGAAAGGATTCCTGGAATGTCCTACCTACAGCCATGGATTCACCAACAGACTTCATCTGGGTTGTCAGAATAGGCTCAGATCCGGGGAATTTCTCAAATGCAAACCGGGGTATCTGCATTGTGAACATTAGTTAGTATAGAAGGAAGTGGGGAAGAATATTAACAGACATCAGAGCATAAATATTGCTAGCATAGCCAATTTACCAAACTTCTATAAGAAAATAAATAACCCAGCATACACGTAGTAGAGACTTTAGAAAAGCAAAACTAGAAAGCTTATTTCATTTATGCACCAACATATTTGACATACAACCAAAGAAAAAGTTATTCTCTGGATGAAAACATGAACCATGATTATTGACTAGTTTATTGACATCAATACACCAAATAAAATTAAATACAGATCAGAAAATTATAACAGGAAACTCAACTTGAAATCAAACTATATTAACTCAAAAAGAAAGTGATCACCCAGATTTACAAACTCGGTAGAAACTATAGCTTCAAAACTTCAGACTCAAAATATCATGACCAAATTATCAGATAAAAGATTAAATCTTTAGCCTATTTGTTCAAGAAAGCTGCATGTAAACTCTGACTAAGTATGTGAATGAATTGTGGATAATTTACCTAGGAAAAACCGTCAACCAGAAACCACAAATAATTCAGTTTCTCAAAAATCAATAACTATAAGTGTAGGCCTTGATACTAGTGTGTAGAAGGAAAGTAACCCACTAAAGTTCAAGGTTATAGTTGTCAGATCTCATTTGAAAAGCTAAGTAGAACTGGTAAATACTACAATGACTCAGTAAACTTGGCTTGTTCTTAATGATGTTTTAAAACGTGGTTTTGAAAACATGTTTTTGGAAAATAGTTTTATAATGTAGAAAGTGTATTGGAAATGTAAAAAGGTATAGCTGAATAGTAAAAAATTGCATTGGAAATAATGAAAAATGATTATAATATATTAAATTTACTGTAGAAACCAAAACCAAAAACAAAAACAAAACCAAAACAAAAACATCCATAAAGAACAGTATTATGTAAGTCTCATGAAAAAAATATACAGCAACAGAATTTCAAAAGCTGAATCTTGGATTGAAATTTTACCTTGGTTACCACATAGTCAATGGAAGGTTCAAAACTAGCAGGGGTTTTCTTCGTAATGTCATTAGGAATTTGGTCCAAGGAGTACCCAACTGATAATTTTGCTGCCATCTTTGCTATAGGGAAACCAGTTGCTTTTGAAGCCAAAGCTGAAGATCTTGAAACTCTAGGATTCATCTCAATCACCATTACCTCTCCATCAACAGGATTAACAGCAAATTGAACATTTGAACCACCACATTCAACTCCAATTTCCCTGATTATGGCAATGGAATAGTCCCTAAGCCGCTGGTACTCTTTGTCTGTCAAGGTTTGAGCAGGAGCAACAGTGATAGAGTCTCCAGTATGAATGCCCATTGGGTCGATGTTCTCAATAGAACAAATGATGACCACATTGTCTGCCAAGTCTCTCATAACCTCAAGCTCATACTCTTTCCATCCCAACAGAGACTTCTCCACTAAAACCTGAGAAGTCAAGCTAGCTGCAATCCCAGACTTACATATAGCCTCAAACTCCTCCTTGTTATAAGCAATACCACCTCCAGTCCCTCCCAATGTGAAAGCTGGCCGAATAATCAACGGAAACTCCCCGATTGATTGGGCAATCTCAAAACACTCCTCCAGAGTAGTCCCAATGCCGGATGGAGGAGTCTTGAGGCCAATACTCTTCATAGCTTGCTTAAATAATTCCCTGTCCTCAGCCTTCTTAATTGCTTCCAGCTTCGCCCCAATCAACTCGATACCATACTTTTCAAGCACCCCACTTTCAGCCAATGCCACCGCAAGGTTAAGGGCTGTCTGCCCTCCCATTGTGGGCAACAAAGCGTCAGGCCTCTCCTTCTCCAACACCTGCTCAACCAGTTCAGGCGTCATTGGCTCAATATAAGTTCTGTTCGCCGTCTCCGGATCAGTCATGATCGTGGCGGGATTAGAGTTAATAAGGATCACCTCATAACCCTCCTCCCTAAGTGCCTTACACGCCTGAGTTCCCGAATAATCAAACTCGCAAGCCTGCCCAATCACAATAGGCCCTGCCCCTAAAATCAAAATTTTCTTAATATCAGTCCTTTTCCCCAGTTTTTGGCCCCCAAAGGCCCCACCATTGGTAGCAACAACACTGCCATCACCACCAACACCCTGGTCACTCCGAATGCAATTCACCCCCAATCTCCTGTCGCATTTCGTGGGATGCAACACCAAGGGACGAGAGAGAAAACTCAAATTCGACGTGCTTTTCTTAGACCCTCCCTTCGTGGGATTGAAACATAACTTATAAAGAACCGATTTCGATAAGTAATTTTTCCCGTGGTTGAGGGTATATGAAGGCGACGATGAAGAAACAAGGCTAGACGAAACATTATCACAGTGGTTCACACAATAACCCATCTCTCCCACCGCCTTTTACCTCAAATCCTTCAAAATTTCAACAAAACTGCGCCAAAAAACACAACCGATCCAAACAACAACTAATTAAAATTTATACGCACATAACAACCGAAACAAAAGGAACCCAATACAAAAAACAACAGGGTTTTAGCTGCAGAGCTTAAACCACATAAACATGCATATCAAGAAATCAAAAAACACAAATAGAAACATGAATGTGGCCATTCAAGAAAATTGGAACGTGCCCATTAAACCTTCATAATCGCTAAATACATCAAAAATGCTTATTTTCTGGGGTTTTTTCCTGCTTCTTTTTTAGGAAGGAAGGGAAAAGGGGACTGCGGATGTTAGGGTTTAAGAGGTACTTACAGAGAGCTGCAGCTGCAGACGCAAACACAATCTAGTAGGCTGGTGACCGAGGATGTGACTGGATGTGGATATTCCTAAAGTTGGTGTATTAAAAATTGTTTTCACTCTGATTCCCAATAATAGGAAACGGCATTTTAACAGTGTACTGTGTAGTATTACTACTTCTGATAGAAAACGATAAGAAATTATTTCATATATCGGTTGTATAAATTGATATTATATTTATGTATTATTTTATGGCAAAACAATTAATTTTTGTCGAAGTGATAAAAAAGAAAAAATAAAGGGTTATGTTTTTTTTTTTTTTTTTTTATTTTAACTGGTCTGCTGCACAGAGATTTGGATACAACGGTGGTATCAAATAATTTTTCCAAAATAAAAGTCCCTTTGAAATAAATAAAATATATATATTTAAATAAGTGTTCATTTATACATTTCAATACAAAAAATTATTAAAGTATTAATTTTACCCCTTATCTAATTTGTCTCGTAGTGTCATTTCAAATTCAAATAAATGACACAAATTCTCATTTAACGTGTAGTTTAACTATAAACCTTTTTTTTTAAATAAAATTATTTATTTCTTTAATTTGTGTGTCTATCTAAAAGGAGACATTTTTTAAGGGACGAATAAAGTACACGGCAATATTAATGATTGGTAAGGAATGGGATTTTATTACGGAAAGAAAAAAGCAGTGGGATTTTATCACGGGAAAAAGATTAGTGGAATTACTATATCTCTTTTTTTTCTCTTTCTTTTTTTCTCTTTTTTTTTTTTTTTTTGTTCTTGAAGGAAAAGCTGTTAGGGCGGTGGGAATGATAAACCCAGAAAAGCAAGTTTATCACGCCACATCAGAAACAAAAACTCACCCACTTTTATAAACCTATCCCCAGTAACAATAAACCCAAAAAAGTAACTTCAGCACGGGTCACACTAATAAACAAATCTATACACATTTATTTATACCTTTTTAATTATAATTTATCAACTATATTCAATTATAAATTTTATTTAATTTATTAAAATATTTAATTGTGTAAAATTACATAATTCAATAAAACACATGAAAAAAAAGATAATTACAATATTATATAGAGTACGTTACATTAAAAAAAATACATAATTAAAATATCGGAAAAAAAAACTACATAATTCATAATTCCATAATTAAAACTTGAATCACTATCCTTTTTTCGCGCTAATCTCTTCAATGAGCCTCTTATGAACTGATAGTTGTCCCGCCAACATTCCACTCGTATCCTTCATGAAAATTTCGTATTCCTTTAGCTTCAACTCTTCATCTTTCTGTTTCATTCTTTCCGAATGCAATTTATTGAGTTGTTCCCGTTTCTCGTCTTCATCTTCATCAGCAACTTTCAATTTGCCTTTTCCAAATCTTTTTGCTCTTTGTTGCCCAATTGGACGGGACCGAATCGAACTCTCTGAAGTATGCCCTTCCGATTCAGAAGTTTTCAACTTTTTGTTAGCGTGTTGATCCATTTGGAGAGGAGCCCATTTCTCTAGCTCTTTCATTGTTTTCTATACGTGTATGTACTTGAAT
This sequence comes from Leptodermis oblonga, assembly GCA_016801395.1. Classification (NCBI taxonomy): domain Eukaryota; kingdom Viridiplantae; phylum Streptophyta; class Magnoliopsida; order Gentianales; family Rubiaceae; genus Leptodermis; species Leptodermis oblonga. Next base: position 5,497,367 of record CM028760.1, on the reverse strand, counting down.
GTCTTCGTCGAGTTAACTGTATTACAATGGTCTATTCTAGCAGCAAAAACATCCTCATCACTTTGACCATTAGCACGATTGCTGTAAAAATTGTTGTAGACTCCTGAGAAGGCATTAACATCAGGTATCATCGCATAGTAATGTGATTTAAGTGCAGTACCTGATCTTGTGGCCGTACCTTCCGGTCTATTTTCATTATAATAAGTCATTTTTCCCAGAACTCCTTATTCTGCATTGCCAACCTTCGAGCAATTGTTGATGGTGCCCCAAGCTTGTGCAAGACAACTTTTTTCATCGTGTAACCATGACCTCTTTGCCTTGCTGTTACGTCAACCTTTTTTTTCGTTGACGTGGGTAGAAGTGTCCTTCACACTGGGTTGTGTAGAGTGTGGTGGGAACTGTTGCACTACGACAAATGGAAATGACGAACCTATCTTCCTATCGGATGAAGATTCTCTCATGCTCAGACGTCCAAAATCGGGGGACGTCTGCGGTGGCGGTGGATACATAAACACTTGAGAATGTGACATTCCAAAGTGGCTACCCATTGCCCCCAAATTGGGAAAATTTTGCGTATTTGGCGAACCAAAAAAATATGGGAATGACTCGGGATTATTTTCGGGCATTGTGATAGAGAATTTGAATGAGGAAGACAATGGAAAAAAAATATGAATATAAAATTTTCTAATGTGAAAAAGAAATATAAAAACTTGATTAGAGAGATGAATGATTTGGATGAGGAGTAGAGAAATTTTAGAATGAATAGGTATTTATAGAAAAATAAATAGTAAGAAAAAGAATTTTAAAAAATGAAAAAGAATGCAACAGAACAAAACCAATGGTAAAATGAAGAAACAAAAAAATAATAAAAAAACAAAGCCTTTCAACGGCTATATAAAGGGAAGAGAAAAAAAATTCAACAAAGTCTCAACGGCTATTTTACATGAAAAAAAAAACAAAAAAAAAGTAAATTGCTGGTGGCACACAGCTGTCTCCAGCTGTTCCTCCCACTCGCGAGTGGGAGGAACTTGCGAGCGCTGCACCCTCCTCCTTATATTATTGAATTATGTGAGAAAATGTAGGATACAAATGGCGGGACTGAGTCCCAATGAGCGTAGCCCATCGAGTCGGCTTTGCTACATTGTGCCAGAGTGTGAGAGACGGTGTTGTGGGTTTTGGGGACCCAAATTAGCTGGTTTAGGCCAAGCTCTCTTCTCATTTGGGCGTTGCGAGAGTATGTTATATCATATATGTATATTTTATTAATTATGAATTTTAAACAATTTGATAATATCTCTCGAGCTTTTGTGAAATTGTTTTTCTTTTATTTAGAGTCCTATCAGCTTTGCACTATAAATAGGCAGAACTGGCAAAGGTACGATTCGAAACCTCGACATCTGGGTGGCTCGCCCTGCACACTAACTGCTGGGGCACTAACCCGTTCCTGTGAAATTGTTATTACTCCACGTGATTTTGAGAAATAATCATTATCTCATTCGTGTTTAAATCTTTTCCAAATAACATAAGGATATATGAGATTTGCATTAGAAAGTTGACATTATTTTTTCCAAAGTAATGAGGCTTAATTGTTATGGAAATACTCATGGAAGAGAGGGGCAGATTGGTAGTAGATTTTCAAACATTCTGAGGTAATTATAGTTTCACTAAATTTCAGTTAAGTAAATGTTATTCTTTTTCTTAAAGTTTCAGTTAAAATCTCAAGAAGTTAATCACTGGATTTTATGAAGCTTTTAGTTTGAGGCACTGAGATGAGAAGAGGTGTGGATTTGATAATATGGGACGGGTAAAATTTGATTCATTTCCAATTACATAGACGGGTGTGATTCATATTTAGTTTCTCATTCTTAAACATTTCTATTTTTATATTTTCTCGTTCAAAAAAATTCATAACTCAAACATCTCTCAAACCAAATTAGGATCGATATACTAGTGTGCATGGATCGATATTTTTCGTGGAGTAAGGTGATGGGTTCGAAACTCATCACCGTTATCTTTGGGGTTGTCGCATAAAAATGTACATTGTGCACTCACAGATTATTTAAATTAAAAGGAATCTTATTTGTATTGTGAAATGCATAATATATAAATATATACTCTGTACAATATAAGTGATTAATTTTAACCCAAAAAAATTATTATTAAAATAAAAGGGATGTTGTCAAATTTGGAGGGAAAAAGGTAAAATAATCCAGTGTTATCCAATTTGGACTTATTCCTCATAAGGAATTGGGGTTTTACGTTGAGATATCAAAAATAAAATAATTTTGTTATATCAATATATCAGGCTAAATCGTACAATATTTCTTTAGTTGAGACGAATAAAATATATGTCGATCAATAACAACAAAGTAATAATACATATAGCTATAAATTATAATTAATTCTCATAATTGATGTCATATATATGATGTGATAACATGATAAAATAGGGTTTTTTTTCCCCAATATTCATATTGGAACCAAAAATTACCAAAATAGACAAATTTTTTTTTCATTCCCAAAAAAGGCAAAACGAAGTTGGGAAATTTGTTTTCAGATGAAAACGAATCTCCCAACTTCGTTTTCTTAAAAAATAACAAAAAAAAAAAACTTGAAGAAAACGATTTTATGTATTTCAAAAAATGTCGTAAATTACTTCATCTAAAATTTTATTGAATTACAAATTAAAATTTCAGTTACATAATTATATTTTGCCTTTTTTTTATAACAATTCAAAAATGATTTACCGGGGTTCGTTTCGAAAACCCTAAAATTCGTTTTTCATTAAATAATATTTATTTTTTAAAAATGAATAAAAACTTAGAAACATGTTGGTGAACCGTTTTCAATGAAAATAATTATTTAATTTTTTTAAATTTGTTTAAATATAATTTATAAAATTTATTTTAAAAATAATTTTAGAGGAATTCGTTTCTTAATGAAATTAATAAAAAACAAAAAAGGAATAAACGAATTCCATGAAATTAATAAAAAATAAAAAAGGAAGAAACGAATTCATGGAATTCATTTTCAAAAGAATTATTTACTTATTTTTTACATTACTTTACATAAAATTAATTTTATTTTAAAAAAATTTTAAAAAAATTTCAATAGAAAACAAATTCTCGAGATTTGTTTTCAGTAGATTTCAATAGAAAAAGAATTCAGTGAATTCATTAGATTATTTTGTATTATTCAAGTAAAATTATTTTACTTATTTTGAAATTAATTAATTTATTAAATTATATAACTTATTTTAAAAATAATTTTATTATTAAAACATAAGTTCGTGTTTTATATCATTCATTTTAAATTAAATATTTCCAAAAAAAATGTATAAATTATCGATAAATATTTAACACAAAAAAAAATTATTTAAAATATATATCCAATTACAAATTAGATTTTCAGTTATATAAATTATGTCTTGTCTTTGTTCCACAAAAATTGAAAAATGAATTATGGGTGTCCATTTCGAATCACTTTAATTTGTTTTACAGTAAAAAATATTTATATTTCAAAATGTATAAAAACTTAACAACGATTTTGGTGAACTCGTTTTCAATTACAAAATAATTATTTAATTATTTTTTACATTACAAAACAATTATTTAATTATTTTTTACATTACTTTACATATAATTATATAACTAATTGTAAAAAATGTTTTGGTAGAAAACAAATCCTGAATTCGTTTTCTGCAAAAAAAAAAAAAATTTCACAAAATTTTTTTTTTTTTTTTTGAAGAAAACGAAGTTGGGAGATTCGTTTTCATCCCAACTTGGTTTTCTATAGTTTGGGAAATTCAATTTTTTTTTGTTTGTTTTGGTATTTATATAGTCCCTATATGAATATTTTGGTAAAAAAATTTGATAAAACATCTTTTAAAACTCGATAACGAATCCACTTTTTTGGAATTTGGATCCTTATTTGTGGTGGCATCAAATCAAAAGCGCCATGACTCATGATTCTTCATCTTCATATTCTTACGCCCATAAATGTATGAGTATTTCGATCTGTAGCCATCTCAGAAAATACTTTAATTGGGGATCATCCATTGTGATCATCATTAGTTGCAGCCATCTCAACTATTGTTCTCTTATGCTTCACAACTGTCGCATTGCATGTTCATCTTCCCTTTCTCAGCAACTCAGCATCTGAGAATTAATTCCATGTTAAGAACCCGTGTGGTATTAACTTTTGGTTCAAATCTTGGTTTAAAACGTGATTTTAAAATAATAAACTTACATTGTAAATGTAAAAAAAGAAAAATCGCACTTTTGGTTCATATTTTTATACTATCGTTACACTTTTGATTCATCTTTTATACATTGTTGCGCTTGTGGTTCGTGTTCTTTCACGTATTAGAACTTGTAGTCCCAATAACCGACCGTAGCCAGCTTTGTAGTTCATTTTACAGGTGATTGTATAATTTTTAAAATTGCATTGACTCCAAATGATTGATAAAACCTTCTACTGCTGGTCACAGTGACTATAAGTGGCAACACATGAAAGAACAAGGATCACAAGTGCAACAAGGCATAACAGATAAACCAAAAGTATAACGATGGTATAATAAAGGAACCAAAATTACAATTTTCCCAATAAAAAGATGTGTACTAACAATTAAAAATATGAAAATAATTACTAAAAATGATAAATAAAAAATATTATAAAATACAAAATGAAATTTAAACATTAATTTGAACTATGATATCAACTTCTGTGTAGGATGCGGGAGACTGTGGGATCCTTTAATGCTGTTCAATATGGTTAATGAAAAAATAATAATAATAATCACAGTGATTTGTTACACTAAAAATGTAGGTGTCACAAATATATAGAATAATTTTTTTAATAAAAATATGTGGGTCTTTTTTTTTTTAATAGTAAATGCGCTTTATTACAATATTTTCATTTAATACATAGTCAATTTATTTTAAAAAATATAAATAAAATGATGGGTCAAATTGCACACTGTGAAGTCTCTCCTGGATCCTTCTCAGTTAAGCAACCTTCCTCCTGCTCCTTCGTTAATGGAGGAGGAGGGAGCTTTCTCTTCAATTTAGTTTTTAGTTATTAGTTTTTCCCTTTATTGAGGTGTTGGTCTCCATATTTATAAAATGATCTTGTACTTTCTTGTGTGGGTGTTAGTCTCTTTTTTTTTTAGTTGTTTTGGTATTTTTAGTAGTAAATACTTACATATATGGGTTTTTATTGAAGAAAGTTATACAAAAAGCAAATAATGAAGATGTGTTTTGTCTTTGCTACCAGATCTACTCGAAAAGAAGCGAAAGGTGAAAAGACAAAAGGGGGAAAAAATGGTGGAACGTAGACTCACTTCGGTTGAGGTTGAGGGACCAATTTCATAGCCGGCAGAATATCTGACAGGAGTATGACGTGTTGTTCTTGCCCGGTGAGCTTGGGGTTACCTCCATTGAAAGAAAAAAAAAAAGAAGATAGATCTCGTACCCAAGGTGTGATGTTGGTGCAAAGATAAAGTTTCTAATAACAATTTTGTTCAGTTTTAACTTTAATTGTAACATTTTCTTTGAGTACTAGTAGTTGTTTATACTTTAATAGCAATGTATAATGCTATGATTTATCGAACTCGTGTTTTTCTTTCAGCTTTCAAAATTGAAGGAAATCAATGGTCTATATTGACAATTTTATAGGATCATTTGATTTATCAAATTTATTATAAATATAATATATTTATTTCTGAAAGAAAAAAAAAAATGATAGAGATTCAAGTACAATAATATGAGTTAGAGTCAGCCGCCCCTGCCCTCGCCAAGCCATGTGTCCCTGCCAATGCCTGCCTTCCATTTTAATTTTAATTTCACTTTAAAAATTATAAGAGAATTATTTTATTAATAGTAGCTTAGTAGGCCTTATATATATATATATATATATAATATAAGTTGTTTGACTCGTGTCTGTCTTTTGTATCAAAGTACAATTTTTTTCACTTGAACTGTCATTATTTTACAAAAGAATGATATTTTTGTCATTTCTTTTGCTGATATAAATAGTATATAGTAAAGACAATTATGATAATAATGTAATTATTATTATTATTTTTTTTTTGAGAAAAGGAGGTGAAAAAAAAAGGTCAATTTTGTAAACATAATAACAATAACAATTACAATTAATAAAACAAATTGTTTTTATGGAAGGAAAAACTAAAATGACTATATAAACATAAGGGACTATTTTTATACAGGTAAAACTGGCAGCGGCAGGCAAGCAGTCATCTCTAATGCAATCTTTCCTTTCTCAATTGCCCCCTAATTATTGTATTGTCGGGAGACTCATATCGTATTATATTGTTAATCGTGGTTGGACGAATCAAAGTCCATTTCTTTCAAACAAAACTAAAATCTAAAATATAGAAAAATAATAATAAAAGATAGCTTCCATACAATTACATGGCAGAATCTTCCGTGACCAAGTCCACGTGTATCACCTCAATAGCATTGGTATCTCTTTTCTTTACTATTTTACAATATCTACAGTAGCCACAATTGAAGTGTCAGGGAAGCCGCTTTTGACTTTTGACTTTTGACTTTTCACATAATCGTAGCGACTTCCTCCCTTCCTTCCCCCATATGGCAACAAAACTCGTTGGAATTATCTACACAAAGCGCTTTACGAAGGTAACGCCTTCCGAATAAATTCGGTTCATCACGCAGAAGCTCTCTCTCACGTCACGCGTAACGTCCTTCGCTTCTTATTCTATAACCATCCGCCTGAAGAAAAAAAAAAAAAAAAAACAAAAAGAAACTCTCATTTCATTGATTCATTCCCTTTCTCATCTCTCCTCTGCGGCTTTGCCATAGCCATTTTTATCACGCTGCAGAACAGAGGAGTGTTTCTGAACTGGCAAGAGTTGGAATAACTTGTGCCGTTTTGATATTTTGAAGTTTGATTTTGTTGATCGTTGCAAATAAGGCCTTCCTCGAACGATGGTTCAAATGAAAGAGTTGTATCCTTATCTTTCTTTCTTCAGAAAATGGTTTTTTTTCTTTTCTTTTTTTCTTCCCTTTGAATGGGTCTTGCTAATTGCTAATATGTTTAGATTAATCTACTCCCATGCCATCCCATAATTTTGTTAATTTCTTCAAGTTTGGGTAAATTATCTTTGGAAGATGACATAGAAAATTTGAAAATAATGTTTAAAGATGTAAAAACTGAAAAGGGCTTTCGTGAATTTGGTATTTGGTAATTCCTTGACCAGGGACTTTCTTGAATGGGGGGCCTTTTTCTGAAGCCGGGTTGTCATGCCTGTATCATTGGAAGAGGTATTCGTTCATGTTGCATAAAATTGTTAATAAGTCTCTTGGGAAGTAGTTTATTTCATCGCTGTTAATAAATTCAATGGTTCTTTGGTTTCGTCAAATTGCAGTATCAGATGGCCCAGATGTACATGGTTATGAAAATGCAGCAGCAGAGCACCACAGGGGCCGAAGGGGTGGAGGTTTTGGAGAATAGGCCTTTTGATGATGAAGAATTTGGAAAGGGTCAATACACGTTGAAGTTGTACAGATTGCAAAGGTAATTTGGATTTAAGAAAGATGATGGTTTTGATTTTGATTGTGTTTCTTACCTCTTTTGAATTGGAAAATGAATGATTCATTGTGGTTGGCAATTCGGCATACTCTGTTGTGTTAGCAGAGAGAATTTTTGAGGTCGAAGAGAAAGATTTTGCAAAAACTAGAAAGTCTAACGATCAATTTTGTTCGCTAAAGTTGTTCGATAATATTTAGTGTCTTTTTGTGAAGAAGCAGTTTATGCTTATCAGTAATAGAGTATTAATGAGATTCTTTTTCTGTTATTAGTCAGCAACTGCTTCCCTGGCCTGTACACTTTTGAGGAAATGTGCCTTATTTTATCTGTCAAGTTGTACTCTTGTCATAATAGATTTTAACGTTATCAAACTTTGTCCACATTCCAAGTAAATGAGCATTAGTATGCTTTCAGTTGAAAAGCCATTTCATTTTTGTATTGCTGGGATGCTTTTGCACCAAATTTAAGCTTACAAAATATGCTCTTTCCAGCAAGGTTCCTTCTTGGTTGGCGGCCTTTGCACCTGCGGATGCCCTTGTGATGCAAGAGGAAGCTTGGAATTCATACCCCAAATGCAAATCAGGTTAACTTGCCTGCTGTTTTTTTATTGTTTCATGTAGAATATCTTATTGCATATTTAGAAGTGTCCATTTGTTATCTTCTGAATTGAATATTTTTTCTCTGACACTTTGTTTTTGATGTTTCTGCTGTTTTTAATTTGAAATTTGGTGGCCGGTTGCACAGTCATTAAGGTGATTCTTCCTTAACCTATAATCTATTTTTTGTTATTTGTTCATTGATGCCCTTCTTTAGAATTGTTCACACTAAAATATTCCCTGGTTATGGTATTTTCAGTGTCCATATTTTACAAAGTTCAGACTGACTATTGAAACGATCCACAAGGCTGATAATGGACAATCTGAAAATGTAAGCCTCCTCCTCTCTCCATTTTCATATCATGTCATTTGAAAGATGGTTGCATCCTGTATATAACATTCGAGAGATAATTCAGCTGTATTCATCTTGGAAACTTATTTATCTCTCTTATTTTTAATGGTTTCATAGCCTTTAATAATAGTTTTTTGATGATATAGGTACATGGTTTAAACAAAAAACAATTAGCAGCTAGGGCGGTAGAAATGATTGACATTGCTTCAGATACTAGTGATTATTGGAGCTATATGATTGGCAGAAACAATATTGATTTATCCATATTTCAATCCACAAGGACTGGCCGGGGCCCCCTTCTTGCAGGATGGCAGGTTGGTATCTCATGTTTAATAGTATGCAAAATGCACCAGCGAAACTGCTGTGGAGAAGTTTTTGGCTTATTTGGAAACATTGAATATTTATATGTTGCATTGTTTCATGCATCGGGCATAAATGGTTGATATTGTGTAAGAACATTAGTTTTGGACTTTCGCTTTGGAGAACTCCGACCGAGGCGTAGTTGTTATTATGGTATCTGGGATGACTAAGACAACTGGTCAAGCGACAGATGATGATTTAGTCTTCAGCTTTTTGAACTTCATTATATGTTTCATCTTCTGGGAAAACTTCGCATTTCATTGTGAATTTGTTTCTTGTACCTTCATTTGTCCTGTTGTCTACTTCCAAGGCATCGACATTCACTCAGTAGAAGAAACTGAGTTATTTATATTTTTCTCCTACCTTTCACTGCTCCACCCTACCTCCAAATGATACGGAAAGGGATATTGTGTGCTTTTTGTGAATAAAATTTCTATCAGTGTGAAGGAGATGATTATCTCCTCATTTTGTCTATTACTCTTTTCTGCTGAAATATCCGTCCTTGTGATGGATTTCAAGCGACTCCTTCACCTTCTTAATCTATTACTGAAATTAGGCCTAATGGGATCAGTACTTTACCTTTCTAAACATTATTTTGTCTTCTATTTTCTTTCTTCAATTATTTTCCTTCTTCTCCTTGTATCCTCACCTTATCCATGATATTTTAAGTTTCAGTTCCTGTTGTGAAAAAGCCTAATTCTTCTGAACTGGAGCTTAAGAACTCGGCAGGGAAAACTTGCATCAGATAAAAAATTTGTTGCCTTGAAATTAATTGTATATGAAGCTATTAAAATTCGCTTGACAGACAGGATAACCTACTTGTCTGAATTGATCAAATTTTTTATTCTTAGGCACAATGAATCCTCATTTCTCTATTTGAATTTGCAGAACCAGTGTAATCCAGTTATGACAGCTTACAAGTTGGTGACAATAGATGCTCCATATTGGGGCTTTGGTAGCAGACTCGAGCAAACCTTGTTGACGGTACAAACCTTGAACCTTAAGCAATCTCTCTATGTTTTGAGCTTTAAATTTGTTCTTGGTTCTGTATTCTTCCCTGTGAATTGAGTACGGAAATGAGCATAATATTGAACTTAGGTTAAAATGAGGGTGTTGATTTTTCAACCACGACATGAAGAATGACTTAATGACATGGAGAGGCAGACATATGATGATCATGGAAAAATATATAAGATTAATTAGATTTATTTAGATACCTCAAAGATTAGGTCCCTATTGGCTCTTCCTTGTGGTGCTATGGCTTCTCTGGCTGTCTGAGCAGCTTAGAATGTGATTTGCAGTATAAGAATTGTATGTGAGAAAAATAGGTTAGATTTCCAGCCCCATATCAGCAAATGATTTTATGTGTGTTTCCATTTTCAGGGTGAAAGGGCACTTTTCCTGGAAAGTCATCGGAACCTTTTCGCTTGGATTGATGAATGGTTTGGCCTAGCAATGGAGGTGATGCGCGAACTAGAGCGAGAAAGTGATACCTCATTGAATGAGGTACAAAGCATTTACTTGTCAAATTGGCAGGAAAAAACTTCATACAAAGCTCAGTCTTCTCATATACTACAAACTTGGGCTTGAAACACTTGTGCATGCCACAACATTATTACAAGTCATGTCTTGAATGCATTTTCTAACACTGAAACTTTCTCTTCGAATCAGAAACTTGGCCGGCCCCGGAGAGCAGAAAGCGAGGAAGAACTGGAAAGCGACTGATCGATGATCGAGTATGGAATCTGCTAATTATGCCGAAATTTTTTTCCCAGGATTGTCATGTTAATCTATCTGTTAGTAAGGATATTGGAGGATCATGCACCTGAGACTTGGCTATATGAAGCTCTTCCCCCTAGGCCCTAACTCATGTTGTAAGATGTTAATATGTTTTTGAAAGAAACTACAATTTTCTTGTATTTATTATGGAAGAAGAAAGAAGAAGAGAAAGAAGAAAGGAGGGATGTATATTGGAGTGATTGTAATTGTACCCAGAAATATTCATGTTGTTTTAACTATTATCAATATAAAATAAACTAATTTTTTATTGTTTAGTAACTCTTTATTTTGAATTTCTATTTTTATTTTCTAAAGTAAAAGCGTAAAAATCGTCGAACGATTAACAGAATATCAAGAAATAATCAGACAAACTATTCTAGAGGAAATAATGTAATATTTAAGTTATTATTCACTGAAAGAATAATTCATATTACTCAAATATATATTTTTACTTATTAAATACATATTTAAAAGAACCAACAATTGAAGAGTTAATATAGTCAAAAATATATTTTTTACTTATTAAATACATATTTGAAAGAACCAACAATTGATAGTGAGAGTTAATACTGTCATCACATATTATCCTCTCTCCGATTCACTAGAAGAGTTTATTTTCTAATTTTTTTTTTTTACTTTTATTAATATAATAGTATGTAGTCCTTAAATTGTTCTACACTTAGAAAATAAGGACATTAATGAAATAAATAGTGAAAACTAATTATTTTAAATATAGACACTTTCTCTCCACAAAAATGTTGTACCTTAAAATCAGTAACAAGTTGTACGTTTTTGTAAACCGACCAATTTTTAAAGGACGAAAGAATAATAATTACTCATGGTGTGGGCCAAAAGAGCCCAACGCTTCACTTTGGGATTTTGCAGGCCCAATATTTTCATGGGCCGACAGCATTTCAAAAAGCCCACAAAATATTTTTGTTGTCATTTTTGTCACCTCCTGGTCAGATGAGTCATGAGCACCGAGCGGCCGTCTCAGCCTAATAAGGTCGTCCTCAATTCCATTCACAGAGCTTCTCCTTTCGTCCCTCGCCATTGCCAATTCTACAGCTGCTCGGCTTACTCCCGTAAGCATTCATTCAAACCCTGTTTATTGAACATCAAAATATGTTTAAATTTAAGGTTTTCTTCAAATTGATGTAAGGTCACTGATGTACAAGAATGAGTTTAAATCTCTGATTCTAAGTTTCAGCAAGGTCTACGCTTAGCTACTTTGAGTAATTGTTGGATAGGATGCGTTTGTGTTGCTTGCCGTGATTGAAATGGCGCCACCGGGAATAAGGGATTGAATTTTTGGTTTTGATATTTTCTTTTCATTTTTGTATTACAACTTGCTCCAAGCTGTGAATTGTGAGATAATTCTAATTGTTGATATTGTGGAAATTGGCAGTTCAGGTGGGAATTTTAGGAATGTTAGCGGGAAAAGATTTTTTCTGCTAGTTAAGAATCATAGGTATCGAATCATGGAGTTTTGCACAATAGCTGTATTGGATGTGCATTGTGCGTGATTATTTGCGGGGTGATTCTAACAAGAGCACTTTCACTTTTTGAAACACATCTTCCTTGCAGTTGTTAAATTCTGAAAATTCTTCATGGAAAACCACATTTTTCCTTGAAGTAGTTGTCTATGTATTGTGATAGAGATCTTTTGATTTGTCAAAAGCTGTGACAAGGGATTAAAATCTGAAAGGGCACAAGAACAACTTCAAATGAGGACTGGAGGTCCTTGGTTTGAAATCTATTTGAACTAACTCCAAATTCTAGTGAAGTAGACTATCACTTGATCCTTTTCATGTTGTGACAATGTGCTATGTTATTGTTCTTGTGTTTGCATCTACGTAAGTGCAGTAGTTGTGCTTTGCAGTCTGGACTGCGTTTTTGCCCTTTTTTTGCATAGGGATACTTCAGAGAATTTCATTTTATAACTTCTTTCATAAATTCTAAGTAAACTTGTTGATCTCTGGTCTTAATTTGTGGAAAGATACTTGTTTTGCTTGATTGAAATTGAATCGTTCAACTCAACCTATCTTTCGCTAAATCTGCTTAGTTGCTTCATCATATGTTACCAAGATTGCCTTTAGCCGGTTGACTGATATTTGTTTCATCTTCATGGATTCCATCCTATGCTACTTCATCAAACTCAAAGGAAATGAGATTCTGTTTTGGTTTTATATTCTACATTTTTTTCTATCCAATACTTTTAGGTTTGAAGCGCTTGGAAATTGCTCTGCTAAAAGCCACTGGGGTTTGTTAGATAATAAAGCTATTGCCATTTTCTTTTGATGAAAAGAATGGGTTCTAGATGGAAAGGAAAGGGGGCGGAAGCAAAAGCACTCTCAGATCCCATGTCCCAAATAGTTTCCGAGCTTCAATCCTGCCTCACTCAGTCCAACTCTCAAGTGTTACTAACAAGCTCCAGTGGACTCCTTGAAGCTGATACTAAACAAACTGATCTTCTCAATCGCGCGTGTTTCGGGCGTCCCATCATCACAGCTGAGAAAGATAAGCAATGGTTTCAACTAAGCACGGAGGAAACCTTCTACCTGTTTTACATCCTAAAATGCATCAAGGTTGTTGGTGAAGATAAACGCGAAAAGAGCTGTGAAGAGCTGTGGGTGCATTTGAAGTCAAACAGGGAAAACTTTCCAAATTTGTTCAAGGGTTATTCGCATCTTCGGATGAAGAATTGGGTCGTCAGATCAGGAAGCCAGTATGGCGTCGACTTTGTTGCCTACAGACATCATCCATCTCTGGTGCATTCGGAATACGCCGTGCTTGTTTTATCGGATGGCAATGGCGAATCGAATGGTCGTTTGATGGTTTGGTCTGATTTTCAGTGCACACTTCGATTGTGTGGTAGTGTTGCAAAGACATTACTAGTTCTGTACATTGATAAATGCGGAAAGAAAGCAACATCGCCATCGCTATCGTGCTTAGAAAGTTATACTGTAGAAGAGAGAACAATCACCAGGTGGAGTCCAGAGCTATGCCGAGAGAACCAAATAAGTGCGAATGAGAAATGTTGACTGGATTGTATTAAATAGTTGATAGAAATAACAACAAATGAATAGGAGTGGAAATCGGGTCGTACTTTGAGTTGGGAGATTCTGCGTGTCAAAGATTGTTATCCCTATAAATGAGTATGGTAAACTGTCATCCAACTTTACGTTTTGTGTTTAAAAACACATGTAAAAACTAATTGCATATTGATTTCAAAGATGAAATTGTTCACAAGAGCTAATCACTAAAGCATCATCTTAGCCTCAAAAAGAACAATATTGTTCTGTGCAAGAGTAGCAATAACGATGCATGCAACACCGTGACAAAAGCAATAGCTAAGCATTTGTTCTACCACGTGGGATCGGTTATATGGATCATATGCACCATCGACAAAATTTGATCAGCTACTCTATTCTCCCTCCCTCTCTTCCTTCTCTCACCACTTTCCCACCACTTCGCTCTGCTTAGCCTGAGCCGCTAATGCATCACTCGCAAGCTTGAATGCAAACCTCACATCATTCTCTGCCACCAAAGATAGTTGGCAAGACACAAATTCTCTTTGAAGATGAGCAACTTGATTCACTAATGATGTGATTGTTTCCTCTTTTGGTATCCATTGACCAGTGAGCTGCAGTTCAGATACAATGTCAACACATACTAAGAGATCACCCAACAAAAATATAACCATCGAAACCTGCTTAATCAACATATACAATCCATAAAATACCGAAAATTCGAGCTGCTAAAGCTAGAGCAGCTACTTTAGAAGTAACAAAAGAAAATCGAAAATATAAAAATGCATAATTGAAACATGCAAAGAAAACAGGGACATTATTAAGAAAAACTCACATATTGATAAATCGGAAAATAGTGGCAATGTAAGACAACACTCTTCAAATTCAAGTCCAATGCAGCGTTTAATGCCTCAAGCAACGCCTTCAACTCAACAATCTGCTCACTAAATTCATGGTCATATAGCATTAGGGGTTTCGCCAATTCAAACAACAATTCGCCTCGAGAATCACAGATGGCTATTCCAATCCCACTGAAAACCCCGCGATAAACACGACATTGATCGCTGTTGGGCTCCTTCACCTCTACTCCGTTCTCCAACGAACCCTTGAAATAAACCCCAAAAACCTCGTTACTCGCCTCCGCCGTCGTCGTCGTCCCTCCCCCGTGAGGCTTCTCCAAGTTGTTGTTATTATTCTCGCGGAGCCTTGGAAGGAGAAGAGTGAGGCGTTGATTGATTCCTGCAGTTGGATTTGAAAAGCCAAGTCGCGGTCGGAATCAAGGACTTCAGCCGCCGCCATGATTTCTTGGTGGTGTTCGGAAATCCAATCGTCGTCGGAATCGCTGACGTACATCCGGAAAGCCATTCGGGAGGACGAGCCGTGGATACTACTGCGCAGGGATAGTAAGCGGCAATAGGTTCGAATGATCTAACACATGAAGAAAAGTTCGAATTATATACTCCCTTCGTTACCAAAAAAAGTGGTTATTATAAAAAATTATTTTGTCCCTAAATAAATATTCTTTTACACATTTTAAGATAAAAAATTTAAACAATTCCAATATTACCTCTTAATTAATTAATTTTATTTAATGATATTATTTTAAATGTACATATATTGCACACATTTCAATTTAAAATGTAATCAAACAAGAAAACATAAATAGGATAAAAAAAGAATTCACTCATTTTTTTGATTTGTGTGCGTGAGTGCGTGTGTGTGTGTGTTTTTTTTTTTTCTATAATAGCCACTTATTTAAGAAAAAATAGAGTATATAGTAATAATTCCTCAAAAAGAAAATAATTAATTAATAAAAAACCATAATGACTAATTCATAAAATAAATGAATTAATTATTTTTTTAAAAAATAATTAGGCAATTAATTATTTAAAATTAATCATGCATAGTTAAGAAAATAACTAATAAGAAATAATAAAACTCGTTTACCACCCCTAAATTGATCCCTGTTAATTATATAAATAAAAAATATAGTGTGAAATTACTTATTTTACCTGTCATATCTTACTATCCACAATAAACAATATATTTGTCAAATCAAATTCTTTTGATGAGATTAAGGGAATACTCCTTCTATCATTATTAGATATCCTACCCTCTCCGTTTCATTAGAGGAGTTCATTTTGTAATATTGTTTTTAATATTACAAAGTGGACTCTTCTAATAGAACATAGTGAGTATTAGTTAGTCACAAGCGAATCCATGGCAAAAGTAAGGAGCTCAAAATCAAACAGGACAAAAAAGAGGAATTCAAAGGTAGGACCCATATTCAAAACCAAGAAGAAAAAAAAAACTACTATTCACTTGTGTATTAATAACATAGTTAATAGAATATGTGAGATAACAATTATCAATTATCCTTACTTAAATAAGTTAAAATAAAGAAAAAATAAATTTCCTTAAAACCTCATTTATTTTATATATAATTACTTTTCTTCAAAATTGTCAACCGTTACTTATTTGGTATCCGAGGAAGTATTATTTGAAAGGAAGATATGAGATTGTGCGAGCTTGTCACAAAAGGGACAATGGAGCTCAACCGACTCCTCCTAGAGAAACTGGCTACCGAAGGATACAGGTCGTGAGTTCAAATCTCAAGAAGTCCTACTTCGTATCTCATGATTGAATTTTGGAGATTGTCAGCCAGAAAAATTATGCAGTGCACTCACCGATTTAAAATTCTAGATCATTTTACTGTTGTACTGTCGAGAACTTCACCTCGCATTGTGTCAAGAAAACTCGACTAAGCATTCAGCAATGTCTTTAGAAAATCACAATTTGACCAGAAATATAATACTACTTACTACTTCATTAGAACGAAACAAAACCTCGCCTTAATTCAGTACAAAAATATGCACACAACAAATGTCAATCTTTCATTGGATCCAAACCTCATATAAAGTACACATCTTTTTCCATCTAAAAAGGACCATAAAAGACACCACATTTACGCCATTCTTTGGAGAGGTACATTGCTTCAAAAATGTATCCTGCTGGGCTGCGTCTTCTCCATTCGGGTTTCCCCGTAAGGCTCGTCGTTGTCCATCCGTTTGTTGTGCCGGAACGCCGCGCAGGCAATGACGTAGACAATCACCAGGATGATCAAGATCACAATGTTGATCACAGAGACCTTCCTCCAGCTCTTCTTCAGGCTTCCCAGAACACCAGCTTTGCAAGAATCACAGTTGTAGCAGAGTCCCTGTTGATTATTGTTCCACTTTAGGCAGTCCGGATCGGACCCGACCAGGCCACTTCCTGCGGTCCAAATCGTCTCGTTCTGATACACATACCCACATTCTGTGGGAGGTTTGCAACATCCAGACTGCACAATCAAGAATGAGACATCAAAAAATTAAAACAAGAAGCAATAAACAATTGAGTGAGCTGCACATTTTGGGGTTATATGACATTTTCGGCAGGTTTTTTACCAAAGCGGACAGGATGAGAAAGTAAGGTGATATTTTGGGCAGTTCACTCTAAACAAAAACCCCCCAAAAGAAAAGGCTCCAAATGATAAAAATGCTGTCTTTTTAAAGGGAAAAACTCTCTTCTAAAAGCTTGGCATATGCTTTTCAAATAGGAAAACTTAACTTGCCAAATCATTCAGAGATCTAATGAAGTCATACATTAGCATTTGTCACACGGATTGAATGTATGTTACGACGTGCCGCCGATATGGTTTAGTCATCCTTGATTACTTTTACATCAGCCAAGCAGAAAAAAGTAAATGTGTGAAGCATATATAGCATAGCAATCCAGATCCTTTAGAAAATCTACAAATGCTTCTCCCCTTTTGGATATTTTCTCAGCACATTAATGCTTTTTATCAAGTTAAAGTGCATTTCCAAATCAATACTGCGGAGCACGACAACAAGTTCATATTCAAAATTGTACTCTTCCATTCCATTAAAAGACTCCAGATACAACTGTTTATGAATAACGAGTCAAATTCAAAGTGCAGAAAAGAAAGAAAGGAAGACCAATTCTGGATAATATTCAGCTAAAATATTCTCAGATTAGTGGGATATTTCATTTTCAGACTTCCAATATATTCTACGTTACCCCAAAGATGAAGCACAGAAAGAAGAAAAGAAACCTCAATCTAGAAGGATATTCTGTAAAGGTAAAAAGAAATGGACCACATGACAAAAGCTAAACTGAAGGGGCCTTGATTTAGTATTCAAGATCGGGAAAAAAAAAACTATTCTTTTGGGCTATAATTCGTCAAAAAAAGCCAACGGTACTAATAAAAAGATAAGAGAATATCTAAAACTTAGAGAACTTGAAAGGCTGATGATGATGAAACATTTGCCTCATGAAACGACAAAAGCAAAAGGTTGGTTGAATGTCTCATCGTTGGATAAGAATCTCAAAAGGGACTTCAACGTTCACAGTTCTTCATGCCCTCCATAGACTACACAGAGCTACAATCCCACCAGAGAATGTCCCCTAACAATAATATTAACAGTAGAAGAAAGCCCTATACAACAACTAAGCTTCGTCCAACCATCACTACGTGAGATCTATTTTAGTTCTTGCAACTATTATCTGGAAATTCAGTATTATATCCAAGGGTAAAACAAAAAAACTCCAAGAATCCAGAATCACAGAGCTTAAAGGGCCTATGTAACAATTGCGCCAAATTCAAGCAAAACAGAGAAGAGGGTTTTTCTTTTTCTTTTTCCTTGAACTTCAAAGAAAGGTAGGGGGAATAAAATAATGTAAAGAAAGAAAGCAACCACTGAAAGGAAAAGGGTCGGTGTCAAAATGTGTTTTTAATTTTTGTTTGGCTTTTCCACAACCTGGCAGGTACTAGTGTCCTGTCCCCGCGGCGTTTCTTCCTCAAGGAAGAGGCAAATTCTGGCAAATAATTTCCATGTATTCAGATCTATGTTTGTTTAACATTAGCAAAATGGTCTGAAAAACATCAAAATAACCTTGAAACACTATATTCTTGACTTGGAAACATTATTCTAAACTTTCTTGCTGACTCTTCACTCTTAAACCAAAAGGGTTGCCCCAAAAAAAAAAAAGAAAAGAAAAGAAAAGAAGAACGGAACTTTGATTCATACCTCAATAGGACTGAGCCTTCTCAGGTAAAACATTTCAGCAGTTTCAGGAATTCCATTGTAAGTCCTCCTCAACTTCCCACAAACATGTGAATCCCTCACACAAGAACTGATCTTTGACCAGTAACTCTCACTAGTGACCCTCTGTTCCAGCCAACCCGAGTAATCCTGCAGATAATACTCTTGGTAAACCCTGTTCGAAACAGGCCTCCCCGACCCTCTATCAGTCACAGCATAAGCGAAAATCACAAACCCAATAAGAACAGCTATGATGACGAACATAGCCCACAAGTAAAGATACATGAGGAAAGTGTTCCTGTAACAAGCCCCTGCAATCCCAGCCAGGGAAACAACCATTATAGCCACCCCTATTACGATCAGCGGCCATTGAAGGAACTTCAAGCAATCCGTGTTGTTCGCCCTGCTGCTCAGCCAAATCCCACCTCCCAAAATGGGTATTGAAGCCAAAAAGGTCACGAAGTTCAGCAAACCTATCAAGTGATTGCTAGTCCTCATCTTTAAACAAAAACTAGTAACTCACAAATCAAGAACGCCTTTTTCTTTATAAAAAACAAATATTTTTTCCAAACACCAACTGTATAGCTCTTTCAGAAACTTCTAGCTTTATGGGTTTTTGGATTTGAAGAAATCTGATGGACAGTGATGAAGAAGGAGTGAATTTTTGTTCTGAGCTGATGATATTATTATATAGGAAGGTGGACTGTGTGTGTGTTTTTACTTTTAGAGCCTAGATGAGTAAAGAATGCGTAAGGGGACACCATTCTTTTAAGTTATGGAGGAAGTGTTAGGTGTGAAATGACGGAAAAGCCCTTGGATGGCCAAGAAATAACACCGCTGGATCTTCTTTTGTGTAATTTGACTGGTAATTGTGTAGAGGGGAAGTTTGTGGTAGTGAGAAATATTGTCATTTTCTTGACTTCAATTTTTTTTTTTTGGATAAAGACTTTAATTGGGTGATTGAGTGAAGGTAGTTCAAATTTATCATTTTAATTATCAATTGAGAATTGAAGTGAAAGAAATGGATAAATTAAACTTGGGATATTCCAAATGTTCATGTGGAAATTGTGATGAAGTTTCATACGACTTACATGAATTTTTTATTTTTTTGTGGTTTATTTAAGCTATAGCTTGTGTAAATTTTGGTCAAACTAAACTTTTCTAGTGGTAGTATATAAATTTTGAAAAAATAATAAAGAAAAAAAGGAAATTGCTTCAAAATATGAAGACTGTGAGGGTTTTTTTTAAAAATTTTCTTTTGAGTTTAATGAGATAGAGTGTACAAGATGATTAGAGTATGACTTTTAAGAAATTATACGTGACGATTAGGTGGCCAACTACTCTTTAGAAGCAATTTAGCATTTTCGTTATCATGTTCTGCAATATAATTTTGAAAAAAAAGTTTTTAATATAAAAAGTATATTGAAAACTTTAAAAAAAAAAAAAGAACAATATTGAAAATATAAAATGTGTAGACAATAATAATATGTTCTTGAAAACATGGTAATCAATAGTGTAGAATTGTAGATCCTATATTCAAAATTCAGGCTTACATAATTAGGATGGCATGCATAAAAATGTGTTGTTTGCATTCATAAGTTCAATTCAGATCACAATTCAATATTGTTGTGCTTTGAAAGTTTTAACTCACATTGTGTGAGTACAACATATATACTTCGCCCCCCATTATAAAATACTTATGTTTCATAAATTATATATTACCTCCTTATGTTCTATAAATATTACAAAATTGGCTCTTTTAATTGTCTGAGGGAGTAATAAACAAACTTCAAATTAATAACTTTTTCCAAAATATGACCTTTTTTTTTAATAGGCGTAACACAAAACAATGTAGGAACGAGTTAGTGCTCCAACGATTGTGACGCATAGCGGGCCACCTAGATGTCAATGATTCGATTCCTAACTATGTTAGTTATGCCTATTTAGCCTGCATCAGGATTATGAAACATAAGATGAATTTAAGGGAAAAAAAAACACACACACACACAACAATGTAATGCATGGGTGTAGGGGTGTAAATGAGCCGAGCTACTCGTGAGCTGCTCGGTTAAAGCTTGGCTCGAGCAGGCTTATTTAATAATCGAGCCGAGCTTGAGCCCAATAGAGGCTTGTCGAGCCTATCGAGCCCGGCTCTTTATATAATTTTATAATATTTTTTAATATTTTTATATTTTTTAGTATAAATTAAAAAAATCAATTCGAGCTCGAGCTCAGGCTTGAGTTCGAGATCAAAAGCTTGCTCTACACCGAGTATTATAATTTGGATGAGCCTAGCTCGAGCCCAAATATTTATGCTCGATCGAGCTCGAGCCGAGCTTAAGCCTGACTGGTTTTTATCAAGCTCAGTTAAATAAAATCCTAGCTCGATCTCAGTTCAGCTCGTTTACAACCGTGTTACGTAATTCTTAAGAAGAGGTAATATAAATATTAAATTAATCAATCATTAACCATTTAACTACTATAAGATAGAAGTAATTATTATGTTGGGTTTCATGGTCATAAGAGGAAGGGAAGTTTGTGATGATAACTAAAGAAGGAAAGCCGACATAACTTAAGGCGTTTATAGTTGTCATAAATCGCTGTTAATTAAACATGAATCGGGGCCTTAATTTAACACACGTTTGGGAAGGTTCATTAGAGCTATAAACGGTTAAAATAAACATAAAACCGACATTGACACATGAAGCAATTGAGAGTAAAACTAAGTTACGTCTAAAATTAATTAACCACCTTAAAGTCCATCTAGTGCAGAAACAAAACCTCATTATTCCTTGGCTGCAAAAGCGAATTCCTCGCCCGAGGGCCCACACCGCCCAGCAATGAGCCTCGTGTGAGGGGTAAATCAGGGTGACTCAGCGGTAACCTTGGCAGGAGGACCAGTGCCTGGTGCCAAAAGGATCCCCCCCACATTGGGGGGATGAAAATCCCACACTGCGGCTGCCAGGGCTCGATCCTGCGTCCTGGCTGCAATTGCTGCTAAGTTACCAACTGAGCAAGCCCTGAGGGCAAACCTCATTATTCCTCGAAAACAAAAAAGTGGACGGTGCCCTTATTTATGGCTCAAGTGAGGGAAATTGACGGCATCTACATTTTTAT
Source organism: Leptodermis oblonga (assembly GCA_016801395.1). Lineage (NCBI taxonomy): Eukaryota > Viridiplantae > Streptophyta > Magnoliopsida > Gentianales > Rubiaceae > Leptodermis > Leptodermis oblonga. The sequence goes on along the minus strand of CM028760.1, from coordinate 5,475,457 downwards.
TTTTTTGTGTGGGTGGGGTAGGGTGGTGGGGAGTGGAGGGTTTTGCATTTTGTCCGTTATCTTTCATTCTATAAATAAATTTTTTTATTTTAAAAATTAAATTAAAATGATTATGAAGTCACTATTGACACTAGAATATCAACATTTAGAGATGGTCACGTTTCAACACTAGACAATTTGATTCACGAATCACTGATTAATTCACATTGAGAGACACACACTTAAACGGAAATCAACCTATGGGGGAGCGTTTCAAACCGGTTCATAAACCGAAAGCTTTAGTAATAAGTGGAATAGTAATCAATATGCCTAAATCAATTACTCACTTGATCCCATTCAAAAAGTTCACTTTGTATTACTAAAAATATTAATACACAATGGATTCTTTGAATGAGACAGATGGAGTATAATGTATAAATAATTTTCCAAAAAAATATCTAAGATAATATTTATATTCCCTCCATCTCGTTAATGTAGTTTAATTTATAAAATTTATAATTTTTATATGTTTTAAAGAGTATAGTAATACTTAAAATAAATAATTCTAAATTATTAATTTCATTTATACTTTTACGTATAAATTAATTTACATATATAATTATATAAAATGTATTAAAAAATTATTTATTATGGAAAAAAATAGAAGTCTAACTTTTTTTATGTATAGAAAATATAAATATAACTTTTTTGTTATAAGACATAATTATTTTACTATCACAAGTAAGACGTACGGGGTCTAGTCAAATGGCGGCAGTTTATATGGTTCATATCATATATGTACTCGTGGCATTTTCGATCAAATTTGTAATATTTTATCTATAAAAAAATAGTAATATTAATTTTTTGTAAAATAATAAAATAAAAGTAACCAAAAGGGGAAAAAAAATTCAAGGAATTTGCTTGAACCAAATAGCCTCAAATTTAATCATTATATCAACGCTTTTGTATATTATATCCCTGATTATAACCAATACTAATAATATAAATGCAACTAAATAGTGAAAGAAAACATTCCATTACAAACCAACACTCACCAGATAATATTAATAATTATAAAATGTCAGCTATTAATGACTTATATGATGCGTTTGACGAGAGAAAATGAAAAAGAATAATGAGCATTTGGCTTCTATAATTAAATTTTGTATGTTCAGAATGTATGGAAATATAATAATTTAAATTATTATATTTTCAAAATTAATTTAAAATTTTATTAAGGGCGTTTTCCATTTCTGGACGTGAGATGTCTCCTCCCCAGACATTAAACACACTCATCGTGGTATAGGATAAGTTACAAATATGAGGATATATAATGCACATTAGTCAACTGATGTATGGATGATCATTCGATAAGTATGCTACCAAATCATTTGATGAAATTATACCGACATTGCTATCTGTTCTCTTGTGGTTATTTTAAAAGAGTCATCACTTTTTTTTCTAAAACTTTACATAAAGAAATAATTTAATTTTTCAAGAAGTCAAAATTAAAAGAGTAAACTCTAATTTTAGTCCCTTACATATTGCCTTTTAATTTTTTTCGTCACTAACATTTGAAAATAATTTTTTTTAGTCCCTTTACTTTTACAACATGATCACTTTGGTCCTTTGATGTTTAACTTAACAGAAACCGTTAGATAGGAACGATTGAATTTCAAGCAATTATGAAACGCAATTGTTATTTACAGGAACCAAATTACTATTTATAAGAACATTTTTTTATAACAAGTCTATAATGCCCTTTAGTTATAAATATGAAAAAAAATCATATTTAAGCAATAAAAATCCAACATATGAATTTTTAAAATGTTTCTGCAAATAGTAGAACGGGTGGAATTTTCTCCGAGACTTTTTTTTTTTAAATAACTAAAGATATTATAGTAAATTCATAAAAAAAATGTTCCTATAAATACTAATTTGATCCTGCAAATAGTATACCCCTTATTAAACTGGAGGGAAATTTTGTCCACACGAGTTTACCTTTCACAACCCAGCCAAACCTTCAATCAGTTAAGGGCCTTCTTCTGCCATCGACAATTTCTTCTATCACCATAAATTGGTTCAAACTTCAAAGGAAAATCAATAACAGCCTCGATAATATCCTCACTAGAATTCACCCTTGTAAGCCATCTACTCGTGTTAGCCACCGGCGATCCCGATATCACAGACGATTTCTCAATCCCTCCACGTATAAACCCGGCCTCGGCAAACATCACCGGAAACTTCTTCACCGGCCTCCGAGGATTCTCGGTTCAGCCGCTCCAAATACGAAAATAAAAAAGTAACAAAGAAAGAATTTCCAGCTCTAAATGGGCAAAGCGTTTCCCTTCCTCTCCATCAGTTTCCTCCGGGCAGCGTTAATCCGATCCATTTCCACCCTCGCTCGTCGGAGGCCATTTACGTTTTGAACGGCAATCTCGAATTTTGGGTTTGTGGATCCGGCGACGAGTAAACTCGTTGATAACATCCAACCCGGGTAACATTTATGTGGTTGAAAGGGGGAGTTGTGCACTATTAGTTCAATGCGAATAAACGTTGGCGGCGTCCGCGATTTCTGGGTTTGGGAGTGAGAATGCCGGGACTGGTTCTCTTCCAGAAACCCTGTTTGGAACCGGGGTTGATGATGTCGTTCAATCAAAGTCCCTCACATTTCTTTGCAAGCTAACTACTACTAAGGATGAGCAAGAACAAATTTTAGTATGTGGATGTGTGAATAGAGAGTGATTACGGTGACGATGGTGGTGGGTCTCAGGAGGAAGAAGTGGTAGGCAGCTGATGGGGACTCGGGAGGGAAAGGAGGATGGTAGAGATGAAGAAAGAAAAGAAAAGGAAAAAAAAAAAAAAAAAAAGGGTTGGGTAGAATGTAGACAAAATTACCCTTCCGTTTAATAATCAGGTGAGGGCCTCGTGTTACTGTTCAACGGTTTCTGTTAAGTCGGACGGCAAAGGACTAAAGTAATTATATTATAAAAGTAAGGACTAAAAAATTTGTTTTGAAATGTTAGGAACTAAAAAAAATTGAAAAGTAATATGTAAAGGACCAAATTTGAAGTTTACTCAAATTAAAATTTAAAAATTTTCTCTAAATATCTACTTATATAAATTTAAAAAATAACACAATCATTACACTTTTTTATCTCTCATCTACACAATTTTCAAAAAAAATTCCCTCAAAAAAATTTCTAAAAAAAATCAAACTTTTCCCAAGACAAGCGAGAAAAGAACAAAACTGTTAACTCGTCCTGTCTTAGCCACCAAAATAAAGGAAGAAACTTGTCATACGTGGCCAACAATCAAATACAGATAATATCTACCATGATTGTCATTTAAGAAAGCGGAACGAGCTATTGCTCCATCGGTTGTAACGTAGAGCGAGTCACCCAAAAATTAGGAATCGATATCTCTGTTAGTTGTACGGTTGTACTTATTTAAAGCGCAAACTGACAAGATTTTGCAGACAATTTCAAAATTTAAAAAAAAAAAACCCCTCTATACCTTTCAAAGGAAAAAAAAGCTCTCTATACGTTATAAGACTCTGATGATGCGTGGTTCGCCGGAACAGGTCCAGTAAGGGGGTTGCTCCGTCAACTTGAAACAAAGGTAGAGGACGGCGGGGCTAAATCCCCATTAGCACTCCGAAGCTTAAGTCAATGAACTGGAAAATAGAGTATTAGAATCTTTAATATCTTAAGCAAGCATTAATCTTATTCTGTTACCTTTTCATGAAGAACATTCTGCTATTTATAGAACTAATGGGATTCGGTCCTTCCCCTTATCCACTGGGTAAGTACATTCGAGTTTCCTCTTTACCCCGGGGTCTGAGTCGCCAAGAGCCTTCAGTCCCCGTCACGGTCGGGGCGCTGCTCTAGGCGGACGTCCCCTCCGCCGTCACGGTGTGGACTGTGCCAAGGAGCCAACGGTCCTAGTCCATTGGGTTTCTTTCCTGATTTGGGCTTGAGCTGCCTTGATCTAGGCTTGTGTTTGGTGGGCCTGATCCCCTAGTCTTTGTAAATGGGGATTGAGCCAGACTCATAACCGATGGCCACTAACTTGTTCATAAAATATTATAAAAAAAAACTGTTGAGCGGCATTGTTTTGTAGATATAACATTAGTCACGATGCAATAAAACTTGTCACTATGTATCAACATTTTTTGATAGGGTAAACTACAACTACATTTACTCTATTCAATTTTAGTAAAATTATAAATACTCTCATTGATTCTTTGTTTTTTTGACAATCACTATTGCCCTCTTCAAATATTAAAAAAAAACTTGGGAAAGATGAATGTAATTTTCCTTTCTTCATATTTTGTATTTTATAAATAATATATATTTATCTACCATATAAAATATAAACTAACATATGGTTTACTTATGAGTGCCATTTGGCTGCCAAATAAGTTTAACATATATATATATATATATATATATATATATATATATACCATGTGGCTGCTACTTCAGCAATATATATAGGCCATGTGGTTGCCATTTCAGCAAAAAAATTTAATAAGCCTCACATTTAATTTTATATGTCCTATCATATTCTTCTAATAATTTCATAGCTCTCAAATCTTATCATCTTCTTCACTCCAACTACCCTTTTGTATTCCATCATACACAAAGCTCCATATATAAATATGAATCCAATGCTTCAAATTCTTTGACTCCAACGAAAATTTCAAAACAGAACTTCTCATATGGCCATTGTCGGAGTCAACCATCTATGACTCTTATGTTCATCCTCATGTCCATATTTTTCGTCTCTCGAATTTTCGTAAGTAATCATTCCATTGATCAATTGTCTTAGTATAATATCCTTTTGATTGTTATTTTTATTTTCAATGTGATTCTTAGGTCAATGACATCAAATTAAATGTTGGGGCAAACACTTCCGCTAAATTTTCAAACAGAACATTTCAACGTCCAAATCATTGCCGGGCTATTAATCTTTACAGGTTGTGTTCAAAACTTTCGGATTCAGTTAGCATAATGTTTTATTTATTTGCAAGGCTTACAATGTTTGGTTGTTTTTATAGCATTTAATAAAAGTTTCAACCGCCCGAGACTCTTTGGGTTTGATTTATTTGGATGTCTCAAATATTTCTGGCGTTTGCTTTTCCTGTTGTGTATGGCATGACAAGTGTATGAAGATTATTCTATAAGAAGATGTTTGTGGTTGAGTACACATTTTAATCTAACGTTGTCCTCTGAAGTTAAAGGTGGAACTTCTCCTCCTTCTATATTTTGCACATTGTACTCATTCATTTCCCTCATAGTTTCTTACCTACCTTAGTGAACCACTTAAAGCTTTTGTTGTAATCTTAAATTTAAAATTATGAAATTTGTACTAATAGCATATTATGTGTGCGTCTAAAGCAAGTTCTTTGGTGATAGTGTTGGAACTGTTACATTATGTTGTTGTTGACGATTTTTATATTGGTGATTTTTAGATTTTGTTTTTGCTCTTGAAGAGTTACTACTGAATTATTGTGAACAAATTCTTTTGAATACGCTTGACATAACTAAATTGCTCTTCATTCGATAATTTGTAATTTTTTCTTCTTTTGTCAATCAATGTTGTCATGGGTTGTGATTATTAATTATATATATATATATATATATCTTAATTTAAAATGTGTTTCCAAACTACCAATAGTGGACGTGGGCCCAGAAGATGGTAATGATTTTCAGAGGTGGGCTAGGTACTTGTAACATCAAAAGATGTGAACAGTTGAATTTATGGACAAACAGTACTTGTCTATGGTTTGGCCAACAAATTATTGGGTAATCAAACAAAAATGGTTGTTGCAAATGAAATTGAAGTGTGAATGCTGTACATTTATTGGATACTTTGGAGGGCCTTAAATGGGCTTTTTTGGGCATCTCAGTCCATGATCTATTTGGGCCTGTAGACTGAAAGCAAGGAGCATCACTGAGCCAATCACGACCCATTTATCAAAGGCTTGCAAATTTCATTCAAATTTACAGCTTTAGGAGCCACAATTGCAAACCAATAACCCGGCCCAGCCCAACATGACTGGACGGTAGTTTTTTACATTTTCCTGTATAATATTATAATCTCGTTACGAAATTATTTCAGTCAGTTAAAAATGCCATTTGTATTTGTAGTGGATTTAACTAGTAATGCATATACAATCATAACTAGAAGATTGATAATTTCTCAACGGGACTGTAGTTTTTCTATATTTTATAATTTGACCGTAAATGGTATGATAAATCAAATTTTTTGGAAGTATTTTGTAACTTTTTAAAATCACATAATTGGCTTGTATTATAATCAAGTTAACTATCCCAAAAAACTAAATTTGTTTTGACCTCTCGATTTTTTTTTTAAAGTGAATTTTTTGAAAGAGACGAGCGTAAAACATTGTAATCGAAATTTTAAATAAAGTGAACAGTCAATAAAATAAAAATAAAATGATACGGTACTACCCAATAAAACATACCTCTCCTTCTGGCATGACATTGAAGTTACATGCGCAGCAGGCAAAAATGTTTGCTTCCATACCGCCTCCTCGATGTTGAAATGTCGTAATATAAACAAATCAATTATCCAAACCCCCCCCCCCCCAAAGCCAGACCTCCTCACCTCCCTCAAGATTTGATTAAACTATTATTAAAGGTCATCGTAATTTCTAACAATTATACATATCTTCGAGAGAGAAATTGGTAATTATCATAAAAATGCCTCAAACTCGTGTTCGTATTCCGACTGACAAGGACTGATTTGAAAACAGAACTGAATTAGAGATGAATATTGGTAATTATCATAAACTACATGAACTTGTTAATAAGTTGATAAAACTTAGAGGGAGTAAACGTAATTAGGAGAAAAAAAAAACCCATAAATCCAAAGAATCTAGTAGCTAGGATGTGGGCCCTACTTTTAGATCATAAAGACAAATCCAATCCAAAAACAAATAATAAATTCCAACAAACATGATATTGTCATCATTAACCAAACCACTAATATTAAAAGGAAAACACCAACCTAATACTCAACTTTGAGCCACTCTTTCTTGCGGTTAGAAGTGACATGACACTAACTCTCAACACAGTAAAAACGAGTTTGAATTTTGAAAAACTTATAAACTAAACCAGTCAATACGAAATTACAAATAATTAAATCGGTAAAATTAAAATTAGACCCATGACTTCAAGATCATTTTTGAATTTTTTAAGTTCTAAGAAAAGACAACAACCTTAACTCTGTGAGTGACGAATTTGAAAGATTAAGCCTGTTTAGTATGTGATTTCAAAACGTGTTTTGAAATTATTTTTGATTTTATAATAATTTTTTATTATTTTAAATAAATTTTTTAACATTTTTAATAAATTTTTTTACAATTTTTAATACATTCTTAACACATTTTTAATATTATAAAATTTAAAGTAATTTCAAAATACGATTTAAATCACGAACCAAACAGGCAAAACTTTGAGTTATTCTGCTTGTCTTCCTCAGTTCTGTGTCCTTTGCCAATCTCTAAAGGGCCCCGTAGGCTAAAAGCTTTGAGAGCGTTATCCTACGTCAATTGTCAAGGCCATGCATATTTACTTACCTGCCCTGTGGAATTGAAGAAGCCCCCATTACCTCGAAATTTGCGCTCAGTGGAACGACAAGAAAAAAAGAAAACCTCTCGAGTCTTGAAGCTTTCTCCTTCTTGTTCTTCTTCTGCTTGTTGATTTGTTGGTTTTCTTGGGTCTGAAAGTTCTGAAAATTCTGGTAACGTTTCAGCTTACATTCTCTCTAGATTTAACTTTCCTTGCGGCCCCCCTTCTCACGGTTTTATTTCCTCGGTAAGAACGAATCTGCATTGTGCTCTGCTGACCCTCTTTAATTACTTCATTTATCTTCTCGAGATTAGCAAGCCGAAGAAAATAAAATGAAGAATTTGTAGTTTTGATTTTTCTTACTACTATTGTTGTAGTATGAGATTAAGGGTCTTTGGAAATGGGTTCAAATTTGAATTATCTGTTCTTTCTTCATTACATTTTTATTTGTTTTTTTTTTGGTTTATCAGTCATTGCTGTTGAGTTCATGTAGGATTTACCATTTTTGATGTACTGTGAGTAGAGGTAGAGGTAATGATGCTATCTTTTTTTGGTGTTCTTTTTGGAAGTTAGCCTCAAGAATACTACTCCTTTTACTTTTCTGTGGTGCTATAGCTATTCTGTACAAGCTTTTTGATGTGTTGTTGTTAACAAGTCAGTGATTATGCTTTCTTAGAGAGAGATCTTTTTTCAAAGAAAAAAAAAAAAAATTCGAATCTTGAAAAGCCTCACCTTTTCAGTCTTCAGTTTCCAATAGTCTTTATCTTCCCTTGTTCTCTTTGTTTCTTTCTGTGTGTCCCTTTATCCCTGTTATTCCTATTCCTATATAGTTTGCAACCCTTCACTTGCAGCTTCTTCTACTGTGTGTCTGCGGGTGTTCAAGTTCAAATTTTTTGCTGCAAAGTTCGATTCTTCCTAATGTTTATATGAACATTGTCCCAGGTTTGCGGTGGTCTTTCTTTTCCTTTTTCAGGGTTCCTATTTTATGTCATTTACCTGTTCTGTTTTTGAGTAGTAGTATAAAATATTGCCATTGATTCCGGCGATGATGGAGGCATGAATGGACTTAAAGTCCTCTCAAAAGGGTATAATTAATTTACCCAATGGCCCACTTGAGAGTCTTTGTCTTTCTCTTTAATGAGTATCAGAAGACCATTCAATCAGGTGGTAATTTTTTGTGTGTAAATGGTCCTTCCTGTCTATTCTAGCTTTGCAATACTTGTGATGGCAATAATAACGGGCATTCCATTAAGCACGCTTGTGGTTCTTGAAGAATTTGTGTTGCTTAAGTGAAGGGGAATCCTTGAATGTAAAATCCCTTTCTGTGTTTTTTTTTTTTTAACCCCAAATGGATGTAGAGATGGAGGATAGTAAATTTTCTACAGTTACTCTTTCTTTTTTTGGTTCCTTTTTATGGGCTCTTCTTATAAGGCAGTGAATGATGGTGGGGGAGTATACCTAATACCTCACATTCCTCTTGTGCATTTATTCGCATTGGATTCTTCAACCATAGCTTGTGATGTATTTTTGCAGGTCTTGTGGGTCAGGCTGCATTCAATTGGTTTTGAGAAGAAAAAAAACATCTTTAAAAATCATCCCAGTTGCCCTTTGTGGTCAGAAGGTAGTTAAATATGCAGACTCCCAAAGCAAGGTAATTTTCATGTTTTTTTTTTTTCTCCTTCAAAGTTTAAATGGCCATTTTGAAACTCCTTGTTATGCAGTGAAGTTGAGGGGTAAATAGTTTGCAATGCTGAGTTCAGTTTGGATAATTCCTTACTTTTCAGTTCTTTTTTTTCTGCTTATTACTATGAGTGGCTGATGTTCTGTTTCCAGTTGTTTTAATGTATTCTCCTGTTTATGATCGCTGACATGCCGTAAAGTTCTTCGTTAATACATTGCTTTGATCAGTTGTCTCTAATCCTCAACTCACTTGACTCAATGCATTTTTTGAAAGCTTCCCATGCTTGAGAAGTAATCTTTTCTTAATATGGAATGGCAAATGATAATGAAGGAAGCTGCTGTGTAGATTTTGATTCACATTTGATTGGTATCTAATGTAGAAGATGCATGCACTAATAAACATAAGGAAGTTAGCATAATGTGCTGTTTGCTTCTTCTAGTCTGTTTATTCGAAAAAAATGTAGTTTTAGTGAATGCAATGGAGGTTGGTTTATTAGTTATAAAAAGCTTGAACACTTTTAGCTGGTGTTTCTTGCAGAAATGGTAACTCTGTAACACCTCAGAAGATCTGCTCTCGGGCCATTTCATCTGAAGGGGCTCCAAAGATATCTCCCCGCGCCATTTCTGCAGAAGGGCCGCCAAAGCTTTCTCCACGAGTTGTTCGCCAACTCAAGACAAGCTCCCAGGATTCTGACTTGGCTTCTTCATCAACCCGAGCGAGTAGGACTCCTAAAGATAGAAGCTCTAAAGTCACTGAACGGAAATCACCCCGAAGCCCAGCATCTGAGGTGTGGAAATATTTTAATAGCAAATGCCTTACAATCAATCCTGAATCCCTTTATAATCTGATTCTAATGTTCTGCAAAATTATTGAAATATGCCTTAGCTATGCAAGTAGATTATTTGAAGATCTTTATACATGGTTACCTTGGAGTTGATGTGATTGATGCATTCCATTTGAAGATCTTCTTAGTGATTTTCTTTCTATATTGTTTTCCAACAATTGCAGATGTTCTTTTGAGTAATTATTTACTGTTGAAAGTGAGGATATAATGATGTTAACTTCAATTACTGAATTTCCATGCCAGTTGCAGAAGAAGCATCCAAGCAAGGCAGCTGAACTGGAATTTCAGATTTCTCAACTTCAGAATGATCTGAAGAAAGTTAAGGATCAGCTAAGTTCTTCAGAAGCAGAGAAAAAGCAAGCTGAGCAAGATGCCGATGAATCAAAGAAGCAGCTATTGGAAATGTCTTTGAAGCTCGAAGAGTCACAGAAACTGCTTTCAGAAAAATCTAGTTCTGAAGAAACCCAACCCCAGAATTCCTCTGAATGTCAGGATTTCGCATTGGAATCTCAGCTTGAAAACATCAAGAAACAGCACTTAACTGACTCGGCCGCGTTGGCATCTGCTGTAGATGAGATAAACTCACTCAAGATCCAACTGGAAACTGTTGCTGAATCTGAGGCTGCTCAGACAAAGCATGCTGAGCTATCGCAAAGTGAGCTTGACGACTTGAAGATAAAGCTCGCTGAAACTGTTGCACTCATGGGAGAAATGAAAAACCAGCTCATTGATAGTAAAGAATCAGAAACTCAAGCTCAAGCACTTGTAGGTGAAACCCTGATGCAACTGGAAACAGCCAAAAGGACTGTTGAATCTCTTAAATCGGATGGTGCTAAATCTGTTGAGGCGTATGATGCGATTGCTTTGGAGCTGGAGCAGTCGAGGGCTCATGTAAACTTGTTAGAGCAGCTTGTTAGTGAACTCAAAGCTGATATGGAAAATGCCAACAGCAATGCGAAGGATCAGCATTGCAAACTTGAGTCTAAAGAGTGCGAGGAACTTGATAATGCAAATGAAGCAGAACTTGCTTCTCTGAAATCTGAAGTTGAGCAATTAAGATCTGCTTTAGAAGCATCTGAGATGAGGTACAGTGAAGAGCAAACACGAATTGTGATGGAGATGAAAAATGCTTATGAGTTGCTTGAGCAAATAAAGTCATCATCAATTGACAAAGAGGATCAGCTTGAAATGGAGCTCCAGAAATCAAAAGCTGAAGTCGAGGATTTGAAGGCGAATTTGATGGATAAAGAGACAGAATTACAGGGCATCTGTGAGGAGAATGAGGAGCTGAATCAAAGGTTAGAGAACACTCTGTCAGGCCGGAAAAACTTGGAACTCGAAAAGGAGATTCAGAAAGCAAGGGCAGATGTTGAACGTGTGAAAGCAAATTTAATGGATAGAGAAACAGAACTGCAGAACATTGTGGAGGAAAACGAAATGCTGAAGCTGGAGATCAAGAAAAAAGAAACTAATAAGGGCAAAGCTAGGGATGAAGCTGTCGATGAACTTGAAGCTGCAAAAGCTGCAGAGCGCGAGGCTCTGATGAAGCTAGGATACCTGACAGAGGAAGTGGACAAGAGTAACAGGAAGGTAGCTCGAGTATCCGAGCAGTTGGATGCAGCTCAGGCAGCAAATGCGGAGATGGAAGCTGAGCTGAGGAGGCTGAAAGTCCAGTCTGACCAATGGAGGAAGGCTGCAGAAGCAGCTGCAGCCATGCTTTCAACAGGAAACAATGGGAAATTCATGGACCGGGCTGGATCAATGGATAACCGGTACAGTCCCCGGTCTGGAAGGATCTCTTCGCCTTATTTGGATGATGGGGATGATGATTTGCTGAAGAGGAAAAGCCCCAACATGCTTAAAAAGATTGGGGTGTTGTGGAAGAAGCCTCAGAAGTAGCAGCATTCTGTAAAATTCTGGGTAGATTTTATTTAAATCAACATCTCTACTCTGCTAATCATCTTGTTTTTTGAACTGTTAGCTTTATATTAAATGAAACTTGAATTCTAACTTCTGGTATGAAGCATTGCATAATATGTACTACTCTAGTCCCATTAGAAAAGTTCCGTTTTTAAAAACAAAAATTATTTCATTAAAATAGTCCAATTTTTCCTTGGAATTTTTTGACATTTGGCTTTCTAAATTTTAATAAAATGTCCCTATGTCTCGAGTCACTTAATCAGCTATTACTTAAAAAAAATTATATGTGGTTGACTATTAACTTATATTCCTGTGTGGTACAATTTTCAAAATATATTTTTGGGAGGAAAAAAAAAAGGTGGATCCTACACATTTTGAGTGTGATGTTTACATTTTTTTTTTTTTAAATAATGTTTTGAGAGTATGTATCACACATGACCAAAGACAATAATAAAAAAAATTAATAAATTATTTGCTAGTTCATAAAAGTTATATATTTTTTAAATTGAACTCTTAAAGAAGGGAGTATGAAGTTTTGCATGCTTGGATAATCAAAGGAAAAAAAAAAACATAATTCCTGGTTTTAATTTTTCAAACTATTTTGTCAGTAAAAGTTTGTTTCTTTAATTTTTAACATTTAGTAGTCCTTCCGTTCTATTATAAGAGTTCTTAAAAATAAAAAATAATAATAATGCAGTAATATAAAATGAATTTTTCTGATAAAAAGGATAGATAGTTCGAATATTGTTCACTTTCTAATTGGGACGAGGGAGTAATATCTTCCCCAAAAGATATAACACCGCAGATCGTAAGCCCCGTTCTGTTAGTCAGGTTGGACCACGTGTATCACTGTTATATTGGCCAATCGCTTCCGGGCTTTAATTCGGGCTCCACACTTGTCTCAGCCCATGATAAATTAGCCCGCGAAGGAAACTCGTTTCCGAGCCTGCATCTCTGCAGATTATATAGCCCGGGGACTTTCCTGAACCAGATCCACAATAACTGTGAACGCTGCCCATCCACGTCGTCCGCGGTGAGATGCGACCAGAAGCCTTTCAAAGGGGTTAACTATAGAGCCCTACAGTGGTATCTTGGCGATGTGGGATCCAATAAGCAATATTTAATAGGCAAACATCATATGTGAAAGAAATAATAAACAAATTTAAAAAACTCATGAAACTTACATATTTTTAAATATTTACATATCTACGGAACACGACGAGAGTTCTTTTTATTGGGAGTGATTGTTGCCTTGCCATTCCACCTGCTGTGGGTTCAGTTATTCTTCCTTCTTGCACATTGACCAGTTGAGTGATTATGATGTAGGTCCATTAGAGATCTACGTGTTTTTCCCTCTGTTAATACATGAAAACTAGCTTCTTTTTTTGTTCTTCCATGTCTTCCCTGCCTTCCAAGATTAAATTTGCATTTTGATATAGTTGTACCTTTTTCGCCTTATATCCTTGCAAATCTCTGTTTTCATAGAAAGATATGATAAATGGGAAATGGGGATTTGCCAATGAATATGAGTCAAAAGTTATAGTTAGCTATCTATTTCCTTTTTTCTGTTAACTTAATTCAATCAGGAAGCACTATGTGGTCAGATTTAGCACTTATTTGATTCTAGTTTGATATCGGATTAATCCATAATGCAATGGATTTGAACTTTTGAGTGCATCTACTAGTCTTGTCAACTTATCTTCACTTACACGCCTTAGTTTATCCTTCTTGTACTGTCCAATTTTCAAGTGTCCCTAGCTTTGAAACTTCAACCCTTTGTTGTTGTCTGTCTTTCTTCTTTCCTCCCTCCCCTTCCCATCCCTACCAACAGGAACAGCTTTGTAATATACCGTTCTGAACTCCCTTTGGCACTTTACCTTAGGTATGGGAGCTGGTCGTAAGCTGAAGACCCACTGAAAAAAATCAGAGGTGGGCTGATAAATCTTACAAGAAATCCCATCTGGGTAAATGAGTGGAAGAAACCATTTGCTGGTTCATCTCATGCTAAAGGAATTGTTCTTGAGAAAATGTAAGATTGAGTTTGTTTGAACTACATTGAGGAGAATGTAAGCACTGTGTTCCCTTTGAACCATTATTAAAGGTTGATTTTGATCAGTTTCTTTTTCATATTTTTATGTTATGAGCTACTAATGGAATTCATGTCAATTTGGGCTTGTGTAGGACGAGGTTCTGATCTGATTGCTGGATTTGGTCGTAAGGGTCACGCCGTGGGAGATATTCCCGGAGTTAGGTTTAAAGTTGTGAAGATATCCGGAGTCTCTCTTCTAGCTCTCTTCAAGGAGAAGCCAAGGTCTTAAAGGAAGGAGATTTTGTGTCATAGTCTATGTGCTTGTCTTTGATTTAGTTATCTTTATCTCTGAACTCTTACTTGATGGCCTGGCCAGTTTTGTCTAGTTAATTCTTGCTTAAAAATTTTCTGTATTGGTTACAAACAAATATGTTGCAATCCAAGAGTATGTTTCCTCTTTGAACTTATTGAATGGCGTCTATATCTTTTTTTTGTGGGGTTATGGTTCTTCTTGGTTTTGGACCATTTCCCTGGAAAGTGGAAGTGGATATATAACCCGTAATTTCTTGTCGGGTAAGAATGGTTTCCGATGCTTGTGAGAAACCATATCGTTGTCGCACAAAATGTGCATTTTGCATCTAATGTTACAAGTCCAGATCAACGAGAAGATCTTTCCCGTGTTGTGTGAGTACGATACCCGTGTACAACTTCCGTAATTGATTCAAACATTGAACTTCACTTGTACCTCCCTCCTTCAGACACCCGTCTTAAAAATGGAAAAGCATTTTCCAGATAGAGTTGGGCTTATTGGGTCTTCCACTATTTACTAAGCCCCAACAAATGCATGTAATCTTGTTATCTTTAATATTTTCCACTTTGATTTCAGCATGAAAATTTGTCCTTTGATTTGGTGCTTCTTTCTCACTGGCTATTGGTTCTTGAGCTTGGCCCTGCCCCTCAATTTGTTGTTGTTTCTTTCATTTGAATAAAAGTTTGTTTTGGTCCCCTAACATCATTATTTGGTATAAATTGATTATTCATTTTGAAATAGGCCAAATTTGATAACTAGATGGTCAATTGAGATATCACTATCAACCCCAAGTCAATCTAGTAAGTTATCATTAATTATGAGATTGAGTTAACTTAAAGATTAGGTTCAATTTTGTCATGTGAATTGAGTAAACTCCACGTTTGGTCCCTTACATATGGCCTAATAAATTTTTTTGTCCTCTACATTTTAAAAGATATTTTTGGTCCGAGTAAAGTCCCCATATGGTCTCTTACATATTGCTTAATAATCTTTTTGGTCTCTTACATTTCAAACGATCTTTTTGGTCACCTACTTTTATTTTTCGAACTATTTAGTCCCTTGACCGTTTAACCCGACAAAAACATTAATATCAATCACATATCGTTCACACGACTTCGTTAGCGAATGACAAATTTGTTCTAACATAATTACTGGGATGCTAAAAATGATGTTATGACAAGTTTGCTATTTGTTGACAGAGTCGTGTGAGCGGCACGTGAGTGATATTATGTTTTCTGTCGGGTTAACCAGCAAGTTTGCCCTTTCGCTAACGCAGTCGTGTGAACGACACGTGAGTGATATTAATATTTTTCTGTCGGATTGAACAATCAAGGGACCAAATAATTCAAAAAATAAAAGTAAGTGACCAAAAAGATCGTTTTGAAATGTAAGGGACCAAAAAGATTATTAATCAAAATGTAAGGGACTAAAAAGATTATTTTGAAATGTAAGGGACCAAAAAGATCATTAAGCAATATGTAAGGGACCAAATGTAGACTTTACTCTTTTTGGTCCCTTACTTTTATTTTTCAAACTATTTGCTCCCCTACATTTTAGATGATCTTTTTGGTCATTTACTTTTATTTCTCAAGCTATTTGGTTCCTTGGCTATTTAACCCACAAAAAATGTTAATATCATTCGTACTTCTGCTCACACGATTCCGCTCACACGACTCGGTTAACAAAGGTCAAACTTATCCGAACAACATTTTTAGTATCCCAGTATTTTTCTTCATTAGATTGATTTTCTTAATTTAGAGTCGTGTGGGAGGAAGTGCAAGTAATATTAACATTTTTCTTCACATTAAACAACCAATAGACCAAATAGTTTGAGAAATAAAAGTAAGGGATCAAAAATATCGTTTTGAAATGTAATGGACCAAAAAAATTATAGACCAAAGGACCAAATATGGAGTTTACTCCATGTGAATATTCATATTTTATTAGATTTTGAATAAATAACCAATTCAAACTATAAAAAAAATTATGTTGGTGGACCAAAAAGGATATTTTTTCTAATTGACTAAGCCTATTTCAGGGTCAAAGTCATTGTTTGAAAAGTCGGCTGTAACTATGGTAAATTGTCAAAACTCGGTCAAATTTGAGGTGTTTTCTTTTGCAGCCTTTCTCCTTTTTATAAAGTAATTTATTTCTTTCCACAACCAATGTGGGATGTGGGAAATCTGAAACAAGTGTAGAAATTCTTGAACCTATGTCTTTAAGAAGAGATATACTCTAATACAAGAGTTGTTAGCCATCAAGCTAAGTATGCTCACATATCAAATTAAACGTTTGAGAGTTTATATTATTACTGTTGCTTTTAAAAATAATTTTTTAAATATTATAAAAATTAATTATATTTTATTTATGAGAAATATAATGTTTTAAATATATTTATGACATCGTAATAACATCACCGCTTCGACTCCTTGTTCGATCCCTAAACCTCGATTAAACCTTGACCCATGAGTTGGACCGGTTCGATGTCCGATCCAATTTGTTAAACATTGGTCCAAGTTAAATAACCAATAGTGTAATCTGTCCGACCTTAAATGAATGGGGTTGAATGCAGTAATAAAAGGTTATTGCCATGTAACTTGAGATCACGAGTTTAAACTTTAAACGATATAAACATTAATTCTCTTAAAGAAATATTTGATAACAAGAATGTATGGTTTAAGCCTTCATGGTCACGCCCATTTTCGAAACCTATACATGCACCGGATTGTAAGGCCTGGTTTGAACTTCATTTTGCAATTTATAATATTATTTTTACTTTTCTAATACATATTCTTGCATTTTCAATATATAAATATTTCAAAATCAGTTCATACTACATGACTCTAAACTAAGTTTTGAACTAAACTTTAATACCATGCCGAGCCTTTAGCAGCCTGTTCTTTATGTTGTGTTTCAAACAAGGTTTTGGGAAAATAATTTTAGACTTTAAGGCGTAAATACACAAGGAAAATGCATAGTTTCATAAACCACAGAATAGGACGCTATAAAAGAAAGAGAAAAAGAACCGGAAAGTAGTGAAGGTTGAGGTAGCAGATAATGGGTGCGTCTTGTAACATTGAGATCATGGGGAGAAAAAAAGAAGAAGAAAGAAGAGGAATTAGCAAACTGGAGATGTTAGCAAGATATCAACAACGACAACCACCATCGACCCAGTTGCGTTGCTGATTCGTAATAGGGTTTGGTGGTCATTCACTGCCATGCAGCAAGTGTGTATATAAATTGTGTGAAGATGTCAGAAATTACTACGCCATTGATGTTCTTCTTTTCTTCTTGCCGTGAAAAGAAATATTCAAATAATGCTGCTCATCAAACAGTCAGAGTCAAATTCAGATTACTTATTTATTTATTTATTTTATGCATATAGTTCTTCCACGCTCAAATCTTAATTTGGGATTTTGTCTGCTGAGATGGAAAAATTTAGAAAATCTTTCCAGAAGTTGTTGTTCATGCTTTGTTGAAGATCTTTCAATAATTAAGCTGAAAGAATAAAGAAAAAAGAATGAACAGGTTGTCCGAGTATCTGTCCGAATCGGACAGAAACTCGGACAAGTTCCAATGAGACATCAGTTCAACTTCTGGAACTAATGTATGTCCGAGTATCTGTGCGATTCGCACAGCAACTCGGACAAGTTCCAGTAAACTTCTGGAACTGAGTTGTTCATCTTCTGGGACTGATTTATGTCCGATTTGCTATCCGAATCGCACATAAATTTGGACAAGCTCCAGTGAGTTTTTGTTCTTCTTAAAAGTTGCATCTCTTCACGGAAATGGTGATTCCGAACTCAATTCTTATCCAAATTTAGTTCCGTTTCTTCCTACCTCTTCATAAGAGTTGTGGATATTGAATGACACCCTTTGGAGGTCTATAAATAGACTCCTTAGGATGGATTTACAGATACACTAAATCTTTCTCTCTTTACAAGAATTTCTTGCTTTTTTCTCTCTTGTTCTTGTTTTGTTTAAGTCAGTGCAGGGTTATTACAAAAGACTTCATCTTATCCCACAAGGATATTAGTTCCAGATCTCTTTGCACACCAAAGAGAACTAATAAAATCTAAAGAAAAGTGCATTTGTACGATTTGAAGCAGCATTTTCGTTTTCCCTTTATCTTGTAATAGATTAGGTGTTTTAGAATAAACTCTTGTATTATTTTGGTTAGTCATTGTTGTGTTATCTGGAATTTATACCAACAATCTTTAGGTTTTGTATATTAGCCCAAATGTCAACCAAAGTCAAGGATCTCACTTCATCGATTGTGAAACTAAATCGGTTTGAAAGAGGAAACTACACAAGGTGGAAGAAGAGGGTACATTTCCCACATGTGTCATTGAAGGTGGTGTATGTCCTAAATACACCAAAGCCACCAATAGAGGAAATTCTTTATCTCTACCTTTTTTAATTATAAAATGTTAGATAACAGGCCAGCAACTCAACAGTTCATGAAATTGGAGAGGATGTTGAATCATTTTAATCAACAACGATTGGTTATGGATGAGGCAATGATTGTTTATGCAATAATAGACAAACTCCCTCCATCTTGGAAGGATTTCAAGAAAGATCTCAAGCATAAGACTGAGGAGATCACTCTTGAGGGACTTGCTCATTCCCTTCAAGTTGAAGAGGAATTGAGGGCGCAACATTCTCATGATAATGAGAAGGAAAAGGTCAATGACAAGACCAAAGAATCTGCCATAAAGCTGCATGTCATTGAGCAAGGACAAAGCAGCAAGTCAAAAAAAAGATCCCACAAGGCATCCAATGATCAAGGTAAGAACAAAAAAATAAAGAAAGGCAAATGCTTTCACTGCAAGAAAGAAGGACACTACAAGAGTAAGTGTCGACTTCTCAAGAATAAGGGCTCCAACAACTCAAAGAATGAGAAAGAAGAAGAAGCCCTTGTTGCCATGATTTCTGAATTGTGCTTGGTCGATGAAGATTATTCCTGGTGGGTGGATTTTGAAGCCACTCGACACATTTGCAAGAACAAGACATTTTTCAAATCACTGAAGGAAGCAAATGAAGAGGATTCGGTAGTTTACATGGAGAATTCTGTGACAGCCCCAATAAAAGAAATTGGAGACATAGATCTCAAATTCATTTCTGGAAAAGTTGTAATTTTAACAAATGTACTTTTTGTTCTTAAAGTTAGAAAGAATCTTGTGTCGGGAAGCCTTCTAAATAGGTATGGCTTTGAGTTGATTTTTGAGGCCTACAAATTTGTCCTTCCAAGGATGGTCTGTTTGTAGGAAATGGCTACTTGTATAATGACATGTTCAAGTTGAATGTCACACCTATTAATAAAATGGCTTCTACTTTAGTGTATATGATTGAGTCCTTTTTCTGTTTTATGGCATAATATGTTAGGCCATGTTTATTACAAGAGAATGAATGACGTGATTAATATGGATCTATTGCCTAGGACCATAAAAATTGAAAATGACAAATGCCGTGATTGCATGCTTAACAAAATCACTAGAAAGCCATTTCCAGCAATTGAAAGGAAAACAAATGTTCTTGATTTAATTCATAGTGACTTGTGTGACTTACATGCTACACCTTCTATATGAGGAAATAAATACTTTGTCACTTTTATTGATGATATAGTTCAAGATATTGTCAAGTAAATTTGTTACATTTCAAATATGAGGCCATGCAGAAGTTTAAATTGTATAAATCTGAAGTTGAACTTACATGTAATGAAAAGATTAAGTGTTTAAGGACTGATATGGGTGGTGAGTATTATGAGTTGGATTATTTTTAGTCTACAAGTATTAAACATGAGGTAACTGCTCCTTATACACCACAACAAAATGGTGTTGCTGAAAGAAAAAATTGTGCGTTAATGGAAATGGTTAACACAATGATGTCTACTGCTGGCCTTAGTCAAGGATTTTGGGGAGAAGCTGTACTTACAGCTTGTTATTTGTTGAATAGAGTTTCGAACAAAAAGAATTCTATCACTCCCTATGAACTTTGGCATAAAAAAAAGGAAGCCTAATTTCAATCATTTGAGAGTTTGGGGCTACAGAGCTGTTGTCAAGCTTCCTGAACCAAAGAAAAGGAAGTTATGAGAAAGAAGAGTGAAATGCATCTTTATAAGCTATGCTCACAATGGCAAGGCTTATAGATTTTTGGTTATTGAACCAAATGATTCTATCAGTGTTAACACTATTATAGAATCAAGAGATGCTATCTTTGTGAACAAAGATTTTCCACAGTCCCTAAGACAATAGCTAGTGGTTCTAATCAAGAAGAACATGCAATAGAGAGTTCAAGAAGTGGTAATGAAACCACTGAATTGAGAAGGAGCAAAAGAGCAAGAAGGGACACAAGTTTTTGTCCAAATTTTGTTGCTTACCTTGTAGAAGGAACAAGAGGTGAAGTAAGTAACAAAATAGCTTATTGTGTTAATACTAATGCTGATCCCTACGCGTTTAATGAAGCAATGAAGTTTCATGATGCTTTTTCTGGAGGGAAGCAATTAATGATGAAATGTATTCAATTTTGGGAAATGATACTTGGATCTTAGTTGATCTTCCCCCAGGTTCCAAACCGATCAATTGTAGATGGATCTTCAAAAAGAAAATGAAGGTGGATGGAACCATTGACAAGTACAAGGCAAGGCTAGTAGCCAGAAACAAGGCCTTGACTACTTTGACACTTATTCTCTGATGGCGAGCATAGCTACAATCATGATGCTTCTTGTAATAGCTTCAATCCAGAATTTGGTAATACACCCAATGAATGTGAAAACTGCATTCCTCAATGGGGAGTTAGATGAGGAAGTGTACATGGATCAACCTGAAGATTTTGTTGCTCAGGGCCAAAAGCACAAAGTGTGTAAACTTGTGAAATCATTGTATGGGCTGAAACAAGCATCAAGACAATGGCATCAAAAGTTTGACGAAGTTATACTTGCTAATGAATATAAGATCCATGAATCAGACAAATGTGTCTTTAGCAAGTATGAAAATGGCAAAGGTGTCATCATATGCCTCTATGTGGATGACATGTTTATTTTTGGTTCTGACTTAGAAAAAATCACTAAAACCAAAAGAATGTTTTCAAGGAGTTTTGACATGAAGGACATGGGAGAAGCCGATGTAATTCTTGGTATTAAGATCAAGAGAGAATCAAATTCAATTAAGCTTTCACATGCTCATTACATTGAAAAGGTTCTCAAGAGGTTTAATCATTTTGATAGTAAGCAGATCACTACTCCCATTGATCCTAACATGAATTTTGTCAAAAATGAAGGAAATCATGTTTCTTAGCTAGAATATGCAAGAGTAATAGGATCTTTGATGTACGCCATGACTTGTACACGACCAGATATTGCATATGCGGTAGGTGTACTAAGTAGGTATACTAGTAATCCTAGCAAACAACATTGGCAGGGAATTACAAGGGTGTTGAGATATCTCAAAAAAACCAAGGATTGGGGCATCACTTACAAAGGCTATCCTTCTGTTCTTGAAGGATATTCTGATGAGAGTTGGATTACAAACAAGGATGATCACTCTTTAACAAGTGGTTGGATCTTTATTTTGGGTGGTGGTACAATTTTTTGGGCTTCAAAGAAGCAAACTTGTACAACATACTCCACCATGGCATCAGAATTCATTGCTTTAGATTCAGCTAGCAAAGAACCAGAATGGCTGAGAAATATCCTTCATGAGATTCCAATTTGGCCTAAACTGATTTCACCAATAGCTAGCACTACTATGATTGCTACGACATATAGTCAAGTGTACAATAGGAAATCGAGGCACATTGGAGTAAGACATAGTATGGTTAGAGACTTGATCACAAGCGGCTCGATAACCTTAGACTATGTGAAGTCAAAATGCAATTGGGCTGATCCTTTAACTAAAGGACTAACAAAGGGCATGATAGAAAAAATTTCTGTCGAGATGAGACTGTCCTAGACCATTACAATGGAACCTTCAATCCATTACTAGTTATACTACTAGTTTTGGATTCAATGTAGTGAAAAATACATTGTGTAAATGGTCGAAACACTAAATAAGTTAGTGTTATTTCTCGCTAGTGAGTTCAAGATGAACGTTGAATTCTTAACAAGTTCAAATCAATACCAGATATAAGAAATACTATAATGCTGGAAATTCTCATATGGCGGGAGTATTTTGAAACTTGCCTATATGAATGCAGTGTGGAAATTCATTTAAGGTTCTTCGATGATACCTTGGAAACATCCACGAAAGGGTTGAGACACACAACATATTGTGTGTTGTATATAACATGTTGCAAAAAAAAGAACTTGTGTGTGATTACATTAAGGCTTGTCAATAGACTGTTGATTCAAAGCGTGTCTACCAAATTAGTTCGATAAGTTTATAGGATGTTTTCTAGTTTTGGTTCAATCGAAAGACACCAAGGTTGATGTATAAGTTATCAGGAAAAGTTCTTGATCTTAAGAAAAAGGCAATTTTCCAAATCATTGGAAAATGGCGGGGGATTGTTGGAGATTTTTCAATAATTAAGCTGAAAGAAGAAAGAAAAAGGAATGAACATGTTGTCCGAGTATCTGTCCGATTCGGACAAAAACTCGGACGAGTTCCAGTGAGACATCAGTTCAACTTCTGGAACTGATGTATGTCCTAGTATCTGTGCGATTCGCACAGAAACTCAGAAGAGTTCCAGTAAACTTTTGGAACTGAGTTGTTCATCTTCTGGGGCTGATTTATGTCCAATTTGCTGTCCGAATAGCACATAAATTCGGACAAGCTCCAGTGAGTTTTTGTTCTTCTTAAAAGTTGCATCTCTTCACGGAAATGGTGATTCCAAACTCAATTCTTATCCAAATTCAGTTCTGTTTCTTCCTACCCCTTCATAAGAGTTGTGGCTATTGAATGACACAATTTGGAGGTTTATAAATAGACTCCTTATGACGGATTTACAGATACACTAAATCATTCTCTCTTTACAAGAATTTCTTGCTCTTTTCTCTCTTGTTCTTGTTTTGTTTAAGTCAGTGCATGCTTATTACAAAAGACTTCCTCTTATCCCACAAGGATATTAGTTCCAAATATTTTTGCACACCAAAGGGAACTAATAAAATCTAAAGGAAAGTGCATTTGTACGATTTGAAGCAGCATTTCCTTTTTCCCTTTATCTTGTAATAGATTAGGTGTTTTAGAATAAACTCTTGTATTCTTTTGGTTAGTCGTTGTTGTGCTATCTGAAATTTATACTAACATGCTTCAATGAAATTCCAAAGCCTTGGAACAAGATATATACATATATATATATATATATATATCTCATACACTAATTATTATTATTATTATTATTATAATCATATGATCCACCTAAAAATAAGAACAATCATAAAAGAATCTGTAAAGAACAAGGCACCCCTTCGTTTAAATCACTCATTTGTTTCATTTTATTAGAAGAGTTCGATTTTAAAGTTTTACATTATGAGTAATAAACAGTTATATCACTCAACTTTCACAGGTTAAAGAACCAATCATACGGTCCAAAATAGTCATAGTTCAGAGTTTAACTATGAAACATTCTTTAAATAAGCAAGGGGATATTGCATCCTTGGATTCTAAAAAAGAAAAGAAGTTCTGTTTTCATTTTCAAACTATTTTCTAAGGAAAAGTTCATTTTTATAATTTCATACTCCCTCGGTGACATTTAAATAGTCCACTTTTAATTTTATTATTATTTTTATCTCATTTTAAAAATTCATTTTGATTTTATTTACATTACAATAATGTGTAGTCCATAATTAACTATTACTTATAAAGTATGAATATAAATGATAAATATGGAGTTAAATTACTTATTTTAAATGTTGTACCTCATAACTCATAATAAATTATTTTTTTCAAAATTAACTCTTTGAGTAGGACGAATGGAGTAATATTTAGTATTTTTCACTGATAAAACTAGTGGCAAAAAAAGAAAATAAAAGGATTGACACTGCAGATCATAAGCCCCGTTCAGTTTGTCCGGTTAGACCACGTGAATCACTATTATTTCGGCTAAATTGCTTTCGGGCTTGAGTTCGGGCTCCACACTTGTCTCAGCCTATATGAACTAGGGCTCTAAACGAGCCGAGTTGGGGTCTTATTGAGCTGAGCTTGATAAAAACCTAAATATTTAGGCTCGAGCTTGGCTTGTCCAAATTGTTATAGGCTCGAGCTTGAGCTCGAGATCGCTGTAGAGCAAGCTTTTGACCTGGAACTCAAGCCCGAGCTCGAATTAATTTTTTAATTTATACTAAAAAAAATTAAAATATTATAAAATTATATAAAGAGTTAGGCTCGTTAATCTCGATGAGCCATTAGTCATTGGGCTTGAGCTCGGTTCGATTATTAAACAAGCCGGCTTGAGCTCGAGTTTAACCAAGCTCGAGCCAAGCTTTGACCGAGTTGCTCACGAGGAGCTCAGCTCATTTAGACCCCTAATATGAACTAAGCTCGTGAAGTTCACTCGTTTTTTAGCCTGCATCTCTGCAGAATATAGCCCGGCGACTTTCCTGAGCCAGGCCCACAAATAAACGTGAACCATAGCCCATTCACGTCCTCCGCGGTGAAGTGGCTCAATGAAGCGTTCAAAGGGTTTAAGTATAGAGCACTCCGGGTATTCTCTTGTCGACGTGGGATATGTTTTTTGAATTAATAATGGCTTTGTGAATGCTGAGCCCTAATTAGCGATTCCTAGGCAAATATCACATATACTAATACACCCTCCATCCTCTAAAAAGAGTCACTCCAGAGGAAAATACAAAAATTGTTAACCTTACGTCCTTATATTTAATTACCAACTACTCCCTTGTTTCATTAGAAAATACCACTTTGGACAATGTACAATTTATTATGAATGTCAAGATACAACAACTAAAATAACTAATTTGACACTTTTTATTCCATTTGTATCTTTACTTATTAATTGTGGACCACACGTGATTATATTAGTAACAGTAAGATAAGTAAATTTTTTTAAAAGTGAACTTTTCTAATGAAATGAATGAAATATTAAATAGTGTACTCCCTCCGTCCCATTCAAATAATCCACTTTGTATTACTACATTTGGTATTACAAAGTGGATTCACTTGGTGGTACATAAAGAGTACCTTTTTTTCCTTCATAATTATTAATACACTTATTTGTTTTTTTGATTAAATGAAATCTTTCTCCCTCTCTCAAATGACTACTACATGGATAAAATGGGTTTTTTCTTCTGCATTAAATTTTGTAGAATGAAATTTTTTTGAAAATAAAAAATTGAAGATTAAATTACCCTTCTAAAAAAAAAAGTAACAATACTAATCTCAACTATTTCATCACAACATTTTTTAGCAAGTGATGTATCATACTGATACATACATTGATTATATTTATATAAAAGAATTATTATTACATTACTAATTAATTAATGTATGTCATATATTTTATTATGAGAAATTGTGATTAATTAGTTGAAATGTGCATAACAACTCTTTTAAAAATTAGAGGGAGTAATTCAAAGAAAGTAGTAGGCTGGGAAGGTAATTAAAAATATGTTTTAAATGCAAAAATTGTTTTAAAAAATAAACATAATGATAATATAACTCTCATCGTCTCTTATTTTTCTAGGTAATTCGTGTCATCTTATACATCCAATGGAGAAGTAAGGAGGCAGCAGAGCTCGAGGAGTTCACCAATGAAGTTATCTCTTTCCCTTAGTGGCCCCATTGTGATAGAATAGTTTGATTAATTTTTTTTTAAAAAATTGTCATCTTACACCTTTTTTTTTTCTTTTTTTTGCAGATAACGCTTTATATTTTATACAACAACAACAACTAAGCCTTTGTCCCACTATCGATTCATTTATATTCAAATATCACATATCATATTTTAAAGTTGTTTTTCAATTCTTTTTAGGTCTTCCTCTACCTCTTTTTATATTAATTGCTTCTCTGTTTTTTACTTGTCTTACTGGGGCATCTAGAGGTCTCCTATGTACATGTCCAAACCATCTTAGGTGTGTTTCTCTCATTTTGTCATCCATTGGGGCTACTCTTACTTTGTTTCTATTGCTTACATTACTTATTTTATCTAACCTAGTATGCCCACACATCCATCTCAACATTTTCATCTCTGCTACTCTCAATTTTCAACGCTTTATATTTTATGATTAAAAAAAAAAAAAATTCACTGTAACTAAACGAAACAAAAATGAAATAGTCATAAATTTCTATCAAAAAAACCAAAAAGCCGAAAAATAAAAATTTAACCAGCCCAGCCCAATAATTTGATGGGCTTTACGATTTCGAAAATGCGTGGGCGAAATTACTCATTAGGGTTTGGGATCAGTATATTTAAAAGGCCACACTCCTTATTAGGGTTTTTCCTACTGACGCCTCTCCTCATCTCGTGCAGCTCCAACCTTCATCAGTAGCAGCGTCGCCGCCGTCGTTGACAACCACACGCCACCATGGGGTACATTCCTCTTTGTATCTATGTTACTGTACTGTAGACTTTATACTCATGATTTTGCACATAGAGTTTTCCCAAGTCATGCTGGATTTTGTTAATCGTTGAAAGCAGAATTGTCGCCCTTGTTTATGTTTTTATGTTTTGTAAATAGATACCTTTTCATGCTATGTGGAAATCTCGGATTTTGTTAAATATGAGGGGACGAATCGAGAAAGATTGAAGTGTAGCGATATTGTTAGTGCGCCTAGATGTAATAGATAAAGCGAGAAATTTATCTACTTTTCATTGTGATTTTTTAAATTGCAAGTGTAATTAGGTTTGATGTTTGAAAATGATTGAATTAGGTAATCCATTAGCATGGAAAATACGATTATAAGAACTTGTAGTTTTCAGTGGTCTCATAGTCTATGTCTATGTCTTGTTGGGATGGTGGAAAGGGTGGTATATGTCGATGATTTGGGACTGAGTCCATCTTGGTGAAGCAGATTAGCCAGGCGATGAGCTGCTTTGAATGCTAATGGACTTAAATCAAATGTCGCTCAAAAACTGTCCTCAGCTTTTAAAATTTTGTGGAGTTGCAGATCAGTGGAGATGAAACATTTTTGTGTTATTTTTTCTATGATCTCTTTTTGTAAAAAAAAAAGAATTTAACTCCTTGAAGAAGGATAAGATTAGAAAGTATGTTTATAATGTGCAAGACCTTTCAAGAATATTTTTAAATATATACATATCTACGAAACACGACGAGAGTTCTTTTTATTAGGAGTGATTGTTGCCATTCCACCTGCTGTCGGTTCAGTTATTCTTCCTTCTTGCACAATGACTAGTTGAGTGATTATGATGTAGGTCCATTAGAGATCTACGTGTTTTTCCCTCTGATAATGCATGAAAACTAGCTTTTTTTTTCCATGTCTCCCCTGCCTTCCAAGATTAAATTTGCATTTTGATATAGTTGTACCTTTTTTGCCTTTGGTTTGAGCCTTATATCCTTGCAAGTCTCTGTTTTCATAGAAAGATATGATAAATGGGAAATGGGGATTTGCCAATGAATATGAGTCAAAAGTTATAGTTGGCTGTCTATTTCCTTTATCCGTTAACTTAATTCAATCAGGAAGCATTATGTGGTCAGATTTAGCACTTATTTGATTCTAGTTTGATATCGGTTTAGTTTAATCCACAATGCAATGGATTTGAACTTTTGAGTGCATCTGCTAGTCTTGTCAACTTATCTTCACTTACACGACTTAGTTTATCCATCTTGTACTGTCCAATTTTCAAGTGCCCTTTTGAAATTTCAACCCTTTGGTGTTGGCTGTCTTTCTCCTTTCCTCCTTTCCCTTCCCATCCCCAGCAACAGGAACAGCTTTGTAATATACCGTTCTGAACTGTCTTTGGCACTTTACCTTATGTTTTTGAGTTATTTTGCTAATTCTTCTTTGATTATTTTCTATAGTAAGACACGTGGTATGGGAGCTGGTCGTAAGCTGAAGACCCATCGAAGAAACCAGAGGTGGGCTGATAAATCTTACAAGAAATCCCATCTGGGTAATGAATGGAAGAAACCATTTGCTGGTTCATCTCATGCTAAAGGAATTGTTCTTGAGAAAATGTAAGATTGAGTTTGTTGTTAGTCTTACTTCCCTGTTTCAACATCCCTTAAGAGAAAAGTTTATGACTTGATGACTTTTGCAGTGGTATTGAAGCTAAGCAGCCTAACTCTGCTATTAGAAAGTGTGCTCGTGTTCAGCTGATCAAGAACGGAAAGAAGATTGCTGCTTTTGTGCCCAATGATGGTTGTTTGAACTACATTGAGGAGAATGTAAGTACTGTGTTCCCTTTGAACCATTAGGTTGATTTTGATGAGTTCCTTTTTCATAATTTTATGTTATGAGCTACTAATGGAATTCATGTCAATTTGGGCTTGTAGGACGAGGTTCTGATTGCTGGATTTGGTCGTAAGGGTCACGCCGTGGGAGATATTCCTGGAGTTAGGTTCAAAGTTGTCAAGGTATCCGGAGTCTCTCTTCTAGCTCTCTTCAAGGAGAAGAAGGAGAAGCCAAGGTCTTAAAAGTTACCGGGGAAGGAGATTTTGTGTCATAGTCAATGTGCTTGTCTTTGATTTAATTGTCTTTATCTCTGAACTCTTACTTAATGGCCAGTTTTGTCTAGGTAATTCTAGCTTAAAAGTGTTATGTATTGGTTACAAACAAATATGTTACTATTCAAGAGTATGTTGTCTCTTTGAACTTAATGACCTGCGTCTCTGTCTATTTAAATGGTTGGTTTGTACCTGGTGAAGTATCTTCTGGTTCATTATGATGGTCTAAAAATAGAAATCGGGGGTTATGGTCCTTCTTGATTTTGGACCATTTTTCTGGAAAGGGAAAGTGGAGAACCCGTAATTTCTTTGTGAGTAAGAATGGTTGTGAGATATCATACGGTTGTCGCGCAGAATGTGCATTTTGCATCTAATGGTGCGAGTTCAGATCAACAGTAAGATCACTCCGTGTTGTGTGAGTACAATACATACATGTGTACAACTTCTGTAATTGATTTAAACATTGAACTTCACTTGTACCTCCCTTCTTCAGACACCCGTATTAAAAATGGAAATACTTTTTCCAGATAGAGTTGGGCTTATTTGGTCTTCCACTATTTACTAAGCCCCAACAAATGCATGTAGTCTTGTTATCTTTAATATTTTCCACTTTGATTTCAGCATGAAAATTTGTCCTTTGATTTGGTGCTTCTTTCTCACTGGCTATTGGTTCTTGAGCTTGGCCCTGCCCCCTCAATTTGTTGTTGTTTCTTTCATTTGAATAAAAGTTTGTTTTGGTCCCCTAACATCATTATTTGGTTTAAATTGATTATTCATTTTGAAATAGGCCAAATTTGATAACTAGATGGTGAATTGAGATATCATTATCAACTCCAAGTCAATCTAGTAAGTTATCATTAATTATGAGATTGAATTTACTTAAAGATAACATTCAAACTGTTTGCTCCTGTACATTTCAGATGATCTTTTTGGTCGTTTACTTTTATTTCTCAAACTATTTGGTTCCTTAGCTGTTTAACCCCACGAAAAATATTAATATCACTCATACTTCCGCTCACACGACTCCGTTACCGAAGGCAAACTTGTCCTAACAACATTCTTAGCATCCAGTAATTTTCTTCATTAGATTGATTTTCTTAATCCAGAGTTGTGCGGGAGAAATGCATATAATATTAACGTTTTTTGTCAAATTAAACAACCGATGAACCAAATAGTTCGAGAAATAAAAGTAAGAGACTAAAAATATCATTTTGAAATATAACGGACCAAAAAGATTAATAGACCATATGTAAACGACCAAATGTGGAGTTTACTCCATGTGAATATTCATATTTTATTAGATTTTGAATAAATAACCAATTCAAACTATAAAAAAATTTATGTTAGTGGACCAGAAAGAATATTTTTCTAGTTAATTGACTAAACATACCTGAGGGTCCAAGTCATTGTTTTAAAAGTCGGACCTTACCGGGTTAACTGGGAACCGGCCGCATGTCCGGTCCGATTCTACTGTAAATATGGTAAATGGTCAAAATCGGGAGTTTCTTCTTTTTTTATTTTTTATTTTGCAACCTTTGCCAAATAGGGATTTGAACTTACGTCTTCAAGAAGAGATATACTCTAATACAAAAGTTGTTAGCCATCAAGCTAAGAATGCTCACATGTTAAATTAGACGTGTGAGAGTTTATATTATCACTGTTCCTTTCTAAAATAATTTTTTAAATAATATAAAAATTAATTATATTTTATTTATGAGAAATATGATATTTTAAATACATTTAAGACATCGTAATGACGTCGTCGCTTTGACTCCTAGTTTAACCCCTGAACCATGACCCTTGAAGTGACCGGTTAGATGTCCAATCCGATTTGTTAAATATTGGTCCAAGTTAAATAACCAATAATCTAATCCGTCCAACCTTAAATGAATGGGGTTGAACAAAGTAGTAAAAAGTTGTTGTCATGTAACTTGAGGTCACGAGTTTAAACTTTAAACGACAGAAACATTAATATCTTAAAGAAGTATTAGATAATAAGAATGTATGGTTTAAGCCTTCATGGTCACGGCCTTTTCCGAAACCTATACATGCACCACGGATTGTAAGTCATCGTTTGAACTTCATTTTGCAGTTTATAATATTATTTTTAATTTTCCAATACATACTCTTACATTTTCAAATATATATATATATATATATATGTCAAAATCAGTTCATACTACATTCTAAACTAAGTTTTGAACTAAACTTTAATACCATACCGAATCTTTAGATCTTAGACTTTAAGGCATAAATACACATGGAAAATGTGTAGTTTTCATAAACCACAGAATAGGACGCTATAAAAGAAAGAGAAAAGAACCGGAAAGTAGAGAGGGTTGAGGTGGCGGATAATGGGTGCGTCTTGTAATATTGCTGTCACGGAAAAAAAAAAAAAAAAAAAAAAAAAAAAAAAAAGAAGAAAAGAAGCGGAATTAGCAAACTGGAGATGTCAGCAAGATATCAACAGCGACAACCACCATCGACCCAGTTGCGTTGCTGATTCGTAATGGGGTTAGGTGGTCGTTCGCTGCCATGCAGCAAGTGTGTATATGAACTGTGGTGAAGATGTCAGAAATTACAACGCCATTGATATATTCTTCTTTTCTTCTTCCTAAGCCATTGCCGTGAAAAGAAATATTCAAATAATGCTGCTCATCAAACAGTCAGTCAGATTCAGATCTATTATTTATGTATTTTATGCAGATAATTCTTACACGCTCAAATCTTAATCTGGGATTTTGTCTGTTGACATGGAAAATTTTTGATAACCTTTCCCGAAGTTGGTGTTCATGCTTCACTGAAATTCCAAATCCTTGGAACAAGATCTATATATATATATATATATATATAATCATACACTAATTATTATTATAATCATAGGATCCACCTAAAAATAAGAACAATCATAAAAGAGTCTGTAAAGAACAAGGCACCCCTTTGTTTAAATTAGTCGTTCTACTAAAAGAGTTTCTACTAAAAGAGTTTTGTTTTAAAGTTATACATTGTAAGTAATAAACAGTTGTATCACTCAACTTTCACCGACTTAAAAGAACCGTCATATTGTCCAAAATAGTCATAGTTTTGTGTTTAACTATGAAACATTCTGTCAATTGTGTCAGTCAACATTCTTTAAATAAGCAAGCAAATCCCACAAGCCAGAAGAACTGCAACTTCTGCCATAGCTAGCTAAGGTTAAAAGAAGAAACAGTTAATTAATTAATTCTCATTCTCCATTAAATTAAAGAAGAAGAAATTAAACAAGCCTGGAATTAATACACTACTACTAGTACACTACCATTCTACATTAATTCCACCCAAAAAAAAAAACCAAACATTGTTTTTTTTCCTTGTTTTTAAACAACAAAACCCTTAAGATAAAATTAAGGTTTAATTTCACTTTTTCAGTCTAAAATATTAGTAGAACAAACAAAAAAAAAAACTCTAATTAATTAATCTCTCTACATAAGAGGAGCGCTATTGAGAAGTCCATGCCAAGAAGATCCGAACCCGTTGTTCCACCCGCTTTGTCGACCCGCACCCGAACCCGAATCAAGATCTCCCACCATGTTCATGTTGTTGTTTCCTTGTCCACCCACCTGCCATGGAAATCCCCAAAGCACCCTCCCACTCTCACCCTGGTGATCCCTTCCATTGCACATTTCTTGCTTCACACTAGTTTCTTCATAGGGCACCATTGACATTTCCTCATGTCCCAAGCCATTTTCAAGATGCCCAATACTACTATTGTTATTCCCATTGTAGTACAAATTCTGAAAGCCATTGTGGTTTTCTAGGAACCCAAGAAAACCAGGGGAATTTGCAGCAGCATGGTGGCCATGGCTTCCAAGAATGTCACAATGGGGGTTGTTGTTGTGGTGGTGGTTAGGGTTATTTCCCAACATTACATCATGATGATCAAATCCCATCTGCCCATTTGAGTGCTTTTGGAGCCTGGCTATGGCAAGGCTGATGTCAGAGTCATAGGAGAGGTTTGTGAGTGGGTTGGGATTATTTGTTGTGACAAGGGATATTGGGTGAGGATGATCTTGGCCCCTTTTTGATGATGATGAGGTGGATGATGAGGATGAGGAGGACCTCCTGTTCTTCCTGCACCCTCCACCCACTGGAACATTTCTCAAGGTACCACCTTTGGTCCAGTACCTCCTGCATGATTTGCAGAAGTACCTTGGCTGGGTGAGGCTGTAGTTGTTGTAGTAGCAGAATTTGGTGTTTGTGGAGTCACACCTAGGGCACTTGAGGGCTTGTTCTGCTGGCCTTGGTTTCTTGTCTTGCTGTCCTTTTGTGCACACCAGCATGCTTTCTAGAGTTTGGGAAGACATCTCCTGTAGAATTTGAAAAACAAAAGTATGAGTTTTGTCACTAATTGTATCATTAAGCACAAAAGGTTCCATCTTTTGTCAAAAACAAAGCTAGCCCAAGTTGTCTATGAGGAAAATTGGCTGAAATCTTGAAAGTTCAAGAGGGATTTGATTTCACGACTCGAGTTTTCAATCGTGTTAGTATTTTTAGGCCTCTTTTGTCCAACAGGAAGATTGAATCTTTCATCAGGAGTAAAGGGATTAGAAGCAAAAATCAAATTGGAAGTCTAGAATCCACTGAAGATAGAGGAATTGAGGTTGGATGAAGTGAACAATCTACAAGAACACATAGCTTCAAAAATAAAAGAAAGGCAAAAACAAACAAATTGAAACTGATTTCTGCCGGACCACTTCCAACAACAAACTTCATGCACAGATTGTCTCTTTGTTCCTTCATTTGGAACAAAATTTTACAGCCCTTTTCATATCTAAATCACCCCAAAGAAAAAAAAAAAAAAAAAAAAAAACAGAAAAATCAAAACATATTAATTGTAAATTCTAGCTACCTGATGGTGGTGATGATGCTGTGCACTAGAAGGATCCATCCATACACCAACTGGGCTTTCTCCTTTGCACTAAAAAATGTCACAAAAAAACAGCTATCCTTTGTAAAGAAAGAAAGCAAGCAAGAGAAGAAGAAGAAAGAAGATCAGATTCTCAAAGAAGTAAGCTTTAAGATATGAACTTTGAGAGTGAAATTTAGTTAAGAACAAGTCATGCAAAAAAGAAAGAGAGAAAGGGAAGAAGGGAAAGAGAGATGGAGGACAGACCTCCAAGAAGCAGCCTTGAACATATATATAGAGAGAAGAATTTCTTCATGTTTTTTGTAATCTTTTGTGTGTGTGTGTACGAGAGTGAGAAATCAGAGAATGGGAAGAAAGAATGAGATAGAATTTTCCATTGTTAATAATAGTATTGTAATGGGTAATCATTACTTTGTTTGTACGGGGATGCGTGTAAGCACGCATAGAAAGAAAAACAACTAAAACCAAACCGAATAATCTGTTCCGTTCTATTAGAAGAGTTTGGTTTTAAAAACGTACAATTTATTTTGATATATAACACGTTACTCTTGTATTAATAAAGATAGAAAAAACAAACTGTTTGATAATAAAATCTTTTTATTAGATTTAAAATAAAATTTGAAAACATACTCTTTTAATAGTAAAGTAGAAGAGGTAAATCTTTGATTTTGGGGGTGTGTGGAATGAAACTGTTTGGTTTCTGTTCTTATTCTTCTTTGTTGTTGTTGTTGTTATTGTTCTGGTGCAGCTGTTGTTTGCTACTGCTATTACTGTCACAACGGATTCAATTTTGGATAGTTCTGTCTGCTTTCGGGTGGGTCCCACTAGCGTGGGAAAATGCTTCGTCCTATGCCTTGTGGGGTCCCCCCCGTCCCCACCCTTAACTCCGCGGACAAGGTAATATCAACTGGAGTCTTTTGGATTTCGATTTCAATTTTGGACCCGACCCGACCCTTTTTCTATTTATTAAGTTTTTTCTTTTACGCGCCGATCTATTGAAATTTTAATCCGCGCCACTCAATTTTAATTAATTTTTAATTATATAGTTAAAATAAATATGATGATTTACATGGGGAAGAATATTCAAATACGATTAGTGGAAGAATTATATGAGGTATGAAAGACTTAAGTGAATAACACATCTATTTCCAAACCCTACATTACCTTTCACACTGAGTCGATATTTGATTCTACGTAAGTGAGATATGTTTTATCATTAATTATTTTAGGGAGGACAATGACTGGATAAGAGTCGCGAATCACCTGTAACCCAAATGGTTACGACATTTGGTGTGTAAATCAGTGTTTAGACGTTCAAACTGCATATTTATCAAGATTTGTGTGGAATCTTGACAAAAAACGTAAAATTTTAAACATTTTCTTGTCAAACAACTCTCCAGTCATGATATGTTAATGTGTGATGCGCAAATCCGTGACAGGACAATTAACATGTTAATAAATCAATAAAGTGCCATATGAACCTCATTACAAATAAGTTAACGAATAAAAACTGTGACCATATTCACTTAAGTTATCCTAATAATAATGCTTTTAAAGAATATGTTAATATTATAAACATTCTAAACACAAGTAAAACTCCAATTTTTCCCTCTTATCCTACAAGTGTGCTTGTTAATTTACTCCTAATTAATCATGCTGTGACATAATTAAAACATATAAACCCCATTTTTCTTTTTCTTTTTTTGTTGTTCTTGCCCTTGGGGGGTTGATGGGGACTTGTGATGATGATGAAACAAGGAAGGGACAGAATGTGGACGCAGAATTATGCACTTTATTTTCATGCCTTCTTCATAACAACCACCTCCAACTCCAACTAGATACTGTTCTTCCATTGGTGATTTCTTGGTCCTCTCTCTACTGTATCATTTCCCTTTCATCTATATACTTATACTATATACCCGTCTAGTCTTATTCACTATACTAACCCCACCCCCGAAAACTCTATCCATTACAATAAAAAAGTTCGGTTACTATCTGTACTTTAAGACTTAGCTCGATCACAAACTCTTTTAGTAGTACATAGCGAATATATGTATATAATTTGGCACATATGGTTATGAAAGTGGTGTGTGGTAAGCAAAGGAGTAAAGAGGGAAAATGAATATGATTTTGAATAGGGCTAGAATGGTCGCAGATGATGATTACAAATGTGTATGTACTCATTATTATTATTATTATTATTAGAAGTGAAGTACAATTGGCTTGTGTTTGTGTGTCTCCATCATTGTTTTTGTTCAAACATTATTTGGAGATAAAGTTTGCTCCTTATGGGTGACACGTACGTACCCTCCAATATTATTCCATTGCTACTCTACTAGTATTGAGATCAAAGGAAAGAATAATAATCTCGCATAGTATGAATATGTCTCTCTCTGTCCTTTCCCTTTCGTTTTCGTTTTATAAGAAGAGTCGGGTTAAGAGAAAATATAACTTTTTATAAATTGTAAAGTGCAACACTTAAAATAAGTAATTCGCCTCCATCTTTTTTACTAACGTCTTTACTTTCTAAAAGTATATTAGTTGTGAACTACATGTAATTATATATTAGTAAGGATATCACAAGTTAAAAAAATCAAAAGTTGACTCTTCTAATTGAACTGACAGATAATTAGTTTGAAGTGATGAAGATGAGACAACACTCATGAAATATGATATTGAGAGAGATGGAGGCTAGGCCAGGTCCAAATGTGGAAGCAAGACAAGTGGACACACTTTCTTTTCAAGATACCTAGGTTTGGTAGTTACACTTACACTTATGGAAGGAAATCTAACGTTTTTTGGGTTCTTGGTTTGGTTTATACGGTTTTTCTGATGAATCTGATCAAGCTCAAATGAAGCAATGTTGTGTACGTACGTATGCATGACATTTGTAGTTCTAATTAATGAGTTTCACTAGGGAAAAAAAAAAAAAGAACAAAAAATGTGAGTGAGAAGAAAGATTGAGGTAATTATAAATGGAAAACGGTCATAGAAGTGACTCTACCTAGCTCAAGTTATTGTGAATTTTGTATGGGATTAATTCAACCGGTATACCTTTATTGCCTATAAAGCAAGTGAGTAAGTCACGTGATCAAATCTCGAAAGTTAATACTACAGGGGCATGCATTACACGGGGAAGAATTATCTAACACAACTCGGAGGTGAGTAAAATGAACATTTTATTTTTACCATTGGATTGTACTAGATTTTCAGTGGTACACTCATCTGGCACAAAATGTCGGATCAAAGGTTCCCCCTCACATTGCAACTCAAAGGGAGGCGACAACAACATGAGAGCATACAGGCACGCGGAAGTCGTCCCAATTCTACAATCCCACTCCCCAACGACTTTTCCCGTGTAATAGAAACAATTTGATGTAAAAAACGAAAAGAAAAAAAAGGTTATATATTGTGAATATTTATTTAGGGTTAGTTTAAAACACTATAAGGTCCGTGTGAATATTAAAAATCCCTCTTAATCTCACGTGAATTATTGAAGATACCATTTCCAAAGAGTATTTTTGTCATTTCGTTCAAATTCAAAAATAATAACTAGTAAAATTGAGTTAATTACACTTCATTAGGTCATAATCAAATGAAAAAACCTTCTCTCACCTTGGAGAGAGAGAGAAAAGACACTCATATTCAAAGTTATAGGGATTTCAAACTATAATTTGAGGTTAAGAGGTTGTCATAATTAATTTTGATATTATATAGCTTGATGTGTGTCCACTTGTAAGTGGAACAATGATTAAGCTAGAGCAAAATTACTAAACAAGACTAAATCTCACTTAGGTTGGAGGTAATCATCCATCATTCATAGTGCTCATGCAAGGTCCTACTACTACTACTACCTAGGCTAGCTGCAATTAAGGTAGTGGATTATAACTATATCATCTCCAATTAATAATTAACTAATGTTTCCTTCAATATTAATTAATTAATTAAATATGTTTGTGATCCATCCAGAATCCACATATGTTAGATGATGACAAAATCAACATGCATTGATTATGGGAACAACAACAATTTCTTATCCATTAAGACAACACACATGCAATCCACTCAAATCATTATCACCCAATCAAACCCAAGATCACAATATTATTTTTTAAACATCAACTATTACATTGGAGACAGAGAAATCAAGAGAAAAAGTAAGAAACTAGTGCAGTCTGCCACAGGGTCCTATCAATTTACATATACATATAGCATTTTGGCCGAGAGCGATAGAAAATCAAACCTTCGAATTGCTTAGAATCATGATTCGTCATGCATTACAACCGCTTGAGCAATCTACTTATATTATTTTGGTCTAGATAGGAGAGGGGGAACACATACACACACAGAGTTGCTTTGGTCTTTTTCTCTTTCCCAATATCATGTGGTATAATATTAACTACTATTAGGGTTTCTGGGACCAAGATTCTTGGAGTGATGGGAAAATCAATGTTGTTTTTTCTTTCTCACCCAACAAATATTCTAAGTCCTCATAATTAAAATCTGGACATCTCATAAGCATACAATGATTGAATGCACTCCGATTATTTCCGGATCCTATGGCGTCTTCCTTCATTTTCAACAACATTCTCACAACACTAATCATTGTCCTGTTGAAAAATAGATCCTCTAATGTTTTACCTTATCTTCCTAAAAAACCCTAATTAATTGGGTACCCAAAAACAAAAAATGATTATCGGGGTCTCGGGTTGTAGTACGACAACCGGGATATATGCGTCCGATCATCTTAATTTAGGCTTTCGGATCTCACCAATTATAAAATGCAGTATCATCATTTTTTTCCGTTCTCTAACTCCAAAATATGGATAAATTTCAACCATAAATTTGGATTTTGAAGGCAATTAAACCTCAAAGGGCATTTATTTACAAGAAAATAAAGTAAAATTTGGGTTAAAGAGGCTGAAGAGTGGCAGCTGGAGGGGATTGATGTAACTGAACTGAAAGCAAAAACACTTGAAACAGTAGTGGAGTCTTGTTACCAGGGGGGTGTGGGCCCAGGAGTATCGTGGGGGTTGTGTTGACTGGTCAAAGTTTGAAAATAATACAAATAATAATTTATTTTTTTTAAAGAAAACAAAAACAGTACTGACGCAAAGCAAAGTGAAGGAAGGGAAGATGGGAAACCGTGCCTTGAAATTTGAATGGAAAGAAAAGAATCCTTCTCTTCGTTTCCCACTACCACTAACACTGCTACTTAGCACAATGAGAATCTAATCGAGAAACGAGTTAGTGCCCAATCGATTGTAACACATAGTGAAATATTTAAAAACTTATTTTTATTAGTTTTGTCTATTTATGATTTAAATAGTGAGGAAAAAGAAAAGAAAAGAGAATGAGATAAGGACGGGTTGAGATATGTGAATTATAGTGTTTCCTCATGTGTCTCGTCTCACATATATAAAAAGTCACTAGTAAATCCATTAATGAACCCCCACATATATATGAGAGGAGATACAGGAAAAGACGCGGTAATTAAGACAACAGATCTCATGCCGATAAGTACGTGTTTGGTTGGTTGGGTTTACCAATGTACGTAGATCGAAACGAGAAGGTTCTGTAATAGTAAGTTGTAAGATTAGCAGAGGCATGCCTGAGCCCTAGATCTTCATCCTTATTTAATCCATGCTAGAATCTATCGTACCTTCTTCTTCTTTTCGTCATTTTCAGTTTACCATTTCAAGATAATTGGGAATATAATAATATATTATGATGATCCAACAACGTTAATTTAAGTCGAAGAAATCCATGTTGTAGGAGGAGGATTCATAACATCTTCCGACATATTGTCAAATGTGGAATTAAAGTACTCACTCAGGGTGGTGTGTTCTTCATAAAAGCTTTATTTTTTGTTTTTGTTGGAAATTAGGGTAGTTGTTTTTACTTTGACTTGAATATTTGGAGAGACTCTCACCCCAATTCCTACTCAATACTATATATTTAGGAATTACAAATATATATATATATATATATTAAGAAAATAATATACACAAATGTAATTAGGGAAACACGTTGGGGGTGGTGGTTAACGAAAGGACTTTATAATCCTGAGATTATGTATTCAAACTTTAAACGTGAAATAAATACTATTGCATTAGTTAAATCACACACTTAAACGTGAGTCCAACCTTAATTGCGTTACTTATTTGATTGTCCAAATAACTAAATCTTCAAAAGAAATGAGATAGCTTTCACATACTCCTATATTAATTAAGAAAGAAGAAAACCTTTATAATTGGGAGATCAAGAAAAACTAATACTACAAAATTATTTATTGTCATCCTCTCAAATTAAAGGAGAGAGAGAAAAAAATGATTTTTAAAAAGGATAAAATAATTTTTAGAGTTTAAAAGAGAGTATCACAAATAATTGACCTTATTATTTAGAAATGTCACAACCAATTCTAACTTAATGGCCTAACGTCAGTAATCATATTAAAAATGTTTTTCATGGCAATTAATGTGGCACTACTCGATTAGTATAAAGATTTTACGAAAATTATATACAGTTGTACATCATACCAATTTATGTAATTTTTTCGTGACAACGATAAAATTGAAACGATATGAATAATAATATATTAATTTCGTGACTTTATAACTCCTTTAATTTTTTAAGTCCACAAAACTAAACAAACATTTGGATGACACGTGGTGTTGAAATAGATTCATAGTGTTTGAGCTGATTAATCCACTCAACAACTAATTACTAGTGTATTACTCGCACTATTCTTTTTTCCTTTCTTCTCAATTTCTCCAGAAATAGAATCTTTCAGTTCTTGCAATACACGTTGAGACCAGACCGACCAACGTCGACCAATCCTCTAACAGTTGTAATGCATAAAGGGTTATTTAAAAATCAAGAATTCGATTCCTACTTATGTTGATTCTGCTTATTTAAAGTGTAAACGGACATAACTCTGTCAGTCTACTCAAGAATCCAAACTTCTTCATTTTTCTTCTCATAACTTATATTTTCAATGTAGCAGTGGTAACTTTAAAAAAAATAACAAAGGGAAAAAAATTCCATATCTTGGGACATAAATAGCAAAGGTACATTTAGAGTTTGATAATTTCTGACACAATATGAGCAGACACGATATAAATAGATTAGAGTTGAGTTTTAGCGATTTTGATGGTTATATAAGTCGGTTTGAATAACGCAAATGTTTAGACGCGTAAATTTAGGTTTGAAAATATTAGTAAGTGAACCCGAAAACCTAGATGTGTAATTTATATACTATAACACGAAAACACGACACAAACCCAAATTGCTTGCGTGTTAAATAAATCGATATGAATAACATGAATAGTTACACGGGTAATGCTAGAGTTGGGTTATCTACACGAGAACCCCGTTCTTCAAACCCGATTATCCGAACCGGACAAAAATTGCCACAAGTACATTCATTCCCTAGCGCTTCCTGTGTACACATGTTATTCTATTTCTACCTGCAAATCCCACGAGAAAAAGGAATCTTTGAAATTTCCCGACTTTGCAAATTTCTTCAACAACAATAATTCGTAATCCTCCAAATTCACTGACTTCCATATTAATTAATTATGCTCAGCAATTAATTAATAATTAATTAGCCAGCTCTATTCCTATGGGAATCTAGGAATTTTGGATGTGGCTCTTTTTCCCTTATTGCAGCGACTTTAGTACATGCGATCAAATAAAGTCTGCTTAATTTAGTATTTTCGATTTGACAAAGGGTCGTCTCCATAGTCTTTGTTTTTATTGGTTAGCAAAAAACAATAATATTATGCCCCAACTGGAATAAAACAACTAAAATCCACAACCCAAACTGGATCGCTTTCACATGCCAACGTTGTTTATTTGATTTGCATGCATCACTGTAACACACTACTATTAATTTCTTACACTAAATATTTTTCCTAAAAGCATTACTCGTAATTCTTTTAATACTTAAATAAGCAGGGCGATGTACAAAACACGGCTAATATTCTTCGTACCGACTAATAAAGATCGACATACCTAAATCTTTGTATTTACTTAATTAGGATAAATTTCAAAACACCTTAATGTTTAATAACACGTCAGTATATTCTTGAAATTTTAAAATAAAATATCACTTAAATTTGTATGAATCGACAAAAATTCCTAACAATTTTCATATGGAGAGCACTTTTTGCAAATTTAGACGAATTCAAGAAATATTTTGATGTTTTACCAGAACTCGTAAAGTATTTTGAAATTTACCCTAATTAATTAATTAATTAATTATAGTGGTAGGAAATGGTCCATTTTGTCAAATATGCTTAACTTCTTTTGCAAAACAAGATAGCCACGCGAGAGAATATAAAGTTGTACGTTGTTGTTGGTCTATTCTTTGACATCGTTGACTGGACTAAGCTTAGTTAATTGGTTTATTTAAAACGATTTGGTATTTGGTAATTGGAGTATTAATATCTACCTAATTCATCTAAACGTACAAACGTTGTTGTCGTATGTTATTTATAGTTTAAAGTCAAAATGTTTGTTAAAAACATGCAAGCATATTCATATTATTGAATTAATGAACTTTCTAAAAATAAAACTCCATCCAAAGAGACGAAAGCTTCAATTACTTAATCTCAACAATTAGAATCTAATCCCAAAGTATCAATATTTGATATCAACGCGCGATGCTTCCTTTTAATATGTTTGGTTTAAGTACGTTGTTCTCGTATACTTTCGCTTTATAAAATCTTTGTTTCACTAATTTAGACATTATTAAGGCTGACAACTTTTGATACGACACGAAAAGATGACACGATACAAATGGGTTAGGGTTGAGCTTTAATGAGCTTGCAAGTCATATGGGTCGACCCGAATAACTAAACGGGTAAGGTAAAAGTTGAGAATATCGACATGTGAACCCGCCAACCCAACTCAACACAAATAATTTTTAGTACAAAACGAAAAATACGACACGAACCCAAAAATGTTCCTGAGTTAAATTGGTTGACGCAAATAATTAAACAAGTAAGGTTATACTTGAGAGGTGTCGACATAGAAACCCGACAACCCGAATCCGAACACGTTACAAATTACCATCCCTAAACACAATATCTTAAATAGGTAAGCTCTTCTTGTTTCCCGG
This sequence comes from Leptodermis oblonga, assembly GCA_016801395.1. Classification (NCBI taxonomy): domain Eukaryota; kingdom Viridiplantae; phylum Streptophyta; class Magnoliopsida; order Gentianales; family Rubiaceae; genus Leptodermis; species Leptodermis oblonga. The sequence goes on along the minus strand of CM028760.1, from coordinate 5,432,488 downwards.
ATATTTTTTTATTTTGAATCATTGGTAATACTATTGTACATATGTAATTGTAACACATCATAATTACTACTTGTAAAAATGATTATTTTGCATCAATTCATTTATCATTAATCCTGTTCATTACAACCTTAAGATGACATTGATTTATATAACCTAACAGAAACTATATTATTTTAGAAAAATAAAATATTATCTACTTCATCACACGAGAGACAATAATTAATTTTCCAATTCTCATTATGCACAGATCTCATATATAACTAAAATGTACTGGCATGTCGTAATCATTTTTTTTCCTTATAAAAATCCTCCTGATAATGATGCCGTGAGTAAAATATTGAACACCTATTTTAAAACTAGAAAGGAAAAAAAAAAAAAAAAAGTATTATTCTGTATACATTTTCAGCAATAAAATCTTTTTTTAATTAATTAATTAAAAAAATTTATAAAAATGTTAATTATTACGAGTAAATAAATAAATGAGGAGGAGCCGTCTAGGGATCTAAGACAAGGGCGAGACAGAGTATAGTGAGAGAGAGGTCGGTGAGTGGGTGGATGGGTCCCACTTTGTAAGCCAAATGTCGGAATGTATACGTGGCACCTGAACTGCGGCGAGATGAAGAATATTTTGAAGGTTTCGAAATTTAAACACTGTCACATCAATCCTCGTCATCTTTCGTTTCAGTGGATGGTGGGTCCCCCTGTTTCTCGAGTATTATTATTATTTTTTAAATTAATATTTTTGGGTGGTTTTTGGGGGGAAGACATAAGTCAAGGTCTTGGTATCAGTTGTCTCTCTTCTGAAGCAAAGAATAAAGACACCGCAGCCAAAGACAAATAAAAATAATTAAATGAAAATGGAAAAAAGATGGAGGAAATATATATATATATATAGAAGGATTTTCTTTTCTATATATATCAGAACTAAACAAAAGAAAAATGGGATCTCCGTAATTTCAGCAACCAATTTGAGAATAATAATAAAACAATTTGTTGGAATGATGACGACAGTGTCAAATGCAGTAGGGCTGTCAAATCGTGTCGTGTATGAATTTGCAAGTTAAAAAAATATTTCATTTTAATTTTACTAGTTTAGTTGTTTGTATTAACTTACTCAATTGTCGAATCTATTAACATCAATTAATTCTACAGAGTGTCGACGTTTTTAAACTTAATTTTATCCATTTAGTTTGTGAAGTTTAACCTTATTTGTTTATATGTGTTTATGTCTGTCGTGTCCTATTAGAAATTATCACGCAACGCAACGAACTGAGCATCTCAGCATTATTTTGTTGATACATAATAATAAAATAATAATAATTTAATTTAATTGAATTTTTAAAAATTTGAAAGAAAAAAAAAAAAAAAAAAGTGGTTATGTTATTAACATGTGGGGAAGAAGGAAATGATGGAGGTCACGTGATAGGTGCAATCTCTATAGCTAAGTGACAACTTCAGTTAAGCTGTTCGTAATAAGAAAGAACGAAGCTTAGGTTAATTTATGTTTTTTTATAACGTTTGAATTTTCCGTTATAAAATAAGACACTACACTCCAAGTTTCATAGGTAATGTCTTTGTTCATATTTAGATTGCGTACGAGGATACATTTAATGCAGAGGCCCGTTTCCAGAAATTGAGCCTTACTGCATACGAAAGAGGGGAGAGACTGTCCTATCGAATGAAAAATATCTGATTCAGTTTCTTTTACTAATTATCTGTATACTCTCTCATAGTCACTTTTAATTGAAGCAGAAGCCCCTAAGGTTAAGAGAGACAAAATATTTCGGCTAATAATTTTTTTTTTTATATAACATAATAAAATATTGAATTTTATATTAACAATTTCAACTTTGCTCCAAGTTTTCCTAATTTTTGTTCAAAAACTCTTAAATTGTACATAATTTTAATATAATAAATGTGTTTTTGAAAAAAATGAGATGGGGGCAATTTTCTATGTGGCTACGCCACTGACTAGAAGAGTTAATACGATTATTATAAGTAACAACGATTAGAAAGGAAAACTCCTAATTCAATAGTTGAAGATTCGAGCGTTATAAAAGTGTAAATTTCAAAACATTCCCCAAAGGTTTGATAGGGCATAAAAGTATACACTTTCCAAATTTATATGAAATAATAAAGTTCTCTTCAATCGTTCAATCAGATTAAACCCCGAATAAGGGTAGTTTTAGATTTTTCATACAAATTCAGAGATTGTTTTAGATAGTTCGATCGACGATATTTTAGTAACTAATTAAACTCTATACGCACTGGTAATATTTGTTATTTTAATACATACATATCATAGTTCATGAGCTAAACTCATCAACCTCAAAACGATATGCGAGGATCACATGAATTCAATATGTTACACATATGCAATATTTCATAAACTAAACTTAGTACGTGCATCATCGAACTATGAAACGCGTCAAATACAATTTTTTGCGTTTTGAAATTTCACAAATATAAAATTCCACAACTCAAAACTCTTACTCGTGAAGCATGTTTGTTGGGAGTTCAATTATTTGAGCCACGATGGCCCATCCAGACAGAATGTTGCATGCATGATTGAATATCACCGAGTGCGCAAAACACAATAACTAAAATAATTCTCACCAATCACGTTGGCAATCTTTGTTGGTCCTCTAAATTATTAAGGAAAATCCTCACGTTTCTAACATATTCTACGTTGTTTTTCTTTCCTCTTTTTTAATATTTTTTTAAGATTATCGATCCTCTTTTTTCTCTTTTGATTGAAGAAAGTAAGGAGAATTTACATCCTTAAATAAGTGCTCATTTTGAAAATATTTTATGTCTCAACATATTTGTGTCATATACATGACACGAATTTTCATAAGGAACACTTATGTAGATAATGAGAGAGTAAGCAAGTGTTTTGCATTTCAAAGTTACACAATTTTTGGTGAGGTAAGTGTCAACTCGTAGGTCAGGGCATCTGGGCAATCGGTGAGGGACCAAAAATTATGGGTTTAATGTAAAATTAATAGAGGGGCTACGTGTTTCACGTTTCACAATAGCTACGAACATAGAATTTGTCAATGATTAATTGTGGCCATTAGAATTAGGATCATCGACTTCACAGTTTAAAGTTTAAACTGACGTATTTGAAACGGACTTTTTTTGTTTTGCTAACAACAAAGGACATTAGAATATTTCGTTGTCCTGAAGTTAAAGGGCCAGCCAGGCTCTTTGAGTCTTAACTTAAAATGTCCAAACAAACAAAAATACGTAGACATGAGAGGCATGCGTCCAATTTTCTTTTTTTCTTTTTGGGCTTTGTGGCACTGGGATTTGGGCCTGGACTACACAATTGGACAGTTGTCAGCCCTTTCCCCTAAACCGTGTCGTTTTAGGTCAAATGTTCAGAGAATGTATTCACATATTGCAGAGACGGGTAGTAAACTAAGGAGTATGTTTTGAATGATGTAATATTTCTGAACTCTCAATACACCTCTCCCTATTTTCTCTCTTCTTTCTGCCTTTCTTCTTCTATAATTTTCTCCTGTTTCTTCTACTTCTCTTCTAAATTACAATTCTGGTTTATTAAATTTGAACTTGAAGGCCTAACAACAATGATGTAACATAATTAGCCTTTCAAGGTACAACGCTTGCTTGGTTTATACTTACTTCATCACATTAAAACAATTCAATTTTAAAAAGAGTTAATTGCAAAAAACCCCCATAAACTTTACACTGATTGCAACTTACCCCCTGAATTTTTAATTTTCGCAATTAAACCCTTGAAGTTTAAAACTTTTGTAATTAACCCCATGAAGTTTTTGTTTTTGTAATTAGCCCCTGAAGTTTAGAACTTTCGCAATGAACCCCTAAAGTTTTAATTTTATTAATTAACCCCCTAAAGTTTTAGTTTTTGCAACTAACCCCCTAAAGTTTTAATTTTTGCAAATAACCCCCTAAAGTTTAAAAATTTTGCAATCAACCCCTTAAGGTTTAAAACTTTTGCAATTAGCCCCTAAAGTTTTAATATAGTTCTAGTAAAACGTAAAGACGGATCCACAAAGAAATAGCAACGCCGTAATGACAGATTTACACACCAATAATTATTTTAATCTGTGACTGTTGTTTCGATTATCTTGCCATCAAAGGTCACTGATTGTTGGTGGTAAGTAAGGCCTATCATTACGGCATTACTATTTCTTTGTAGATCCGTCTTTATGTTTTACTATAGCTATATTTAAACTTCAGGGGGTTAATTGCAAAATTATAATGTTAGGGGCTTAATTGCACTAATTTTAAATTTTGGGGGGGTTAATTGCAAAAAAATTAAACTTCACGGAGTTAATAGCGAAAAGTAAAAGTTAAAGTTTAAAACTTTTGCAATTAGCCCCTAAAGTTTTAATATAGCTATAGTAAACGTAAAGACGGATCCACAAAGAAATAGCAACGCTGTAATGACAGGATTTACACACCAATAATTATTTTAATCTGTGATTGTTGTTTCGATTATCTTGCTATCAAAGGTCTGATTGTTGGTGAGTAAGGCCTGTTATTACAACATTGCTATTCATTTGTAGATCCGTTTTTACGTTTTACTATAGCTATATTTTAACTTCAGGAGGTTAATTGCAAAAATTATAATTTTAGGGCTTAATTGCACTAATTTTAAATTTTAGGGGGTAATTGAAAAAAAAATTTAGGGAGTTAATTGGGAAAAGTAAAAGTACAGGGGCTAATTGCTAAAGTTTTAAACTTTAGGGAGTTAATTGCAAAAGTTTTAATTTTTAGGGGGTTGATTACACAAGTTATAAACTTCAGGGGGTAAGTTGCGATCTATTTAAAGTTTGGGGGGTTTTTTGCAATTAACTCTTTAAAAAATATACAATTGATTATATGTGGTAATAAATAACATCTAAAATATAAGTAATTTAATACTATTATTTTTTTAAAAATATTTTTACTTGCAATTAAAGGTTAATTGTTGATCGCGCCTTATTATACTAATTAGAGTCTATAAAGTAAATACATAGAAACTTAATTCTAATTCTTGATTGGAACAATTGTTTTCTTGAAACAAAATTCTTTTATTCTTTATATATATATATACCACTAAGAAAGTCGCTGGCCGACATTATATATTTTCCATTTTTCTTTGAGAAATGTTATACGTTAAGGAAAGAAAATTCCTATGCTAAGTATTCAATTTATTAGGTCACTTAATACTAACAACGACTGGTTGGTAAACTGTCTTGTCCTTTCAACAATCTCCCTCCTTTTGTTTCCTTGTTTTTCTTATTAACAAATCACTCCCTCCTTAAAATCGAACAATAATTCAATGATTAATTACAAACGAATATATTTCAAAGGCCGCAAGTTCGAACTTTATGCAGAGGGAAACCCATTAAGGGTCTCACAATAGAAGTACTTTTTCTGTTTTATTTAAGGAGTCCAACGTACAATGTATTACGGATGGAGCAGAACAATAACACATAATAAATAAATAAATAAATATCATATTTTTTATTAATATATTTAGTAATGATATGTTATGTAAACAAATTAAAATTGAATTATTTTAACGAGACAACGCAAGAGACGGAAAAAGTATTATTATACGAGAAAGAGAGCAATTTGAAGCAACGCCAACAACTTTCTTAATGTAATACCAATGGTGTCAACAAAATATGGCAGCAACAACCACCAACCACCACCAGAATGTTGACTGATACTCTGGTAGTCTGGTCTGCCCATTGGAATATGAGAAGAAGACCATTTACAATAGTGAAATAAAGAAAATGATTATCTATAATGTGGCCGATAAAATAATTAAACACAAATCTCCATGCCTTTCTAGCTGTAAAATTTTTTTTGTACTTGTTTTGTAATATGACTCAAGTCATGGTTTGAAATCACTTTTGATTTTATAATAATTTTTCATTATTCCCAATAAGCATTTTTATATTTTCAATAAATTTTTTTACATTCCCAATATAATTTTAATATTATAAAATCAAAAGTGGTTTCAAACCATGGCTTGAGTCATGTTACCAAACAGGGCCTAATAACTGATACTCCCTCTGTTTCATTCAAATAGTTTATTTTATATTACTGTTTTTAGTAATAAAAAGCGAACTCTTTGAATGAGACAGAGGGAGTAACTATTTCGTCAAATCTCGTAGGAGAATATATTCCTTCAATTATATTAGAATAGTTCACCTTAAAAGAAAATACAATAATATATGAATATCAAAATGTATTATTTAAACTAACCATGAATTAGCATTTTCATTAGTTTAATTGTCAAAAAATAAATTTTCTTAAGAATTTAATGGCCAATGATAAAATTTGCCATAGAATAAATAAATGATGCTCATATTTTAACTAAAAATTATATTTTTACTCCCAACTATTTTATAGCCACACTATTGGATAATCGAATGAAAATTATTTATATTGAAAGAAAAAAAATATTGTTTCATTGTTTTTCGAAAAGATACACATGTTCATGGGTTTAGAGGTATAATACACAAAATATTTTCTCTGTTCCTAAATAAGTGTCATTTTTGTTGCTAGTACAGAAATTATGAAAGTGAGTAAATTTCTTCTTTCACATTTATTTAAGTTTCTTGTTTAACTATATATTAAATGAAATTTGTGTGTAATATATATATATATATATATATCTACCCTATATAATAGAAAATAACATAGGTTTGATATAAGGTTGCTATGTGGTTGCCACATAAAGGTATTATTTAATATTTATTTTATATTATGTACCACATAGATGCCATGTTGGCAAGATCTTTAATAAGTAAATAATTTCATAATTTCATAATTACATATGCCTTCTCATCTACTCCACTAAGGAGGAATAATAATATTAAATATTTAATGAGGTTGAAAAATACATTTTTATTATTTGTTTAGATTTCAATATAGATTAAAAAAACATAAAGTATAAAGAGTGAAATGTCAAAAATGTCATTTTACTTTTTCAGAATCTCTCATTTGGTCACTAAACTTTTTTTTCCCCAAAAATGTCACTATACTTTCAAAAAGAGACCAGAAATGTCATTTTGCCGTTAATCATGACAGAATAGCCATCACATGCTTGTCATGTGCCCATTTTAAGGGTATTTTTGTCCTTTTATAATTCATCTTCTTCCTTTTTCCTTTATTTTTTTTCCTTATTTTACTTTTCCCCGAATTTACTATGATCTTCCCCTGGGAAATCTACTAATTGAAAAATGAAAATCTCATATTTCTTTAATTGATTCATTCTGAGCATTAATTCATGAATTGATGCTATTTAATGGTGGCTTGGATTACCGATGGATTGACCAAGGAATTGATGAATTGATGTTACCCATATTTCTGTTGCTACGTCATGCCACCACTACTCCCCCCCAGAAAACCCACCACCCCTGCCGCCTAAAAAATCTTTATCCTCCTCCTGCAAATGTCCTCAATTTCCCAACACAACCCGCTCCCATAGGATTGAATTACACCTGGAAAGTTGGAAACTGCAGCAGAAACTGCAGCGTAATAGCCAACAAAAATTGCATTTCGCCTCAAAAATCTTCCCGTCGATTACTCTGGATTCATCGCCGTCAGTCTTCGGGGAGATTTTCAGTTACAATCTTTAAGCTTTGAAGGTAAAATCATATACGAATCAGATACAAAGAAGAAAGAGTCTTGAAATTTGACTGTAAAATCTTTATGCTTTGGATTTGAAGGTCGGAGGTTGAGGGACTTTCACACGGGTAATGGGTTTTGAAGGTTTTCACAATTTTGGGGTTAATGGCGTTGATGGGTTTTGTTGGCTTTTGGGATAGCAGTGGCCGACAGGAATTAGGTTGAGTGGTGCTGAAGGTTTGGCGGAAGAGGGAGGGGAAGGTGGAGGAATTTTGGGGAGGAATATGAAAATATGAACAGTAAATTTGGGAAGAAGAATATTTTTTAAAAAAACAAAAAGTGAACAGTAAATAGACAAAAATACCCTTAAAAAGGGCACATGACAAATATTTGATGACCATTCCGTCATGACTAACGATTGACTAACGGCAAATGACATTTCTGGCCCCTTTCTGAAAGTATGGTGATATTTCTGGGGAAAAAAAAGTTCAGTGACCAAACGAGAGATGTTAGAAAAGTAAAGTGACATTTTTGGCAGTTCACTCAAATATAAATGAATACCTTATAAATCATAATATTAAATGTATAATTTGGACCTACTACTACTTTTAAATATATACTTCCTACATTTTAAAATAATCTCATTGTTAAAGAAATTAATTTGAGATATGTGTGATTTTATAAATCTCAATTTCAGAAAATAAAAATTGTAATTTTATCCTTCATTTTATTTTATTTTTACCCTATATAATATACTTTAACATAGGACTGAAGTCCATATGCCATGTTCAGTTCAGTTCCCTCCCACCTCTCCTCCCTCTCCGTTTTTCTTTATGTTCTTGTCCTCCTCCATTTTTGCAGTTCGCTGAGGAAGATAACCCAGCAGACAAACATCACCGATTCCGACGACATGCTGCAATTTTCGTTCTCTCGCCGTCGTACGTTCACGTTTGCTCTAGATCGGATCTTCTCGCCGCCGCGATCCCCTGCTCCTTCCGCCGGTGCCGTCTTTGCGGAAGGTTTTGCGCTTCAATTCTGCAATGGATTGCAGAACTCAAAGTATACTTCTCCTCCTTGCTTTGCTTTCTACATGACATCGATTTTCACGGTTCTCCTGTTGTTTCTTAATTCTTACTTTTATTTTCTTTATATTAATATCAGGTGCGGATACAGTTGGGCCAAGGATCAGCTGCATTGGTTACCAAAACTATGCTTACAGGATGATTTTAAGGCTTATAGGATGCATGTGATTGAGAGGGTGAACTTAGATTTATTTTTATAGAAGAGTTTGCTACTGGATTTATTTGTTCAAACCATAGTTGTCGAATCGAGATACGTATCGTGTATCGGAAATGTGATTTTACGATACGCGTATCGTATCGTGTATCGTATCGTAAGATACGTTTGTATATAATAATATAATACAAAATTTATAGATATTGAATATATATTAAAAAACATATCATAATTATATATATATATTAGTTATACATATATAAGTATAAAAATTATAATTGATTGTTTTCTATAATAAATGGTTTAAGGAAGAAAAAAAAAGAAAGACAGAATGATCAGTTAAAAACAAAGGAAATTTAGCAAGAGATAAAAGGAAAACAATTAATAATAGATTAAAAAAATATGGGAAAGAATAATGTGGGCAGCAAGATTCGAACAAACAAGCACTATGTAAGAAGAAAAGACCTTAACCACTAAGCTAGCCCAACATATGTAGTAAACTTCATATCTAAATAAATAAATATGTTCGGAAAGGGCAGGGCAAGGCTGAGAAAACATTTGTCCCACATCGGATTTACATGAATGAGTGGAGTGCTTGAACTCCTATAAAAGATGGCCGAACCGCAGCATGCTCTCTTAAACAAAACGGCTATGTTGAGATGTGAATGCACATGTCCCAACTACTCCTTAGCCATCTAAGCTTGAGTTGGACAAGCACGAGTTGAATTTTTAAAATTCAACTCGAAATATTTTGAAAATTTTAAAAATATAAAGGGGAGGAAAAACTCGTCCCGAGTTGTACGATACTAAAAATTGTATTGAATCGTACAAAATTCAGAATTTTGTATGATTCACTACCAATTGCGATACGTTCATACGAGTCGTATCGAAATTGGTATTTGATGATACGATACGTATCGTGTATCGTACAATTGATTATGAAATTAATTTTGTGAATTTGGTTTCCATGGTTTAAAACCGAATTCGAACCGAATTCGAATTACAAATTCGAATTGGTTTCTTCAGTTTAAAATCGAATTAGGTTTGGTTTTCGAATTGGCCAAAAAAAATTTAAAATTCGAGGAAACCAATTCGAGGAAACCACAATTCGAGGAAACCAATTCGTGCCCACCCCTACCATGTTATGTGATTATTATATGGACAATAAATTTATAGGCATCTTATAATAGTTTTCCAAATATAGTGTGACTTGGCTGCGACATTTTTAAGATAATTATCTTGAGCAACAATGAAAAATAAATGATTAAAGTAAATATATTCACGTGTAAGTTAGGTAAAATCAGCATTTGATCAGACTATGCTAATTTTTTTGGCATTAAAGTTGATATAATTATCAAGAGTCGTGCCTTGATTAATATTTGTTGTTCCTCTTTCTCACTTCACTGTAATAATAGCAGCACTGGAATTTATTGCAAATAGTTTTTTTCAAATTTATTTTATTAATTCCTCAAAATTATAATATTCATTTGTCAAGTATGCAAAGCAAAGAAAGATGAACCATATTCCTCAATAATAATAAAAAGATGAACGACAAGATAAAAACTAATCAACTTTAGGTTAACATATCTTTAATTGATGTAAAATAGTGTCTTTTTACTTCCCCCACTATGTCTAAATTTTTCTTAACACCTACACATTTTAATGAGGTGATTAATGATTCAGTTTATCTATTTAACTAGACAATTTTCCAATATTCATTGATGAGATTGAAAATTAAACTGAATCAGTGTCTTCGATGAAGATACACTTAAAAAAATAGTGTAAGTTCTCTATTTGTTATTCAGGATTTCATCTACCTTGCAAAATTGTCACTAATATTCAGCAACATGTTTTAAATCACTTTGCTTTACATTACATTACATACCATTGTTATTTTTCTTTTTAATACTACATCAAGTTTGTTGTTATCATTAATATTTTTTCTTTAATTTCTTTAAAAGTAATTCCGGAGCTTATGCCAAGAAATTGCAAGCAACCTTTGTGAAATAAATAGTACTGTAATTCGATGAATGTCACTTCACAATCATTGTTGATTTCTGACTTTCTTTTATACCATTGAAGACTGGGCAATTTTGTCTATCACCAATTATACATTATCTTAATAATTTAAACCTTTGGATGAGGCTACATTCTTTAAGGATGTTATATGGTCTCTCACGAAATTACATTGACTAGGATTATCTTCTATTAATGTTGATTTCTTTTCCTCTTTATGATATTTTTCCTAATTTTTCTTTCCTTCAATAAATCTATGTTCTAAAATCGAATCCTATCTCTTCTTTGGTGTGTTGAAAAAAAAATATTATCTTGTGATGGAAAAATGTTATATCCCATATGATTCTCCTGCATCTAACCTAATACATACACTTACATTCTATATATTTAGAACTATGTGTCATATACATCACATAAGTATAATCAAATTCTAAACTTATCTCATATTCTTTTCAAGACCTAAGTTCAAAGGATAACTATAACTTAATTATATTACTGGGCAAATGTCGGGCATTGCACGACATACAACTTTTAGTATATATATATATGTGTGTGTGTGTGTGTGTGCGCGCATATGAAATGACATTGTAATCGATACCATTAAATGAAGTCAATTAAATAAGTGATAAAATTATACTTTATTTACTTTTGTAGTGCAATGTTATAGAGGGACACTTCGTTGGAAACAATGGAAACAATTTTTAGGGATGAAATGAATAATTAACTTGTCACGATTTATTTCATTTATGTTGGTATAACACATAATTATATTACTAAATAAATTAAAAACAGAACTGTTCCATGTGGACCGATAAAGTAACTATTATTGCATTTTTTTTAAAAAAAATCCACCATCATTTAATATCAATTTAATCAAAAAGTCTTGCACTTGGCATGTGAATGTACGGAAATACCCTTGATACTACGCCTAGAAATCTCAGAATCAAAACGCAATCAATCAACGGTTAGAAGGATTTATTTCGCAAGCCCCTCCAGGCTCCCGCTCTGTTAGCAGTTCGCGGCTAACAATGGCGGCGACCACCGCGAAATCTCCCCTCAACCCCTCCCTACCCCAAAAACTGAATCCCAAGCTTTCGTACTGCTACAAGGTTTCATCTTCCACCACGAATCTCCCGAAACGGCGTCGCAGCTTCCCTCGCCAGGCATGCAGTACTATCTGCAGCGGCATCGGCGATGGCAGCGCCGACAGGAATTGTGGCGCTTCCAAGAAGAGCTCCGCGAATGCAATCGAAGTGCACAAAATCTTCGAAGACGATCCGAAGGAAGCATCCGTTACTCTTCCAAGTAGTAATCCTGTCAAATTGTTTCGCTTTTTTATTTGTTTGGTGCTTATTTGTTAGTTGATTTTGTGAAATGATTATGATCTTAGGGCCTTTGACGTCCGCGTCTTTATCCAACTCTGCTTCGGAAGGATCTCGGCTTCGCGTTGCTTATCAGGTTTGTGATTCAATAAGGACTGGAAATTAGTATTCATTGTGGTTGATTTTTTTGATTGGAGATTTGTTTGATTAAGTAATATAATTCGTAGGGTGTGCGAGGTGCATATAGTGAGTCAGCGGCAGAGAAGGCTTACCCAAATTGTGAAGCAGTTCCGTGTGAACAATTTGATACTGCTTTTGAAGTGAGTTTGTGTGCTTTCCTGAATTGGACAAGAAGTGTGTTACTTTAATACTCCATGTTGTTTGCTTACTCTAATGCAAAACTTTATGAGTACTTTTATGCAATTTAATGATCACTGTGATTCATCTATGTAAGATACACTGTACAGTTTCCATATTTCTTTTCTGTCTTTTCTTAGGTCCTTAAAACAATTAAATTTTTTGGTTGAATGTCATGGCCATTATATAGAGTTTGGTTTAGTATTAATTATTAATGATTTTACAGACTATGCGTTCTTCTTTGCCATGTTCTGTGAGCTGGAAACATCTGACAAATTGAACTCAGAGTTCATTTTTCACCCGCTGTATAGAAACTAAATTGGTTCAATTGGACTTTTTTATGCATCCATTTATGACTCTTTGTTTTACTCACTTTATCTTTCCATTTGTTTGGGGTTTCTTTTACTCTTTCTAGGCTGTTGAGAGGTGGCTTGTTGATAGAGCAGTTTTACCTATAGAGAATTCTTTGGGGGGAAGCATTCACAGGAATTATGATCTATTACTGCGTCACAGATTGCATATTGTTGGAGAGGTCAAACTTGCAATCAGACATTGTTTGTTGGCTAACCATGGTTCTGAAATTGAGGACCTACAGAGGGTTCTTAGCCATCCACAGGTACGGTTCCTATGTTTGCACAAATTTCCTACTTGATTTGAAAAATATTTCCACCTGAACCTTTGCAATGCTTTAGGCTCTTGCACAATGTGAGAACACTTTAACGAAGTTGGGTCTGGTACGTGAAGCTGTTGATGATACTGCTGGTGCGGCAAAGGTTTGTGCTCAATTGATTCTTTTGCCTCTTCTTGGTTGGTTTAAGGTCATGCAACCCGTGAATTGGAAATACTTTAAGATGACTTTCCCTTGAACTGTGTGTTATCATATATTCTTTCAGAGAATCTCTGTTCATAATATTCTGTAAATTTTCCTGAATGATACTGCACTTAGATGGACTGAGACAAAAGCATGAAATTATCTCTTAATGTTAGACGTTTTTGACACTATATAGTATTTGAGAATTGAAGTTAATAATTTTTGGTTTATGATCTATTGGCACCCCATTGTACATCTTCACACCCCAGTATATTGCTTTCCACAAAATCAAAGATGCAGGAGCTGTTGCCAGTGAGACTGCTGGTAGGATCTATGGCTTGAATGTTCTTGCTCGAGATATACAGGTTGGTTAATTGGAAAAAGATAAGTTCTCTTTGATTTTTGGTTAAGATGGCATTATCCCCTCAGTTTTCTACACTGTCCAGGATGATTCAGATAATATCACTCGATTCCTTATGTTGGCTAGAGAGCCTATCATTCCTGGTGTTGACAAACCATTCAAGGTTGGCAATCTTAGTCAACCACTTGCTTGTACAAGAAAAAGTTTCTGCTCATAGTCTTCAATTTTGAACGTTATTTTCCCCATTTGATTTGATTCACCTTTATGTTTCTTTAAATAATTTGCTAGACAAGTATAGTCTTCTCACTTGAGGAAGGCCCTGGAGTGCTTTTCAAGGCACTTGCTGTTTTTGCGATGAGGAGTATCAACCTTACTAAGGTGATGTCTGTTGCATTTAACGTTTGCTTCATATATGTGGTGCATTACTCAGGAGTCACTTTTGTTTGTGGTTTTAATTAAATTAATTCTTCTAAAACAGATTGAAAGTCGACCTCTACAGAAGCAGGCCCTACAAGAATTAGTTCACAGTGCCTCTGGGTTGCCAAAGTATGTCTCATATATTTTTGACTAGTCCCAGTTTGATATTGCATCATTTACTACTGGGATTAAATGATTTACCATTCCTATGAGATTTTCTAAAGAGCACTTATATATGCAGAAACTTCCCCTATATTTTTTATGTCGATTTCGAAGCTTCCATGGCTGATCAAAGAGCCCAAAATGCACTTGGGCATCTAAAGGTGAAAACTGTATAAAGTTTAAATTCTTTTTGCTTTAATCTTATAACATCACTTTGTTGACGAGAAATAATTGGTGTGTGTTTTCATTGGATATCCTTACAGGAGTTTTCTACATTCTTGAGAGTGCTGGGTAGTTATCCTGCAGACACTGGCATGCCATGAGTGACCTTTATTCCCGGTATACCTCCAGTAACTAAGCCATGTCATCAAATTCAGGGATTTTTGTTGCTTAAGATGCTTATGCAGTTTTCCTTCTTTAGATATGACTGTGCGATACATGTTTATCTCGTTATTTTTGTAGTCATCAACATAAATGTCCATCATCATCAAGAATTAAAACGGTAGAAGTCAAGTCTTAAGTGTTCGTTCGTGAAAGTGGCCTAGGGGTTGTTAATTAGGGAATTCAAAAGTTTCCATATTCACCCTGACTATTGAATGCAAGATGATCTGTTAAGAGATGTTGGTAAACAGGAACTATGAACCGTGTTATCTCTCTTTCGGATGGCTTAGACAAAACTGCTTGAAATAGGAAGTAGTTATTGAAATCGGAAGCATCTTTTTTATGCTAGTTTGTTGCCTTGGTATTAGTTTTACAAGAGTTTTCTTTCAGCAACCATTCTGTTCTCATTTTCTGCGATTATCATTTCGATTTTCAGGAACCTTGAGGCGTGTGAGGATGCTAAGGGAAGGATAATGGGATTGTAGACTATATAAGTACAAAATTTACAAACGTTGCAGTGAATCAAGTAGCTATTTGGCCAAGTTTCTGAAGCTGCATGGCAGCATATTCGCAATTCTTTTGTTTATGTTTTTCCTATTTGTTTAGACAAATTGATGTATGATTGAAACCTCAAATTCCTGGGCTTTTCTTTTTCTCTAATGAGAAGATTTACAGTTTTTATCTTTTCTTTGATGAATGAATTCCTATTACTTGTCTTTTACTATAAAATTGAACCCTCTTGCTTTCGAGTAGAGTTGCAGTCAATCGCTATCGCCCGCTGCACATTGTTCTTCATTTGTTGGTTAATAAGCCATGAATAGTGGTATGAAATAGGTCTATTTTAGCAATTTCAGCTCAGCTCAAGATTAAGAACATAAGATAAATTACATAAATGAGGAGATATTATAGAAAGATAGGCGAAACTTGATTATAAATAAGGATAACAAAGCAAAGCAGCTTAGTTCAAATTCATAATTTCAGTACAATTATTTGGATTTACTTTGGAGGGGTGCGCCAGGCCCAAGCAATAGTGCAACGCAAGGGCGACGCGCGAAAGCCCAGGTAGCAAGCTACCTTGATGGACTTTCCCCCATAAAAAAGTGAGTTAATATCGTGTGGACCGATGGTCCACGTATCAGATATTAAACTGATAAGAACAGATACTACACTTGATCTTAGCCAAAAGGCCGAGATAGGTATGCTTCTATACGTCTTGAATCCGCTCTTTTATACTGCTCTGGTCCTCTCTCGTCTAAATCAGAACCCGATGTGGGAACTCATGCGCTGAAGTTAACTCTACCTACCTCTAAAATCTAAACTAATGAACAACTCCCTCCATCCCAATATTGAAAACGCTTGTTCTAAATGACAAGAAACTTCAATTAAACATCGGTTTGATTCACACTCATTCGAATAGAGGGAAAAACGGAGTCTTTATCTGTAAAAATGCGTCGAGAAAGAGCAGTTCCATAGAACTTTTCAGAGGAAAAAAACGGAGTTTTTGTCTAAACGAGAAAGAGCAAAATCTATTCTCCATGGCTGTTCTGCAGCAGAACCATTCCAAGTAAGCTCATCTTCAATCAGAATTTGCAGTTTTCCTTGCCAAATTGTATGCAATAATGGTTCACAAAGTATCTATTTACTCTTACCATCTTCCTTTACTCCTGCAAGAAACCCCCATCTTCTAAATTTATGAAGGGTGCCACGCTTTCACCCTTGACAAAGGGAAAACTAAAGGTTTGAATAGATTTGGAGGGGTGCGCCAGGCCAAGGCGGTAGTGCAACACCAAGGCGACGCTCGAGAGACCCAGTAGCAAGCTACCGTGGCGGCCTCTCCCCCTTAAAAAATTGAGTTAATATCGTGTGAGCCGATGGCTCACGTATCAGATATTAAACTGATAAGAACAGATACTACACTTGATCTTAGCCAAAAGGCCGAGAAAGGTATGCTTTGAAACGTCCTCGATCCGCTGTTTTATACTGCTCTTGTCCTCTGTTTTCTCAGTCAGAAACCGATGTGGGAACTCGTATATTTACAAACTCATGTGCTGAAGCTGAAACAAGTGAAACTGCCGTTCCAAAGCTTTTAAGGTGTGCTATGCAGAGCGAAGGAAGCGAACCCTTTAACCTTTGCGGGAAGGTCTCCCATCAGACTGTAGAATTAACGACTCTGTCCGTCTTCTACACATCAATTCAGCAGTAGATGTTTGTGAGCAAGGAACCTCAACTTCAGTCTCGGTTTGCTGTAACGGGGGTTCATTCTGAGCCTTGTGGCTGTCTTTTGTTTGGGATATAGAATACCACGTGTGGTTTTTGGTTTGTTTAGTAAACTAGTATGCATCGTAGAGATTTGGCATTTGACTCGTTCCCATCAGAATCCCATGTTTTTTTTTTTTTCCAACTGCTTGATAAATGTCATAAAATGCTAAAAATTCGTATCAATTTTTCATTCTCAAGTTTAGTTTTGCAGAATATAATGTTTGGAATTTCTATTTATTTGTTACGAAACCGACCGTGAAATGAAATTCAATTTCGCTGTCCAAAAGCCGCAATTAAATTCTTTGGAATCACTTAACCATTTCGACCATTTTTCATTCCCGAGTGCCAATCGTGCCCAACAGACTTTAATAAAACCACCTACATGTGACTTAGATGTAGCAATTGGCGGCCAAGAAAGCAGGGAGAGATTTTCAACAAAAGCCAAAAATTTCCCAGAGTACATAAAACTGAATTCACTACATATATGTCTACACAAGTTTTCTGGCGCTTTGCTTCGTCCAGATTTACATAAATCTGTTGATCCCTCCTCATTCATGTTTTGCTAAAAGAACATCACAATCTGATCAACGACAATAGATTGAAGTTTGCAACCAAATACTTACATTTCAGACAAAACAAACTGAGGAAGACAGAAATTTTCACTTCTTCACCATTAGACTGTTTATAAGGTCCAGAATTTCACTACGCATCACAGAAACAGCAGACGGGCTGATATGATCCAGATCATCGAACCACAGTACCTTCTGCTTCGTATGATCCAAATCATCGATCCACAGTTTCTTCAGTGTCACATTCTCTACTGAAGCCTCTTTGAACCACTGACAAATAGCCCTAGCGAAGGCGAGAACATACAATCCACAATCGTGGCCATTAACTTGCTTTGGCACGGAAGGGCATTCGTTGAATCTTGCCATCCGCGATGTATAAGGAAGAACAGCTGAATACAGCTGCCGGGCCGGTAAGGTGTTCAAGTTTCCGGTGCTGCTGTCGTGATGGACAAACACATCGGCGCCTCTCACGAATGCAAGTAAGCTCCAGTGATTGCCACCCTCTGCCAGAGTGACATTGGCATTGTCATTGATGGGAAAGAGTATGAGTTCCTTCTGGGGAAAATTAAGTGGCTCGACGAAATCTGCAATTCCACCACTGCACTCTTTGATCCACTGCGCAATCGAAGGCGACACGAGTAACACATCCTCAGCAGCAAGGCCTGAAGAACTCAGGTAGCTGAAGTAGAACTCGATGATCCGATCATTGAGAAAATGAGGACCACTGAGAACGTCTAAATCAGATCGCCTAAGCACAACATCACCATAGCTGAGCACCTTTTCATCAGCTCTGCGTTTTTCCATCTCACCTCTGCATTAATCACATATGAACTTAAACCCTCACTGGCCAAAAGAAATTCCATTACTGCACACATTCTCTTCTTCAGTGAGAGTCTATTTTGAAGTTTCTGGAGAGCAGTATTAGAATTGTTTCATACTCAGTATGTAAAATTATTCCATAATAACAGAGAAGAAAGCTGTTGCATACCAAACAATTCATCATGATCATAGCAGAGAACAACTCGCGATAACTAATTACGAACCCTAATTCGAATTAGGTTCCTATTACACACAAATTAAAGTCCTAATAACAATAAGCGATGTTAGAACTCGAAATTTCGAAGCATTATTACCAAGGATTACGAATTGCTTTGAGTTCTCGGCGATAAAATTGTCGACGGCGGTGGCGGAGGCGGAGGCGGCGCCGCAGGAGGAGGTCTCAGATGTTTGCTTTGCTATGTCGGTCTCAATTTTTGTGGAATTTGTATGGGTAGGGTCAAAGAGTTTCCGTAGAATTTTAATTAGATTTTTTTTTTTTTTTAAATGAAGACAGAAAAAAGTACGAGGAACAAAAAATTAAAATAGTTTTTTTTAATTTGATAATTTCTTTCTCCAGTCATAGCTTCCTTTTTCAATTTTAAATATCAAAATTTCAGTGATAATAACAAATATTAGCATTTTTTTTTTCATAAAATCTTTCTAACAAACCGTCAAAATCAGCAATTTTAAATTTTGATTTTGAAATTTGGGTCTAACTTGTTAATTGAAACTTCGTAGAATAAAACGTGATGATAATATTTCAATTGGGTCCAACTTATTAAATGAGAATGGAAAAATAAACTTTGTTTCAATCAAAAGTTATTATATCTACTATAATCATCACTTAATTTGAAAATGTCTTTTTTTACTTACTCATGATCATAGTTTGTAGTATTGCGATACGTATCGTAGGATCGTAGGATACTACGATCCCAAAACACCAAATGGATCCTACTTCCGATTCTATCAGATCCTATAAAAATTTGCTAAAATGACTCAAATAAGAGTAGTTTTTATAATTTATTAGTTATTTTACACTTGTACATTTCGTGTAGGATCTTACGATTCTACGATCTGATCCTATCGATACCGATCATGCATTAAAATCGATCCCACGTAGGATCGCGACTTTACAAACTATGCCCATGATATAATTTACTCATTCTCCTCTCTGTACAAATGAAGGTGGATTGTGCATCTACGACACTATCACGCCTAAGAGAGACACGGGTTTATACTGAGATTGATTTGCTGGGAAAATTGGGTTCAGGATTCTCTGTTATATTTTCCTGTTATATTCCCTGTTACACATCTTAATAACTCATCGTAAATATTATTTTTTAAATTATTTTTTTTACCAATGCTATTCATTGGCATTCTTCGTAATTTTAATATAATCTTTTTTTTTTTAACATTAATCTTGTATTTTTAATATAATTTTGAAATAGGTGAACCCTTAGTCCAAAAATATATTATAATGCTAATTAATATCATTGGTGAAAAGATTAAAATAAAAAATAATATTTAACTTAAGTTATTAAGATGTATAACAAAGGATCTTGAGTCGGGAAATTATCGAAATCGATCTTTTTGAAATTGTGGGGAAGAAATTTCTCTAACCAATTGAATATGAAAGGCTGTATTCCTACTGAGAGTAACACATTTGAAACTAAACTTATCTATTTTCAAATGAATAATGTTAACTTAAAATGTGAACTCACATTTTTACAAATTGTATTTATTCCTTCAAAAGCAAAATTGATACTTATGAAAATTAGAACGATACTTTCGGTTTTCAAAAAAGAGCGATACTTTCAATCTGAAAAGCTTATATACATTATGTACTTCGTAACATAGCTTATATACACTTTTGCCACTTTTGCCACAAGATAACAGAGCCTTAGTTTCGAAAATAATTATTGCGAATTATATTTGAATATGATTTTACTTTGTAAATGTCATTTTTTTCTATTAAACCATGATTTACGACCTCTATAAACCTATAATGTGAATATGAATATGAACATACACATTTTCAACTGCTCATATAGTGTCACGCCTTCAAAGCCTAGCAAATTTGTGATGGCCAATAGCCTAAACAGAACTTCATCCCCACATGAGACATCCAAAAGTTGAAAAGCTGATTGAAAACATGCAGATAAAGCATCACAATTTTTTTTAGGGTCTTTTCTTTTCCTTTTAGTTTTAGTTTCAACAGTAAATTTAATATATTATAATTAATTTTCGTCATTTTAATATAACTTTTTACTATTTCATTATAACTTTTTACATTATATAATTATTTTCTAAAAATATATTTTCAAAACAATTAAAAAGAACATACCCTTAATCTAATCAGTTATTTGTTTTGTATATTTATTGTGTCTCATATACTATAAAATAAAACTATCGTTGATCTATATTTTGTACAGTAGGTGCACAATACATATTTTTGTATAGTAACCCTAGAAATCGGTATAATTCTCCGAAGGGTCCAAGTTTTTTAGGAGGAGTTGGTTACTACATGACTTATTTTATGGACCCCTTTTCAATATTTTATTACCTCTAGTACTAAGTGGGCAAGCACGATCCATGTTATGTTATGTGTGATCCACTAATTTTTTTTTTTTTTGGAAAATGTTAGTAGAGTTAGTTCCCATTATATGTTTAAAAATAGTTTGAGTGAATTATTTGTGCGCCTTCATGTCACTCTTTTTGGAGGGCATTTAATCATATATTCATACTGTTCAATATTGGACTAATGCCTAGGTCAGCATCAATTGACCTCGGCCGAAGCCGACCTCCAGCTCAAGCCAAAGCGCCAGTTGGCATATAGGGCAGGCGGCATGGAGTGAAAAAGGAGGACACGTGTTAATGCTGAAGAATGACACAGCATCTTGAAAACATGACTCACTGCCTTCCCTTCCCGCTATAAATATTCAAGTCTCCCTCCATTTGAAAGGTATTGAATACTAGTTTAGTCAATCTTATATTCATCTCCCTCTATTCTAACTTAAGTATCATAGTTAAATCGAAAATTCATTCCCAACCAAAAGCAGGAAGCTAGAGGGGAAAGCCGACGTCAAGTGGGTTCGGCGCTAAGCGAGGATTCAACACATACCATGTATTATCCCCTATATTCTATATAAAAATATATACATAAGACACATTTCAAATTTTATTTTATTTCGGTCGAATTTCTATTTCTTTATTACGACTAATGTAATAATTTACGATCCATAATTAATTACTGTTAAAAAGTAAGGATATAAGTAAACAAAACATAGTACAAATTACTTATTTGATGTTACAATTTATAATAAGTTGTATATTTTTTAAACTGTACGTACTCTTTTAATAGTATAAAGAATATATTTTATTAATTTAGTTTGTCACGTTAGTATTAAACAAAATTATAATCTTTTTTTTAATTATATACTCACTTATTCCACGTATGGTATAAATTGGATCTCATGGTTGAGTAGGAAATAAAAATATAGCATCCTTAATTTGTAGTGGTTGGCATAAGATCTACATATGTCCTACAGAGTTAGGCGTGTAATTAATCTTTAGAATTAAAAGCACTAATAAACTCCACGCATTGCATGGTACGTCATTTATCTCATCCTAAAATAAAATTTTATACTCTCGTCTCATTGGAAGAGTTCGGTTTTGAAATTGTACAACTTATTATAAATTTCAAGGTACAACGTGTAAAAAAAAAAAAAACTAATATTTTTACCATTTATTCCACTAAAATCCATATTTTTTAAAGTGTATGTTAATTACGTACCACACATTATTATATTTGTAATGATAGAAAAGATAGAAAAAAATTAAAAGTATATTCTATTAGAATAAAGATAAATTTTGAAAATTGAATCGGACAAATTATTTTATACTATAAATTCTTAATCTTAAATATACAATTTTATATTTTTTATATTGATAATAATACATTTTTGTGCCACGCGGGGCCCCACTTTAAAAGTCAAGTTTTAAGACAATTCAGCTCTTAAATTGGAAGTGGATGTAATAAAGACCTCGATTGGTTCTTCCATCCAATGCCAGCCAGCATTAATTGTTTTTTATCAGATCTAGTGTAGCCAAAATTAAATTACTGATGACTTTTAATAAATAAATAATTGAGAAGTAGACTTTGTGTATATAAGATTTTATTTACAAAATGTAACAAATTATAAATAATTGTACAACTTATATAATATTTAGGACAATTTTCCGTTTTTTTTTAAATATAAGTATTCGTTTTGGGTTTAAAAAAAAAAAAAAAGGAGGTCCAACTCGGTTTTATTACACCTTAAAATTAAGAGGTTCTTAGGCATTATTTTCGTCACAAACTAAGTTTCATTTTAGCTTCGAAATTTTGTCTTAAAATAAATATAGTTTTGACATTTTAAGAAAAATATGTACATATTTTTCTAAAGTTACCCCCTCAATTATTACTTTTTCATATTAAATATTCTTTGATGTTTTAAACGCAACTATTACTCTTGCTTGTAATTATGATATTTTGAAACACAAACAGAAGGTTGTACCTATAATTTATCGTATCTTTTGTGAAAAGAGTTAAAACGACACAATTATGGAACATATATGTACTAGTATTTTGAAGTTTATTTCATGTAAAAAAATTATAAATTTATTCCAATTTAAAAGCAGCACCAAAGTCTTTGAATCCCATAAATAAATAATTAATAAAGCCTTTGACCAAAAGTTTGGTCAAACATGAAGCGATTAGTTTAACTGCATCTTCCAACGAACTTCCATTGCTTAATCCTTAATCTAAATAAATGCTATTATTGTTCAGTCCAAAAATAATAAAGAATTGCACCCAACACATGGATGTAGGCCCTACCCATTAAGGAAGCTTCAACCCCAATGTTTTCAAGATTTACATTCGGGCATTCTTTTATTTTCTAACCTTCATTGGCACCCCCCAAATCACCGACTCACCAACAACCCTGTCGGTCAACCTCTGCATCCAAATAAGAAAATGCATAAAAAGCGACTTTCTAAGTTCTATAATTTACACCCCCCGGGCTCCAAATATTTTCTATTTATTTTTTGTTCCTACTTATGAATTTTATAATTCCTCCTCCGTCCCACTCAAATAGTCCACTTTAAAATGTGTACAACTTATTATCAGTTGTGAGGTACAACATTATACTTTTCACTTATATTCTTATTTTAGAAGTAACGGTTAATTGTGAATCACACATTGTAATATTAGTAAGGGTATATGTGCTGTAAATAAATTCAAAGTGAAATCTTTAAATGAGACAAATTTTTTTTGAAAGTCGACTATTTTGGGATGGAGGGAGTATTGTTTATACTACTTGTACGGTAAATCTAATGTATTTCAAAATATGTTTTAAGTTTATGTTATAGACATAAAATGTATTTCTATAAATAAATAACATATAAAAAATGTTTTTTATTCACCGACAAATAGAAGGAAATTACAATACATAATTAGTTTTTCCAAGTCATTTTACATAATATACATTATTTTCATTTTATTTAGTTATGTTTCTTTTTAAAAAAATTAAAATATAAATGTACATTTGTGATATAAAAATGGTGAACTACATTTACCTCCTCTAAGGCGTTGGTCAAACTACAAATATCCCATTGAATTTTGGTAAAGTTACAAATACCCTCATTTGAGGAGAATAAATGAACTTTATTTTTTGTGTGGGAAAGAGTCTCTTGTACGATCGCTTGACGGTTCGACGATGATATTTCAACAACTGAAATTGATATGCATTTTTGTAATCAACACGTGATACATTAAACTAGCTCAATATATACAATTTTTTCACTACATGGAATACTTTTCGTACTAATAGAACCTCATATATATCAATAGCTACATGCAATACATTGTAGCTATACGTGTTATGCAATACTTCATAGTTACACGTGTCAAGCAATACATCAGATGCTATATGTGATAATTTAGTAGCTGTTTAACCGCAATATATTAGCAATACATGTGATATATTATAGGCTATGCGCGATACTCATTTTTTTCATAACATAAAATAAAAGTGATACATCAAAACTAAACTAGATATGTGTGTCACCTGGTACAAGTTTTAATATTTGTATGGACCTATTGGTAATTTTTAGAAACTCGAGGAAGGTAATTATAATTTTGCCCTATAAGTATAAAAAGTTAGTTGTAAATGTAAAATACAATGGAATGAATAATAAAAATGATAAAAGAATTTTTTTTTAATGAAAACTTGTTTTAGAAAGTAAAACATAAACCTATATATCCTAAATACGAGAAAATCGTACATTACTTGGCATATTTATATATATATCCCTTCCCATATAAAGAGAGTTGGCGTTTTAGAAATGGTAAACGCCGATTAAGAATTTTCCTATTTACTTTGATCTTATTTTCCACGCTTTTGAGATGAAAAAAGACGCGGAATCCTCCCCGATTGGAATGGCAGTTGCAAAATAAACTGCTAACTGTGCCATCTCCCCCACCCATTGCTTCTCCACTCGGCATCACATTCCCAGTGGGGAGACACCACTCACGAGGGAGGAATTTCCAGTGATTTCATAGATCTGAGGAGGAGAGATCGCGATAGGAAGGCATCGTTCGTTTCGGTTGATGGAAAATGGAGTTCCTAAGGAATTTGCCTCAGATGGATCTGATGCGGTCCGAGAAGATGGCGTTCGTGCAGCTCATCATCCCCGTCGAGTCCGCTCACCGCGCCATCTCTTACCTCGGCCAGCTCGGCCTTCTCCAATTCCGCGACGTACGGATCGAACTCTTAATTTGCTTTCTTTCTAGATTCGCATGTGCATACACTCGATTTTGGATTTCGTTTCAATTAAGGAGTTGCTCATTGATTTCTGTTATGATTTAATTACATGCGCAGATGATTTGATTTTAATTGTGATTCGAGGTATTTTTGTTTGAACTGCATTGATTTAGTGGATGTTAGGCTAGTACAATACTTAGCCAAGTGCTAATGTTTGCAGCTTTAGGTTAAGTTTTTTAATTATCACGATTTCTAATAGAGTATGTGTTTTATGTTGCAAAGTTACTTATCTTATTATTATGAATGCATTGTTTAAACATTTGATCTTTGCTCAAAGTGATTCATTATTGCATGGAAAGTACTAATTTCTGTTTTAAAAAAAAAAAAAAAAATTCTGACTGGATTTACATTTTGAATATATGTATTTGGTGGCATTATTTGTTTTCTTGAGGACAAAAGTATGGTTTATGGTAGAGGATATATCTGAGCAGAAACAATGTAGATCCATATCCGGTGGCACTAGTTATCTTTGGACAGTAGTTGGTGCACTTTTGTAATATATGACTTCATATGGTTCACACCATGCCATGAACATTTTGTGTCACATGTCACTCATGAATATGGAGTTTTTTTTTAGTATTTTATATCATTTAGTTCAGTCTTCTGAATCCTTTCTGCTCTGTATGACTTATTTCTTGTTTTGCAAGTAGTTATTAGCTGATATACTCACTGTGTAACTTTTGGCTTTTGCATTGGCAGTTAAATGGTGATAAAAGCCCTTTTCAACGAACATTTGTTAATCAGGTAATTACTGGAGTAACTGCAGACGCATGTTGTTAGGCTTAGATGATATTCCTAACTATATTTTCCTTTTGACATGTATGTATCTAGTAGAATCATGTCATTCATTATTTTTGCTGTTATATTGTGGTTAAATTGCGGAAAACTAGAGAAGAAATTTTGGATGTGTCCACCAATCCCTTGTATCATATTAAATGTCTACAGACTGGACTGATTTGGGTAATGGATGCAGATTTGTGACTTTACCAAACATGTATATATTATCTGATTTTATATTGAAGTGATGTTATTCTACCTTGACGTGTGAATTTGTGGTTTGTGCAGTATTATTTATTTATTTGATAAACTGGCGCTGGGGAGTTTGACAATGTTCGCATGCTAATTTACTGTAAAATTGTGATAGTTAATTTCAATATGAGATTATTGTCGGACTTCTGTACTATGATTTATGATATGCTCCACTTGAGTGTCCCCGAACAATTTTCCAATTTACTTTGTATTATTTCATGAGCTCTTTGGCAAGCTTTGGCTTCGCTTCTTTTTCCTATCATGAAGACATTTGCTTATTTTCTTTCATTCTTTGTTTTGGATGTTTAGATGCAATACTCTTGCTTTATCAATGAATAGGGTATCATTTATGAAAGACAACATCAAACATTCATCCATTCTATTAGTTTTTTGATTATTGTACAGGCACCCTCTTGGGAATTTCCTTTATGTCTTTGGAGTTTCCTCACTCACTCTTCTATGTAAATAATGAACAACATGTCTGTCCTAAGGTTATGTATGGATGTTCAGCGTATGTTTGTATAATAAGATGATATGCTTTGCTACGTGCTATCTGTGTAGCTTTCTTTGATGGAATTATTTTGCAGGTGAAAAGATGTGCAGAGATGTCTAGAAAGCTACGTTTTTTCAAAGATCAGATACATAAAGCTGGCCTACTGCCATCTCCTCATCCTTCTTCACCACCAGATATTGATATAGAAGAATTGGAGGTTCATTGTTCTGCTAGTTATCTTTGCCATCTTATAAAGGGTTTTCTTTGTTTCAGTAGCCCATTACTACATTGTTTGTAATTCCTGATGAATTTATGTTTGCGTTGCTGCTCGTTTTCTCTTAGGTGCAACTAATGGAGCACGAACATGAGCTTATTGAAATGAATGGAAATAGTGAAAAATTACGAAAATCATATAATGAATTGTTAGAGTTCAAAATGGTGCTGCACAAGGTATACTCATTTTCGTTTAATCATTTTCCTTTTTTAATCGTTGGTGTGCTGAGCTAACTGTTAATGAAGAACAAGGAAATTTTGACCATTCACCTTTTTCTGAATATGATTGAGATAATTGAAGGGCATGAAACTAGCAGAGTTGCTTGTGTCTTGAAATGTAACAGTCGAGTTAGTTAAATGGATGAAGATGATTGGAAATAATTTGGATCAAGGATTTATTCAGTATTATTTAGAGTTCACATACTTTCTTAACTTTGTGGAGATGGAGTTATTAAAAGTTATGGAACATTTCACACAGATGTTTTACTTGTTCATCATTTTAACAATTATTGTAAATAAGTTAGGCAGTTGAAATGATTTTTGATTGCTTTGTAATGTGGTTAATATTGTCATTGGTTTGAAATATAATATCCTGCTTGAAATGGATTGCGGCTTCAGGTGACCTGAATTACCATCCTTTTCGTTTCCTTGGAACCGCCGTACTCTGAATTATATGTGGAAGTTTAAGTTGTTCAAGTAGAATTAGATGTATTCTTATTCCATTTTGCCCCCCTTTCGAAATTCTTCTTGACGAAAACACGACTTTTTGTCATTGAGAGTAATCCCTGTGCTAATCCTATTTTTTGTAACTGCAATTCAGGCAAGCGAGTTTCTCGTGTCAAGTAAGAGTAATGGACGTTTGCGAGAAACAGAGCTGGTTGAGAATGTTTTTTCAAGTGATGACTATAATGATGCATCATCACTACTTGAGCAGGTGACTTAGATTTGGTTTTGATTTTCATTGATTTCTAATTCTATTGGATGGGAAAAGACATGTTGATCATTTTGTGAAATCAATTCTCCTTCCAATCATCAGGAGATGCTTCCTGGTCCTTCAATTCAATCTGGAGTAAGATTCATCAGTGGAATTATAAATAAATCTAAAGTTCTTCCATTTGAGAGGATGCTATTTCGGGCTACAAGAGGCAATATGTTGTTCAATCAAGCAGTTGCAGATGATCAAATCATGGATCCTTCATCGAACGAAATGGTCATCTTCTTTACTCTGTACTATATTTATGATCGTGCTTGGTTCTATCCATTCTGTGCCATCTTTACACTAGATGGGACAAACTAGATTGGGCAGGACCAACTAAATCCACAAAACCATGTACCATTTAGAAATTTGATTTTTCTTCTTGTTTTATTCAGTTATGTTGTTGGCCGTGGTTCACAGTTTACCTTAATCATGATTCTTTCCCTCCCTCTGCTTGCTGGGATAACTAGTATGAGCATTTCTAGAATGGTTTTTAAACTTTTTTTTTTTTTTTGGTTGCTTTGCAGGTGGAAAAAACTGTATTTGTAGTGTTCTTCTCGGGTGAGCAGGCCAGAACGAAAATACTGAAAATTTGTGATGCATTTGGGGCAAATTGTTATCCCGTCCCTGAAGACATAACTAGAAGAATGCAAATAACTCAGGAAGTATGTCTTTGAATATATTTTTTATACATTTTCTCACATAAATGGATAACTTTAAAATTGTTGTTTTTTGCTTGGGATACTGTTCATTATTTAAAACTTAGATAATGAGCTAACTTGGCAACTTTGTTTTTCTTTTTCCCTTTATGCCGAGTATTTCAAATGTAATTATGTACCTGCACCTGTTTATCCTCTCATGTACTTAATTTTTGTACACATCATGGTAAATAGAGTATAATTGGCGTGAAAATTTGATGCTGGGTGGAATGTGATTCATTAGCATAAAAGTTTTTGAGAGTTTTTGAGGGCTGCAGTGACTGTAGCCCTGCTCCTGCTGAGTACCACGTTACAATAGAATGCTATTTTAATCATCTTAATTTGGCTTGAGTATTTGTTGTTTTGGTTTCTTCATGCTGCAAAATTGCATTTGCTGGAATTAACTTCTTTCTTCTAGGTGGCATCTCGTCTATCTGAACTAGAAACCACCTTGGATGCTGGATTCCGCCACCGTGACAAGGCTTTGACCTCAATTGGGTTTAACCTGGCAAAATGGATGAACCTGGTAGAGTATATCTATCACCATTAGTTTTAAGGAAGCCTTGTTGTTTGGAATTGCATATGTTCTCTACTATTTTCCCTGAATCCAAAAAGTAATTTGCCTTTTTTTTTAAAAATAATTTTCTTCTCTAGGTTAGGAGGGAAAAAGCTGTGTATGATACTCTAAATATGCTGAACTTTGATGTTACAAAGAAGTGTCTTGTTGGTGAAGGATGGTGTCCAATTTTTGCACAAGCCAAGGTGTGTAAAACTATTACTTTTACTTCTTGCTGTGTGATGATATCTTAATTCATTTTAATACGTTTTTCGTAATAGTTCTGTGATGGAATTTTGTTGTCTAATAGATACAAGAGTCATTGCAACGGGCTACATTTGATAGCAATTCACAAGTTGGCATTATATTTCATGCAATGGAAGCTATGGAATCACCTCCAACCTACTTCAGAACGAATTGTTTAACTAGTGGATTCCAAGAAATTGTTGATGCATATGGGTAATTGCAATATGGGTCTAATTACTTGAAGTGAATTCCTTGTTTTCTTGTTTTGTTTCTCTTCTTGTTCTTTGTTACTTGTATTGAACTATTCCTTCCTTTTGCCGTATATTAAGTTTGATGCATCTGGTTAGTTTCTGTTTGCTTCCCCTTTATAATGATTGGATATGGTGATATCATGATAATTTGGATTGAAATTTTCTTCACATTTGTATGATATACTTTATATTACTGATTTTAGCTTTCCTTTATTTTTTATTGTCTATATTTCTTTGCGACTCAGTATTTTCAGTTTGTATTCTCTGGAAGGTTATTTTTACTACTTTTTGAGCTGTATGATAAGATCCAACTCATCTCTCTGTTAATAAGCGTTGTGAAACTGAAAGGGTAAATTCCGTTAACCCTAGATCTGATCAAATTACCAAATGTACCCTTGACCAGATAGATGATGATCTGACCAAAGTGAAAATGTGAAATGACCAAAAAACCTGACAGATTTTTGGTATAATTCAATTTAATATTTCTTAGTGACGGTATAATGGGCCACACAATGTAATTTTTTTTATTTTCTAAGTGTTTTCAATCTGAAATCTATTAGTTAGGGTCTTAATTGTTATGGTCAAAGGTTCATTTGGTAGTTTTACCAAACCACATGGTTTGCTTGGTAATTTATCAAAACACAGGGTTCATTTGGTTATTTGGACAAATCTTGATGGGTAAATTTAATTTATCCAAACTAAAAAACTTCAATTGGAAGGAACAGAAAAAACAAAATAAGTTTTTCTTCAAAGAATTTTCTGTACCCTTTTTATATCCTTTTTTGTGCCTATTTTTCTGCACACATTCATAAATAGAGAAGGAAAAGTTTTTTCCTTTTGATTGACAGATATGTAAAAATACATGATTAGCTGATCAAAGTAGTGATAACTCTGTACAGAATTGCCAAATACCAGGAGGCAAATCCTACTCTTTATACGGTCATTACGTTTCCATTTCTTTTTGCCGTGATGTTTGGCGACTGGGGGCATGGAATTTGCCTACTATTGGGAGCCTTAGTTCTCATAGCTCGCGAAAGAAGGCTAGGTTCTCAGGTACCATATCTTTGCTTGAGACTTTGCTGATCAGTACTGTTAAAAAATTTAAATTTAACTCTGATTAAGCATGTATTGAAATTCTTCTATGTTAATTTTGAATGAAGGAGCTCTTTTTTATTTGTGTGGCTATTTTACTATAACAGGGCTTGGCTTTTTAATTTTTTTGGTTTCCTAAATAAAGTTCTCAGCAGTGAAAGTAATTAATTCTCTGAATCTTCCTAGTCTCTTCAATTTTTTAAATTTTTTTGAATTCCTAAATTAGCATCATTGCAAACCTAATTAAGAATCAAAAGTCATGAATAAGATTGTGTATATGGATTTCCTAGAATTCACTTAAGTTGTTTTTGAGTTGAACACCTCTGTAGAAGAAGGGAGCAATTATGGGATTTGGCAAAACTTATGAAGATTATGTTGTGTATATGAATTTCTCAGAATTCGAAGAAGACATTAAGGACTTGTATAACCCTAGTTATAAAGCACGGTTTCAATCAGATTTTGCGTTGTATAATAAATATTCATCATTCCCAATGCACTTTCACATTTTCAATATATCTTTTTACATTTTCAGTACACGTTTAATATTTTTATAATTAAAAATCCAAACCAAAGGTTCAACCATAGCTGCAATACCATAAAAGGCCTAAGGAATACTTCTGATAACAAAAAGCGACTCACAATTTTGGTTTTATGAAAGAAACCAAGGGGCCCTTTTATGTGTAATATGCGGAAAATATTGAGAGAGATCAATGAGAGCAAATGACTGGGTACCTTTTTGACAAAAAGTTTTTCTTGCTGCCGCTGGTGTCTATGCAAAGTAGAGAATTCAAATTATCTAGAATGGATCGTTCACATATATCACCTAAGGAATTCTGTGTATTAGAAAGATCAACACATGGGGATAGGTGAGTTGTTGTTTTACGTGTTATAGAGATATCAGGATGATGAATGTTTATGACAGGTAAAGTATTCAGAAATCTGTGTATAACTCCAATTCGTATTTTCCACTTGTTATCCTTCTGTTCTAAAGATGGATAAGTGTTGCTTCAATCTGGTAATAAATTTCTGTTGCCTATCAGAAACTGGGTAGCTTTATGGAGATGCTATTTGGTGGCCGTTATGTTCTCCTGTTGATGGCTCTATTTTCAATATATTGTGGGTTGATCTACAACGAGTTCTTCTCTGTTCCCTTTCACATATTTGGGAAGTCTGCTTACAGATGCCGAGACCTTTCCTGCAGGTAGATACATTACTTTTAGCCTTGGTTTGATGAAACATAAACTGATCATTCCTAGCCGCGATCAGTAGGAATTATTTCATGCCCATGTTTTTTTTTTTCTGTTCAGTGATACTTTGTTGTTGACTTGCTCTTATCTGCCTCAACAGTGATGCTAATTCAGTAGGTTTAGTGAAATATGGAGATACTTATCCCTTTGGTGTGGATCCAATCTGGAGAGGAAGTCGTACAGAGCTGCCTTTCTTGAACTCTCTAAAGATGAAAATGTCAATTTTGTTGGGCATTGTCCAGATGAATCTTGGAATTCTATTAAGTTACTTCAATGCACAATTTTTTGGCAGTTCAATAGATATCAAGTATGTACTATTTTTGTTTCTTCTGTCTATTTTGCTCTGTATTGGTTAATGACTTGCTAACAGAACTGGCTCTGTGTTTTCAGGTACCAGTTTGTGCCACAAATGATATTCCTTAATAGCCTCTTTGGCTATCTGTCACTTCTGATTATAATCAAATGGTGCAGTGGTTCTCAAGCTGATCTGTATCATGTAATGATTTATATGTTCTTGAGTCCTTTCGAGGATCTTCGAGATAATAAGTTGTTCTGGGGCCAGAGTGTACTTCAGGTATCTCTAGTATTAGTTGATTGTCTGATCCTGTGTAATTCCATTTTCCTGCTTTCAGCTTTGTTTATTCAACACCAAAATGTTGCAGGTTATCTTATTGCTCAGTGCCGTAGTGGCTGTTCCATGGATGCTCTTTCCTAAACCTTTTATTCTGAAGAGGATTCACACTGAGGTAATATGTTGGATGAAGCTTCTAAGTTGCCTGGAACAGATGCAGAATTAAGTTTTCCTTGTACTTGAGCTTCTGTCTGTCTTCTTGAGATCTTGTCTCTTTTAAACCATCTATGCATACTCATTCTGTGGAAGCCATGTAAAAGGGTTCCATATTTTCAGAGTAGATGAGATGTTGCCTACAGTTTATTTAGCAATATTACATAACACACGCCCACATGATAATAATGTAATACTAACGAAAAAGGCTAAATAACTATGTTACCCACCCACCGAGTTGGTATTAAATTTCTTTTGTCTTCTTAATATTACCTTAATCTGCATTGCTTTCGGTTCCCAGAGATTTCAAGGTCGTTCCTATGGTTTGCTTGGAACCAGTGATATGCATCACCCTGATGATGAACCTGACTCTGCAAGACAACACCATGAAGATTTTAATTTCAGTGAGGTGTTTGTGCATCAGATGATACACTCAATTGAGTTTGTACTTGGTGCAGTTTCCAATACTGCATCATACCTTCGGCTTTGGGCATTGAGGTACAGCCTTTATTTTGCCATATCATTTTGTATGTTTATGGTTTTGTGTAATGCTAATTTAATTTATTTTTATTGTCGACAATGTTACAGTTTGGCTCACTCAGAATTGTCAACTGTTTTCTACGAAAAAGTTCTGCTTCTCGCCTGGGGGTAAGTTTTGTAAGACGGAATGTTATCAGATTTGGATAGATGAGTACACACAATGCAAGTGATAGCTTATTCACTTGTCTTTACTTATTCGAGAGATTTAGAATAACGTTTGAAAATAAACAAAAATCTATTTTATATTATTCTGACCTGTCTTTCAATTCGATTGCAGGTATGAAAATATCATCATAAGACTGATTGGACTGGCAGTTTTTGCTTTTGCTACAGCATTTATATTACTCATGATGGAGACTCTTAGTGCCTTCCTTCATGCGATGCGTCTCCACTGGGTGGAGTTTCAGAACAAGTTTTATCAGGGTGATGGCTATAAGTTCAGGCCATTCGCCTTTGCTTCTTTGGCTGACGATGAAGACTAGTATGTCCATTTTCCCATTTCCTTTCTAAAAGATAAAAGATTTTTGCGAAGAAGTAGAAATTGGAAAGAAGAGTGAGTAGCAGCAGCTCTGCCTGCTAAAGATGTTAAAGAACAACCAGAACTAACGATGCCAGGATGAGATATGGATGGCTGAACCTGAACTTTTGCATTTTGGCTCTAATTTTACAGTAGTGATTTAACCCAAAATTGTAAAACCGTATTCGTGGTGCAGAATCTGTAGGCGTAAATGGAGCGAAGAATTCTGCCAAAGGTGGTGGTGGTTGTTGGCGTTGGCCTCGGCGGAGAGACAGGTTTTGTAATTTTTGTCCACATAGATTCTTTTACTGATTCCAAAAACGTTCCGGAATAGGGCCTTA
This sequence comes from Leptodermis oblonga, assembly GCA_016801395.1. NCBI lineage: Eukaryota > Viridiplantae > Streptophyta > Magnoliopsida > Gentianales > Rubiaceae > Leptodermis > Leptodermis oblonga. The sequence continues at coordinate 5,398,255 of CM028760.1, read as the reverse complement.
TCTCATCTCAGACACAGTTTACATACGAAGAGGAGGGGAGGCGGTATACACTGTGAATGGTGTTATATTTTATTTTTATTTTTGGATTAGAGAAGCATAAAAAAGAATGTCGCACATCTATTATACTGTAGGGGGTAGTAGAATGGTGTTGAGAAACCATTGACTCATCAATGCCAAATTTGTAAATTAAGGGGATTCTTTGATGAATTCAAAGCATAGTCATTTTTTGCTCTTTATAAAGATGTTTTTGTCCACAGTAAAGCGAAGTGAAACTTCAATTCAGTCATAATATGTGCTTACTAGGTGCATGGTCGTTCTTAGTTGGTCGAGTGATTTGTTTGAGTAATTTTGTTAACGAACGAGTTATTAGCCTGCTGCTAACTAGGTATGTGGAGTGATTAGGATAGCTTCCTAGAGAGACTATGGCTTTTTAGGCTGCGGATGATTGAGGCAATAACAGAACAGGTGTGCTAGGGGAATAAATAACTGCTATTTTGCTCTTGTGTCTCTATAGAGAACTCAAGACTGACAAAAACAGGTGGAGATTGAGTCAACATTAAGACACTAGATTCTCTACATCATTTATTCTTTACTTTGTGCCGGTGATGGTAAAGGTTGGTATATATGGGTGTTTGGTAGGCACAAAAGGATCCATGCAAGAGATTGCATGTTTAAAAATTAAAACTCCATTTCTCTTCCTTCCTTCGTTTTCCAATTTATAATAGTGTAGATTTGTCAAATTTTTTAAATTAAAAAACAGCTATTTTCTACTTTTGCACAGATTGAAAATTGCTGCATTTCTGAGAGGGGCATGTTATTTACAGGCCACTTTTTACTATTCGTAGGTCACTTTTTAAAATTTTAAATAGTAAAAAGACAAATATACCCTTGATAGTTTCTAACTTTATAAAAAAATTATTCAACTTTTTTAACTCCAGGAAAATCGCCTGGCCGGGGCGATTTTCCCAGATAAAATCGCCGTCCAGGCGATTTTCTCAGAGACAATTGGTGTCCTGTGGCGATTTTCCCTAAAAAAAACGCTAAAGGACGGCGTTTTTTTCAAGTTTTCCCGATCAGTAGTCGGAAAATCATTTTTCCGGCGAACGACCACTAAATTTTCGAAAAAACGTTTTTTTAAGGAAAATCGCTTAGCCTGGGCAATTTTATCAGAGAAAATCGCCACAGGACACCAATTGTCTCTGAGAAAATCGCCTAGACGGGGCGATTTTATCTGGGAAAATCGCCTGGACTGGGCGATTTTCCCAGATAAAATCGCCCCGGCCAGGCGATTTTCCTGGAGTTAAAAAAGTTGAGTAATTTTTTTATAAAGTTAGAAATTACGAAGGGCAAAAATGTAAATTTGCATATAAAAATTTTAAAAAGTGGCTTACGAATAGTAAAAAGTGGCCTGTAAATAACATTTTCGTTCTGAGATAGATAGTGTTTTGAGATAAACAAATATATTTCATTATTTTGAAACTATTTACCAATATCTTCTCAGGGAAAAAAATTATTTCATGTAGAGATATTGTGTCCCAAATTTAGTATCTTCAATGGTACATAGATAGCAACGTGATTGTCGTCACATGTGATCTTATGTCTTATTATTTTTCCTTTCTCTTTTTCTATAATATCGTAACATCTAATAGACAATAGTTATGCCATAGGCTCGAAGCTTCTTTAACATTGTAGAATACGGCCAATATGCGTGACACCTATCAAAGGATCAAAGCTTCTTTAACAATTAATTAAGTATTAACATCCTTAATGTGTACCAACGAGTATGTGATTACGTCTTATACCTACAACATAAGATAAATTCCACTACAATACTCTATTTATTTATTTATTTTTATGAAGTCAATGCTGCACTATGATGAGTTTAAAGAGTTTTCAATATTTACTTAGTGATTCTTCATGTATTATATCACATTTTTGTCAAAATGGATTTTAAATTTATTTTAAATGTGTGTAAAAAATACAAAACAACGTGTATATAGAAAAAAAAAACGTATATATAAATAATAATAAATGTATTAAAAATAATAAAAGTATTACAAAATAGGAAAATGATTAGGAGATTGAAAATATACAGTAATTGATGTGGCATCATATAATTGGTGCCACTTAACAATTACAATTTTAAATATCCAATAACATTATTTCATGTAATTGTCACGTCAGTTATGGTGAGAATTCGTACTGAATTTTCAATGTTAATATTACCACTCAAGGTAGAATATTTTAGAAGTTGACATCTAACTTCTATTCTTACCATGTTTTCAAAAACGTGTTTTTATAGTTTTGAATAATATACTTTTTTTACTTTTTAAATATATATTTTTCTATTTTTAATATCTTTTCACATTTAAAAATCATCTGGCCTTAATCCCAAGGCCCAAGCATTACACTTCTTTCGTACATGAAAGACTACTAGGGTAGCTATAAATTTCGCAATCTATTGATTTTTTATTAAAATAAAATGATAAATGAATTAATGGGATGAAATATGATTTATATAGCCAAATTATTTAATTTTTGTTGTTGAGAACAAAAGGGTAGAAATATCTATTGCATTATATTTTTTCATATTTAAATTCATTTATTACCATCTGAGTTATCAATTAATGAAAAACCTTAATAATTCCTCCCTTACGAAAAAGGAACAAAGAAAAAACATATTTTTCTATGTTTTCTTTATTCGGCCACCGTCTGCAAGGCCGCACCGCACCGTACTGGGCCACTCATCACTTGCGGAGGTATCACTCGTGTACATAATGTGTCACACATGTACCTTTCTCGAACTCGAAGGAAGTCATACATAGGATCTCTGAATTGATTGAATTTTGAATTTGAACCCCCCCCGAGTTCTGAGTAGAAACGATCAGCTGAAAATGGAGCGACTTTCCAAGGTTTCTGAGAATGGGTTGCTAGAATTTCACAGGAGAGAGATGGGTTTCTCTTCTCCCAGAACTTTCTCCCGCCGCGTCTCCGCTTCCCAGGTTCCTAATCATAATATTGTGGTAATTTGCGGTTTCAGTGTGTTCAAAGGTCGTTTCTTTTTGTTGGTTTTGATGCTGAAATTATGTGGGCTTACTTCAATTGCAATTGGAATTGATCCATTCTTTTTGAATTTTTATTTTTATTATTGCCTCAAAGTTGTAGAATTTGATGATGATCCAAGAACCCTTGATTGATTGACCCTGGTATTCACTTTGCTCATGATCAGTGGCTGCTTTAGCTGAATGTGGTTATGAGAGGTTAATGGTAGTCAATTCATGTACAATTGGTGAATCGTTTCTTGTACAAAGTATCAATTCATAATAAGAAGTGTTGATTACCCTTGGAACATTCCCTTTTCCCCCCTTATTCATTATTCTTCATGTTTGTGATTGCCAGCAGTGGCTCTAATGTAGAACTTAGTGGTGTTTACCTCGAGATCCAATTTTATGTTTCTGGATTCCTTTACTTGAAGTTCATGGCAATTACAAATTTTTGGGGGTTCACTGAATTTAGTAATTTCTTGGATTCTGATACTGCACGCATAGTAGCTCAGAAGCAGTTTTTATGTGTCTTCTACTGCAGACTTTGGTAGAGCGGATTGATTTGTATGGGAAGTTAGTTGGCCATGCAGGATGCATAAACACAATTGAATTCAATTCAACTGGCGACTACCTTGTGTCGGGCTCTGATGACAAACAAATCAAGTTGTGGGACTGGACGACAAATACATTAAAATTTTCATATCCATCTGGCCACAGAGACAATGTGTTCCAAGCGAGAATCATGCCATTCACTGATGATCGAAAGATTGTAACTTCTGCTGCTGATGGCAAGGTTTTACTTAGTTTCCCATGTCTTACTGTATATGGACAAAAGATGCTTGTAGATTTGATATTTCCTTTAGTATCCCTTGCATATTTTTTATACCTCTGGAATTTAAGTGCACAGGTGTCTGATGCTCACAAAGAAAAAGGGGCCACCTTGACAAACCATAGGAATCCGAGCACAAGCTTGAATCATTTACTGTTTTCTTGTCTGTGGTTGTGTAAACTACCATAGAGAGTTGTTTCCATTTGTCCCCGTTTAGGTTGCAATTGCTTTAGAGAAGGAAGTTATAAAGTAACTGCTACTGCGATCAAATTTATATATATGACTTCTTGCCTTGTTTCAATAGTAGAAGAAAGTTAATTGCAATTGAAGTTATGGCCAGTGAAATTAGTGTGTCAAGATATTTAAGTTTAGTTGAGTTAATGTTCGATTCCTAGAAAAGCTTTGAACTTGCTTTTTTCAGTTGAGCACAAATACTAGCAATGATTTTGTTTGTAATATAATTTGACCTTCTTTGCAGGTCAGGCTTGGGGTTGTCTTAGACAATGGTCAGGTGGAAACAAAAAGGCTTGGTAAGCACCAAGGTCGTGTACACAAGCTTGCTGTGGAACCTGGGAGCCCATACATATTTTACAGCTGTGGGGAGGATGGTTTAGTTCAGCGTGTAGGTTACCGAGTTCAATTCCCATCATTATTTCTCGTTAATCTGCTGTAATGTTGGAATACTTGTTTGTTTTGCAGTTTGATCTTCGGAGTAATGCAGCTACAAAACTTTTCTATTGCTCTGGATTCGCTGAGAACCAACAGTCCTCAAACTGCATAAGGTTGAATGCCATAGTTATAGACCCTAGAAATCCGAACTTTTTTGCAGTTGGAGGTTCAGATGAGTATGCACGAGTATACGACATCAGAAAGTATCAGCTGGATAGTTCAAGCAGTGTAGATAGCCCTGTTAACACATTTTGCCCTTCTCACCTGATTGAGTCAAATGATGTTCATATTACATCCGTGGCTTACTCCGGCACGAGTGAATTGCTTGTTACCTACAATGACGAGCTCATATATTTGTTTCAGAAGAACATGGGGTTAGGTCCTTCTCCATTGTCTGTAACACCTGAATACTTGCGTAATCTGGAGGCGCCGCAAGTGTACTCAGGACACAGAAATTGCAAAACTGTTAAAGGAGTGAACTTCTTTGGTCCTAATGACAATTATGTCTTGAGTGGCTCTGATTGTGGTCACATATTTATCTGGAGGAAGAAGGGGGGTAAGCTTGTCCGCGTATTGTTTGGCGATAGACATATCGTAAATCAGCTGGAACCCAATCCCCATCTTCCGGTAATCGCTACCTCAGGAATTGAAAAGAGTATTAAGATCTGGGGCCCCACTTCAAACGACATTACTCCTCTGCCTGATGATGTTGAAGAGGTACCATCTCAGAATTCATTCACAGTTTCTTCTTTTGCTGTGCCTTTGTGTTTTGCTGTAGCTGTCTGCTAACTCTGTTGATTATTGGGTAGCTAATGGAAGGCAATAGGCGAGGCCGAGAGGACCATTCACGCGTCACCCTCACTCCCGATGTCATTATGCATGTCTTGCGCCTTCATAGAAGGCAAGCGCTGGCTTACATCGAAAGAAGACCTAACAGAGATGATGTCGAGAGTGATGAAGATGGCGACGTTGGAGATGCTTACGTTCTGGGATTTTCTGACGGTGAGCCGGAGGAGGGTGCCAATGGGAATCCCAGAGAATGTAACATTAGCTAGGGCATTTGATAGAAAACTAATCAGATAGAATGCTTTGAATCAGGTTACCCTGGTCACTTTGTAATGATAACAAATATATATACATATGTGGCTTGGAAACTCTAGTATCTATAGCTTTACCTAAATGGCCTTTCATTTGTCTATTGGAAAGGAGCCATAATGTACAGAAGCTGTTCTAAATTGCTTCTCAATTCCCATACCTGTAAATACTAGTTCAGCCAGTCTTCATGCTAAAATTGTCTGTGTGTTTGGTGTGCGGGAATGAGAATCGATGTTTGCTTTGTTGGTTTAACGCTTCGGGAGAATGGCTTTTACCATTCGGGTTGCGGCAAGTTATTCTTCTTAAGTTCATTTGACAGAAGGAAACTGGATGGTGATTTTTCATTGGAATTGGTAAATCACAAATCAACTGTAGATTATTAAAGTCAGTTCTTTGAACTTCCAAACATCATATGGAGAAACATTACTAAGTCGATTGCGTTCTGCTTACTTTGTGGCAGTTTCGGAAAAAAATATAGTTGAGTGAATTGAGTCGAGATCTGTGTAGTTAAACAAATGTTTAGTTGTTATTCTCGAATCAAATAAGAGTTAACAATTTCTTAAAACAAATCTCAACAACTTTGTCAGACCTTGTTTGTTACTAGTTCCAATTCCAATATTGAAATTCGGTTTAACTTAGGATACTCATCCAATTCCTTCAGTCAAAAAAAGTAGGTAGTATGTTATGATTAGCAGATGGCTTCCGGTAGATAAGAAAAAAGTAAAAAACAAAGGAAATAGCCCGGCAACTTGTTTAGTTTTTAGCTTTTGACGACATGATTGATTAACACGTAGTATTTCACTATCTTCGTTTTACTAACTTAAATATTCAATATAATTTGAGAACAAACTTTTTTACAAGTATAAATTCTATTATCTCGTCTCAGACTCACTTCTACACATCACTTAGTAAATCGTGTTTCGTCGTTTGTTTGTCTACCATTCTAACTCACTAAAGTCCGAAGTCCGATATGAATTATGATACTTAAGTTTAAATTCAGATCTACGTGTAAGAATTAGGACAAATTGATTAAAAATATTTGAATCCAAACATAGAATAATTTTTTGTAGATAAATAGAGAGTCGGGTCACGTCACGTCACGTGCCATTGTTTGGGTCTAGATCTCCCCCTTCCCCGATAGCCAATTCCGAACCAATTTCCCGCTCGTCATCTTTTCAAAAGCGGTATTCCTCTGGCCCATCGCCCACACACTCACACACTTCCAAGTTCCAACTCCAACTGATTTCTCCCAAATTAACTAACTCTAGCTTCTGCTTCCCACACATACACATTCATACGCCACCGCTGCGGCGCCTTGTCACCAAATCCGACGACGACGAAGACGAAGGGTGAAACGGAGGAGTACATATGTCAGTATTTGTTTCTTATCCACTTAGGGCTCTTCATTTATTACTGATTATTATGACATTGCAGAAGACAATGAATCACCCAATCTGCATTTTCTAGGGTTTCCGTTGCAGATTGCGAGTCCTTAATTTGATCTTTTTTTTTTTTTTTTTTTTTTTCCTTTCTGTATTGTTCTCTCGCTTCATATTTTGGAGCAAGGCAATCACTTTCAGTAGTTTCTAGTTGTGTTTTGATACTGCTGCGGTTTTACTTGTTTGAATGCTTTGAGCAATTTATGTTTTCGTCTGAATGAGGCAAAATGCTGATTCTTTCGTTGCCGACATAAGGTTTCTAAAATAACTTTGTTTCGTTTCTCATTTTCTTTTTGCTACCTAAAGAATACAAATTGACAATGGATGCCTGCATTTTGACTGGCTATTATGGTTATTGTTTCCACGAATTTTGTGTACTCGATGAGTTCTTATTGATTGGATTTTAATAGCTTATGATGAAGTATGCTAAAAAAAAGTTTCTTGCTTTATTCAAGGTAATCGAATCATTTAGATATGAATAGTCTTTTTTCTTATTTTGTGTTGGGGGAATTTATTATTCTTTATTTAAAAGAAAAAAGTAGTGACCTTGGATTGATTGGATCACATTATGCGGTTAGATTGAGTGTAAAATTTTCAGCTCGTATTTCTTTTATTTCCTTAGTTTCATCTGGAAGTGCTAGTCCGTGATTAGCTTGAGTCATTTCCAGAGTGATGGAGAATGTAATTGAAAGCTAATTTTGCAGTGAGCCACTTTCAATGCAAAGGGGTCTAAAATTATTGAGGACCCTGCACACTTCTAGGGAGACATGAGCAACAAGGAGAATATAACCGCTAACAAGTTTGAAGGCCCAATGTTGAGAATGGAGCCCTTGCAGATGAAGAAGAAGAAAAAGGGTGGATATAATTTGCGCAAAAGCATAGCTTGGAATAGAGCTTTTTTTACTGAAGAAGGTGCTTGAAATTTTTTGTTGAAGTCCATGTACTATATCAAACCTTTATTGCAAGATTTAAGTGTTTTTCTGATCCTTTTTCTTATATTAGGAGTCTTGGATTCTGAGGAGTTATCATTGATCAGTGGGGTAAGCTCTTCTAGAGAGGGGCTATCAACGGTTAATGAAGAAGCCATAGATTCTCTTGTTGAAGATTCTCCCTTGATCAATGATTCCCTAATCTGAAAGAACTTGAAAAGAATTTATTTCGAGGAAAGCTTTCTGCATGCTCCCGAGAAAATAGAGAAATTGCTTATTTACCTCAGAAGCACACTTCACCAGCTCGCTCTCAGGCTTCAACTTCTAAGGTCAGTTTTAAGCATTTCCAACACTCTGTTTCATGTTAATTAGTAATGTAGTAACTTAACAAGTTTTGCTGGAAGTTTGTCTTTTCAGGCATCTCATAAGGCCCTCTTAACTCCTGGGGCTAAGCGAGCTGGGTCCATATCTGGTGCCTCTCTAGGTCCTTTGCCTTCATCATCATATCCTTCTAATCAATTTATGGAATCTTTAGAGTAAATGATCCTCTGGTTGATATAAGTTCATTTCTTATATGCTTATTCGTGTTTGCAATATCTAAAGATGTATTGGTCCTTGACGCTAATTTACTCTGAAAAGGCCTGCGAACATTAGTGCCAGTAAACCTGTTCCCGAGGAATCAAAACTTCCAAAGGTTTTGAAACCAAGACATCTTTCATTTCTTGGAACTGATAAGAGCAATATAAGTGGGACAGCTTCCTCGAAGAAAAATCAGATCCTGCGACCTGGTAATCTAATCACTCTTATCTATTCATATCAAGCTTCTTTTAAATGATATTTTTCATTTACTCAGAGCTTACCACCAGTTTTATAAGCATGCTATTTAAAGTTATTGCTTAACTTGGTTTGATATCGTTAGCCATTTGTTAGTTATTTTATAGAGCTTATCCAAGTAATTATGTCAACACTTCTACTTTTTGCAGTTGCTAATAAGCAGAGGAATGTGGAACCAAAGAGCAGTAGAAAAAGTGCAAATATTCCGAAGAGTAAAGCTAAGGGTTGTTCTGAGTCGTTACCAGTCAAATCCTCACCACTGCGTGCTAAAACTAAAAGAAACAAAGTAATAATCTGGTCCTTCTTGTTCTGTTCAATGCAGCAAAATTGATACAAAAACAGGCTGTATGTGATTTCTCGGTTCTCCTTTACAGGTTAATCCACCACTCGCTATGCCGCATCAGCCCAATTGTGCCCTCCACAGGTTACCAAAGTTGGAACTTCTGGCCCAAAGGTGATTCAAGAAGATGGCCCTCGTACTATTAAATTGGGTGTGTCTAAAGAACAAGACGCAACTGTAAAACTACGTGATTCTCTTCCCCCAAATAATGTTACAACCAGTAAGGCATTGCAGCATACAAAAATTCAATCAAATAAACCATCAGGCCTGAGAATGCCTTCGCCATCATTAGGATTTTTTGATCAGGTAACTTTATGTGGTTCAATCAGGAATCCAGTTTTTCATGATTTTGTTATATTGTTTCTGTGAATTTCTAGGATCTTAATACCATTTGTTACACTTCTCAGTCAAAAGCTTCAGCATCAGCTTCTAATAGATTTTCAAGGAGAGTTGTCGAACCCTATCCCCGAGTTGAAAAGTTGGGTGACAAAACTCTCAAGCCAAAATTCTTCAACTTTTAAATTCCAATGTACCAAGTGCAAATTCCCTGGTCTCAAGTTTAAGATATGATCTTAATGCTCTTTCAAATACATCAGTTACAACAGATGTGGGGGAAGATGCTGGGAAAAATGGGAAGAAGATTATGGGCAAATGGGAGAACTATAGGCTTGAAAGGGATGAGGAAAATACTATGTCCGTTAGCCGCAGTGAAGAAAAATTTCAGCATCCTGCCAAAAATGAAATGAATAGCACTCTTGAGGAGGATAGAGGAGTTGAGATGAATGATTATGAAATGCTATTAGTGAATGAACCACTCAAAGATTTTTTAGAAGATGACAATGGCAGTAATTACAATCTTGGTGACAGAACTAGTAGAGAAGCCACAGGCAGCAAAGATTTCCAGTTTTTCTCCCAACAAAACTCTGCAAGGGTGCTATAGAATTAGCTGGAACAAGAGTACTGTTAAAAACCCACGCCAACTAGAAAACTCTATCAACTTTGCTGTTACTGAGGATGATGTTGCCATTGAATTTCAGAGTGGTGACATGAATAATAGCAAAGTGCTAAGTTCAGCCACGTTGATGAGTAATTCTTTAAGTTGTGTGTCAGATCTTCATCAACCATCTCGTTGTCTAGGTGATGATTTAGAAACTTCCACTGGTGAAAAGCATGCTGTACCTGATGTATGCAATCCTCCTATTTTGGAAGAGGAAAAGCCAGAGAAGCTGAATGGCTATTCACACAGTTTTGCAGGTGAAATAATTGGTGACAAATTTTTTGAAAGTGTGGTACCTGATAAATTTGAATTAGAAGACTCCAGCTTTTCATCCGAATGTATGCCTGCAAGTCTATTAGAGGATTCAGTTGTAAGGGGTGATATGACTGATATCCAGAGGCAAGAAACACTACTGCAGATCCCAAATTTGACTTTAATTGCTGATATGAGTGAGAAGCATCTTGACCAATCTTCAGAAACTGGAGATTTGATCAATCCATCTGGTACGCTTGTACAGAATCAAAATGCTTGCCTCAAAGTTGAACATGATTCCAAGAATATTCATGACCTGCCTAGTGCTGACTGTTGGTTGCTTGAGAAAGACACAGGTTCTGAGGAATACCAGAAATATGTAATTGAGACATCCCCATTAGTCCTTTCAGATAGAAGAGTTAAAAGTCAAATTGATAGTTCTGGTGGTCTTATTTCTGATGAATTTCATGGAGTGAATGGTGAAGGATCTCATATCTACAAAATCACCAGACTGGATTATTCAGAGTCGGATTCTGTTCAGGCTGCTTGTCCAGCTGTAAATCATGAGTGTTTGCTACAGAGAAATACCAATTCTGTTGCCAATCTCAGTGATGAGCCTAGCTATTTGGATTTTCTTTCATGTTCATCTGAAGTGTCACAGACCAGCAACAAAACTGTCACAATACTGGAACCTGCACGTCAAAATATGTTTGATGCTTCTTATAGAGAAAATCAGATAGCAGATATTAGCCAGACAAGCTCATCATTAGAAAGCAAGGCTTGTGATGAAGACCGATGTCATCTTCAAAGTTTTGCAGAAACTGATCCTACCTCAAGTGCTTGTTCATTGGTTGAGTTCCAAAGACATTGCAGGCTGCCACAAGTTGCGAATGTTATGGAGAGGGGTAAGGTTACCTTCTCAGAAACTGCAGATGATTCAGGGAAGTTTACTGTTGGCCATGAGCCCGCTTTAACCATCAGCCATACATTGGTTACGTGCGATCAGTATGTAGAAGGTGCTAATTGTACTGTACAGCCTGGTCCAACCAGAATCGCCAAGCTGCTGCATATTGGACAGAGAAACTTCCGAGGATAGAAAGAGGTTGCTTCCAGGGAATTGCTCGAATGAGGAAAGAGCTGAGGCTGAAAATTCCAATGAAAGTATTGCCCTGGGAGTGGGGTAATTACTGTTCCACATGATAGAGAACCTTGTGAAAGTGAATTAAACAGTTCTAAAGCAATCAATAATGCAACACTCAGACCACTTCCATCAAATATGGATGATGGAAATGAAAGTAATGAGGGGCCGTGCATTGACATTCAGCCTTCTTCGCCGAAGGATAAGCTTTTCAGTGGAAGTCAGTTAAGGCACGATGCACAGTTTGGAGGTATAGTAACTTTATTCTGTAAACACAAGTGACAGTTGCATTAGAATTATGACAAGTTATTTATCCAAGAATTTTTCTCTGGGTGATATTTTTGGTTTACTTTTTCAAGGAGATCTGGCATTTCCTGAGGAGAAAAATCAATCTATTGGATTAATGGATGGTGCCTTCATTGATGAAACTCAGCCTAAAGTTTGCCAGAACAGGGATACTCTTGTTGGGGACACAAAATGTGATTTTGCCACGTTGTGTCCGGAGAAGGATGAAAAGGCTATGGCGGAAATGTAAGTTGTACTAACTTGGTCTCTGTTTACTTTTCTGAGTTCATTAGTATTCCCAATAATCTTGAAATTCTGTGGAAAATTTTGTAATCTTAAAATGCATGTCTTTCAGTGGCAGTAAAAAATCCACGACGACTTCAAATGGAAGAAATCTTACAATCTTTCCTCCAAGAAATGCAGTCCCATTCTCTGATGAATGGCTGGCTGCTATTGAAGCAGCTGGAGAGGTAATTGACACTCTTTTCACTAAGGAATGCTGCTTGACAACAAAACTTCTGAACAACTAGCAAACCCATGCGCCTATGCAAGAGTTTCCTTCTGACCTTTAACTCAACCTGTTCTACTGTCGGCACTTGTTGCCTTAGATAACATTTTTGGATCTCTGATGTAACTTCTACTGGTATGACTTTCATCCACATTTTACTGCTCTGTGCAAATGTTAGTTTCTTGGTTATAGTTAGATGATGAAGTGTTAAGATAGCCATACTTTTTATTGCCTTTCTGGAGAAAGTCTCAGCTGTAGAACCTGCTCTGAAACAGTGGCCCGATCAATAGGAATATCTTAATGTTAATGGTCTGGCCTCTAATTTTCGGTTCTGATGGTTCAGTGTTGCATCTTAGTGTTTTACCTGAATGCACAATGTACGCAAACATAGAGGGGAAAATGATAGGTCGATTCTCAGTGGTTGTAATCTGCATTCTAACACAGAGTTCTCGACAGGAAATATTAACCATGAAAAGCGGTGCTGTGCAAAACTCCCCTCCAGACAAGTCTGTGCCTGAACCTAGTCCATGGTCTCCGGTATGTAACTCTGGTTTGAAGCTAGTACTTGCTACTCCTGCATTTGCCATTCGTTAGAGCTGTCATATACTCATAAGCCTGGCTTAACTGGTAGTCTAAGACAGACACATGAGTGTCTAAACAAGATAAAATCCTCGGTTGCAAATCTTTTTTGTTTGTAATTCACTAGTTTTGCTTCTTATTTGATGCAATCTGTATCTCGCCCTGATTTTGTCAATGTTCTGTGGTTTTCAGGTCAAAAAGAAAAACACTGGAATTGGGCCATATGACTGCACAAAGTACACCAACATATAGTCCTCTCTGATCCTCAATAATCAGCTAGGTTTGACTTGAATTGATTCTTCTAACCAGCTAGCTAGTGAGACCGAAACTAATGGATTCGTTGATTCATTCTTTATCTTCTAGATCTCGTCTCTTTTTACCTTCTTTGACGAGACTATTGCCTATTGCCAGTCAAAGTGAATCCCACACAAAACTGAATGCAAAGTCTTCTTTTCATTCTCTCTTCCACGCAGATGTCCAACTCTGGAAAACACTTTATCCTTTGCTTTGCTACCTCTTGGTTGCTTTGAATGGATATTTGATGTCTCTGATATGTTTTTGTGACTAATTTTTTCAAGCAATAAAAGCATTCAGTAGCACAAGTACCGGAAGACAGGAGCCATGAAACGTCAATAAACGATTTTTTTTCTGTTAAGAGTAGCATGAGACACACTTTAACATACTTTTTAAGGAATCACAGCCACAGACAGATTCAGCAGAAGTGTTGTCTCAACCACATGGCCGGTTCATCTGGCAGCCTCCGAGAATGTGAATGTGAAGGTGGTAAACAGATTGGCATCCACTCGGCTAGTCATTGATTCCAACTCTGAAGCCATCTCCCAGACCTTGTTTCGCAACAAGCTTTGGTGAGTAAAGCAGGCGTCCCAGGATGTAAACGGGCCTTTCTTGAGCTTTAGAGATACCACTTTGGCCATCTTTCAGTTTGGGGATGATCACGATGTGTGTCGGGGCTTCAGGGTGGTATTTCCTTGTTAATAATCTACTTGAATATTGTAAGAGTCATTGGGGAGAGTGGCTGCGTATCAATAGTGAATTATTGCCATGCTTTGTTTCTTTTTCTAGGGGATACAGAGGATATCATATGGGTAAGGAAAACCAGATCTTATGTCCCGTACAAATAGTATATCACAACTTAAAAACATTATAATATTGATATGCAGTTAGCGAGAGATAGAATCCGGATTCTACGGGTACTTATCACCTATGTTGAACGTGACTGAAAGTAGTGTGCTGCTCGTTCTGTTCTGAAGTCTTAATGCAATCAGTTTGGAAATTTTGAGTAAAAAGACGAGCCTTGTGACTGTTGCAAGTAGTGTATGTGAAAATGCACTGTTTGCATTGATCTATGCAGCGAGCATCTTTTCATTCTCTACTGTTTTGACGATTAAGTGGTTGGGGTGCATTCATCTGTAACTTTCTGAGAATCACGGTACTTGTACAATGAGGCACACACTAGGTAGTAGCAAAAGTTGATGCCTCCGAGGATACAAACCAACCAGTACACATTGTCCAGTCTCCCCTTGTTAATATCGTCCGGCAGCCACTCCGTTGTTCTCCGAACAACGTCGATCACGGCATTGCCCAAATAGTAGGCAATCCCCATGTACAAAGCTACAAACGCAGTCGACGTGCTTTTCAGCGACGCCGGAAATTCTTGGAAATAGAACGCCACTTGAGCTGGAAAAAAGAATGCTTCTCCAATTCCAGCAATAACCAGAGGTGGCACAAGCCAAAACACTGACATTGGCGCCACTGCATTATCCTGATCTTGAAGGTGATGCATTTGTATCACTTTCAGCCTCTTCGCCTCCACCAGGGCCAGGGCCGCCATGCTAACGATGTCTATGACGTGGCCGATCCCGACTCGCTGGAGAGGCTTGATCGGACGGCGAGTGTACTTGTCCCACATCGGGTACAAGAACCTGTCGAGGAAGAAAACTGTAATGCAGGTGGATATCAACATGAAAACCGAGATGGAACCGGCCGGAATCTCGAAATGAGCCCCAATATGCCGGTCCATTGCGAGAGCCTGAAGAACTGCTAGGCTCATTTGGATGACGAGAGGGGTGGATAGGAAAAGTCCGGTCGACCATAGGGTAGGATTTTGATCAGGCCTTTTAGATCTTCAACATCTTGAACTGCACAGATTCTCCATGGTTTGACAGAGTAGTCTGCTTTTATATCTCCTTCTGCTTTCAGTGCCGCGCGGTTTAAAAACCTGATATGACACGAAAACACGACACTTTAGAAATTACTAATCAATTCATTTACAATCTGAATTTTCCCTTAGGAGAGAGGGATGATAATTCCTGACACAGAAATGAACCCATCCCACATGATAGAAGTATCTGTCAACCTATATCCAAACCCGAAATTAACGCCATTCTACGTGCGAGCAATTTTTGACACGATATGAAAACACAACACGATATAAACATGTTATGGTTGAGCTTTAGCAGGTTAAATAAGTCGACACAAATAACACGAATATTTAAATAAGTAAGTTTATGATTGCGAATATCGACAGATAACATACGAACCCGAAACCGTCACGAGTAAGTTATATTACAATACGAAAACACGACATGATCCTGAAATTTTCGCAGGTTAAGTTAAATGTGTTGACATGAGTACCACAGATAATTAAACATGTAAAATTAACATAGGAACCGTTGACCCAAACACGACATTAATTGCTTATCTTACCTGAAGAACTTCGAGGGAACGATGGCCTCATCCTTATTGTCTGTGGCATCGTCAGAACCTTGACAATAATCTTCCGCCTTCTGCGATAGCGCAAGTTTCCTTTTCTTGATCGCAGCAACAACAACGCGGGCTAAAACAACAAAAGGACTCCCCTTCGGCTTCAGATGACGATAAAAACCACTTCCCGCCAAAAAAATTGCTAACCCAAACACATTTGCGGCGAGACAAATCCCAAACCCCCATGCCCAACTCACACTGTTCTCAACATACACAATCGCAGTAGAGCTAATCGCTGTGGAGATATACATGGCGAAAATGTACCAATTGAAGAAAATCCCTTGATGCTTCGGCTTGTCCAACTGGTCCGCCCCCATTGGGCCGACGGTGAATCGCGTCCCGGCCATCCCAATCGACGCTAGGGCTAGTCCGAGATAAAGAACTGCGAATTGAGAGCGCGATGGATGGATGCAGAGGTTTGATCCGATTTCGCAGTGCGGTGGTCGCAGCTTGTGGAATGCTGCAGTCAAGACTATGATCAACAAGCCCTGCATAGTTACAACCAATTTATCAGATTTTGCTAAATTTGTATGGTTTAAGAGTTAAGAACTGTAAAGAGTTGTCCCATTTCTGGACGAGTGAAGCCCGTAGGCGTTACACGGGTGGAAACCCGGTAAGGGGGGTGGTGTATGGTGTATGCTAGTGCCGGAGCCTGACTCCTAATGCTTGGTGGGGCGAAATTTTGGTGAGCAAAATTAGTTATTTTTGTAACTTTTACACAGATATACTTTTGAAAGAATGAGATAGGGCAATTGCCCCCACCACACTACTATGTGGTACATGGTAGTAGCTCGCCCAGTGAGTCTGGGATATATCCGTTAAGGGGGGAAAACAAAAAAAGAATTAGAAAAAAAGTGGTGTGAAAAGTCCTTTACTCACTAGGGATGAGAAGAGAGAGGAAATCCAGATGACAGAGTAACAGCCCAGAAAGGAATCTGCAATGATGGCAGCAGCAACAGGTAAAATGGTGGTGAATCCATTGAAGACATTGAAGATTTTAGCAGCACTGATGCTCTTGATGTTGAATTCTTGAATCAGATACACAATGAGGTTGCTCACTAGTCCTCCAAAAGCAAGTGATATCCCAGTTATGGTTGCTGCTTTTCATGAACAAATATGCATTAGTACACAAATCATTTCTTCTTCTTTCTTCTTCTTCTTCTTCTTCATGTTTGATGAACAAACAAATAATGGAAAATTAAGGAAGAGAGGGAAGAAAAATTAAGACCTATGGTAAAAGGAAAGGTGCTCCAGCCGCCTTTCTTCTTCCGGTCCATGCTTTCGGATATGCAAGGGTGCTCAGATTTTGACACACCACTAGTGAGCTCTGTTTCTCTGTTCCTCAAATGTTCATGTCCAGCTTTTCAGATAAACTTACTTTGTCACGCACTTTGCTGTAATCGAACAGAATATATATATGACCGAACAAATTGGATAGAGGATCCGAAGTACACAACAACCATGTGTGAAATAGTTAGTCAACTCCAATTGCCCACAAAAACTGGAAAAGCAAAGATAATATAGAAGATGTTCCTCATGCTTTCACTCAGAACAAAAGTCAGCAGCCTCAAAACACCAATATGTTTGGTAGGAATCTTTAGGATGGTTGTTGGAGAAATATTTTTGGAGTTAAATCTAAAGAATGTCAATCAAATTGGGTAAAGCCTGGAAAACGATATACTAATGATTGAGGTTTACCAGACAATCATCCATGAAGATTTTTGGCATTATTAAGGTTGTAATATAATAGAGACACAAAAACATTTTGATATGATTTTTTTTTGTCAAGCTGCCAACCTATGCACAAGAATTTCTAGTATAGCTGATGTAAGATTAGGTATAACAAATTGATAATCATTGCTTAGATGTACACACAACAATATTGCTATGCAAAACTCCATGTTTTAAAATACAAAAGAAAATGCAACTTGTTGGAAGATAATCAATTTATCATCTTTCTTTTAAAATATGGTTTTGAAAACATATTTTTCACAAAAAAGTTTTATAATGTAAAAAAGTAAATTAAAAATATATTAAAAATGTGTAATTGAATAATAAAAAAATGTATGAAGAATGATGAAATACTAATATAAAATACAAATGTTCAAAAGTATGCTCTATGTTCAAAAATATGCAAATGTTCAGTTTTCTGGCTTCTTTCTTAAAACTTGGAACAAAGCTCCAATGAGTGGCTTGGGGTTGATAAGATCAAACACGGTACATTAAAAGTGATTTGTCAACTTATTTACGATTTGAATTGATCACTCCAAGAGAGTGATGACTGTATTAACACGACATGATAAAAGTGACAGGTCAACCTATATACCATCAGAGTTGCCACTTCTGGGGTGACTACAGCTCATTCTTTTATAGTAGAGACATTTGATCTGACCTCTAATGCAAATTGTAAAAAATGCACGTGTGGGATTGAATGGGTACTTTAACCAATGATTCATTGATGCATTATTGGGGCATAACAGCCCACAAAGAGCACAATCCGCATGACAGATACCACTCTTGGCATCTTGCTCTGGATCAGGATAAAATCACTGCTTCTGAGGTATGAAAACATGTACATTCATGAGTGGAACCATGGCAGAAAGCATATGCCCATTTGTATCACTGCTTTTGTACCGACCATGTATCACAACGTTAAAACAAGCGTGATTTAAAGGCAAAATTATAAATGAACGTTAAATCGCGCATGATCTTTAACATTATGGAATGGGAAAATTCTTATTCTTGAATCTTGATGATCCATCTATTGAATGGCATGCATGCTTAATTTAACCTCTATTGGCAGAACCATCTTCATCAAATATTTTTTCCACATTTCGGTACTTGTATAGGGAGGCACACAAAAGATAATAACAAAAGTTGATGCCACCAATTGTGCTAACTAGCCAGTACACATTGTCCAGTCTCCCTCCGTTTATATCATCCGGCAACCACCCTGTGGTCTTCCGAACTACATCAATCAGGGCGTTTCCCATATAAAACCTGTTGGATATATTGTATAGTTAAATATATATTGTAGTAGATTATTATTTTGGGCCTCGTATTGGATACAGAGAAATATTTCTCATCATGGTATCAGAGCCACGAAATAAAAAACCCTAGCTTCCACCTTTGATTTTTTCGTGCCCCCTGATCTCCTTCACCATGGCTGATAAAGGCTCGAAAACCACGACCTCCGGTGCCGACCAGTATACGCCGGCTTCGACGAACCCCCCGAACTCGAAGATCAGGACTGATGACCATGATGCAGGGATTATTTATCGCCAAATTGACCCCTCTTCTCCGTATTATCTTGGTTCCAATGCTGATGAAGGAACCGACCAGCAGAGATTTGGGAGCCTTCGTTCTCAACTTTTGGCGCAAAATTCACTACCCACCTTGGATTGGGCGTTTAAGGCAATGAATCAAGAGAAGCAACTGCAGACCCGGAACAGTTCTGTCAAATCTGACCGGGCGGATGTGATGACTTTTGCTGTGAACGCCCCACATACAGGTACTTCTGAGTATGAATCGAGATTCCTTCCTAATGTCACTTGCACTTATTGTAGTAGGATTGGGCATGAAGAATCTACCTGCTTTGGGAAGAATGGATATCCGGAATGGTGGCGAGAACGGCCTCAATTCCGTGGGAAGGCCAACCCTGATCGTGGCGCTGGCCGTGGGAAAGGAGGTGGACCGGCAGCAGGTGCAGCGGCAAGACCTCGAGCTACTGAGGCGCGGGCAGTGGCCTGTCCGGCGACCAGTGGAGGTGCCGTGGTGGGCAGTGATGATTTGGCGCCTGTTTTGGGTATTCCGGGTGTGAGCTCTGAGCAATTGCAACAACTGCTTTCTTGTTTGGGTAATACGAGCACAATGATCGATTGAGTGGAGAGTTTCTATCCAGTTTATGGCTTATAGATACGGGTGCTTTGAATCATGTCACGGGTAACTTGTCTTTGTGTCCAATTTACATAATATGCCTTCTTGCACTGTTGGCCTTCCGGTAGTAAGATTGTTTCGGTGGAAAGTGGAACGGACATATTGTCTAGTCACTTGACCTTGAACAATGTTTATTATGTACCCCATTTATTGTGCAACATTATCTCTGTTTCACATCTGGCTGATGATACTTACTGTGTGGTACACTGTGTTAAATTTGGCTGTGTTATTCAGGACCGACGTTCGAGGATGCTGATTGGAATCGGTGAAAGGCGGGGGGACTCTACTACTTCAGGGGTGGCTTTGGTGTTCAGGCAAATCGAGTTGTTGATCAATAGGATCTGGTTGTTTGGCATCAAAGATTGGGGCATCCCTCAGCTAAGATCGTGAAGAACCTACCCTTTGAGTTTATTTCTAGTGATCGTTTGACTGAGTCCTGTGATGTGTGTTGCCAGGCTAAACAGAGTCGTGACTTATTTTCATTGAGTGAAAAAAAAGCATATTTTCCTTTTGAATTAATCCATTGTGATTTGTGGGGTCCCTATCATACTTTATCTTCGTGTGGTGCTCGTTTCTTTCTCACTATAGTTGATGATTTTACTCGAGGTGTTTGGATTTACTTGATGCGTGATAAAACTGAGGTGTTTGAATTGTTTACCCTTTTTTTAGCTTTAGTAGAACGTCAATTTACTACTAAAGTTAAAACGGTGCAGAGTGATAACGGGACTGAATTCTTTTGTCTTAGGAATTTTTTGGCTAACCGGGGTATTATTTTTCAAACCTCTTGTGTGGGCACCCCCCAACAGAATGGTAGAGTTGAACGGAAACATAGGCACATATTAGATGTAGCTCGTGCTTTAAAATTTCAGGCTAATCTTCCTGTGCAGTTTTGGGGTGAATGTATTTTAACTGCTGGCTATCTGATAAATCGGACTCCCTCAAATTGTTGAATTATAAGTCCCCGTATGAATGTCTGTTTGGTGTGAAACCTCTTCTGTCTGAGCTACGTGTTTTCGGTTCTTTGTGCTATGCCCATAACTTGAGAGCCAAATTTGATAAGTTTGCTAGTAGAAGTAGTCGGTGTATCTTTGTGGGATATCCGTTTGGGAAAAATGGGTGGAAGTTGTATGATTTGGAGACCCGTGAATATTGTCTCCCGTGATGTTAAATTTGTTGAATCTGTGTTTCCTTTCTCCGCTGCTTTGGTTAAAGAACATATTGTTGCACTGGACTTGGTTGACATTGTACAGGATGAGTTTGAGGAAGATGAGAACCTACTGGAGGTGCCTCCCCTTCAGCTTCGCCTTGCACCACTGCGGCGCCACCATCTGTGACGGGTCCAGCGGCGGCAGGGGAGATCCCGCGGTTGTTCCGCAGCCCCCTGTCTCTGCCAAGAGCAGCTAGCAGCAGCAGTCCGTGGTGGATGGGGCTGAGGTGCGAGGTGAAGGGGATCCGGTTGTGCATTTGGGTAGAGGTATGCGTACTCGGGTCCCTTCTGTTCGTCTTCAAGATTTTGTGGTTAATACAGTTGTTGCTTTCCATACCGGTCATGGTAATCTCTACCATTTGTCTAACTATTTGGATAGTAGTTGTTTTTCGGTGGACCATCAAACCTTTCTTGCAACTGTTACTACAGGAGTTGAACCTAAGTCTTTCAAGGATGCCATGAAAAATGCAAGCTGGCATGAGGCTATGCAGATTGAAATCCAAGCTCTGGAAAAGAATGGGACTTGGACATTGAGAAATTACCAGCTGGCAAGAAAGCATTGGGGAGTAGGTGGATCTATAAGATCAAATATCGTTCAGGTGGGCAGGTTGAGAGGCTCAAGGCACGGTTGGTTGTGTTTGGCAATCACCAAGTGGAAGGCATTGATTACTCTGATACGTTTGCACCAGTGGCGAAGATAGTGACTGTCAGGACTTTTCTAGCAGTTGCAGCGGCAAAGGATTGGGAACTACACCAGATGGATGTTCAGCTTTGCAAACCAACACCTGTCAGCTTTTTATGCCGCACGCCGATTCAATAGTGGCACGGAAATGGATAAAAAAAAAAAAGGAAAAAATGTCATATTTATGGAAATGTCATGCTGACCATTGCATGACATGAATTTCATTTCTTGAATTTTAATCTTGCTTTCACTTGTTTAATATTCCCTCCATTTCATTAGAAAGGTCTATCTTGACTTAGGTACAACTTATTATGAATGTCAATGTACAATACTTAATTTGTCACAATTTGTTCCATTTATATTCTTACTTTTTAAATAAAGACTAATTGTAGACAATACATAATAATATTAGTAAGAGTACGAGGTGTAAAAAAATTAAAAGTTGACTCTTATAATAGAATAAAAAATAGTTCTCAAACTGACCCTTCTAATGGACCAGAAGGATTATTATGTTTGTTACATACTAATAAGAGTTATATGTTGGGTGAGTGTTCAAAACTTCAAGCCAATTAACATTTATTACGACGTTTAATTGTCGTCATGAAAACATAACTAAGTTAAGGAGATAAGATCTTCTGTCTATTTTTTCCTTATCCTATTTTTGTACTTCTTACCATGGAAGGTGGGACTAACATGTCACATAATGAAGTTCATTTTTTTATTGTGAGAAAGTAAGCGAAAAAGACAAATGTAAGGTAAATAGAAAACTTTCACAAAAGCAAAAGTCTTAGATATGGAGTTAAAGCTAAAACAAGAAATATAACATAATTTCACGGTTCTAGAACCGCAGCAGCGGCTTACCAGCTGCTAAAAGCGGTTCCGGATCACCACTCGGGATAGGAACTTTTGATCACCACTCGGGATAGGAACTTTTTCTTGCATTGTATTATTCGGTCTACGTACCAGAACGGGTAGTCTCGGTTCACAATGGAAGGCTCGACACCTGAGACTCGTTAAAGGCTAAACGAAGAGCCTTGATCAATACGCTGGACTATATTTGGCGTCTGGAGATGATGTAGCCCTTCTTTACTTAACAGAAAGATCATCACCGTCTTCATTTTCAGCATTTCTATACTTGTACAACCAGGCACACAAAAGGAAATAACAGAAGTTGACGCCTCCAAGAACAGTAACCAGCCAGTACAAATTGTCCAGTCTCCCCCTGTTTATATTATCCGGCAACCAATCCGTCGACCTCCGAACAGCATCAATCAGGGCATTCCCGGCGTAAAACGCCAGCCCGATGGACAGGGAAACAACAGCAGTCGAAGTACTTTTCAAGTGCTTGGGAAATTCCTGGTAATAAAACGCAATGTGTCCAGGGAAAAGAAATGCTTCTCCCATCCCGGCAAGAGCCAGCGACGGCACCAGCCAGAACACTGAAATTGGCACTACCGCGTTGTCCTGATCTCGAAGATTATGCGCCCGGGCGATCTCCAGCCTCTTCGCCTCCACCAGGGCCATCGTTGCCATGCTCAGGACATCGAGCAAATGCCCGATCCCTATGCGTTGGAGAGGGGTGATGGGCCGGGGAGAAAACTTGTTCCAAACAGGGATTAATAATCGGTCTATGAAGAAAATGGCGAAGCAAGTTGATAAGAATAAGAAGATACCAACTGACCCGGCTGGAATTTCGAAACTTTTTCCGACATGACGATCCATTGTTAAAGCCTGGAGAATCCCCATGCTTAATTGGATCACAAGTGGAATGGAAACGACCAATGCACTTGACCACAGCGGAACCATTTTGATCAGGCTTTTGAAATCTTCTACTTCTGTAACTGTACATAGTTGCCAGGATTTGAACCCCGGTCGGTTTAGCTGATCCTCCGAGTCTGCTTCGGTTTTCAGTGCCGCACGATTCAAGAACCTGAAGAATTTTGTAGGCAAAGGAGGAGTAGTACACTTATTTTCCAGGCCGCCCTGGAAATAATCTTCAGGGTTATGGGAGAGAAGAATTCTCCTTTTCCTGAAAGCGGAAATTAGAACACGAGCCAACCCGGCGAAAGGGCTCCCCTGTGGATTCAGCTGCCGGTAGAAACGAGTGCCGGCGAAGAACAGCAATAATCCGATCGCATTTGCGGCAAAGGAAATCCCGAATCCCCAAGCCCAACTCACGCTGTCTTGAACGTAAACAATGGCGGTGGAGCTCACAACACCGCAGATGTACATAACGAAAATGTACCAATTGAAGAAAGTTCCTTGATGCTTTGGTTTATCAAACTGGTGTGCGCCCATGGGTCCAATGGTGAATCGGGTACCCGCCATCCCCAGAGATGCTAGCGCCAAGCTAAGATAAAGAACTCCCAATTGGACTTCTGTCGGTCCCCTGCAAAGATCCGACCCGTTTTCACATGGCGGAGGTCTTAGTTTGCTAAGGCTTGCTGTCAGGGCTATTATCAACATTCCCTGAATATACATATTCAACCCAAGTTAATACTCCTTTCGTTTCGCAATAAGTCATTCTAGATTTCTATAACGTACTAAACCACCATGTATTAATAGCACATCAACCAAAATACAAGTCTTGAAAAAAAAAATGTCAAAAATAACTAGAGTGACATATATTATGAAACCGAGAAAGTACAAGCATACGAAAACAAAACTGAAAGTCCTGACCAGTAATGAGATGAGGGAAGAAATCCAGATAATGGTGTAGGAGCCCAGAAATGAGTCGGCTAAAACCGCAGCTGCAATTGGTAAAATCGAAATGAAGCCGCTGACCACGTTGAAAATTTTAGCAGCACTAATTCTCTTGATGTTGAATTCTTGAATCAGATACACTTCCAGATTGGAAAGCAACCCTCCAAACCCAAGTGATAAGCCAGCCAGGGCTCCTGCGACGATCACATTCAATGTATGAAGATGACTTTAATTAAATCACACCCCAAAAAAAAAAAAAAAAAAACTGAAATTAAATGAGCAAAATGTAGAGAAATTAGAGGACCTAGAATGAAAGGAATGGTGATCCAACCGCCTTTCTTGGATTTAGCAGAAACAGGATCTTCAGGGTTAACTGAGGCCATTCTGATCTGAAGCACTGATCAGTGAAGTTTGGTCAGCTCCAGGGGACGTGTTTGTGGGGCTTTTTAAGCTGGAAATTCTGGTGGGATGTGATGAGCAGTAGTAAGTCAACTACATTAGCATGCTGATTTTGAATCTGTTTGAAATGAAATGTCGTACAGAATGATACTATTGTGTGATGTGATATTGCTCTGAAATGGAATGAGATATTGCCGTGTACACTCTTCCGTTTTCATTAAAAGAATCTAATAATACAATTGTTTATGAGTTAACTTTTATTCGAGTTTCATTAAAAGACTCTAATGGTACAAATGTCTCTGAATCACAAAGTGCAGCTTGAAACATGACAACCTATCTAGGTTTTCATTACAAGACCGACTCCAATAACACAATTATTTCTCAAATATAAAGTAGAATTTAAAATATAATTCTATATTTGGTACAGAGAAAGTAATTTTCAGAGTTGCCTATTGGTTTGTTTATAAGTGGTGAGCTTGGTGACTTATGAACAACATTCATCATTCTGATACTCCCGCGACGCTCACATTCAATGTATGTTGATGATTTTAATAAATCACACCAAAAAAAAAAAAAAAACTCCAATTAAATGAGCAAAATATATAGAAATTAGAGGACTATTGGAATCTCCATGCTCCACTTGTAACTTTACATCCTTATCTTTACCATACTGATGGACATCTCCAGCTGTATATCTATTTTGGGTGATCAAATATTTATATATCTTTAACTGAGACTTAATTTATTCGGTCAAATATTTGTATTCCTTTTCACCTCCTTGACTGAAGGATCTCCTTTGTAATATATACGTGTAATGCATCAATAAGAAAAAAAGAAAAAATTGCAGCAACTATGTTTTCATTTTAACAAGGACCTAGAATGAAAGGAATGGTGATCCAACCACCTTTCTTAGAATGAATATAATTAGCTGAATTATAGCACTAGCGAGCATATCCTATTTTGGGATAGAGTGTCTCTTGTTATAGAAATTCAAAAAATCTCTTAAATTTTCTATTTATTTCAAGAGACATCCTGGTACCAATTTTCGAAAATCTTCAAGCTTAACTGAGGCCATTTTGAAGCACAATGTGAAGTTTGGTAAGCACAAGCCTCAAAGAAGTGTGTGTGTAGGTTTTTAAGTTGAAAAGTCTAGCGTGATGTGATGAGTAGTCAAATATTTTAGGATGCTGACTTTGAATTATTTGAAGTGAAATGTGTCTATTATTCTCTTTTTTTTTATATAAAGATTCATGTTTCGAGTAAAATGTAATAATTTAAAAATAATATGTCTTTATACTATTTTAATGAAACGAGAAAGTAGAATATTTAGCTGCGAACGAGATCGTGCAGGAGAGAGCGACAAGCCAACGTGAGATTGCTTACAAGATGAGCTAATTGTCTTAATGATTGATGAACTTTCATTATTCTTATCCTCTTCATTCGTTTTGGAGCTTTTTCCTACAGTTCTTTTTTCCTTTTTCCAATAAAGGCTGTTATATAATTGCCTATATTTCCACACAGGCAGTATTAAAAAGTATCAGGAATCTCAACGTTTTAGTTTATCCCTTAAAATTACTATTTCATTATTCCAGACTTCATAACGTGAGGTTTGTACTAATATCGAAAGGATTTTTAATTAACATTATAACTCTAAACATAATTCTCTTAGTGAACGAAAGATGTTATTCCCCTCTCAAATCATTGCGTAGCGATGCGTACTAAATGCAACTTGCGAGTGATAATTTGACCGAGGCGATACTAGCAGTGTTGCTTCTGTTGATATATAAATATATATTTGAACGTTGAAAATAATACAACATGCCCATTATTTTTTTGGCAGCTTCTTCTTCAACCTCCATTGTTGAACTACACCCAACCCATTGGGTGCCTCTGTTCCAGTTTTTTTAATCTTCATCTAAAAGAGTTGTTATTGACCTACTGTAGATCGATGTTGACAATACATGAACGATACAATTTTGTTAATTTTTTTCCTTTGAAATTGCTGAAGATTTTTTTTGAAATATTGAAACTTAAGAAGAAAGGTCACATTTTATGCTTCACGCCGTACCAATCGTGATGTGGAAATGGATAAGATGTTACTTGGGATTGGGAGAGTGCAAAAGGAAATAAGCAAAAGAAGGTAAAATTGCATATTTATTGAAATGTCATGCTGAGCTTTGCGTGACATCAGGCTTTGAAAATCTGAATTATAATCTTTAGTTTATGATGAAACACGATTTACGCGTTGGGAAATTGTATTTCTAGAATCTAATATTGGATACTGCATGAGGATCCCAATACTGGAAAATGCCATCTCAAATCATCGAAATAACTTAAAGAAAAAGTGGGACTATTTTACTTGTGTCACTCTGACGATCAAAATTCAATAAACAGTTGAAAATATAAGTATAATTCAGTATTAAGAGTTGAGAGAAAAGTTTAATGTCTCGTAATCAGAATGAGTCGCATACATTTTTCAATCGGAATTGATATTTGCAGCGATGGAATCGATATTTGCAGCGACATTTTTGCGTGAAAAGACCGAAATGCCCTTGGGGTAAAAAAAATTTTAAAATTTCCAAATTGCAGGAAAAATTAAATAAAAAAAAAAAAGTCGCCCCAGAACCATCGCCGGGCGACGGCGATGATCCCCCCCCTTTAAAGTTGAGATTTTTGATATTTGCAGCGACCACCGGGCGGATCTTCCCCATTCCGGTAAAAAATTTCACAATTTTGACAAAACTACTAATAAATTCGGACATAATACAAGTAAAATAATTAATAAAACTACATAAAAAAAGGAAAAAAAAAAACCAAAGAAAAAAACCACGCCGGCGACACTTTTGCAAAAGTGTTGCCAGCGACCGGCGACACTTTGGTTTTTTTCTTTGGTTTTTTTTTTATTTTTTATGTAGTTTTATTAATTATTTTACTTGTATTATGTCCGAATTTATTAGTAGTTGATGTGCGTAAAATTGAAATCCCCATTGGGCCTAGCCCAATGTATTAAAACAAAGGAACAATAATGGATAAAGAGACTAAAATAAGGCCCAGAGCCATGCTCATATCGGAAATATTGTACAAATATGTATTACGACTTTAGATCGGTCATAAAGACTTAAAAGAACTCATGAAGGCTTAGGTCGGAAAGCGTTATAAACCAACTTGTGAATCTTAGATCGGTAAACTTCATAACTCAGCTCAGTTAGATTGGGTCAGGAAAAGTATAAACTATACTCGAGAAGCCCAGGTCGGTAAAAGTTTAGAGAAGTTAGATCGGTCGACAGTGTTAAAGCTCAGGTCGGTAAGTAAATAAAACACAGGAAAACTTAGGTCGGTAAAGAGTAAACCGGTCTGAGATAAAGATAATATTGTCAAAACAATTAGACATCATGGTAGGACCACAAATTTAATATATATGCAGGGACAATGATGACAAAGGAGCCATGTTAAAGCTATTATTCCGGGAACGGCCAAAGTCATCATTACAAGGAGAATAAGTGGGAGCGTATGTCTTCATGACCCAACGGAACTATCAAGGTGATCTTATAAATACTCAGTCACCTGACTCATTTGAGGTAAGTTCTGAATAAGCAATTTCTGGCAATTCTCACAAGCATTTCTCAAGCAACTCTCTCTCATTTATAATTTCTTTGCAAGCTCTTGTTCATATTTATTCTTCTCTTACATATTACTAACTTGATCGTCGGAGCCTATACAGGGGGGAAAACCCCGCTCCTTTCCTTGATTCATATCCATTCTGTCACCAGAACAGTGAAGCATCAATTAGTTTCATCACCATTGCTGAATTAAAACTATCCAGATCGGTTGCTAAGGTGATTGGTTCTTCTTCACAGTAAAGAGCTTCATCCAAAGTTGGGCCTTTTTTGTTCCTCATTTCCTGCTAGGCATCATCTGGATTGGGTAATTTCTGTTTACAAGAAGTCTTTTGGGCCGCGAAGAAGCATCATTTCAGCAGTGCAATTTTTGCGTCACATCAACTGGCGCCGACTGTGGGGAACGTTTGATCAAATTATTTCATCAAATTTTCCTTAGTTAAATAAATTTGTTGAAACCATGACGCAAACTCGCTCAAGAAAGGGTGCTTCTTCTTCTGACAACACCAACGGACTCATCGCTACAACCGTCTTGGTTCCTACCATTACAACCACCAGTTCTATTCCTCCCTCTGATCCACCAACTACTACCACCCTTGTTGAAACTCTCACCCCCGAACAGGAACAGGCAGAAAAAGATAGATTTTTCCGTTTATTTCCAGAACTGTTTCACTTAATAAACCATGTTGCTCCGATCATCTCTACTCTTAATACAGAACTTCCCATTACAACCACCACCTCAGATGTAGTTAACATAGAACACCCATATGGCTTACAGTGGTCCCCAACTGTTCCCCCACCCAGGGCTGTATTCAACCCTGTGTCCAACCCCTATGCTGCTTTAATATCTAGTCTTCCCCCACAATCCACCACTATATGTCCTCCACAACTTGGGGGAGTTAATTTTTCTTCAGGAGTCGGTCATATGGCTGGTCTTCCAAACCTTTCTGTGGCATCTCCTGTTTATACCACCGTAGCCCATACTCAAGTTAATCCTACTTTCCAGGGCCCCTTTGCGGTTCCCAACGCTCAGCTTAACAATTGTTCTTTTATGTCGGGTCTACCCTTTCCCACTTTAGGGCAACAAATGGGTCAATTGAATCAGTCTAACCGGGGCCTACAAATCAGTCAAGTGAGTCAACCCGGTTATTACTCTGGATACCCAACTACATCCAACCCTGCACTATTTCAACATTATGGTTTAGGCAATAATCGAGCCATGCAGCCACCCTTGGGAAACTCTCCCTTACTTAACCCAAATTATTACCCTGGGCCCGGTTTAGGGAACTATTACCCCGGCATGGGAGGGCACCCCTTAGGTCCGTCTGGATATCCCCAGCTCGGCCAAACCGTCCTCTCCGGATCCGGATATGCTCAGCTCGGACGAACTGTCCCCACGTCTCGCGTGTCTCATCCTTTTGGATGGGAGATTCAAATGGCACAATTTCCCCCGGGATACAGAGGCCTAGGTAAGGTTGACAAATATGACGGTACCACCGACCCCACGGCTCACTGGATGCAATGTATGAGCGTCATAGATGCTGCCAACCTGTCCGACGATAACCGGTGCATGACATTCCATTTGACTCTTAAAGGTCAGGCCATAAATTGGTATTGTACTCTGCCCCGAAATTCCATTCATTCGTTAGATCAGTTTGGTGACCTGTTTTTAGCCAATTTTATGGGTAATAAGATATTGTCTAAACCAATTTCACATTTAATGAACATAACACAAAAAATAGGAGAGGAATTACAGGCTTACATAGATCGATTTAATGTAGAGTCTAGGCAATGCCAAGAAAAAGATGACAGGATAATGATGGGATCATTTATTAATGGGTTACGGTCAGGACCTTTAGCTACCGAATTGGCCATCCGACCCCGACATTCTTATTTTGAAATGATGGTTACTGCCGTTAATTTTGCTGTTGTTGAAGATGCTACAGCTATAAAACAGGAAAGGGAAAGAAGTTTTTCCGATTTATACGGTAAGAGGAAAGCTTCTTCCCCAATTCTTACATCAGGAGGAAGTAAGAAATTAAACTTTGCAAATACTACTAATCCTATCCCAAAGACCGGGTAAGTGTAAACGTTTTCCGTCCCCCGAGCCGACATATATGCTGCCATCCAGAATCAAGGGCTGCTGCCCCCAGCTCGACCCATGACAGGTCCCACAGATCGGCTCAATCCGTGCAGGTATTGTAATTACCATAAACACATTGGTCATAACACTAATGACTGTCGTGATTTAGTTGCAGAAATAGCTAAATTAATTCAAGCTGGAAAATTACCTCAATATACACAAGTGGCGCCTCTGCCTAAACCGGTGGCTTCGGCAACCCGTGAACGACCTAACGGATGTTACCGATGTGGGGAGACCGGTCACTTTGCCCGCGAATGTCCCCAGCCCGACCCCCGAGCCCCGAACACTGGGGGTGGCACCGACCTGAATATAGCAGGGATTGTAAACACCATAGCAGGAGGACCGACCCAAGGCGACTCTAATCGCCAAAGGAAACAGGTATACCGACAAAGGAACACTGTTCTAGGTAAGCGTAAATCAGAAACCGTGACACCAGGAATTACTTTTGATGACACATATATATTTTTGCCTTACAATTGTGACGATCCACTAGTGATCGATTGTTACATTTCAAATTACCAAGTACGTAGGACATTGCTAGACACGGGTAGTTCTAGCAATATAATTACAACCAAGGCATTGGCTGGTTGTCAATTACACAAGGCACAGTTAAGTCCAGTTCGGACACCACTGATTGGCTTCGACAATCACCATGTCATACCTGTGGGACATTTGAGCATTTCGGTCACGTTACTTGCGGGGCAGCTAAAACGTACGGAAACTATAAATTTTGTGGTCATCGATGAGCCATCACCATACAATGTGTACCTGGGTCGGCCCGGGTTAAATCAATTTCAGGCCATAGCTTCTACTATACACATGCTTTTAAAATTCCCCACCATAGGTGGGGTAGCTACCATTCGTTGTGATGTTTTGCAGGCTAAGCAGTGTTACATGGCTTCCTTGAAGGAACCAATTCTAGTAGACCAAAAATCAAAAGCTCCTCATACAGTTATTCCGACCTCCGTTAACATTACCGATCTAACAGGTGGCTCGGACCTGTCCATTGAAGCAGGGGCCGAGGTAAGAATCATTCCCCTCGCAGCCGATCCAAACAAGGTAATAAAAATTGGGGCTGATTTGCCCCCTCAATTACAATATGATTTCTTTAACCTTTTGTGTGAGTTTGCGGAAGTTTTTGCTTGGGGACCGGAGGACATGCCTGGCATTTCTCGAAATATCATTGAACACAGGTTATCCATTGATCCCAATCATAGGCCGATTCGACAACGAAAGCGTAACCTCGGGGGAGAACGTAGCAAATACGTGGAAATTGAAGTCAACGCCCTATTGGAAGTACGTATCATCCGAGAAGTGGATTATCCGGAATGGTTGGCTAACCCAGTGTTAGTTCCCAAACCGGATGGTTCATGGCGCATGTGCATAGACTTCACCGACTTGAACAAAGCATGCCCCAAAGACTGGTTCCCTTTGCCTTTGATCGACGTGTTGGTTGACGCCATAGCCGGATTCTGTTTCCTTAACTTCTTGGATGCATATAAGGGTTATCATCAGATCTTCATGGCCAAGGAAGATGAGGAAAAAACATCTTTTATCACGGACAAAGGTACTTATTGCTTCATAACCATGCCTTTCGGTTTAAAGAATGCTGGAGCTACTTTTCAACGTTTGGTAAATAAAATTTTCAAAAAACAGTTAGGTCGAAACATGGAAGCATATATTGATGATTTACTTGTGAAAAGTAAAAATGAATCTGCTTATTTATCTGATTTACGTGAAACCCTTGAAACACTAGCCCAATATAAATTAAGGTTAAATCCAAAAAAATGTGTCTTTGGGGCCACTTCGGGAAAGTTCTTAGGATACATGGTTTCTGAGGGGGGTATCTCGGTTAATCCTAAAAAAGTAGAAGCTGTATTACAAATGCACCCACCTAAATCTATCCGTGAAGTACAACAATTAACAGGTAGACTAGCGGCCTTAAATCGGTTTTTAGCTCGGTCAGCTGAACGAGCCTTACCATTTTTCAATATTTTAAAGAAAACAGATAAGTTCTTGTGGACTTCGGAATGTCAAAATGCTTTTGACCAATTAAAAACATACTTAGCCTCTTTGCCATCTTTGACCATGCCCATTCAGGGAGAAAAATTGTACATGTATATTGCTACTACCGAATATGTAATTAGCTCGGTTTTGCTCTGAGAAGATAACCGGGTCCAGAGACCCATCTATTTTGTTAGCAAAGTTTTGCAGGCAGCAGAGAAAAATTATTCTAACCTAGAAAAGCTAGTCCTGGCTCTAGTTCACTCCAGACGGCGTCTTCGGCCTTACTTCAACTCGCACGGAGTCACCGTTTATACCGACGCACCCCTCAAAGCCATCTTACAAAAGGCAAGAGTTTCGGGTCGACTCACGAAATGGGCCATTGAATTAGGGGAGTATGACATCACCTTCGCCCCACGCACAGCAATCAAAGGACAGGTGTTGGCAGATTTCATAGCTGAAGGAGTACCAGACAGCCAAGGGAGCATATCTAGCCCATCAGAAAAAACCGATTTGCTTTAACTATAGCAGAAGGTGACGATGTGTGGACCCTCTACGTGGATGGTGCCTCAAGCCAGTTCGGGTCGGGTGCGGGAATCATCCTCACCAGCCCAGAATGAGAAATTCACACTTACGCTCTACGATTCTGTTTCACAGCCACAAATAATGAAGCTGAATACGAAGCCATGATAGCCGACCTGAAGTTAGCTCAGAAATTCGGGGTCGGAAATCTAAAAATTTGTTCAGACTCCCAGCTTGTAGTTAAACAAATTTTGGGGGAGTATAAGGCTAAAGATCGACAAATGGAGGAGTATTTAACACTGGTGCAGCAGCAACTAAAATTTTTTCCAAAATGGGTTATAAAGCGGGTCCCACGAAGCAAAAATACAAATGCCGATGCCTTGTCCAAATTGGCTTCTTCGGTTTTCTCACACCTAACTAAAACCGTTCTAGTAGAAAAAGTGCATACCAGGAGTACAGTCGAACCAGAAATCATGTCTATAAGTGAAGGTCAGGATTGGAGGTTTCCTATATGGCAATACCTACAAAATGGCACTTTACCAGATTCACGGAAGGAAGCACAACGAATACAGAAGAAGTCTGAACACTATCAGATAATTGGAGAGGACCTGTATAAAAAGGGTTTCTTAATGCCTTTACTAAAGTGTTTGGGATCGGGAGAAGCGGAGGCCATGCTGAAGGAAGTGCATGAAGGAGATTGCGGGTCTCACATTGGGGCTCAGAATTTGGCCAAGAAAATAATTGGGGTTGGGTTTTATTGGCCCCGATTATTCCAAGAAGCAGTGGAGTATGTTCAACGGTGTTCCAGTTGCCAACACAATGCGACAATTCACAAGTTGCCGGCCTCCAGCTTTACTGGGATAATTGCCCCATGACCTTTCGCGGAATGGGGGATATATCTCATGGGTCCGTTTCCTAAGATCGGTTCATGCCACTATCTTGTTGTGGCCATAGATTATTTCACAAAGTGGGTAGAAGCCGAGGCACTGACAAATATTACTGGGCGAACCGTAGCTCGGTTTCTTTCGAGGCAAGTCATCTGTCGTTTCGATGTGCCCAGATCGGTTATTTCGGACAATGGGACTCAGTTCGAATCTAAGGAGTTCACAGCCTTGTGTTCAAAACTTGGTATCACCCAGCGTTTCGCATCGGTAGCTCATCCTCCAGCAAATGGACAAGTAGAACTCACAAACCGAACTTTGTTGCACGGGCTGAAATCCAGACTAGAAGATAAAGGAAAAAATTGGGTAGAACAGCTGCCCCATGTGATTTGGTGCCACCGAACCACGCCCAAATCGCCCACAGGGAAGACCCCCTTCGAGTTGGCCTTCGGGGTCAACGCTGTCATCCCCTCAGAAATACAAAGTGGAGCCCCGCGAGTTATGCACTTCGAAAGGGATCAAAACCAGAAAAACTTGGAGTTCAGCTTGGATTTGATAGAAGAAGTTCGGGACTCAGCTTATGTACATCAACTAAATTACAAAAATTTAGTTCGGCAACATTATGATGCTCGGGTCAAACATCGAGCCTTTGTACCAGGAGACTTAGTCTTACGAAACCGATCTATCAGCAAACCACAAGAACAAGGCAAGTTATTTTCTAATTGGGAAGGGCCTTATCGGGTAATCGAGGCCCAACCTACAGGAAGTTATATTTTGGAAGACTTGCAAGGACGTTTGATCCCGCGAACTTGGAATGCAGCACACTTGAGAAAATATTATCAGTAAAAGCAGTCAGAGTTAAAGATGGAAAAGACAAAAGTTGAAACAACAAAAGTTAACAAAAAGGATCGTCTTCATTCAATAATCAAGCTCGGTTACAAAGACGGTCTGAAAAATACAAAAATTCTTCGAAAGGGACCAGAATCAGAAAAAATCTACAAAGTATAAGCCAAGCACATCACTGCAACTGCATCTAGGCATGCTACCTACATTCCTCACACAGCTGGAAGGAAGAACAAGCCCGATCTAAGGAAAAGCCGATTTCAGGAAGGAGGAGCTTGAGAAGAGGCTTCATCTGCTATCTCCTGGGGATCGACCGCAGGATCCTCTTCGACCTTTTCTGGAATTGGAACATCGATGTCTCGGCATTCTTGCTTGATTTCCTCTACTAAGTCGAAAGGATGGCGTCCCTCCGGAAGCAAAGAAGTCTGGGCTATGGAGTCTGCTGGAGTATCTTCTGCCGACCTGGAGCTTTTTAGCTCGTCCCAGCACAGAGTATACCCGCATTGGATTAGCTCGAAAAAACGCCGGTTCATCAACTCCAGCAGGGCCCCTTCCTTAAAAGTTTTCAACTCGGCCTGGCGGGCTGCCTCAACCTCATCCGAGCTAACCATCTCAGCAGCTTTCTTTGTAGCCTCTTCTGCAGCTTTCTTAGCCTCTTCTGCAGCTTTCTCCAGGTCAGATTTTTCCTTCACCCAGTTGGATTTTTCTTTAAGCAGGGCGGCCTCACTTTTCTTCAGGATGTCCACGTCGGCTTCCAGGCCCAGGATCTTGGTCTCCAGCTGGCTCGACTTCGAAAGCAGACTCTGGTTTTGCTTCATTAGCCCGGTTTTTTCAACTTCGAGCTCTGAAATCTTGCTGCGCTCGAGCCCCAGCTGAAACTCCAAATCCTCAACGGCCTCGGTCGGTTTCTTCGACCTTTCTAGCTCGTAACTTTGGGCCAAGATATCCAAAGCCGTCGCCCTTTTTGATGTAGCGGCATAATTATAAGCTACCTGCCAAAAATCCGATCCAGGAGTGTCAGACGAGGTAATCATTATTTTTAGACAAATTAATTAAGTTTCGATGCTTACCCTTTTTGTGTGCGAAGCAAGAATGGCCTCCTGCTGCATCATCAGCTCCATATTCTTCCGGAGCTGGTTGCCCACCTGTACCATCTCCTCAAAGGATCTCTCAGTTTCAGCCTCCAACTCCTGGTAAGGCCTTACGTCCTCAGGCAGAGGTTCTGGTAAGTGCACTTGAAGTATGGGCCAAGCCAGGGAGATCGGTCTATCCCTCTTATCTTTCAGCAGCAGGACCCTTTCTTTTGTTGACGGATCCACGGGTCCCCAAAGATCATCAGGCTTCGGCAACTTGGGATCATGTGTGGGGCTCGGCAGAATTTGTGGAGCTTTAGCAGCCTTAGCTACCTGGATTTCTTCCGGGGTCGATCTGCTCTTTTTTGCGACCCGGGTCACCAATGCCAAGCTGGGAAGATCGGCAACCTCGACCTCTTCCGTAAGATCAATCTCAGCCGATCTTTTGGAAGATCCTGAAGCTGCAGCTGGTTTAGTAGCCTTTTTCTTCCTTTCGAATCCACCAAGACTACCTGAAAACAAGCAACATGCAAAAATCAAAATCACCGAGCTATAAAGGATGAGGAAACAACAAATAAAAAGTCAAGAGGCAGGTATTTACTTTCTCTTTCTACATCGAGGGATTGGCTCAGCCCGGCCGAAACAAGAAGATCCTCTGAAGGAAATTTAGCCGAATATTTAAACGAGCCAGTATAGTTTTTTAGCACTTTATAGTCCGATTGAACTCTGGGGTCGGACTTGTCTCGGGTTTGTTCGACTGGTAAAATAAATGGTGACCAACGGTAGGGTAGGTTTGCTTCCTCAGCCTTCACCATAAAAAATCTAGCCCTCCATTGTTTATTAGTATTTGGGGAGTCGATGATAATTACAGGGTTGTTCCTACGTTTTTGAAAGGTTACCCACCATTTACCATAAGGGTATTTACGAACCGTATAGAACTGGAAAAATAAGTCTACCGTAGGTCAGACCCCGGCCCCAAAACACACATACATAAACCCTATCAGAAACCTAAGGGCATTAGGCACTAATTGGCTCAGCCCGATATGAAGGAAATCACACATCTCGTTCAACAAATCTAGGGTCGGAAACCTCAACCCAAAATTTATATGATACTCATAAACCCCGACCCAACCCTCGGAAATACTATTTATCCTCTCCTCAGGCTCGGGTCAACGAATCGGGACAGAGGGATCTATATAATGGGCCAACCTAAGTTTTGCTAAATCTGCCCTAGTCATTTCTGAGGCTATTTCTTCTGGTTTAAATTCATGAGTGGCGGCCGAATCTACAGGAATCAATACAAATATCACTATAATTATAGATAACCAATCCTACAAAGTGTTTAAACATGCCATAGATCTGAAAAGTAAATAAATCAGCAGAAAAGAAAAGAAGAATAAGAACACTAACCCGCAGCTGGAACTTGACGCGATGCTCCAGTACCTGAGCTTCTTTCGGAGGCCATTGCAGAAAGATGAACGGGGAAAGAAAGGCGCGGCGGCGGAATGATGACGACGACGGGACAACGGTCCGGACAAAAATTGCAAGATTTGGGACACGATGATAAAACTCCGGCAAAACACGTAAACTCCGGCGAAGGGAAGGAGAAGGAGGGCAAGGAAAAATTCTCTCTTTTTTCAGGAAAGCAAATAATGAATGGAGCCAAATGCTTGCTCTCACGATTTTATAGTGGAGCCTTGGGGAGATCAAAAGGATGAGGGCAGGCCAAAAGCTGCAGCCATTAATGATACCTCGAAAACCTAAATGGCCTTGGAAGTTGTATCAGTTGCTATAATAAACGTGAAGGCGTGTCCAGATAAGTCCGCCTCTTCGAAATCCCGACCTAGGGTAACGCAAAGGTACGCCTTTATGGTTGCATTTATTTGTTCGAAAACTGTTCAAATTCTTTAGATCGGTACTACAATTATTACCTATGCATCGGATGACATTATAATCTATAGGTCGGTTATCATTGTTATATTTCTTGTTTTTATCAGTCAGTACTATATGAATTATGGGTCGGATAAACGCTGAAAAAATGCCTTAAGTCACAAATTTGGCTTAGTAAAATACGGTATGTTGTTTAGCTCGGAAAAATGGCCCGGATTAAACATCTAGAAATTCAGTCCTTTAAGCTAGGTCTTAGCTCGAAAAACCCAAAGAGTATTAAGTTTTAGATCGGTAAAACCTAATACTGGAGGGGGGGGGGGCTTGTTGATGTGCATAAAATTGAAATCCCGCATTGGGCCTAGCCCAATGTATTAAAACAAAGGAACAGTAATGGATAAAGAGACTAAAATAAGGCCCAGAGCCATGCTCATATCAGAAATATTGTACAAATCTGTATTACGACTTTAGATCGGTCATAAAGACTTAAAAGAACTCATGAAGGCTTAGGTCGGAAAGCGTTATAAACCAACTTGTGAATCTTAGATAGGTAAACTTCATAACTCAGCTCAGTTAGATTGGGTCAGGAAAAGTATAAACTATACTCGAGAAGCCCAGGTCGGTAAAAGCTTAGAGAAGTTAGATCGGTCGACAGTGTTAAAGCTCAGGTCGGTAAGTAAATAAAACACAGGAAATCTTAGGTTGGTAAAGAGTAAACCGGTCTGAGATAAAGATAATATTGTCAAAACAATTAGACATCATGGTAGGACCACAAATTTAATATATATGCAGGGACAATGATGACAAAGGAGCCATGTTAAAGCCATTATTCCGGGAACGGCCAAAGTCATCATTACAAGGAGAATAAGTAGGAGCGTATGTCTTCATGACCCAACAGAACTGTCAAGGTGATCTTATAAATACTCAGTCACCTGACTCATTTGAGGTAAGTTCTGAATAAGCAATTTCTGGCAATTCTCACAAGCATTTCTCAAACA
The DNA here is from genome assembly GCA_016801395.1 of Leptodermis oblonga. Classification (NCBI taxonomy): domain Eukaryota; kingdom Viridiplantae; phylum Streptophyta; class Magnoliopsida; order Gentianales; family Rubiaceae; genus Leptodermis; species Leptodermis oblonga. The sequence goes on along the minus strand of CM028760.1, from coordinate 5,359,638 downwards.
ACTCTCTCTCATTTATAATTTCTTTGCAAGCTCTTATTCATATTTATTCTTCTCTTACATATTACTGACTTGATCGTCGGAGCCTATACAGGGGGGAAAGCCCCGCTCCTTTCCTTGATTCATATCCATTCTGTCACCAGAACAGTGAAGCATCAATTAGTTTCATCACCATTGCTGAATTAAAACTATCCAGATCGGTTGCTAAGGTGATTGGTTCTTCTTCACAGTAAAGAGCTTCATCCAAAGTTGGGCCTTTTTTGTTCCTCATTTCCTGCTAGGCATCATCTGGATTGGGTAATTTCTGTTTACAAGAAGTCTTTTGGGCCGCGAAGAAGCATCATTTCAGCAGTGCAATTTTTGCGTCACATCAGTAGTTTTGTCAAAATTATGAAATTTTTTACCGGAATGGGGAAGATCCGCCCGGTGGTCGCTGCAAATATCAAAAATCTCAACTTTAAAGAGGGGGGGTACCATCGCCGTCGCCCGGCGATGGTTCTGGGTCAACATTTTTTTTTTTAAAAATTTTTTTCAGTAGATTGGAAAATTTAAATTTTTTTAAAATTTTTTTTACCCCAAGGGCATTTCGGTCTTTTCACGCAAAAATGTCGCTGCAAATATCAATTCCGTCGCTGCAAATATCATGCCCCTTTTCAATACTTGTGCGTTCTTTTATAGTCTTTTGCCTCTCAATTATTTGGCTTTAACTCAATAATCGTCACTTGTGCATTTAATTCCAGTAATGGTTCCCTGCTCTTGCTTTTTTGAACTTTTGACTATCATTGCTCTTTAGTATATGATATCCTGCATTAAGCATACTATTTATTCCTGCAAGGGTCGGTTATCATAATGTCTAACTGAGGGCCTGTTCTTTATAGAGTTCTGAGAACAGGTCTCAGAACCTGTTCTCAGTCTAACTGGGTCTCAGCCCATTTTCAAGAAACAAGGTTCTGAAAACTGGGTTATAAGCCAGTTCTCAGCCCAAGCTAAAGAACACGGGTCTCAACCGAATTTTTTTCCCATTACTTTTTTGCAAAATTTTTACTTTTATTAGCAAATAAAATCTCAATCTTTCATTTTTTACATATTCAACCAAAAATAAATTTTACAGTTTAATAATATTTTTAAAATAGTAATTGTAGTTAATGTTAATGATATATTTAAGTTTGCATAATATTTTTAATTCAAGATAATTTACTATTTAATTTTTGCTATTTAAAATTTTTTTTTAAATAAGTTGGGGCCGTAATTTAAGAAAAAGAAAATAACAGGGGCCTATGGATAAAAAAGTGGATGAACAGTGTCTTCGACACTGTTCATCTTCTTCCCAACCCGATTTTGAGCTGCTTTTTCCCCAACCAGATTTTTTCATTTTCTCCAACCCGATTTTTTTTTTCCTTTTCCCCAACCCGTAGCTGAAAATGGAGCTAATTGCTTTCTTCTCTTTCGGCTGTTGCGTTTTTTCGTTTCTAAACACAGCAACATTTCCTATTTCAAGGTTTTCAAACTTCCATTTTTTGACAACTAGTTTAGTTCAAAACAAAACCCCAGACAAAAAAAATTAGAACAACATATAATCGCAGGTCATGAGGAGCAGCAATAACCCGTCTCTAGGCAAAAAAAATTTTCCGAACTGTTTCTGTTTTTGCTGAACCGAAATCACGGCTTCCCGTCGCCGATTATCACCTTCTTGCCGACAGTTTGGACAGGGAAAATAATGGGTTGGATCGGAGGGGAAAATCTGCAAAACCGAGGGACGCCGATCGTGAGGAGGAACTTGTGCTTTTGGGAGATTTGGGAGCGGAGGGATACCTGGAAAACTGAGAACAGGTCTCTGAGAAGAAGATTGGGAAAGGGGATGGGTTGCAAAAACGTGTCTCAGACCCAAGTTGTAGACTTGGGTCTCAGTTTTTGGAGAAGAACAGGTGTCTCCGCCTATTTTGAGCCATTTTTGGACTCAGACCCAATTTTTACACCAGACCCAGGTCTGTTCTCAGTGAGAAGAACAGGCCCTGATTCTCACCCTTATTTACAAAATTTCTTTATTTAGTTTTTTATTGACTGTTTTACCCTGACTTTATTTTTTCTATGCTTATCTTTTCAGTATACCGTCCATACATGATACTAGTAGTTTACACATACACATTCTACATATTTTTATGAGTTTTTTTTTATTTTTATTACTTATGGATCAACCCAATAAATGCTCAATTTTAGAAAGAAAAAGAAGAAGAAGAAGAAGAAAAAAAACTTATCTTACTAACGAGTTTCAAATATTTGAGAGGGGTAATTTATCGGTAAAACTGCAAAAAAGCAAGCCTTCCGCAAGTGTAATGTAGATAAAGAAAGAAATTTAGTCTCCGTTTGGACAAGTACTTCAAAAACATTTTTAGTACTTTAAGAGTATAAAAAACTTAAAAATGGTGTTTGGACAAGAAATTGCAAAATGTTTTTAAAAAATAATTTTAAGTAAAATGTTTTTAAAGTACACTTTAAACATGTTTTATAAAATACTTAAAAAATTTTAAAGTTATTTTAAGTTAAACTCGCAAGTCGGTCTGTCCTGTCCCCGACCTCGCCTCGACCCCTCTCCGCCCCGACCCCGCTCTCACCCAATGCGACCTCGGCTCCGTCCCCGACCCGAAATCGGCCCTACCCCCGTTCGGACCTCAACCTCTGCCTCGTCCCCAACCCCACGTTACGACCTTGGCCCCACCTCGACCTC